>JACTAT010000037.1:1782265-2382265 GCA_014526335.1 Chrysaora quinquecirrha
TACAGTCAACATTGAGCAAACTAATTGGTCTCCAATTCCCGAGATCATTTTTGTCACCTTTCTTGTAAAGTGTTGAAATTAAGCTTACGTGTTGAGAGTGGGAAAGTTGTTGTAATTCAAAGCAGGCATTAGCAACTCTTCTAAATTGCTCCCCAATCATATTCCAGAAAGTCTTATAAAACTCTACTGGAATACCATCGAGGCCTGGTTTTTTATTATTTTCATCCTAGAAAGGGCTGTGTATAGTTCATCTTTTGTTAGTTGGCCTTCGCAACTGTCTCTGTCATGGTCAGAAAGTTTGTTATCTACTTTTGAGAGCAGTTGATCTTGTTTAGTAGTATCTGTTGGTTCGTTTTCAAACAAGTCGGAGTAAAATGTTTTCACAGTTTCAAGCATATGTTTTGGATTGTGTACTATTGTTCCTGTTTTGGTCTTAACAGACTTCATGACTTGTGCAGCTTGACGTTTTTTCTCTAAATTACAAAATATTTGGTGACCCTTTCACCCTCTTCTGTCCAGCGTGCTTTCGCTTTGACTTTTAAACTGAATGCTTCATTTGTTTCAAGGCATTTTATTTCTTTTGTCATACGGTCTACTAAATCTTTGAATGACTGTCTGTCTGTCTGTTCTGCTTTTTTGGTGGCATTGCGCAATTGCTTATAAAGTATTGACTTTTTCTTTTTGCCTTCAATTGATAGTTTTATGCAATATTGTTTAGTAATTTTTGCTATTTGTTTTTAGCCTTATCCCACCAATCAAGTGGATTACGAAAGTCATCAAAGATAGAAATCCAAAACTGAAGAAATCCGGACATTGCATGCTAATATTCTTCTTGTTGTAATATGGACGTATTCATTTTCCATGATCCCTTTCCCCTCTTTATCTTATCAAAGTCAAAAACCAGTAAAAGTTTTTGATGTTCAGAGTGAGGAAAAGGAACAATTTCACATTTTGTAAAGTAATGTATTACAGCTTTTGTTGTGTAAAATCTATCGAGTCTGCTGAATGTTCCGACAGGACTTTTGTAGGTAAATCATCAGGGTGAAAGGTCCTCCAAATATCTTGTAAATAATTTTCATTAATTGTCTCAATTAGAGCAGTTTTTGATCTGTCAATGCTTGTTATATCCCTACTTCTGTCTAAGTTGATATCAAGAACTGTATTGAAATCACCACCATAAATTATAAATTCAACATCTGGATAATTTTGGATTTTAGTATGAATTTCAGAAAATTTATCTTTTCCTTTTTTGTGTTTTATTACCTCCTGCAGGAGCATATAGATTTATTAACAGTAACCGGTGATCCTCAATGGTCAAATCAGTTAATATGTAATTGCCCTTTTTGCATATGTCATTAGAATGTATTACTGGGTTTAAATGTTCAGAAATAAGAGTGCTGACACCTGCAAAGTTATTGGAGGAAATTGAGTGAATTTTTATTCCTTTCCACCTTCGATCAGAAATAATAGAGTTTTTCGTGTTATGGTTTAAATGTGTTTCCTGCAAAAGTACAATGCTTGGCTTATCATTATTTAAATTGTGGAAAATTGATTCTGCTTTTGTTGGTTCGTTTAAACCATTAACATTCATACTAATAATGAGTGGCATATTTTATTTTGATTTTGGACAACAATTCAATTCTAATTAGAAATTATGAAAAATTATGAAACAATCATAGGGACGAGGGGGGGAGGGGTGTTAAATCATTCGCCTGCGACTGTTTGTTGTTTTTGCTTCTTCTTCATTGTAGATGGCCTTTCTTTCATCTTTGCTGTCTGGGTAGATGAAGAGGATGAAAGTGGTCTCTTCTGTTGGGATTGATTGAATGTGTAATGATTGGAAGGTGGTGGCTGGGTGAGTGAAAAACTAGGGGCGACAACTGGAAATGAACTGATTTGATTTGGAATTGAAAAAACTGTAGCTGCGATTTCTGGGGTTATGGGGTGTTCAAGATTTGGAGGTGATGTTTCTTGTGGTTTGCTTGAGTGTGATGTTGTGGTGTTTATCGATGTATTGGATGGGGCAGAAGATGATTGATTTGGTGACTGATAGGATGAAGAAGGGTTCGTTGTGGGTGGAGTGATGTGTGCAGGTTGAATGGATTGAGATTGGGTTTCTTCGTTGGCTTGAGGTGATTCTGGTGAAGTGGAGACTGTTGATGGATGAATGTTGTTGGGGTCCTCAACCTCACTTCCACTGTTTTTGACGAATTGTGTCTCGTCATTGTCATCTAGTCCACGCTCACTCTGTGTCTCATGTTGTTGTTGCGGTTGTAGTTGATGTGGTGTTGTAGCGGGCCTAAGTTGGTATTTAGGCCCTGCAGGTTTGTCCTGTTCGTCTGTCTCACTCTCACATTGTTCGTCCTGTCGCGTTTGTCCTGTAGGTAAGGGCCTAAGTCAGCTCTTAGGCAGTGGTCTCTCCAAGTCACTGTCGTAGTCAGAAAGTATAACTGTATCACAGTTACTGTTATGGTTATCGTTATTGTCACTGTCCATGTCTCTGTCAGACTGTTCTGTACGTGCTGTATTGTGGGTTGTAGGTCTGTCTCCGTTTTGTCTTATGTCACAGTCATTGTAGTGATGTCCTTCGTCTCCACAGTGGAAGCATGGCTTTAGACCCCTAAGATCGCATTGAGATGTGATATGAAACTTGGAGTTGCAATGCATACAAACTGGTTGATGTCCCCTGAATGATATGAGCAATTTCTGTCCTCTGATTATGATGAATGGAGGCAATGGATTTTGTGGATCTGGATAGATGGTGACGAGACGTTTGCCTGTGAAGATGGTTGGAAACTCTGGGTAAGTTTGATGCCATATGTTGATGATTTTGCCATGTTTTTCAAGTTGATCATGAATGTCGGAGTTTTCAATGTCTGGTGTAGCAAATGGAATGGTGATGAGGGTTGGACGTTTTCGAATGGGTGTGATGGGTAATGGATGATGTGGCTGGGAGGGTAGAAAAATGGATTTTGATAAAAGGACGTCAACCAGTTCAGAATATGAGAGAATGGCATTCCAATTTTGATGTGCAGGTTTTGAAGGCATTCGTTGTAGATGGATAATGGCAGTTGGGTTGTTTAGTGTTTTATGGAAAGTCGTGATGATTTCAATGTGAGAGGTGGTTGATGGGGTAAAAAATTTGATTCCTCTGGATGCTAGGCTTTGAGGCTTTTTGATTTTACTATGCTGTAGTTTTTCTGCAAATGTATTACCTTTTGAATTTATTTCTGCTGCTTCATGGTGTTCTTTTTCTTCCTCATGTGGTGTATTTTCTGGCGCATGCGCTTCTTTAGATGGTCGTTTAGATGTAAAATTCTCCATAACATCAGCCCAAGAACCTTCAGCATCCATGGCGTGGTCTTTGTCTTTCGTCGAACTATTACCTGACGGGTCCATGTTTAGACACTTCTTCCCCGTCAGGTAAGTGTGCAGATTTTTCTTGCAGAGGGAGCGTCGTTCAGGAACTTCTCGTTTCAAATGTGGTACATCGGCAACAGACCACAAGTGAAAGGGTGGCACTTCCATTCCGTTGAGATCGATAAAGGATGAGAACAGATTTGGTAAGAGTTGTTGCGGTTGGAACTTTCGGCACTCATGCTATGCGATGGTGAAAGGTGGAATAAATAAGGAAAACAAATGCTGTTTCCTGTAAAATAATTGTTGATGCAGTTCAATGTGAGAGATTGATGGCTAAGACATCCGCAAGACGATGACAACAGAAAGAGATGTGGCGATGAAGAAGGTTTTTCTGTGTTTCTTGTTTTACACTTCAAGATGAGGGGGTGGGCCATCCATGGAAGCACTGCTATACCAGGACAACCTGTGTCTGGGGTGAAGCAAGCTTCAGACCCACGGACTAATTCCAAAAATCAGTTTAATATTTGAGCACCCTTGGGTGCATATCAGATATTAAGCTGATAAGAACAGATACTTTTTTTTTCATTTTATATTATTTGGAGATGCCCTCTGTTAAGCAGTAGGTACACCTCCAGGCCCCCCATAGACATGGCAGGGGCAGTGTACATGAAATCAGATTAATTACAAATGATACTAAAATTTTATTGATCGAAACTAATTATTTACAATTATACTGTATTAATTCTATATCATACTGTTATGAAACACATTGAATCAGATATAATTGTTAATCTTACTTAATACAATAATAATTGAAATCTCATAGTATTGTTTGTGTGATAATTGAACTAGGTGAAATGATTGAAAAAGTCAAATGTTAAATTTAATTGAATTATTTTCAATGCTTGCAATTAAATTATTTACAGTGAAAGACTTGAGAGCCTTTCCTCCATCAATTGATATCATGTTAAAGGCTATCGTGATTCGATCTCTGATTACTTTTCTGATTTCGAGGATAATTTGCTTACTATTTTGAAATTTCTTGTCGTAAACAGCTTTGCATCTGCTATTCCAGATATGATAGCAAATTAATTTTATTAGATACAATAAAAGAGGTCTACAATGAAAACTTACAGAGGTGGGGAGGATGCGCGAGAAAACAGTTTCCGTTGTCAAATCGAAACTGTTTGTGCCTAGAGATTGCAATATTTCTTTAAAATTAATCCAAGTCTCTATAGCAACAGGGCATTCCAAAAACACGTGCTCTATGGTTTCAGCTTTATTGCAGCGTTTACATAGACCATCAGTTTTAAGGCCCCAGGATTTGAGAATCTAAAGTTTTCAAAACGCGATGGGTAATTTTCCAGGAAACTTCATTTTCGTATCCTGTAGATAGGCCGTGAAGAGAGGAGGACCAGACAATATTCCAAGGGAGGTTGCGTGACTGGACAACTATCTCCCAGGTTTGTTGTGATCGAGGTTCAATCTGCAACCTATTTAATATAAGTTTATATAAATTACGTACATTTAAGCTATCAGAATAAAATGATTTGATATCAGCACTAAGCTTATTTACAAGCGACAGCAAAATATCATAGAGGGGAGGGCGATATAGTGAATTCGGAGTGTTATTACTTCTAAGAAAGGACCATAAGGTAGAGTATTTTGAGAGAGTGCGAGCAATCCAATAGCGAGCAAGGAAGATCCATTTAACAGTTGCTTCTTGATCACAAATTGTGTGTAAGGAGCGCAGAAGGAGGGCTTGATTCTTCAGCCGGAGGTTAATGAGGCTTAAGCCCCCTTTATCTCGGGGTTGGTAGATGACTTCTCGTTTGACGAGTTCGTTTCTAGAAGACCGTAAGAAGTTGGATACAAGGGTATACATTCTTGTTAGGATGTTAGGAGGAATAGGATAGACAGTAGAGAGGTAAATAAGACCGAAAAGACCAAGAGTATTAATGATCATTACTTTTCCATGCAATGATAGAGAGCGATTCGACCAAGCAAGGAGACGTTGCTCCAATTTATTGATTGTATTTCCCAAACCAGACACCTTCGGATTTCCCTTTTGAGAAATTTACTTTGGAGCCTGATCCAGCTTCAAAATCATGGACTGATTTGAAAGCTTTCTTTACTGAATTATCGTCAGTAACAAAAATGGTTGTGTTATCCGCATATTGACTGATTTTAGCCGGTGAAGCGGAGCCAGGAAGTGGTAATCTAGATACAAGATTATTATTCTGGACTGTGTTACCGAGTGTTTCTGCTACCAAACAGTACAATAAAGGAGAAAGAGGGCATCCTTGGCGGACCCCTCCTTGGAGAAGAAACTTTCTGGAAGAATGACCGTTATTTAGGACACATGACGACACGTTGTTGTGATGAAGCTGATGAAGACCGGTCCAAAATTCATACGCATCTTAATTTTAGGAAGAAAATCCCAATTTACATGATCAATAGCTTTCTCTTGATCAACTTTGATAATTGCTAAGGGAAGATTCTTTTGTTTGACGTAAGAGATTGAATCTCTAACTAGAAAAAGGTTATCAAAGATAGTTCTTCCGGGGACGCAACAGGTTTGGTCCTTGTTCAGTATAGAAGGAAGAACGGTTTTAAGGCCGTTTGCAAGGGCTTTAGTGCCAATTTTATAATCAACATTAAGGAGAGATATCGGACGCCAATTTTTAAGGTCCAGTTTGTCTTCTTTTTTGAACAAAAGGGATATCAAAGCAAGTCTCATGGACTCGGGGAGCAAACCATAGTAAAGAGAGTAATTGAGAACGTCAACAAGATCAGAGCCAAGTATTGGCCAGAAAGTTTTATAAAATTCTGAAGGAAGGCCATCAGAGCCGGGCGATTTTTGGCTCTTTATTGAGGACAGAGCATCGTAACATGATTGTAAATCAAGTTTAATCTCTAAAGAGTCTCTTTCTTCGGGCGATTGACGTTTTTTCGATTTGCGAAAGAAGAATTTCTTGAGCTGCAAGATCAGGATTCTCGGCAGTGTATAAATTTTCATAAAACTTAGCAGACTTTTCTAATATATACTGGGTGGAGGTAACTGTTCTGCCATCGCATTTTAATGCAGAATTGTCTTTAGAGCTTTGGCGAGAATTTTCCAAAGAGTAAAAGTATTTGGAAGGCTTTTCAAACTCGGTGTAGAAGCGTTCCTTTGAACGAATTCTTGCACCGTGAACGAGAGTGTTATCAAGGCCTGTAATGTCAGACTTTGGAGCCTCGATGGCATCTAAAACAGGCCTAGACGGCTTTAAGGCGCTAAGATCCCTGAGTTTCTTTTCTAAACGGGCTCTTATTTGGCGACATTCCCGTGCTAAGCGCTTAGAGAGTTTCATAGCGATATGTTTAATTTTGCGTTTCCCAATATCCCATCAGGCATTTAAATCTCGGAAGTCAATCTTCCGTAGTTGCCAATGGGACCAGAAAGATTTTATTTTATCAACAAAACGGAATTATCTAAGAGAGGTATTAAATTTCCAGACCCCGGACCCTTTTTCAAAGAGTTCGAGTCTAAAGAGATGCTTGGAGCATCACGATCAGAATAGGGAAAAACACTATGTGAGAATAACTACAATTATGAAAAATATCTCCAGACACATAAAATTTGTCTAACCGACACGAGATAGAGCCGTCAGGATTTGTCCATGTGAAATTTCGTGTTGACGGATTTAAATGTCGAAAACGTCCTGAAAATCGTACGTTAGGTTGAGCAATTGCAAGGCTTTTAATGCTGTCATTGCTAGATCGGAGTCTCCACCGTTTTTGTCTAAAAGGAGTCTTGATGCAATTGAAATCTCCACCGAAAACTGTTGGGATACCTCCTTTCAGAACAGCATGTAAGGATTCAAAAAGTCCTTACGTTGACAGACATGGTTAGGGGCATAAATGTTACAAAACTGAATATTTGCCTCACTAAAGTCGCAGATGAGATTCAAATACCGTCCTCCAAGATCATGGGATTGAGAAATTACTTTAAAATTTGATCTGCGGGAGAAAAGCGTACAAACTCCTGCACTGTGGTTGTTGCCAGGAGACAAAAACTTGTGCATCCCATTCCTGTTTTAACTGATCAAGATCAGCAGAGGAAAGGTGCGTTTCTCGCAAGAAAGCAACGTCCTGTTTTTGGTTTCTAACCCACTGGAATATGGTCTGACGTTTGCGGAAATCCTTCAGACCATGAGTATTTATTGTTATACACTTTAAGTTCGTTGTTAGACTATTTTAGTGTCTGGGGATATTTTATTTAATATATTGCTGGGCAATAGTATATAGGAACACAGACAAATTGCGAATATTTTTTGCAACAGTAAGTTAAATCATGCTTGGTCCTTCTTACCATTAAATGCATTGTTAATACGACCCACTATGGACTTTTCAGACTTCTTTTTTGGTGGACGAGCTGAAGATTTCTTCTTCTCCGTGTTCTCTACAACGCTTCCAACAGTAGAAGAACCAGAAGATTCACCATGGGCACGTTTAGAAGAAGTGCTTGCATCAGACTAGATCCCTTTTTCTTGGTGGCTTGCCTGCTTGGAACTTGGTGGCTTTGGTGGTGGAGCTGGTTTTCTTGTTGTTTTCCGTGGCTGGCGTTGAGGTTTGGGGTCTTCAGATGGAGTGAAGGTAGGTGTAGGTGTAAGGGTGTTTGGAGGTGGCAATTTGATTTTGGGAGGTGGATTTTTGAATAAGTCTTCCAGCGATTCTTCTTTTTGTGTTCATTGAGAAGAAGAAAAAAGATTTGGGGATGGGGTGAGGGAAAATTGGTATTTAGGTGCAGGTGGTTGAAAAGTAATGTTTGTGAAAGGATTTGGTGGGACTAGGGCTGAAGGCTCAGATTGAGTGGGTTGCTCTTCAGTATTAGATGCTAGAGGAGCACTTTCTGATGGGGTGGCATCATCTTCTTCATCGCCATCTTCGTCATCACCACCTTCTTCATCATCATCTTCTTCATCATCGTCTGCAACATTACCATTATCTTCCTCATCATCTTCATTTACATTATCCTCATCGACTTCAGCTTCTTCCTCCTCAACTTCTTCTTCACCTTCTTGTCTCTGTTAAGAGCTGAAATCGGCGATAATGTCATCCAATCCATTGTCATTTGGTATCCATTCAACCCACTCAACTATATCATGCTTTGTGGAACCACAGATGGCACAGGCTCTATTGATGGGACATGAGATTATTGTGTGATCTATTTGACCACAGTTGAAGCAACGGGAGCATTGACACTGGTTGGCGCTGCAGTCGGGTTGGTCGCATTTCCGACATGTTTCAAGCTGACCATGATAGCGGACACAAAAGGATTCATTCCCAAAATGAATGAAAGATGGAATACACTTTCGGGTATTCATGCGGAGATGCCTTGCTCCATTTTCACATGTCGGCATTGCAGGATGGTGGCCTCTGCGTATACTGAGAACTTTGCCATACTTCAACAGTTTCCTTACTATAGCATCGTCATGTAGCTCGAAAGGAACATTATATACATTCACAAATGCAATGGTTACTGCAGGGTCAAATATTCCAAGGCTCTCGCCAGACTTAATTTTCACAGAGGAAAACTTTAAAATTTTCTGCTTTTCTTCCCGCATGCTTGTAGTAATCAAAATGTCGCCATTGGTGCTCTTTGCCAGAGAGATTGGACAAATCTGTAAGACTTTCTCGCAAATTTCATACAATTCTGTGGGATCAGCATTGCATCCATTAGGTATTAGTAAAGAAACAGAACCACGCCTTTCGAGCCTCGCAAAGGCACCATTTGTAAAGGTGTGAGTGTTTACAGCACGATTATCAGCAATAATGTTTTGAATTAACGTTATGAACTTTCAAAATGTGTCTCCCACAATAAAAATTTTCTTCGTTACCACAATAGTTTTGATCAAGTAAAAAAATCTTGCCAATGTCCAGAGTTCACTGCCTGCCAATCAAGAGGCGCCAGGCTATTTATAGCCCAGACTTTTCACCTTTGCACCCAAAAACAATGGGTGGGCTCCTCAGTTTCGGTCGTGGCTCAAACGGGTAGAGCTTAGCCAAAAGGCCGAGAAGCGATAGCGAACTATTCTTCACTTCAGGCCGTGTCTCCACACGTGTTGCAATCACACATGGGTGCAGGACAGCGACACGGAATTGCCAGTCCGTGTGCAACAACTGGCTGGCTGGCTACGTCGGTTGAAAAGAATGACTGCAATTGCAAAAAGTGAAGCCTGCAACACCAGGTGTTCCCAGGCGGTCACCCATCCAGGTATTGACCTGGTCCGACCATGCTTGACTGCGGAGATCGGACGAGAACCGGTATATGGTCGTAGGTGAAAGCTAGAGGGCCGAATGTGCATGACACTACAGGCTAGAGACGCAGAAGTGTGCACATGCACATGTACGTATACCGTTTGATGCATACGAAGTGGGTTGATGGGGGTAGATCTTGGTGCGTGTGCAGTGCTGCTGAGAAGGTGTGGTGAGGACTCTGGCCAGTCGGAACAGCGGGCGTGGCATTCGTGGAAGCCCAGCTTGCTCTTAAATAGTGTTGCAAAGGATGGGCTTCCGGTTGCAGCTGTACGAATGTGGTAAATGTTGGTGCATCTTCCGGCATCTGGAGCGGAAGATGTGGAAACAGCAAACGGTCGGTAACTTGCACACCCTTTGTAGAGTAAGGGAATTTTCGTGTCGAGAGATGCCTGGTATCTGGCAAGTCGTGGGGGTGTGCTGACATGCATGCAGAATTTGACATTAGCACTATTGGAAGGGGACTAGCACGAACGCAGGTCCCACTACCAGAAATTGTACGGTTGAGTTACCAACGTTTGCGGTAATTGCAGGGGTCAGCCAAACCGAACTGCAATGGAAAGGCCTCGCCCTGGAAGAATCTCCTTGTTGATCAAGATGTCTTCCCGTCAGGTAAGTATGCAGATTTTTCTTGCAGAGGAGCGTCGTTCAGGAACTTCTTGTTTCAAATGTGGTACATCGGCAACAGACCACAAGTGAAAGGGTGGCACTTCCATTCCGTTGAGATCGACAAAGGATGAGAACAGATTTGGTAAGACTCGTTGCTGTTGGAACTTTTGGCACTCATACTATGCGATGGTGAAAGGTGGAATAAATAAGGCAAAACAAATGCTGTTTCCTGTATAATAATTGTTGATGCAGTGTAATGTGAGAGATGGATGGCTAAGACATCCGCAAGACGATGACAACAGAAAGATATGTGGCGATGAAGAAGGTTTTTCTGTGTTGCTTGTTTTACACTTCAAGTTGAGGGGGTGGGCCATCGATGGCGGCACTGCAATACCAGGACAACCCGTGTCCGGGGTGAAGCAAGCTTCAGACCCACGGACCAATTCCAAAATCAGTTTAATATTTGAGCACCCTTGGGTGCATATCAGATATTAAGCTGATAAGAACAGATACTTTTTTTTCATTTTATATTATTTGGAGGTGCCCTCTGTTAAGCAGTAGGTACACCTCCAGGCCCCCCATAGACATCGCAGGGGCAGTGTACATGAAATCAGATTAATTACAATGATACTAAAATTTTATTGATCGAAACTAATTATTTACAATTATACTGTATACCATACTGTTATGAAACACATTGAATCAGATATAATTGTTAATCTTACTTAATACAATAATAATTGAAATCTCATAGTATTGTTTGTGTGATAATTGAACTAGGTGAAATGATTGAAAAAGTCAAATGTTAAATTTAATTGAATTATTTTCAATGCTTGCAATTAAATTATTTACAGTGAAAGACTTGAGAGCCTTTCCTCCTCATGTTAAAGGCTATCGTGATTCGATCTCTGATTACTTTTCTGATTTCGAGGATAATTTGCTTACTACTTTGAAATTTCTTGTTGTAAACAGCTTTGCATCTGCTATTCCAGATATGATAACAAATTAATTTTATTAGATACAATAAAAGAGGTCTACAATGAAAACTTACAGAGGTGGGGAGGATGCTAAGAAAACAGTTTCCGTTGTCAAATCAAAACTGTTTGTGCCTAGAGATTGCAATATTTCTTTAAAATTAATCCAAGTCTCTATAGCAACAGGGCATTCCAAAAACACGTGCTCTATGGTTTCAGCTTTATTGCAGCGTTTACATAGACCATCAGTTTTAAGGCCCCAGGATTTGAGAATCTAAAGTTTTCAAAACGCGATGGGTAATTTTCCAGGAAACGTCATTTTCGTATCCTGTAGATAGGCCGTGAAGAGAGGAGGACCAGACAATATTCCAAGGGAGGTTGCGTGACTGGACGACTATCTCCCAGGTTTGTTGTGATCGAGGTTCAATCTGCAACCTATTTAATATAAGTTTATATAAATTACGTACATTTAAGCTATCAGAATAAAATGATTTGATATCAGCACTAAGCTTATTTACAAGCGACAGCAAAATATCATAGAGGGAGGCGATATAGTGAATTTGGAGTGTTATTACTTCTAAGAAAGGACCATAATGTAGAGTATTTTGAGAGAGTGCGAGCAATCCAATAGCGAGCAAGGAAGATCCATTTAACAGTTGCTTCTTGATCGCAAATTGTGTGTAAGGAGCGCAGAAGGAGGGCTTGATTCTTCAGCCGGAGGTTAATGAGGCCTAAGCCCCTTTATCTCGGGGTTGGTAGATGACTTCTCGTTTGACGAGTTCGTTTCTAGAAGACCGTAAGAAGTTGAATACAAGGATGTTAGGAGGAATAGGATAGACAGTAGAGAGTAAATAAGACCGAAAAGACCAAGTGTATTAATGATCATTACTTTTCCATGCAATGATAGAGAGCGATTCGACCAAGCAAGGAGACGTTGCTCCAGTTTATTGACCCGCTTAGTAAAGGCATCGTTGATTGCCTCATTTGAGCCAAAAGAAACACCAAGGATTTCAATGTCCTCCGAAGCCCAGTTTAGTTCTGGGACAGAGCGTGAAGCGCAACCTTTGTATTTCCCAAACCAGACACCTTCGGATTTCCCTTTTGAGAAATTTACTTTGGAGCCTGATCCAGCTTCAAAATCATGGACTGATTTGAAAGCTTTCTATACTGAATTATCGTCAGTAACAAAAATGGTTGTGTCATCTGCATATTGACTGATTTTAGCCAGTGAAGCGGAGCCAGGAAGTGGTAATCTAGATACAAGATTATTATTCTGGACTGTGTTACCGAGTGTTTCTGCTACCAAACAGTACAATAAAGGAGAAAGAGGGCATCCTTGGCGGACCCCTCGTTGGAGAAGAAACTTTCTGGAAGAATGACCGTTATTTAGGACACATGACGACACGTTGTTGTGATGAAGCTGATGAAGACTGGTCCAAAATTCATACGCATCATAATTTTAGGAAGAAAATCCCAATTTACATGATCAATAGCTTTCTCTTGATCAACTTTGATAATTGCTAAGGGAAGATTCTTTTGTTTGACGTAAGAGATTGAATCTCTAACTAGAAAAAGGTTATCAAAGATAGTTCTTCCGGGGACGCAACAGGTTTGGTCCTTGTTCAGTATAGAAGGAAGAACGGTTTTAAGGCCGTTTGCAAGGGCTTTAGTGCCAATTTTATAATCAACATTAAGGAGAGATATCGGACGCCAATTTTTGAGGTCCAGTTTGTCTTCTTTTTTGAACAAAAGGGATATCAAAGCAAGTCTCATGGACTCGGGGAGCAAACCATAGTAAAGAGAGTAATTGAGAACGTCAACAAGATCAGAGCCAAGTATTGGCCAGAAAGTTTTATAAAATTCTGAAGGAAGGCCATCAGAGCCGGGCGATTTTTGGCTCTTTATTGAGGACAGAGCATCGTAACATGATTGTAAATCAAGTTTAATCTCTAAAGAGTCTCTTTCTTGGGCGATTGACGTTTTTCGATTTGCGAAAGAAGAATTTCTTGAGCTGCAAGATCAGGATTCTCGGCAGTGTATAAATTTTCATAAAACTTAGCAGACTTTTCTAATATATACTGGGTGGAGGTAACTGTTCTGCCATCGCATTTTAATGCAGAATTGTCTTTAGAGCTTTGGCGAGAATTTTCCAAAGAGTAAAAGTATTTGGAAGGCTTTTCAAACTCGCTGTAGAAGCGTTCCTTTGAACGAATTCTTGCACCATGAACGAGAGTGTTATCAAGGTCTGTAATGTCAGACTTTAGAGCCTCGATTGCATCTAAAACAAGCCTAGACGGCTTTAAGGCGCTAAGATCCCTGAGCTTCTTTTCTAAATGGGCTCGCTTTTGGCGGCGTTCCCATGCTAAGCGCTTAGAGAGTTTCATAGCAATATGTTTAATTTTGCGTTTCCCAATATCCCACCAGGCATTTAAATCTTGGAAGTCAATCTTCCGTAGTTGCCAATGGGACCAGAAAGATTTTATTTTATCAACAAAAACGGAATTATCTAAGAGAGGTATTAAATTTTCAGACCCCGGACCCTTTTTCAAAGAGTTCGAGTCTAAAAGAGATGCTTGGAGCATCACGATCAGAATAGGGAAAAACACTATGTGAGAATAACTACAATTATGAAAAATATCTCCAGACACATAAAATTTGTCTAACCGACACGAGATAGAGCCGTCAGGATTTGTCCATGTGAAATTTCGTGTTGACGGATTTAAATGTCGAAAACGTCCTGAAAATCGTACGTTAGGTTGAGCAATTGCAAGGCTTTTAATGCTGTCATTGCTAGATCGGAGTCTCCACCGTTTTTGTCTAAAAGGAGTCTTCGATGCAATTGAAATCTCCACCGAAAACTGTTGGGATACCCCTTTCAGAACAGCATGTAAGGATTCAAAAAAGTCCTTACGTTGACAGACATGGTTAGGGGCATAAATGTTACAAAACTGAATATTTGCCTCACTAAAGTCGCAGATGAGATTCAAATACCGTCCTCCAAGATCATGGGATTGAGAAATTACTTTAAAATTTGATCTGCGGGAGAAAAGCGTACAAACTCCTGCACTGTGGTTGTTGCCAGGAGACAAAAAACTTGTGCATCCCATTCCTGTTTTAACTGATCAAGATCAGCAGAGGAAAGGTGCGTTTCTCGCAAGAAAGCAACGTCCTGTTTTTGGTTTCTAACCCACTGGAATATGGTCTGACGTTTGCGGAAATCCTTCAGACCATGAGTATTCATTGTTATACACTTTAAGTTCGTTGTTAGACTATTTTAGTGTCTGGGGATATTTTATTTAATATATTGCTGGGCAATAGTATATAGGAACACAGACAAATTGCGAATATTTTTTGCAAAAGTAAGTTAAATCATGCTTGGTCCTTCTTACCATTAAATGCATTGTTAATACGACCCACTATGGACTTTTCAGACTTCTTTTTTGGTGGACGAGCTGCCGTGTTCTCTACAACGCTTCCAACAGTAGAAGAACCAGAAGATTCACCATGGGCACGTTTAGAAGAAGTGCTTGCATCAGACTAGATCCCTTTTTCTTGGTGGCTTGCCTGCTTGGAACTTGGTGGCTTTGGTGGTGGAGCTGGTTTTCTTGTCGTTTTCCGTGGCTGGCGTTGAGGTTTGGGGTCTTCAGATGGAGTGAAGGTAGGTGTAGGTGTAAGGGTGTTTGGAGGTGGCAATTTGATTTTGGGAGGTGGATTTTGAATAAGTCTTCCAGCGATTCTTCTTTTGTGTTCATTGAGAAGAAGAAAAAGATTTGGGGATGGGGTGAGGAAAATTGGTATTTAGGTGCAGGTGGTTGAAAAGTAATGTTTGTGAAAGGATTTGGTGGGACTAGGGCTGAAGGCTCAGATTGAGTGGGTTGCTCTTCAGTATTAGATGCTAGAGGAGCACTTTCTGATGGGGTGGCATCATCTTCTTCATCGCCATCTTCGTCATCACCACCTTCTTCATCATCATCTTCTTCATCATCGTCTGCAACATTACCATTATCTTCCTCATCATCTTCATTTACATTATCCTCATCGACTTCAGCTTCTTCCTCCTCAACTTCTTCTTCACCTTCTTGTCTCTGTTAAGAGCTGAAATCGGCGATAATGTCATCCAATCCATTGTCATTTGGTATCCATTCAACCCACTCAACTATATCATGCTTTGTGGAACCACAGATGGCACAGGCTCTATTGATGGGACATGAGATTATTGTGTGATCCATTTGACCACAGTTGAAGCAACGGGAGCATTGACACTGGTTGGCGCTGCAGCCGGGTTGGTCGCATTTCCGACATGTTTCAAGCTGACCATGATAGCGGACACAAAAGGATTCATTCCCAAAATGAATGAAAGATGGAATACACTTTCGGGTATTCATGCGGAGATGCCTTGCTCCATTTTCACATGTCGGCATTGCAGGATGGTGGCCTCTGCGTATACTGAGAACTTTGCCATACTTCAACAGTTTCCTTACTATAGCATCGTCATGTAGCTCGAAAGGAACATTATATACATTCACAAATGCAATGGTTACTGCAGGGTCAAATATTCTAAGGCTCTCGCCAGACTTAATTTTCACAGAGGAAAACTTTAAAATTTTCTGCTTTTCTTCCCGCATGCTTGTAGTAATCAAAATGTCGCCATTGGTGCTCTTTGCCAGAGAGATTGGACAAATCTCTAAGACTTTCTCGCAAATTTCATACAATTCTGTGGGATCAGCATTGCATCCATTAGGTATTAGTAAAGAAACAGAACCACGCCTTTCGAGCCTCGCAAAGGCACCATTTGTAAAGGTGTGAGTGTTTACAGCACGATTATCAGCAATAATGTTTTGAATTAACGTTATGAACTTTCAAAATGTGTCTCCCACAATAAAAATTTTCTTCGTTACCACAATAGTTTTGATCAAGTAAAAAAATCTTGCCAATGTCCAGAGTTCACTGCCTGCCAATCAAGAGGCGCCAGGCTATTTATAGCCCAGACTTTTTCACCTTTGCACCCAAAAAAAACAATGGGTGGGCTCCTCAGTTTCCGGTCGTGGCTCAAACGGGTAGAGCTTAGCCAAAAGGCCGAGAAGCGATAGCGAACTATTCTTCACTTCAGGCCGTGTCTCCACACGTGTTGCAATCACACATGGGTGCAGGACAGCGACACGGAATTGCCAGTCCGTGTGCAACAACTGGCTGGCTGGCTACGTCGGTTGAAAAGAATGACTGCAATTGCAAAAAGTGAAGCCTGCAACACCAGGTGTTCCCAGGCGGTCACCCATCCAGGTATTGACCTGGTCCGACCATGCTTGACTGCGGAGATCGGACGAGAACCGGTATATGGTCGTAGGTGAAAGCTAGAGGGCCGAATGTGCATGACACTACAGGCTAGAGACGCAGAAGTGTGCACATGCACATGTACGTATACCGTTTGATGCATACGAAGTGGGTTGATGGGGGGTAGATCTTGGTGCGTGTGCAGTGCTGCTGAGAAGGTGTGGTGAGGACTCTGGCCAGTCGGAACAGCGGGCGTGGCAATCGTGGAAGCCCATCTTGCTCTTAAATAGTGTTGCAAAGGATGGGCTTCCGGTTGCAGCTGTACGAATGTGGTAAATGTTGGTGCATCTTCCGGCATCTGGAGCGGAAGATGTGGGAACAGCAAACGGTCGGTAACTTGCACACCCTTTGTAGAGTAAGGGAATTTTCGTGTCGAGAGATGCCTGGTATCTGGCAAGTCGTGGGGGTGTGCTGACATGCATGCAGAATTTGACATTAGCACTATTGGAAGGGACTAGCACGAACGCAGGTCCCACTACCAGAAATTGTACGGTTGAGTTACCAACGTTTGCGGTAATTGCAGGGGTCAGCCAAACCGAACTGCAATGGAAAGGCCTCGCCCTGGAAGAATCTCCTTGTTGATCAAGATGTCTTCCCCGTCAGGTAAGTATGCAGATTTTTCTTGCAGAGGGAGCGTCGTTCAGGAACTTCTTGTTTCAAATGTGGTACATCGGCAACAGACCACAAGTGAAAGGGTGGCACTTCCATTCCGTTGAGATCGACAAAGGATGAGAACAGATTTGGTAAGACTCGTTGCTGTTGGAACTTTTGGCACTCATACTATGCGATGGTGAAAGGTGGAATAAATAAGGCAAAACAAATGCTGTTTCCTGTATAATAATTGTTGATGCAGTGCAATGTGAGAGATGCATGGCTAAGACATCCGCAAGACGATGACAACAGAAAGATATGTGGCGATGAAGAAGGTTTTCTGTGTTGCTTGTTTTACACTTCAAGTTGAGGGGTGGGCCATCGATGGCGGCACTGCAATACCAGGACAACCCGTGTCCGGGGTGAAGCAAGCTTCAGACCCACGGACCAATTCCAAAATCAGTTTAATATTTGAGCACCCTTGGGTGCATATCAGATATTAAGCTGATAAGAACAGATACTTTTTTTTCATTTTATATTATTTGGAGGTGCCCTCTGTTAAGCAGTAGGTACACCTCCAGGCCCCCCATAGACATCGCAGGGGCAGTGTACATGAAATCAGATTAACTACAATGATACTAAAATTTTATTGATCGAAACTAATTATTTACAATTATACTGTATACCATACTGTTATGAAACACATTGAATCAGATATAATTGTTAATCTTACTTAATACAATAATAATTGAAATCTCATAGTATTGTTTGTGTGATAATTGAACTACAATCTTGGCCAAAATTATAGAGACACTTTGAAACTTTTAAAGCAGCTTCGCTTTGTCCAAGCCCCCTCTCCCCCATATCAATGTTGTAGAATAAATCTCATTCCTAAACGAAAGGTAACACATTTCTCTTCAACCGGAGGCAACATTGATACAGGGGGGAGGGGTTGTCCTTCCCGTTTCTAGTGATTTGTTTCAAGTTTGATGTCGCATGAAGATTTTTTGGCAAAGTCTCTATGAATTTTGGCCAGGATTGTCTATAAACTGATTTTTTCATTGACTTGAAAAGTGACTTATTTATTTCGGGATTCATGTTTAATTGATCGAGTGCTGTTAATTACTGTTTCTCGTTTAGTGGTAATTTAATCTACACTCATTACTGTTAAGTACGCTTTGTCGTTAAGGGGGCGAGGCTCATTGGCTTGAGAATAGTTGTAGGCAATGTAAACATATGAAAAAAATACTATCATGGCCAGATATAAGTTAATTTCTCCAGAGATGCGAAGTTATATCAAGTTTACAAAAGTGCTAACATAGACGATACCATGAAGGAAACAGGTGTGTCGCGTGCGGCTATTTATAAGATATGGAAAGAGCCTTTAAAATGTGCAAATCAATGCAGTCGTTAAGAAGCAAAACGTCGGCAGGCCAAGAAAAATGTCCATCAGAGAGAGGTGAAGACTTTTGCGCTTGGTAGAGACACTGCGAGATCAAGATGCCAATTGGACAGTAAGGCGACTGGTTGAAAGAGCTGAAATGAAACATGTATCAAGAAGGACTGTTTCACGGTTCTTGAATGAGAATGGGCACAGCTACCTGCAAGCTCGAAACAAAGGTCTTTTAAGCAGGAAAGATATGGAAGAGCGAATGAAGTTCGTGAAAAAGGTTTTGAAAACGCTTCCTGAGGACTTTTGGACGAAGCAATTGTCATTTTATTTAGACGCAGCTGGTTTTGTCTATAAACGAAATCCTAAGTTGTGCAAAAGCGGTCAATAACCTTCTAACATGTCATATGTGACGCGTCCCCACGCGTCCCCTTCCACGTCCCCATATACTTGTGAAGGATTTGTACGTTTAAGAACGCGTCCCCACGGGTCCCCATTATTTTATATAAATAAGTTATATATACTTTTAAAAAAGTTGAGGGGACCCGTGGGGACCCGTTAATTCACATACAGCTTTATTATCAGTTTTATGGGGACCCGTCGGGGACCCGTCGGGGACTCGATGGGGACGAGTTGGGACGGATTTTGAGCAAATAAAGAATTGTCTTATCCTGAATTATACAAAGCTAGGGCTAGGCTCCATTTAATGTTTACGAAAAATGTTCAATTAGATAGTGAATTAACTCAGTTGCCATTTTCAAGCAATATTAGCTGAGCAAAGCAATCCTTGGGAAAATGCCTGCAGCACCGCATTGGCAAATGACTGTCGAGTTGGAAATTTACACAAGTCAGCGTTGCTATAAGTAACTAGGTAGCATTTTCGATTAGCTCTAGCTGCAAGCTCATCAGCTTGCCCTTCCTCTTGGTTTTCCATCGTTTTATACGTTTACAGAGATTGCTCTTACAAGATTTCTAAACTATTTTACTTTCAACGGGAAAAACCTGTGATTTGAGCCGAATTCAAGACAAAAGGCTCATCTATCGGCGGCGTTATGGTAAAGGTGGCGCCACTTCTATCTGTGGTGCACACATTGACATTCTGACAACTACTATAAACTCGACAAAAACTATTCAACTGCTAAGCCAACTGGCCATTCGGGACAATGTCGTCGCATAAAACCACTTGGAGATGACGGCAAAGAGACTTAGAACATTAAAGATAGTCATTAAGGGAATATTACTATCCCTTTATTTACATGACTGTCCTGGCTGTTTTACAATTAAAACTTGACCTCGCTCTAAAGACAGCCTCCATTGACTGTTTCACTACTCACAATCAGCGGTCACCTATAGACAATCTTGGCCAAAATTATAGAGACACTTTGAAACTTTTAAAGCAGCTTCGCTTTGTCCAAGCCCCCTCTCCCCCATATCAATGTTGTAGAATAAATCTCATTCCTAAACGAAAGGTAACACATTTCTCTTCAACCGGAGGCAACATTGATACAGGGGGGAGGGGTTGTCCTTCCCGTTTCTAGTGATTTGTTTCAAGTTTGATGTCGCATGAAGATTTTTTGGCAAAGTCTCTATGAATTTGGCCAGGATTGTAGGTGAAATGATTGAAAAAGTCAAATGTTAAATTTAATTGAATTATTTTCAATGCTTGCAATTAAATTATTTACAGTGAAAGACTTGAGAGCCTTTCCTCCTCATGTTAAAGGCTATCGTGATTCGATCTCTGATTACTTTTCTGATTTCGAGGATAATTTGCTTACTACTTTGAAATTTCTTGTTGTAAACAGCTTTGCATCTGCTATTCCAGATATGATAACAAATTAATTTTATTAGATACAATAAAAGAGGTCTACAATGAAAACTTACAGAGGTGGGGAGGATGCGCAAGAAAACAGTTTCCGTTGTCAAATCAAAACTGTTTGTGCCTAGAGATTGCAATATTTCTTTAAAATTAATCCAAGTCTCTATAGCAACAGGGCATTCCAAAAACACGTGCTCTATGGTTTCAGCTTTATTGCAGCGTTTACATAGACCATCAGTTTTAAGGCCCCAGGATTTGAGAATCTAAAGTTTTCAAAACGCGATGGGTAATTTTCCAGGAAACGTCATTTTCGTATCCTGTAGATAGGCCGTGAAGAGAGGAGGACCAGACAATATTCCAAGGGAGGTTGCGTGACTGGACGACTATCTCCCAGGTTTGTTGTGATCGAGGTTCAATCTGCAACCTATTTAATATAAGTTTATATAAATTACGTACATTTAAGCTATCAGAATAAAATGATTTGATATCAGCACTAAGCTTATTTACAAGCGACAGCAAAATATCATAGAGGGGAGGGCGATATAGTGAATTTGGAGTGTTATTACTTCTAAGAAAGGACCATAATGTAGAGTATTTTGAGAGAGTGCGAGCAATCCAATAGCGAGCAAGGAAGATCCATTTAACAGTTGCTTCTTGATCGCAAATTGTGTGTAAGGAGCGCAGAAGGAGGGCTTGATTCTTCAGCCGGAGGTTAATGAGGCCTAAGCCCCCTTTATCTCGGGGTTGGTAGATGACTTCTCGTTTGACGAGTTCGTTTCTAGAAGACCGTAAGAAGTTGAATACAAGGATGTTAGGAGGAATACGATAGACAGTAGAGAGGTAAATAAGACCGAAAAGACCAAGTGTATTAATGATCATTACTTTTCCATGCAATGATAGAGAGCGATTCGACCAAGCAAGGAGACGTTGCTCCAGTTTATTGACCCGCTTAGTAAAGGCATCGTTGATTGCCTCATTTGAGCCAAAAGAAACACCAAGGATTTCAATGTCCTCCGAAGCCCAGTTTAGTTCTGGGACAGAGCGTGAAGCGCAACCTTTGTATTTCCCAAACCAGACACCTTCGGATTTCCCTTTTGAGAAATTTACTTTGGAGCCTGATCCAGCTTCAAAATCATGGACTGATTTGAAAGCTTTCTTTACTGAATTATCGTCAGTAACAAAAATGGTTGTGTTATCCGCATATTGACTGATTTTAGCCGGTGAAGCGGAGCCAGGAAGTGGTAATCTAGATACAAGATTATTATTCTGGACTGTGTTACCGAGTGTTTCTGCTACCAAACAGTACAATAAAGGAGAAAGAGGGCATCCTTGGCGGACCCCTCCTTGGAGAAGAAACTTTCTGGAAGAATGACCGTTATTTAGGACACATGACGACACGTTGTTGTGATGAAGCTGATGAAGACCGGTCCAAAATTCATACGCATCTTAATTTTAGGAAGAAAATCCCAATTTACATGATCAATAGCTTTCTCTTGATCAACTTTGATAATTGCTAAGGGAAGATTCTTTTGTTTGACGTAAGAGATTGAATCTCTAACTAGAAAAAGGTTATCAAAGATAGTTCTTCCGGGGACGCAACAGGTTTGGTCCTTGTTCAGTATAGAAGGAAGAACGGTTTTAAGGCCGTTTGCAAGGGCTTTAGTGCCAATTTTATAATCAACATTAAGGAGAGATATCGGACGCCAATTTTTAAGGTCCAGTTTGTCTTCTTTTTTGAACAAAAGGGATATCAAAGCAAGTCTCATGGACTCGGGGAGCAAACCATAGTAAAGAGAGTAATTGAGAACGTCAACAAGATCAGAGCCAAGTATTGGCCAGAAAGTTTTATAAAATTCTGAAGGAAGGCCATCAGAGCCGGGCGATTTTGGCTCTTTATTGAGGACAGAGCATCGTAACATGATTGTAAATCAAGTTTAATCTCTAAAGAGTCTCTTTCTTCGGGCGATTGACGTTTTTCGATTTGCAAAGAAGAATTTCTTGAGCTGCAAGATCAGGATTCTCGGCAGTGTATAAATTTTCATAAAACTTAGCAGACTTTTCTAATATATACTGGGTGGAGGTAACTGTTCTGCCATCGCATTTTAATGCAGAATTGTCTTTAGAGCTTTGGCGAGAATTTTCCAAAGAGTAAAAGTATTTGGAAGGCTTTTCAAACTCGGTGTAGAAGCGTTCCTTTGAACGAATTCTTGCACCGTGAACGAGAGTGTTATCAAGGCCTGTAATGTCAGACTTTGGAGCCTCGATGGCATCTAAAACAGGCCTAGACGGCTTTAAGGCGCTAAGATCCCTGAGTTTCTTTTCTAAACGGGCTCGCATTTGGCGACATTCCCGTGCTAAGCGCTTAGAGAGTTTCATAGCGATATGTTTAATTTTGCGTTTCCCAATATCCCATCAGGCATTTAAATCTCGGAAGTCAATCTTCCGTAGTTGCCAATGGGACCAGAAAGATTTTATTTTATCAACAAAACGGAATAATCTAAGAGAGAGGTATTAAATTTCCAGACCCCCGGACCCTTTTTCAAAGAGTTCGGGAGTCTAAAAGAGATGCTTGGAGCATCACGATCAGAATAGGGAAAATACACTATGTGAGAATAACTACAATTATGAAAAATATCTCCAGACACATAAAATTTGTCTAACCGACACGAGATAGAGCCGTCAGGATTTGTCCATGTGAAATTTCGTGTTGACGGATTTAAATGTCGAAAAACGTCCTGAAAATCGTACGTTAGGTTGAGCAATTGCAAGGCTTTTAATGCTGTCATTGCTAGATCGGAGTCTCCACCGTTTTTGTCTAAAAAGGAGTCTTCGATGCAATTGAAATCTCCACCGAAAACTGTTGGGATACCTCCTTTCAGAACAGCATGTAAGGATTCAAAAAAGTCCTTACGTTGACAGACATGGTTAGGGGCATAAATGTTACAAAACTGAATATTTGCCTCACTAAAGTCGCAGATGAGATTCAAATACCGTCCTCCAAGATCATGGGATTGAGAAATTACTTTAAAATTTGATCTGCGGGAGAAAAGCGTACAAACTCCTGCACTGTGGTTGTTGCCAGGAGACAAAAAACTTGTGCATCCCATTCCTGTTTTAACTGATCAAGATCAGCAGAGGAAAGGTGCGTTTCTCGCAAGAAAGCAACGTCCTGTTTTTGGTTTCTAACCCACTGGAATATGGTCTGACGTTTGCGGAAATCCTTCAGACCATGAGTATTTATTGTTATACACTTTAAGTTCGTTGTTAGACTATTTTAGTGTCTGGGGATATTTTATTTAATATATTGCTGGGCAATAGTATATAGGAACACAGACAAATTGCGAATATTTTTTGCAACAGTAAGTTAAATCATGCTTGGTCCTTCTTACCATTAAATGCATTGTTAATACGACCCACTATGGACTTTTCAGACTTCTTTTTGGTGGACGAGCTGAAGATTTCTTCTTCTCCGTGTTCTCTACAACGCTTCCAACAGTAGAAGAACCAGAAGATTCACCATGGGCACGTTTAGAAGAAGTGCTTGCATCAGACTAGATCCCTTTTTCTTGGTGGCTTGCCTGCTTGGAACTTGGTGGCTTTGGTGGTGGAGCTGGTTTTCTTGTTGTTTTCCGTGGCTGGCGTTGAGGTTTGGGGTCTTCAGATGGAGTGAAGGTAGGTGTAGGTGTAAGGGTGTTTGGAGGTGGCAATTTGATTTTGGGAGGTGGATTTTTGAATAAGTCTTCCAGCGATTCTTCTTTTTGTGTTCATTGAGAAGAAGAAAAAAGATTTGGGGATGGGGTGAGGGAAAATTGGTATTTAGGTGCAGGTGGTTGAAAAGTAATGTTTGTGAAAGGATTTGGTGGGACTAGGGCTGAAGGCTCAGATTGAGTGGGTTGCTCTTCAGTATTAGATGCTAGAGGAGCACTTTCTGATGGGGTGGCATCATCTTCTTCATCGCCATCTTCGTCATCACCACCTTCTTCATCATCATCTTCTTCATCATCGTCTGCAACATTACCATTATCTTCCTCATCATCTTCATTTACATTATCCTCATCGACTTCAGCTTCTTCCTCCTCAACTTCTTCTTCACCTTCTTGTCTCTGTTAAGAGCTGAAATCGGCGATAATGTCATCCAATCCATTGTCATTTGGTATCCATTCAACCCACTCAACTATATCATGCTTTGTGGAACCACAGATGGCACAGGCTCTATTGATGGGACATGAGATTATTGTGTGATCTATTTGACCACAGTTGAAGCAACGGGAGCATTGACACTGGTTGGCGCTGCAGTCGGGTTGGTCGCATTTCCGACATGTTTCAAGCTGACCATGATAGCGGACACAAAAGGATTCATTCCCAAAATGAATGAAAGATGGAATACACTTTCGGGTATTCATGCGGAGATGCCTTGCTCCATTTTCACATGTCGGCATTGCAGGATGGTGGCCTCTGCGTATACTGAGAACTTTGCCATACTTCAACAGTTTCCTTACTATAGCATCGTCATGTAGCTCGAAAGGAACATTATATACATTCACAAATGCAATGGTTACTGCAGGGTCAAATATTCCAAGGCTCTCGCCAGACTTAATTTTCACAGAGGAAAACTTTAAAATTTTCTGCTTTTCTTCCCGCATGCTTGTAGTAATCAAAATGTCGCCATTGGTGCTCTTTGCCAGAGAGATTGGACAAATCTCTAAGACTTTCTCGCAAATTTCATACAATTCTGTGGGATCAGCATTGCATCCATTAGGTATTAGTAAAGAAACAGAACCACGCCTTTCGAGCCTCGCAAAGGCACCATTTGTAAAGGTGTGAGTGTTTACAGCACGATTATCAGCAATAATGTTTTGAATTAACGTTATGAACTTTCAAAATGTGTCTCCCACAATAAAAATTTTCTTCGTTACCACAATAGTTTTGATCAAGTAAAAAAATCTTGCCAATGTCCAGAGTTCACTGCCTGCCAATCAAGAGGCGCCAGGCTATTTATAGCCCAGACTTTTTCACCTTTGCACCCAAAAAACAATGGGTGGGCTCCTCAGTTTCCGGTCGTGGCTCAAACGGGTAGAGCTTAGCCAAAAGGCCGAGAAGCGATAGCGAACTATTCTTCACTTCAGGCCGTGTCTCCACACGTGTTGCAATCACACATGGGTGCAGGACAGCGACACGGAATTGCCAGTCCGTGTGCAAAAACTGGCTGGCTGGCTACGTCGGTTGAAAAGAATGACTGCAATTGCAAAAAGTGAAGCCTGCAACACCAGGTGTTCCCAGGCGGTCACCCATCCAGGTATTGACCTGGTCCGACCATGCTTGACTGCGGAGATCGGACGAGAACCGGTATATGGTCGTAGGTGAAAGCTAGAGGGCCGAATGTGCATGACACTACAGGCTAGAGACGCAGAAGTGTGCACATGCACATGTACGTATACCGTTTGATGCATACGAAGTGGGTTGATGGGGGTAGATCTTGGTGCGTGTGCAGTGCTGCTGAGAAGGTGTGGTGAGGACTCTGGCCAGTCGGAACAGCGGGCGTGGCATTCGTGGAAGCCCAGCTTGCTCTTAAATAGTGTTGCAAAGGATGGGCTTCCGGTTGCAGCTGTACGAATGTGGTAAATGTTGGTGCATCTTCCGGCATCTGGAGCGGAAGATGTGGAAACAGCAAACGGTCGGTAACTTGCACACCCTTTGTAGAGTAAGGGAATTTTCGTGTCGAGAGATGCCTGGTATCTGGCAAGTCGTGGGGGTGTGCTGACATGCATGCAGAATTTGACATTAGCACTATTGGAAGGGGACTAGCACGAACGCAGGTCCCCACTACCAGAAATTGTACGGTTGAGTTACCAACGTTTGCGGTAATTGCAGGGGTCAGCCAAACCGAACTGCAATGGAAAGGCCTCGCCCTGGAAGAATCTCCTTGTTGATCAAGATGTCTTCCCGTCAGGTAAGTATGCAGATTTTTCTTGCAGAGGGAGCGTCGTTCAGGAACTTCTTGTTTCAAATGTGGTACATCGGCAACAGACCACAAGTGAAAGGGTGGCACTTCCATTCCGTTGAGATCGACAAAGGATGAGAACAGATTTGGTAAGACTCGTTGCTGTTGGAACTTTTGGCACTCATACTATGCGATGGTGAAAGGTGGAATAAATAAGGCAAAACAAATGCTGTTTCCTGTATAATAATTGTTGATGCAGTGCAATGTGAGAGATGGATGGCTAAGACATCCGCAAGACGATGACAACAGAAAGATATGTGGCGATGAAGAAGGTTTTTCTGTGTTGCTTGTTTTACACTTCAAGTTGAGGGGGTGGGCCATCGATGGCGGCACTGCAATACCAGGACAACCCGTGTCCGGGGTGAAGCAAGCTTCAGACCCACGGACCAATTCCAAAAATCAGTTTAATATTTGAGCACCCTTGGGTGCATATCAGATATTAAGCTGATAAGAACAGATACTTTTTTTTCATTTTATATTATTTGGAGGTGCCCTCTGTTAAGCAGTAGGTACACCTCCAGGCCCCCCATAGACATCGCAGGGGCAGTGTACATGAAATCAGATTAATTACAATGATACTAAAATTTTATTGATCGAAACTAATTATTTACAATTATACTGTATACCATACTGTTATGAAACACATTGAATCAGATATAATTGTTAATCTTACTTAATACAATAATAATTGAAATCTCATAGTATTGTTTGTGTGATAATTGAACTAGGTGAAATGATTGAAAAAGTCAAATGTTAAATTTAATTGAATTATTTTCAATGCTTGCAATTAAATTATTTACAGTGAAAGACTTGAGAGCCTTTCCTCCTCATGTTAAAGGCTATCGTGATTCGATCTCTGATTACTTTTCTGATTTCGAGGATAATTTGCTTACTACTTTGAAATTTCTTGTTGTAAACAGCTTTGCATCTGCTATTCCAGATATGATAACAAATTAATTTTATTAGATACAATAAAAGAGGTCTACAATGAAAACTTACAGAGGTGGGGAGGATGCGCAAGAAAACAGTTTCCGTTGTCAAATCAAAACTGTTTGTGCCTAGAGATTGCAATATTTCTTTAAAATTAATCCAAGTCTCTATAGCAACAGGGCATTCCAAAAACACGTGCTCTATGGTTTCAGCTTTATTGCAGCGTTTACATAGACCATCAGTTTTAAGGCCCCAGGATTTGAGAATCTAAAGTTTTCAAAACGCGATGGGTAATTTTCCAGGAAACGTCATTTTCGTATCCTGTAGATAGGCCGTGAAGAGAGGAGGACCAGACAATATTCCAAGGGAGGTTGCGTGACTGGACGACTATCTCCCAGGTTTGTTGTGATCGAGGTTCAATCTGCAACCTATTTAATATAAGTTTATATAAATTACGTACATTTAAGCTATCAGAATAAAATGATTTGATATCAGCACTAAGCTTATTTACAAGCGACAGCAAAATATCATAGAGGGGAGGGCGATATAGTGAATTTGGAGTGTTATTACTTCTAAGAAAGGACCATAATGTAGAGTATTTTGAGAGAGTGCAAGCAATCCAATAGCGAGCAAGGAAGATCCATTTAACAGTTGCTTCTTGATCGCAAATTGTGTGTAAGGAGCGCAGAAGGAGGGCTTGATTCTTCAGCCGGAGGTTAATGAGGCCTAAGCCCCCTTTATCTCGGGGTTGGTAGATGACTTCTCGTTTGACGAGTTCGTTTCTAGAAGACCGTAAGAAGTTGAATACAAGGATGTTAGGAGGAATAGGATAGACAGTAGAGAGGTAAATAAGACCGAAAAGACCAAGTGTATTAATGATCATTACTTTTCCATGCAATGATAGAGAGCGATTCGACCAAGCAAGGAGACGTTGCTCCAGTTTATTGACCCGCTTAGTAAAGGCATCGTTGATTGCCTCATTTGAGCCAAAAGAAACACCAAGGATTTCAATGTCCTCCGAAGCCCAGTTTAGTTCTGGGACAGAGCGTGAAGCGCAACCTTTGTATTTCCCAAACCAGACACCTTCGGATTTCCCTTTTGAGAAATTTACTTTGGAGCCTGATCCAGCTTCAAAATCATGGACTGATTTGAAAGCTTTCTTTACTGAATTATCGTCAGTAACAAAAATGGTTGTGTCATCTGCATATTGACTGATTTTAGCCAGTGAAGCGGAGCCAGGAAGTGGTAATCTAGATACAAGATTATTATTCTGGACTGTGTTACCGAGTGTTTCTGCTACCAAACAGTACAATAAAGGAGAAAGAGGGCATCCTTGGCGGACCCTCGTTGGAGAAGAAACTTTCTGGAAGAATGACCGTTATTTAGGACACATGACGACACGTTGTTGTGATGAAGCTGATGAAGACTGGTCCAAAATTCATACGCATCATAATTTTAGGAAGAAAATCCCAATTTACATGATCAATAGCTTTCTCTTGATCAACTTTGATAATTGCTAAGGGAAGATTCTTTTGTTTGACGTAAGAGATTGAATCTCTAACTAGAAAAAGGTTATCAAAGATAGTTCTTCCGGGGGACGCAACAGGTTTGGTCCTTGTTCAGTATAGAAGGAAGAACGGTTTTAAGGCCGTTTGCAAGGGCTTTAGTGCCAATTTTATAATCAACATTAAGGAGAGATATCGGACGCCAATTTTTGAGGTCCAGTTTGTCTTCTTTTTTGAACAAAAGGGATATCAAAGCAAGTCTCATGGACTCGGGGAGCAAACCATAGTAAAGAGAGTAATTGAGAACGTCAACAAGATCAGAGCCAAGTATTGGCCAGAAAGTTTTATAAAATTCTGAAGGAAGGCCATCAGAGCCGGGCGATTTTTGGCTCTTTATTGAGGACAGAGCATCGTAACATGATTGTAAATCAAGTTTAATCTCTAAAGAGTCTCTTTCTTGGGCGATTGACGTTTTTTCGATTTGCGAAAGAAGAATTTCTTGAGCTGCAAGATCAGGATTCTCGGCAGTGTATAAATTTTCATAAAACTTAGCAGACTTTTCTAATATATACTGGGTGGAGGTAACTGTTCTGCCATCGCATTTTAATGCAGAATTGTCTTTAGAGCTTTGGCGAGAATTTTCCAAAGAGTAAAAGTATTTGGAAGGCTTTTCAAACTCGCTGTAGAAGCGTTCCTTTGAACGAATTCTTGCACCATGAACGAGAGTGTTATCAAGGTCTGTAATGTCAGACTTTAGAGCCTCGATTGCATCTAAAACAAGCCTAGACGGCTTTAAGGCGCTAAGATCCCTGAGCTTCTTTTCTAAATGGGCTCGCTTTTGGCGACGTTCCCATGCTAAGCGCTTAGAGAGTTTCATAGCAATATGTTTAATTTTGCGTTTCCCAATATCCCACCAGGCATTTAAATCTTGGAAGTCAATCTTCCGTAGTTGCCAATGGGACCAGAAAGATTTTATTTTATCAACAAAAACGGAATTATCTAAGAGAGAGGTATTAAATTTTCAGACCCCCGGACCCTTTTTCAAAGAGTTCGGGAGTCTAAAAGAGATGCTTGGAGCATCACGATCAGAATAGGGAAAAAACACTATGTGAGAATAACTACAATTATGAAAAATATCTCCAGACACATAAAATTTGTCTAACCGACACGAGATAGAGCCGTCAGGATTTGTCCATGTGAAATTTCGTGTTGACGGATTTAAATGTCGAAAAACGTCCTGAAAATCGTACGTTAGGTTGAGCAATTGCAAGGCTTTTAATGCTGTCATTGCTAGATCGGAGTCTCCACCGTTTTTGTCTAAAAGGAGTCTTCGATGCAATTGAAATCTCCACCGAAAACTGTTGGGATACCCCTTTCAGAACAGCATGTAAGGATTCAAAAAGTCCTTACGTTGACAGACATGGTTAGGGGCATAAATGTTACAAAACTGAATATTTGCCTCACTAAAGTCGCAGATGAGATTCAAATACCGTCCTCCAAGATCATGGGATTGAGAAATTACTTTAAAATTTGATCTGCGGGAGAAAAGCGTACAAACTCCTGCACTGTGGTTGTTGCCAGGAGACAAAAACTTGTGCATCCCATTCCTGTTTTAACTGATCAAGATCAGCAGAGGAAAGGTGCGTTTCTCGCAAGAAAGCAACGTCCTGTTTTGGTTTCTAACCCACTGGAATATGGTCTGACGTTTGCGGAAATCCTTCAGACCATGAGTATTCATTGTTATACACTTTAAGTTCGTTGTTAGACTATTTTAGTGTCTGGGGATATTTTATTTAATATATTGCTGGGCAATAGTATATAGGAACACAGACAAATTGCGAATATTTTTTGCAAAAGTAAGTTAAATCATGCTTGGTCCTTCTTACCATTAAATGCATTGTTAATACGACCCACTATGGACTTTTCAGACTTCTTTTTTGGTGGACGAGCTGCCGTGTTCTCTACAACGCTTCCAACAGTAGAAGAACCAGAAGATTCACCATGGGCACGTTTAGAAGAAGTGCTTGCATCAGACTAGATCCCTTTTTCTTGGTGGCTTGCCTGCTTGGAACTTGGTGGCTTTGGTGGTGGAGCTGGTTTTCTTGTCGTTTTCCGTGGCTGGCGTTGAGGTTTGGGGTCTTCAGATGGAGTGAAGGTAGGTGTAGGTGTAAGGGTGTTTGGAGGTGGCAATTTGATTTTGGGAGGTGGATTTTTGAATAAGTCTTCCAGCGATTCTTCTTTTTGTGTTCATTGAGAAGAAGAAAAAAGATTTGGGGATGGGGTGAGGGAAAATTGGTATTTAGGTGCAGGTGGTTGAAAAGTAATGTTTGTGAAAGGATTTGGTGGGACTAGGGCTGAAGGCTCAGATTGAGTGGGTTGCTCTTCAGTATTAGATGCTAGAGGAGCACTTTCTGATGGGGTGGCATCATCTTCTTCATCGCCATCTTCGTCATCACCACCTTCTTCATCATCATCTTCTTCATCATCGTCTGCAACATTACCATTATCTTCCTCATCATCTTCATTTACATTATCCTCATCGACTTCAGCTTCTTCCTCCTCAACTTCTTCTTCACCTTCTTGTCTCTGTTAAGAGCTGAAATCGGCGATAATGTCATCCAATCCATTGTCATTTGGTATCCATTCAACCCACTCAACTATATCATGCTTTGTGGAACCACAGATGGCACAGGCTCTATTGATGGGACATGAGATTATTGTGTGATCCATTTGACCACAGTTGAAGCAACGGGAGCATTGACACTGGTTGGCGCTGCAGTCGGGTTGGTCGCATTTCCGACATGTTTCAAGCTGACCATGATAGCGGACACAAAAGGATTCATTCCCAAAATGAATGAAAGATGGAATACACTTTCGGGTATTCATGCGGAGATGCCTTGCTCCATTTTCACATGTCGGCATTGCAGGATGGTGGCCTCTGCGTATACTGAGAACTTTGCCATACTTCAACAGTTTCCTTACTATAGCATCGTCATGTAGCTCGAAAGGAACATTATATACATTCACAAATGCAATGGTTACTGCAGGGTCAAATATTCCAAGGCTCTCGCCAGACTTAATTTTCACAGAGGAAAACTTTAAAATTTTCTGCTTTTCTTCCCGCATGCTTGTAGTAATCAAAATGTCGCCATTGGTGCTCTTTGCCAGAGAGATTGGACGAATCTCTAAGACTTTCTCGCAAATTTCATACAATTCTGTGGGATCAGCATTGCATCCATTAGGTATTAGTAAAGAAACAGAACCACGCCTTTCGAGCCTCGCAAAGGCACCATTTGTAAAGGTGTGAGTGTTTACAGCACGATTATCAGCAATAATGTTTTGAATTAACGTTATGAACTTTCAAAATGTGTCTCCCACAATAAAAATTTTCTTCGTTACCACAATAGTTTTGATCAAGTAAAAAAATCTTGCCAATGTCCAGAGTTCACTGCCTGCCAATCAAGAGGCGCCAGGCTATTTATAGCCCAGACTTTTCACCTTTGCACCCAAAAACAATGGGTGGGCTCCTCAGTTTCCGGTCGTGGCTCAAACGGGTAGAGCTTAGCCAAAAGGCCGAGAAGCGATAGCGAACTATTCTTCACTTCAGGCCGTGTCTCCACACGTGTTGCAATCACACATGGGTGCAGGACAGCGACACGGAATTGCCAGTCCGTGTGCAACAACTGGCTGGCTGGCTACGTCGGTTGAAAAGAATGACTGCAATTGCAAAAGTGAAGCCTGCAACACCAGGTGTTCCCAGGCGGTCACCCATCCAGGTATTGACCTGGTCCGACCATGCTTGACTGCGGAGATCGGACGAGAACCGGTATATGGTCGTAGGTGAAAGCTAGAGGGCCGAATGTGCATGACACTACAGGCTAGAGACGCAGAAGTGTGCACATGCACATGTACGTATACCGTTTGATGCATACGAAGTGGGTTGATGGGGGTAGATCTTGGTGCGTGTGCAGTGCTGCTGAGAAGGTTTGGTGAGGACTCTGGCCAGTCGGAACAGCGGGCGTGGCAATCGTGGAAGCCCATCTTGCTCTTAAATAGTGTTGCAAAGGATGGGCTTCCGGTTGCAGCTGTACGAATGTGGTAAATGTTGGTGCATCTTCCGGCATCTGGAGCGGAAGATGTGGAAACAGCAAACGGTCGGTAACTTGCACACCCTTTGTAGAGTAAGGGAATTTTCGTGTCGAGAGATGCCTGGTATCTGGCAAGTCGTGGGGGTGTGCTGACATGCATGCAGAATTTGACATTAGCACTATTGGAAGGGGACTAGCACGAACGCAGGTCCCACTACCAGAAATTGTACGGTTGAGTTACCAACGTTTGCGGTAATTGCAGGGTCAGCCAAACCGAACTGCAATGGAAAGGCCTCGCCCTGGAAGAATCTCCTTGTTGATCAAGATGTCTTCCCGTCAGGTAAGTATGCAGATTTTTCTTGCAGAGGAGCGTCGTTCAGGAACTTCTTGTTTCAAATGTGGTACATCGGCAACAGACCACAAGTGAAAGGGTGGCACTTCCATTCCGTTGAGATCGACAAAGGATGAGAACAGATTTGGTAAGACTCGTTGCTGTTGGAACTTTTGGCACTCATACTATGCGATGGTGAAAGGTGGAATAAATAAGGCAAAACAAATGCTGTTTCCTGTATAATAATTGTTGATGCAGTGCAATGTGAGAGATGCATGGCTAAGACATCCGCAAGACGATGACAACAGAAAGATATGTGGCGATGAAGAAGGTTTTTCTGTGTTGCTTGTTTTACACTTCAAGTTGAGGGGGTGGGCCATCGATGGCGGCACTGCAATACCAGGACAACCCGTGTCCGGGGTGAAGCAAGCTTCAGACCCACGGACCAATTCCAAAATCAGTTTAATATTTGAGCACCCTTGGGTGCATATCAGATATTAAGCTGATAAGAACAGATACTTTTTTTTCATTTTATATTATTTGGAGGTGCCCTCTGTTAAGCAGTAGGTACACCTCCAGGCCCCCCATAGACATCGCAGGGGCAGTGTACATGAAATCAGATTAACTACAATGATACTAAAATTTTATTGATCGAAACTAATTATTTACAATTATACTGTATACCATACTGTTATGAAACACATTGAATCAGATATAATTGTTAATCTTACTTAATACAATAATAATTGAAATCTCATAGTATTGTTTGTGTGATAATTGAACTACAATCTTGGCCAAAATTATAGAGACACTTTGAAACTTTTAAAGCAGCTTCGCTTTGTCCAAGCCCCCTCTCCCCCATATCAATGTTGTAGAATAAATCTCATTCCTAAACGAAAGGTAACACATTTCTCTTCAACCGGAGGCAACATTGATACAGGGGGGAGGGGTTGTCCTTCCCGTTTCTAGTGATTTGTTTCAAGTTTGATGTCGCATGAAGATTTTTTGGCAAAGTCTCTATGAATTTTGGCCAGGATTGTCTATAAACTGATTTTTTCATTGACTTGAAAAGTGACTTATTTATTTCGGGATTCATGTTTAATTGATCGAGTGCTGTTAATTACTGTTTCTCGTTTAGTGGTAATTTAATCTACACTCATTACTGTTAAGTACGCTTTGTCGTTAAGGGGGCGAGGCTCATTGGCTTGAGAATAGTTGTAGGCAATGTAAACATATGAAAAAAATACTATCATGGCCAGATATAAGTTAATTTCTCCAGAAATGCGAAGTTATATCAAGTTTACAAAAGTGCTAACATAGACGATACCATGAAGGAAACAGGTGTGTCGCGTGCGGCTATTTATAAGATATGGAAAGAGCCTTTAAAATGTGCAAATCAATGCAGTCGTTAAGAAGCAAAACGTCGGCAGGCCAAGAAAATGTCCATCAGAGAGAGGTGAAGACTTTTGCGCTTGGTAGAGACACTGCGAGATCAAGATGCCAATTGGACAGTAAGGCGACTGGTTGAAAGAGCTGAAATGAAACATGTATCAAGAAGGACTGTTTCACGGTTCTTGAATGAGAATGGGCACAGCTACCTGCAAGCTCGAAACAAAGGTCTTTTAAGCAGGAAAGATATGGAAGAGCGAATGAAGTTCGTGAAAAGGTTTTGAAAACGCTTCCTGAGGACTTTTGGACGAAGCAATTGTCATTTTATTTAGACGCAGCTGGTTTTGTCTATAAACGAAATCCTAAGTTGTGCAAAAGCGGTCAATAACCTTCTAACATGTCATATGTGACGCGTCCCCACGCGTCCCCTTCCACGTCCCCATATACTTGTGAAGGATTTGTACGTTTAAGAACGCGTCCCCACGGGTCCCCATTATTTTTATATAAATAAGTTATATATACTTTTTAAAAAGCTGAGGGGACCCGTGGGGACCCGTTAATTCACATACAGCTTTATTATCAGTTTTATGGGGACCCGTCGGGGACCCGTCGGGGACTCGATGGGGACGAGTTGGGACGGATTTTGAGCAAATAAAGAATTGTCTTATCCTGAATTATACAAAGCTAGGGCTAGGCTCCATTTAATGTTTAAGAAAAATGTTCAATTAGATAGTGAATTAACTCAGTTGCCATTTTCAAGCAATATTAGCTGAGCAAAGCAATCCTTGGGAAAATGCCTGCAGCACCGCATTGGCAAATGACTGTCGAGTTGGAAATTTACACAAGTCAGCGTTGCTATAAGTAACTAGGTAGCATTTTCGATTAGCTCTAGCTGCAAGCTCATCAGCTTGCCCTTCCTCTTGGTTTTCCATCGTTTTATACGTTTACAGAGATTGCTCTTACAAGATTTCTAAACTATTTTACTTTCAACGGGAAAAACCTGTGATTTGAGCCGAATTCAAGACAAAAGGCTCATCTATCGGCGGCGTTATGGTAAAGGTGGCGCCACTTCTATCTGTGGTGCACACATTGACATTCTGACAACTACTATAAACTCGACAAAAACTATTCAACTGCTAAGCCAACTGGCCATTCGGGACAATGTCGTCGCATAAAACCACTTGGAGATGACGGCAAAAGAGACTTAGAACATTAAAGATAGTCATTAAGGGAATATTACTATCCCTTTATTTACATGACTGTCCTGGCTGTTTTACAATTAAAACTTGACCTCGCTCTAAAGACAGCCTCCATTGACTGTTTCACTACTCACAATCAGCGGTCACCTATAGACAATCTTGGCCAAAATTATAGAGACACTTTGAAACTTTTAAAGCAGCTTCGCTCTGTCCAAGCCCCCTCTCCCCCATATCAATGTTGTAGAATAAATCTCATTCCTAAACGAAAGGTAACACATTTCTCTTCAACCGGAGGCAACATTGATACAGGGGGGAGGGGTTGTCCTTCCCGTTTCTAGTGATTTGTTTCAAGTTTGATGTCGCATGAAGATTTTTTGGCAAAGTCTCTATGAATTTTGGCCAGGATTGTCTATAAACTGATTTTTTCATTGACTTGAAAAGTGACTTATTTATTTCGGGATTCATGTTTAATTGATCGAGTGCTGTTAATTACTGTTTCTCGTTTAGTGGTAATTTAATCTACACTCATTACTGTTAAGTACGCTTTGTCGTTAAGGGGGCGAGGCTCATTGGCTTGAGAATAGTTGTAGGCAATGTAAACATATGAAAAAAATACTATCATGGCCAGATATAAGTTAATTTCTCCAGAGATGCGAAGTTATATCAAGTTTACAAAAGTGCTAACATAGACGATACCATGAAGGAAACAGGTGTGTCGCGTGCGGCTATTTATAAGATATGGAAAGAGCCTTTAAAATGTGCAAATCAATGCAGTCGTTAAGAAGCAAAACGTCGGCAGGCCAAGAAAAATGTCCATCAGAGAGAGGTGAAGACTTTTGCGCTTGGTAGAGACACTGCGAGATCAAGATGCCAATTGGACAGTAAGGCGACTGGTTGAAAGAGCTGAAATGAAACATGTATCAAGAAGGACTGTTTCACGGTTCTTGAATGAGAATGGGCACAGCTACCTGCAAGCCGGGGTTTCCTCAAGTTAAAATGTTGGGGTTTCCCGGGTCGGGGGGGGAAAAATAGTTTTTGATAAAACAAGGTGCAAGTCATAACTTCAACATTCTTGTTGTTATCTTTTCTTTCAAGATTTCTGAGTTAAACGGGTTCCCTTGGAAATTGATTTAGGAAATTTACAAGTATTAAAGGGACTAGGACATCCCATTTATTTTGGGCCTGGGTAATTCATGCACCCTTTTAAATGAAAACTTTGTTCCTCAACTCCATTTATAAGTTCGGAAATGGTTCAAAAAAGGAATTTATGGCCAAGAGATTGCATTATCGAATTTAAATCCTAAATGGCAAACTTGACCTTAAATTACTCATTCCGTTGAAAGCGCGATAAACCATTTGAGTACCAAGTAATTGTTGAATTTGCACTTAATTTTCCCTTTTTATCCCCGGTTTAATAATTGTGCAAAAACCAATTTTCTTCAAAGGTAAAATTTATCAAACCATGGGATTGAAAGTGGATTATCTTTTCATTGCATTTAGTTATATGCAATTTTACGCTTTTTGGTGGAATTTGTAACTCATTGAGCAAATTAAATGGGCATTTAAAATTCTCATTAAAATAGTGAAAATTAAGCTTAGTTAAAGCTCCAACGGATCAATTCAATTTCAGTTAAAGGATTAGCTTGTTCTGTTATTTATGTAGAGATTAAAAATTAATTTTGTTCAATAAAAATATTAAGATAATGCTTAGAAATCGGTCGTAAACAGGCCTTTGGCTTAAAATTGCAGGAAATGTTCTTAAAAAATATATGCCAAAAGAATTCAAAAATAAGGTTATTATAAGTTAATCGAACAATTTGAAACGGTTTGAGGATTTAAAAATTTTATTAAAGCATGGTTTTTAAGAAACAATTTCAAAACTAGATAACTGAATGAGGCACTTCCAGCCTAAATTTAAGTACATGTTGAAATTTAAACCTTTAAGAAGTCCACGGTCCCTTAATAATAGATAAGTTAAAATACTTTTCAAAAAATAAAATTTAAGGGGAACATTAATAAAGGTTTACTTTGGCAAGGGTTTCTTGAGTTTCGAGGTCCATGAAGAAGTTTAAAGGCAAACCTTAAATGATTGTGTCGGATTCAAGACTTGATTTTTCAGTTGAAGGAAAGTTATAGTTTAAACCCCACGGGGGAAGTTTAAATGATTTTGACGAGTTATACTAGAGCTTTATGTTAGGAATTTGAATCAGACTGTGAGGATAGTCGTTTTGGAGTTTAAATTTAAAGGAAACCGTTTACATGGGTTCAAAATTTTGAGAAATTAAGAGGTACAGGGTGTAGAATATGAACACCTATTGGCACGATTGATTGTCATTAATCACAAAACAAATTAATGTCAAGCTCGAAGCCAATTTAGTCGGGTTACTAAGGTTTAAAATTCCTTCGATTTCTAAATTTCTTTAAAAACTTGACCGTTAAAAAAGCCCATTTGGTTTATTAAAGGGCTCAATGGTTTTGAGAAATTGACACTCAAAGCCATAAGCAAACTTAATTTGGCTTGGTAGGCTCTCCAAACATAAAAGGAAAGGATGGCACATTGTGACAGAAGGGAATTTTTTATAATTTGCACATGTTCAATTGAAGACTGTAAAGTCCTTTTTTACCAAATTAGGGAAAGAAATGCCAATTAATAAAATTTTCAATTTAAAAAATTGCTAGACTTGTTTCTGAAAATCTCTTTAAAAAGGTTATTCAATATTCCACTTGAAAGGTTTGTTTCGTTCAATGTTAAAATTATTAACATTTTGAAGTTTATGCAATTTATAAATAAAAGAAAATGAAAATTTTCAAAATCAAAGTTGGCCTTTGGAACAAATTTATATCAACAGTCATTGGCTTACCCATGTTTCAGCTTTTCACGTTAACAAGCCCAATTTAGAAATTAGATTTAAATTTTAAAGGCCAGGAGCCCATTTTTGTATAAAAGGGGACTAAATTAATTTAAAATATAATCTCTGGCCTTCAATCCATTAGTTTTTACTTTTAAAGAAAATTTTAGGCCAAGTAATTCCGCAGAAATTTCAAAGGATTTGACGGATTTTTAAAAAAAATTGGATTTGGGTAATTTCTGACATTATAACAAAAAGTTTAAATTGTTTCAAATGTAATAAAGATTGATACTCAGATAGTATTTTCAGAAAATATTACAGGTCTTAATCAATTGGATGATAACAGCTAGAAAGAGAAATAAGATGAAGTCATTTAAATATATTGCAGCTGCATGATAACGTTGAGCAGAGAATTGTATTATGCTTAGCGCAAAGTTCCTCAGCCAGAAAGGTTTAATCCTCGTTTTTCTACAGGGAAGTCCTTACTTTCCTAAACAATTCTTCTAAGAGGAGTAACTTTAAATTTAATGATACGATCCCTCAAAAGGATTGACTCAATGATTATGATTCAAATGTTAGAATCATTGATATAGATTACCATTATTGAAAGTGTATCTGATCATAGAATATACGCATGTTTAACTGTCTCAACAGTATTCATGGGACAATGTTGCGCTGTTAACCTGATTGCGAATAGAGAATTACGATACTTAGGATTGAGCTATTGAAGGCAATTATTACATATTTATGTGACTAGACATCCATGATGTTTCTAATATAAGCAATGGAACGATCTTTTGATCTAGAGAGAAGCTACGTACCAGACCAATAAATAAAAGGGGCACTTGCGACATTAGGGAGAATTCATAAATGAATTTAGTCATAAACGTTGAGTAAGATCGAGACAATAAGATCTATTATAATTTGAGATTCAGATGTAAAGAACTTGACTGTACGATATGTCAGAGAAATTGTAATCTCAACTAAAGTATCAAGAAGCTTGGATAAAGTTGTGCAAGGACGGTTTTAAGTCCTTAGGCTTGAGCATTCTAAAAAATCATTATCAGACAGAGATTTTAGGTTATTTTTCTTGAAGAAGATCGAGTTTCAAGTTCTCGGGGAAAATTAAAATTAAATCATATATGGAGGAAAGTTTGCAAGCATATTTTGAGGACAAGAGTAATTTAAATCGCGTCTTTTAATAAAGATTTAAACGATTTACAAGACATAGTATCTTTGTGGACTGAATTTCCTTCGAGGATCTACGGTCAGGACAGCGAAGTTTCTAAGGACTTTGCAGATGGCAATGACTGGTTCAGAATTTTCTTATCCGGATATAAAGCTTGGGCAGTTTGTGCAGGTAAAGATTTGACTTCAAGGATTAGAGGTGTAGTAAGGTTTGAAGAATTCGATTTGAAGATTAAGTCTATGCGAGCAATCATTCTTGGAAATAGGAGAAGCAATGATTGAGAAAATGCATTGTCGTTTAAAATCTAAGTTGGTTAGAATAGTAGTCAGATTATGATTCTTACATTATTCAAGCCTCCTGTGGTCCATTCCATTCCATTTTAATGTTTAATTTAACGAGTCTCCTTCAAAGATGGTCTACACAATTGATTCAAAGATCATGGAAAACCTGTATATTTAGTGAAAATCTAGAGACATTAGTAAGTACGAATGGCAGCAGTTGTGATCAAGTGTACTGAGGATGGGTAGACGTCTGAATTCTGAGAGGTGAATTGCATGAATGTGTGCAGAGAAGCCACTTTGCTAATATTCAAGACTGGTCGTCCAAAAATGTTCGATGAAAAGTCATTAGGATCAATGAAATGTGATCGAATCAAGGTGTAATTTACACTAATTTTAGCTGAATATCGTCTGTGAAATTTTCAATTGCCATGATGCAAAGACTTCATATGGAAACAAAGTACCTACTGGGTTACTCAGTAGACATTTAATAACTGTTTTCAACTTATGAAGGACTGAGATTCCTTGGTTACAAGTTACATACTCAGAGTTGCATGATTATGTCTGATTAGCGTATTTCCTTCACTGATTTCATGTGAGTACTTTGTCCGTAAGTTTGGAAGGTGATATTGTTGTTAATGTAAGGTGGCATTATTAGGTGAAATGATTGAAAAAGTCAAATGTTAAATTTAATTGAATTATTTTCAATGCTTGCAATTAAATTATTTACAGTGAAAGACTTGAGAGCCTTTCCTCCTCATGTTAAAGGCTATCGTGATTCGATCTCTGATTACTTTTCTGATTTCGAGGATAATTTGCTTACTACTTTGAAATTTCTTGTTGTAAACAGCTTTGCATCTGCTATTCCAGATATGATAACAAATTAATTTTATTAGATACAATAAAAGAGGTCTACAATGAAAACTTACAGAGGTGGGGAGGATGCAAGAAAACAGTTTCCGTTGTCAAATCAAAACTGTTTGTGCCTAGAGATTGCAATATTTCTTTAAAATTAATCCAAGTCTCTATAGCAACAGGGCATTCCAAAAACACGTGCTCTATGGTTTCAGCTTTATTGCAGCGTTTACATAGACCATCAGTTTTAAGGCCCCAGGATTTGAGAATCTAAAGTTTTCAAAACGCGATGGGTAATTTTCCAGGAAACGTCATTTTCGTATCCTGTAGATAGGCCGTGAAGAGAGGAGGACCAGACAATATTCCAAGGGAGGTTGCGTGACTGGACGACTATCTCCCAGGTTTGTTGTGATCGAGGTTCAATCTGCAACCTATTTAATATAAGTTTATATAAATTACGTACATTTAAGCTATCAGAATAAAATGATTTGATATCAGCACTAAGCTTATTTACAAGCGACAGCAAAATATCATAGAGGGGAGGGCGATATAGTGAATTTGGAGTGTTATTACTTCTAAGAAAGGACCATAATGTAGAGTATTTTGAGAGAGTGCGAGCAATCCAATAGCGAGCAAGGAAGATCCATTTAACAGTTGCTTCTTGATCGCAAATTGTGTGTAAGGAGCGCAGAAGGAGGGCTTGATTCTTCAGCCGGAGGTTAATGAGGCCTAAGCCCCCTTTATCTCGGGGTTGGTAGATGACTTCTCGTTTGACGAGTTCGTTTCTAGAAGACCGTAAGAAGTTGAATACAAGGATGTTAGGAGGAATACGATAGACAGTAGAGAGGTAAATAAGACCGAAAAGACCAAGTGTATTAATGATCATTACTTTTCCATGCAATGATAGAGAGCGATTCGACCAAGCAAGGAGACGTTGCTCCAGTTTATTGACCCGCTTAGTAAAGGCATCGTTGATTGCCTCATTTGAGCCAAAAGAAACACCAAGGATTTCAATGTCCTCCGAAGCCCAGTTTAGTTCTGGGACAGAGGCGTGAAGCGCAACCTTTGTATTTCCCAAACCAGACACCTTCGGATTTCCCTTTTGAGAAATTTACTTTGGAGCCTGATCCAGCTTCAAAATCATGGACTGATTTGAAAGCTTTCTTTACTGAATTATCGTCAGTAACAAAAATGGTTGTGTTATCCGCATATTGACTGATTTTAGCCGGTGAAGCGGAGCCAGGAAGTGGTAATCTAGATACAAGATTATTATTCTGGACTGTGTTACCGAGTGTTTCTGCTACCAAACAGTACAATAAAGGAGAAAGAGGGCATCCTTGGCGGACCCCTCCTTGGAGAAGAAACTTTCTGGAAGAATGACCGTTATTTAGGACACATGACGACACGTTGTTGTGATGAAGCTGATGAAGACCGGTCCAAAATTCATACGCATCTTAATTTTAGGAAGAAAATCCCAATTTACATGATCAATAGCTTTCTCTTGATCAACTTTGATAATTGCTAAGGAAGATTCTTTTGTTTGACGTAAGAGATTGAATCTCTAACTAGAAAAAGGTTATCAAAGATAGTTCTTCCGGGACGCAACAGGTTTGGTCCTTGTTCAGTATAGAAGGAAGAACGGTTTTAAGGCCGTTTGCAAGGGCTTTAGTGCCAATTTTATAATCAACATTAAGGAGAGATATCGGACGCCAATTTTAAGGTCCAGTTTGTCTTCTTTTTGAACAAAAGGGATATCAAAGCAAGTCTCATGGACTCGGGAGCAAACCATAGTAAAGAGAGTAATTGAGAACGTCAACAAGATCAGAGCCAAGTATTGGCCAGAAAGTTTTATAAAATTCTGAAGGAAGGCCATCAGAGCCGGGCGATTTTTGGCTCTTTATTGAGGACAGAGCATCGTAACATGATTGTAAATCAAGTTTAATCTCTAAAGAGTCTCTTTCTTGGGCGATTGACGTTTTTCGATTTGTGAAAGAAGAATTTCTTGAGCTGCAAGATCAGGATTCTCGGCAGTGTATAAATTTTCATAAAACTTAGCAGACTTTTCTAATATATACTGGGTGGAGGTAACTGTTCTGCCATCGCATTTTAATGCAGAATTGTCTTTAGAGCTTTGGCGAGAATTTTCCAAAGAGTAAAAGTATTTGGAAGGCTTTTCAAACTCGGTGTAGAAGCGTTCCTTTGAACGAATTCTTGCACCGTGAACGAGAGTGTTATCAAGGCCTGTAATGTCAGACTTTGGAGCCTCGATGGCATCTAAAACAGGCCTAGACGGCTTTAAGGCGCTAAGATCCCTGAGTTTCTTTTCTAAACGGGCTCGCATTTGGCGACATTCCCGTGCTAAGCGCTTAGAGAGTTTCATAGCGATATGTTTAATTTTGCGTTTCCCAATATCCCATCAGGCATTTAAATCTCGGAAGTCAATCTTCCGTAGTTGCCAATGGGACCAGAAAGATTTTATTTTATCAACAAAAACGGAATAATCTAAGAGAGAGGTATTAAATTTCCAGACCCCCGGACCCTTTTTCAAAGAGTTCGGGAGTCTAAAAGAGATGCTTGGAGCATCACGATCAGAATAGGGAAAAAACACTATGTGAGAATAACTACAATTATGAAAAATATCTCCAGACACATAAAATTTGTCTAACCGACACGAGATAGAGCCGTCAGGATTTGTCCATGTGAAATTTCGTGTTGACGGATTTAAATGTCGAAAAACGTCCTGAAAATCGTACGTTAGGTTGAGCAATTGCAAGGCTTTTAATGCTGTCATTGCTAGATCGGAGTCTCCACCGTTTTTGTCTAAAAAGGAGTCTTCGATGCAATTGAAATCTCCACCGAAAACTGTTGGGATACCTCCTTTCAGAACAGCATGTAAGGATTCAAAAAAGTCCTTACGTTGACAGACATGGTTAGGGGCATAAATGTTACAAAACTGAATATTTGCCTCACTAAAGTCGCAGATGAGATTCAAATACCGTCCTCCAAGATCATGGGATTGAGAAATTACTTTAAAATTTGATCTGCGGGAGAAAAGCGTACAAACTCCTGCACTGTGGTTGTTGCCAGGAGACAAAAAACTTGTGCATCCCATTCCTGTTTTAACTGATCAAGATCAGCAGAGGAAAGGTGCGTTTCTCGCAAGAAAGCAACGTCCTGTTTTTGGTTTCTAACCCACTGGAATATGGTCTGACGTTTGCGGAAATCCTTCAGACCATGAGTATTTATTGTTATACACTTTAAGTTCGTTGTTAGACTATTTTAGTGTCTGGGGATATTTTATTTAATATATTGCTGGGCAATAGTATATAGGAACACAGACAAATTGCGAATATTTTTTGCAACAGTAAGTTAAATCATGCTTGGTCCTTCTTACCATTAAATGCATTGTTAATACGACCCACTATGGACTTTTCAGACTTCTTTTTTGGTGGACGAGCTGAAGATTTCTTCTTCTCCGTGTTCTCTACAACGCTTCCAACAGTAGAAGAACCAGAAGATTCACCATGGGCACGTTTAGAAGAAGTGCTTGCATCAGACTAGATCCCTTTTTCTTGGTGGCTTGCCTGCTTGGAACTTGGTGGCTTTGGTGGTGGAGCTGGTTTTCTTGTTGTTTTCCGTGGCTGGCGTTGAGGTTTGGGGTCTTCAGATGGAGTGAAGGTAGGTGTAGGTGTAAGGGTGTTTGGAGGTGGCAATTTGATTTTGGGAGGTGGATTTTGAATAAGTCTTCCAGCGATTCTTCTTTTGTGTTCATTGAGAAGAAGAAAAAGATTTGGGGATGGGGTGAGGAAAATTGGTATTTAGGTGCAGGTGGTTGAAAAGTAATGTTTGTGAAAGGATTTGGTGGGACTAGGGCTGAAGGCTCAGATTGAGTGGGTTGCTCTTCAGTATTAGATGCTAGAGGAGCACTTTCTGATGGGGTGGCATCATCTTCTTCATCGCCATCTTCGTCATCACCACCTTCTTCATCATCATCTTCTTCATCATCGTCTGCAACATTACCATTATCTTCCTCATCATCTTCATTTACATTATCCTCATCGACTTCAGCTTCTTCCTCCTCAACTTCTTCTTCACCTTCTTGTCTCTGTTAAGAGCTGAAATCGGCGATAATGTCATCCAATCCATTGTCATTTGGTATCCATTCAACCCACTCAACTATATCATGCTTTGTGGAACCACAGATGGCACAGGCTCTATTGATGGGACATGAGATTATTGTGTGATCTATTTGACCACAGTTGAAGCAACGGGAGCATTGACACTGGTTGGCGCTGCAGTCGGGTTGGTCGCATTTCGGACATGTTTCAAGCTGACCATGATAGCGGACACAAAAGGATTCATTCCCAAAATGAATGAAAGATGGAATACACTTTCGGGTATTCATGCGGAGATGCCTTGCTCCATTTTCACATGTCGGCATTGCAGGATGGTGGCCTCTGCGTATACTGAGAACTTTGCCATACTTCAACAGTTTCCTTACTATAGCATCGTCATGTAGCTCGAAAGGAACATTATATACATTCACAAATGCAATGGTTACTGCAGGGTCAAATATTCTAAGGCTCTCGCCAGACTTAATTTTCACAGAGGAAAACTTTAAAATTTTCTGCTTTTCTTCCCGCATGCTTGTAGTAATCAAAATGTCGCCATTGGTGCTCTTTGCCAGAGAGATTGGACAAATCTCTAAGACTTTCTCGCAAATTTCATACAATTCTGTGGGATCAGCATTGCATCCATTAGGTATTAGTAAAGAAACAGAACCACGCCTTTCGAGCCTCGCAAAGGCACCATTTGTAAAGGTGTGAGTGTTTACAGCACGATTATCAGCAATAATGTTTTGAATTAACGTTATGAACTTTCAAAATGTGTCTCCCACAATAAAAATTTTCTTCGTTACCACAATAGTTTTGATCAAGTAAAAAAATCTTGCCAATGTCCAGAGTTCACTGCCTGCCAATCAAGAGGCGCCAGGCTATTTATAGCCCAGACTTTTTCACCTTTGCACCCAAAAAACAATGGGTGGGCTCCTCAGTTTCCGGTCGTGGCTCAAACGGGTAGAGCTTAGCCAAAAGGCCGAGAAGCGATAGCGAACTATTCTTCACTTCAGGCCGTGTCTCCACACGTGTTGCAATCACACATGGGTGCAGGACAGCGACACGGAATTGCCAGTCCGTGTGCAACAACTGGCTGGCTGGCTACGTCGGTTGAAAAGAATGACTGCAATTGCAAAAAGTGAAGCCTGCAACACCAGGTGTTCCCAGGCGGTCACCCATCCAGGTATTGACCTGGTCCGACCATGCTTGACTGCGGAGATCGGACGAGAACCGGTATATGGTCGTAGGTGAAAGCTAGAGGGCCGAATGTGCATGACACTACAGGCTAGAGACGCAGAAGTGTGCACATGCACATGTACGTATACCGTTTGATGCATACGAAGTGGGTTGATGGGGGTAGATCTTGGTGCGTGTGCAGTGCTGCTGAGAAGGTGTGGTGAGGACTCTGGCCAGTCGGAACAGCGGGCGTGGCAATCGTGGAAGCCCATCTTGCTCTTAAATAGTGTTGCAAAGGATGGGCTTCCGGTTGCAGCTGTACGAATGTGGTAAATGTTGGTGCATCTTCCGGCATCTGGAGCGGAAGATGTGGAAACAGCAAACGGTCGGTAACTTGCACACCCTTTGTAGAGTAAGGGAATTTTCGTGTCGAGAGATGCCTGGTATCTGGCAAGTCGTGGGGGTGTGCTGACATGCATGCAGAATTTGACATTAGCACTATTGGAAGGGGACTAGCACGAACGCAGGTCCCACTACCAGAAATTGTACGGTTGAGTTACCAACGTTTGCGGTAATTGCAGGGGTCAGCCAAACCGAACTGCAATGGAAAGGCCTCGCCCTGGAAGAATCTCCTTGTTGATCAAGATGTCTTCCCCGTCAGGTAAGTATGCAGATTTTTCTTGCAGAGGGAGCGTCGTTCAGGAACTTCTTGTTTCAAATGTGGTACATCGGCAACAGACCACAAGTGAAAGGGTGGCACTTCCATTCCGTTGAGATCGACAAAGGATGAGAACAGATTTGGTAAGACTCGTTGCTGTTGGAACTTTTGGCACTCATACTATGCGATGGTGAAAGGTGGAATAAATAAGGCAAAACAAATGCTGTTTCCTGTATAATAATTGTTGATGCAGTGCAATGTGAGAGATGCATGGCTAAGACATCCGCAAGACGATGACAACAGAAAGATATGTGGCGATGAAGAAGGTTTTTCTGTGTTGCTTGTTTTACACTTCAAGTTGAGGGGGTGGGCCATCGATGGCGGCACTGCAATACCAGGACAACCCGTGTCCGGGGTGAAGCAAGCTTCAGACCCACGGACCAATTCAAAAATCAGTTTAATATTTGAGCACCCTTGGGTGCATATCAGATATTAAGCTGATAAGAACAGATACTTTTTTTTCATTTTATATTATTTGGAGGTGCCCTCTGTTAAGCAGTAGGTACACCTCCAGGCCCCCCATAGACATCGCAGGGGCAGTGTACATGAAATCAGATTAACTACAATGATACTAAAATTTTATTGATCGAAACTAATTATTTACAATTATACTGTATACCATACTGTTATGAAACACATTGAATCAGATATAATTGTTAATCTTACTTAATACAATAATAATTGAAATCTCATAGTATTGTTTGTGTGATAATTGAACTACAATCTTGGCCAAAATTATAGAGACACTTTGAAACTTTTAAAGCAGCTTCGCTTTGTCCAAGCCCCCTCTCCCCCATATCAATGTTGTAGAATAAATCTCATTCCTAAACGAAAGGTAACACATTTCTCTTCAACCGGAGGCAACATTGATACAGGGGGGAGGGGTTGTCCTTCCCATTTCTAGTGATTTGTTTGAAGTTTGATGTCGCATGAAGATTTTTTTGGCCAGGATTGTCTATAAACTGATTTTTTCATTGACTTGAAAAGTGACTTATTTATTTCGGGATTCATGTTTAATTGATCGAGTGCTGTTAATTACTGTTTCTCGTTTAGTGGTAATTTAATGTACACTCATTGCTGTTAAGTACGCTTTGTCGTTAAGGGGGTGAGGCTCATTGGCTTGAGAATGGTTGTAGGCAATGTAAACATATGAAAAAATACTATCATGGCCAGATATAAGTTAATTTCTCCAGAGATGCGAAGTTATATCAAGTTTACAAAAGTGCTAACATAGACGATACCATGAAGGAAACAGGTGTGTCGCGTGCGGCTATTTATAAGATATGGAAAGAGCCTTTAAAATGTGCAAATCAATGCAGTCGTTAAGAAGCAAAACGTCGGCAGGCCAAGAAAATGTCCATCAGAGAGAGGTGAAGACTTTTGCGCTTGGTAGAGACACTGCGAGATCAAGATGCCAATTGGACAGTAAGGCGACTGGTTGAAAGAGCTGAAATGAAACATGTATCAAGAAGGACTGTTTCACGGTTCTTGAATGAGAATGGGCACAGCTACCTGCAAGCTCGAAACAAAGGTCTTTTAAGCAGGAAAGATATGGAAGAGCGAATGAAGTTCGTGAAAAGGTTTTGAAAACGCTTCCTGAGGACTTTTGGACGAAGCAATTGTCATTTTATTTAGACGCAGCTGGTTTTGTCTATAAACGAAATCCTAAGTTGTGCAAAAGCGGTCAATAACCTTCTAACATGTCATATGTGACGCGTCCCCACGCGTCCCCTTCCACGCCCCCATATACTTGTGAAGGATTTATGCGTTTAAGAACGCGTCCCCACGGGTCCCCATTATTTTTATATAAATAAGTTATATATACTTTTTAAAAAGCTGAGGGGACCCGTGGGGACCCGATAATCACATACAGCTTTATTATCAGTTTTATGGGGACCCGTCGGGGACCCGTCGGGGACTCGATGGGGACGAGTTGGGACGGATTTTGAGCAAATAAAGAATTGTCTTATCCTGAATTATACAAAGCTAGGGCTAGGCTCCATTTAATGTTTACGAAAAATGTTCAATTAGATAGTGAATTAACTCAGTTGCCATTTTCAAGCAATATTAGCTGAGCAAAGCAATCCTTGGGAAAATGCCTGCAGCACCGCATTGGCAAATGACTGTCGAGTTGGAAATTTACACAAGTCAGCGTTGCTATAAGTAACTAGGTAGCATTTTCGATTAGCTCTAGCTGCAAGCTCATCAGCTTGCCCTTCCTCTTGGTTTTCCATCGTTTTATACGTTTACAGAGATTGCTCTTACAAGATTTCTAAACTATTTTACTTTCAACGGGAAAAACCTGTGATTTAAGCCGAATTCAAGACAAAAGGCTCATCTATCGGCGGCGTTATGGTAAAGGTGGCGCCACTTCTATCTGTGGTGCACACATTGACATTCTGACAACTACTATAAACTCGACAAAACTATTCAACTGCTAAGCCAACTGGCCATTCGGGACAATGTCGTCGCATAAAACCACTTGGAGATGACGGCAAAAGAGACTTAGAACATTAAAGATAGTCATTAAGGGAATATTACTATCCCTTTATTTACATGACTGTCCTGGCTGTTTTACAATTAAAACTTGACCTCGCTCTAAAGACAGCCTCCATTGACTGTTTCACTACTCACAATCAGCGGTCACCTATAGACTGTCTATAAACTGATTTTTCATTGACTTGAAAAGTGACTTATTTATTTCGGGATTCATGTTTAATTGATCGAGTGCTGTTAATTACTGTTTCTCGTTTAGTGGTAATTTAATCTACACTCATTACTGTTAAGTACGCTTTGTCGTTAAGGGGCGAGGCTCATTGGCTTGAGAATAGTTGTAGGCAATGTAAACATATGAAAAAATACTATCATGGCCAGATATAAGTTAATTTCTCCAGAGATGCGAAGTTATATCAAGTTTACAAAAGTGCTAACATAGACGATACCATGAAGGAAACAGGTGTGTCGCGTGCGGCTATTTATAAGATATGGAAAGAGCCTTTAAAATGTGCAAATCAATGCAGTCGTTAAGAAGCAAAACGTCGGCAGGCCAAGAAAAATGTCCATCAGAGAGAGGTGAAGACTTTTGCGCTTGGTAGAGACACTGCGAGATCAAGATGCCAATTGGACAGTAAGGCGACTGGTTGAAAGAGCTGAAATGAAACATGTATCAAGAAGGACTGTTTCACGGTTCTTGAATGAGAATGGGCACAGCTACCTGCAAGCTCGAAACAAAGGTCTTTTAAGCAGGAAAGATATGGAAGAGCGAATGAAGTTCGTGAAAAAGGTTTTGAAAACGCTTCCTGAGGACTTTTGGACGAAGCAATTGTCATTTTATTTAGACGCAGCTGGTTTTGTCTATAAACGAAATCCTAAGTTGTGCAAAAGCGGTCAATAACCTTCTAACATGTCATATGTGACGCGTCCCCACGCGTCCCCTTCCACGTCCCCATATACTTGTGAAGGATTTGTACGTTTAAGAACGCGTCCCCACGGGTCCCCATTATTTTTATATAAATAAGTTATATATACTTTTTAAAAAAGCTGAGGGGGACCCGTGGGGACCCGTTAATTCACATACAGCTTTATTATCAGTTTTATGGGGACCCGTCGGGGACCCGTCGGGGACTCGATGGGGACGAGTTGGGACGGATTTTGAGCAAATAAAGAATTGTCTTATCCTGAATTATACAAAGCTAGGGCTAGGCTCCATTTAATGTTTACGAAAAATGTTCAATTAGATAGTGAATTAACTCAGTTGCCATTTTCAAGCAATATTAGCTGAGCAAAGCAATCCTTGGGAAAATGCCTGCAGCACCGCATTGGCAAATGACTGTCGAGTTGGAAATTTACACAAGTCAGCGTTGCTATAAGTAACTAGGTAGCATTTTCGATTAGCTCTAGCTGCAAGCTCATCAGCTTGCCCTTCCTCTTGGTTTTCCATCGTTTTATACGTTTACAGAGATTGCTCTTACAAGATTTCTAAACTATTTTACTTTCAACGGGAAAAACCTGTGATTTGAGCCGAATTCAAGACAAAAGGCTCATCTATCGGCGGCGTTATGGTAAAGGTGGCGCCACTTCTATCTGTGGTGCACACATTGACATTCTGACAACTACTATAAACTCGACAAAAACTATTCAACTGCTAAGCCAACTGGCCATTCGGGACAATGTCGTCGCATAAAACCACTTGGAGATGACGGCAAAAGAGACTTAGAACATTAAAGATAGTCATTAAGGGAATATTACTATCCCTTTATTTACATGACTGTCCTGGCTGTTTTACAATTAAAACTTGACCTCGCTCTAAAGACAGCCTCCATTGACTGTTTCACTACTCACAATCAGCGGTCACCTATAGACAATCTTGGCCAAAATTATAGAGACACTTTGAAACTTTTAAAGCAGCTTCGCTTTGTCCAAGCCCCCTCTCCCCCATATCAATGTTGTAGAATAAATCTCATTCCTAAACGAAAGGTAACACATTTCTCTTCAACCGGAGGCAACATTGATACAGGGGGGAGGGGTTGTCCTTCCCGTTTCTAGTGATTTGTTTCAAGTTTGATGTCGCATGAAGATTTTTTGGCAAAGTCTCTATGAATTTTGGCCAGGATTGTAGGTGAAATGATTGAAAAAGTCAAATGTTAAATTTAATTGAATTATTTTCAATGCTTGCAATTAAATTATTTACAGTGAAAGACTTGAGAGCCTTTCCTCCTCATGTTAAAGGCTATCGTGATTCGATCTCTGATTACTTTTCTGATTTCGAGGATAATTTGCTTACTACTTTGAAATTTCTTGTTGTAAACAGCTTTGCATCTGCTATTCCAGATATGATAACAAATTAATTTTATTAGATACAATAAAAGAGGTCTACAATGAAAACTTACAGAGGTGGGGAGGATGCGCAAGAAAACAGTTTCCGTTGTCAAATCAAAACTGTTTGTGCCTAGAGATTGCAATATTTCTTTAAAATTAATCCAAGTCTCTATAGCAACAGGGCATTCCAAAAACACGTGCTCTATGGTTTCAGCTTTATTGCAGCGTTTACATAGACCATCAGTTTTAAGGCCCCAGGATTTGAGAATCTAAAGTTTTCAAAACGCGATGGGTAATTTTCCAGGAAACGTCATTTTCGTATCCTGTAGATAGGCCGTGAAGAGAGGAGGACCAGACAATATTCCAAGGAGGTTGCGTGACTGGACGACTATCTCCCAGGTTTGTTGTGATCGAGGTTCAATCTGCAACCTATTTAATATAAGTTTATATAAATTACGTACATTTAAGCTATCAGAATAAAATGATTTGATATCAGCACTAAGCTTATTTACAAGCGACAGCAAAATATCATAGAGGGAGGGCGATATAGTGAATTTGGAGTGTTATTACTTCTAAGAAAGGACCATAATGTAGAGTATTTTGAGAGAGTGCGAGCAATCCAATAGCGAGCAAGGAAGATCCATTTAACAGTTGCTTCTTGATCGCAAATTGTGTGTAAGGAGCGCAGAAGGAGGGCTTGATTCTTCAGCCGGAGGTTAATGAGGCCTAAGCCCCTTTATCTCGGGTTGGTAGATGACTTCTCGTTTGACGAGTTCGTTTCTAGAAGACCGTAAGAAGTTGAATACAAGGATGTTAGGAGGAATAGGATAGACAGTAGAGAGGTAAATAAGACCGAAAAGACCAAGTGTATTAATGATCATTACTTTTCCATGCAATGATAGAGAGCGATTCGACCAAGCAAGGAGACGTTGCTCCAGTTTATTGACCCGCTTAGTAAAGGCATCGTTGATTGCCTCATTTGAGCCAAAAGAAACACCAAGGATTTCAATGTCCTCCGAAGCCCAGTTTAGTTCTGGGACAGAGCGTGAAGCGCAACCTTTGTATTTCCCAAACCAGACACCTTCGGATTTCCCTTTTGAGAAATTTACTTTGGAGCCTGATCCAGCTTCAAAATCATGGACTGATTTGAAAGCTTTCTTTACTGAATTATCGTCAGTAACAAAAATGGTTGTGTCATCTGCATATTGACTGATTTTAGCCAGTGAAGCGGAGCCAGGAAGTGGTAATCTAGATACAAGATTATTATTCTGGACTGTGTTACCGAGTGTTTCTGCTACCAAACAGTACAATAAAGGAGAAAGAGGGCATCCTTGGCGGACCCCTCGTTGGAGAAGAAACTTTCTGGAAGAATGACCGTTATTTAGGACACATGACGACACGTTGTTGTGATGAAGCTGATGAAGACCGGTCCAAAATTCATACGCATCATAATTTTAGGAAGAAAATCCCAATTTACATGATCAATAGCTTTCTCTTGATCAACTTTGATAATTGCTAAGGAAGATTCTTTTGTTTGACGTAAGAGATTGAATCTCTAACTAGAAAAAGGTTATCAAAGATAGTTCTTCCGGGGACGCAACAGGTTTGGTCCTTGTTCAGTATAGAAGGAAGAACGGTTTTAAGGCCGTTTGCAAGGGCTTTAGTGCCAATTTTATAATCAACATTAAGGAGAGATATCGGACGCCAATTTTTAAGGTCCAGTTTGTCTTCTTTTTTGAACAAAAGGGATATCAAAGCAAGTCTCATGGACTCGGGGAGCAAACCATAGTAAAGAGAGTAATTGAGAACGTCAACAAGATCAGAGCCAAGTATTGGCCAGAAAGTTTTATAAAATTCTGAAGGAAGGCCATCAGAGCCGGGCGATTTTTGGCTCTTTATTGAGGACAGAGCATCGTAACATGATTGTAAATCAAGTTTAATCTCTAAAGAGTCTCTTTCTTCGGGCGATTGACGTTTTTTCGATTTGCGAAAGAAGAATTTCTTGAGCTGCAAGATCAGGATTCTCGGCAGTGTATAAATTTTCATAAAACTTAGCAGACTTTTCTAATATATACTGGGTGCAGGTAACTGTTCTGCCATCGCATTTTAATGCAGAAATGACTTTAGAGCTTTGGCGAGAATTTTCCAAAGAGTAAAAGTATTTGGAAGGCTTTTCAAACTCGCTGTAGAAGCGTTCCTTTGAACGAATTCTTGCACCATGAACGAGAGTGTTATCAAGGTCTGTAATGTCAGACTTTAGAGCCTCGATTGCATCTAAAACAGGCCTAGACGGCTTTAAGAAGCTAAGATCCCTGAGCTTCTTTTCTAAATGGGCTCGCTTTTGGCGACGTTCCCGTGCTAAGCGCTTAGAGAGTTTCATAGCAATATGTTTAATTTTGCATTTACCAATATCCCACCAGGCATTTAAATCTCGGAAGTCAATCTTCCGTCGTTGCCAATGGGACCAGAAAGATTTTATTTTATCAACAAAAACGGAATTATCTAAGAGAGAGGTATTAAATTTTCAGACCCCCGAACCCTTTCTCAAAGAGTTCGGGAGTCTAAAAGAGATGCTTGGAGCATCACGATCGGAATAGGGAAAAAACACTATGTGAGAATAACTACAATTATGAAAAATATCTCCAGACACATAAAATTTGTCTAACCGACACGAGATAGAGCCGTCAGGATTTGTCCATGTGAAATTTCGTGTTGACGGATTTAAATGTCGAAAAACGTCCTGAAAATCGTACGTTAGGTTGAGCAGTTGCAAGGCTTTTAATGCTGTTATTGCTAGATCGGAGTCTCCACCGTTTTTGTCTAAAAAGGAGTCTTCGATGCAATTGAAATCTCCACCGAAAACTATTGGGATACCCCCTTTCAGAACAGCATGTAAGGACTCAAAAAAGTCCTTACGTTGACAGACATGGTTAGGGGCATAAATGTTACAAAACTGAATATTTGCCTCACTAAAGTCGCAGATGAGATTCAAATACCGTCCTCCAAGATCATGGGATTGAGAAGTTACTTTAAAATTTGATCTGCGGGAGAAAAGCGTACAAACTCCTGCACTGTGGTTGTTGCCAGGAGACAAAAAACTTGTCCATCCCATTCCTGTTTTAACTGATCAAGATCCGCAGAGGAAAGGTGCGTTTCTCACAAGAAAACAACGTCCTGTTTTTGGTTTTTAACCCACTGGAATATGGTCTGACGTTTGCGGAAATCCTTCAGACCATGAGTATTTATTGTTATACACTTTAAGTTCGTTGTTAGACTATTTTAGTGTCTGGGGATATTTTATTTAATATATTGCTGGGCAATAGTATATAGGAACACAGACAAATTGCGAATATTTTTATGCAACAGTAAGTTAAATCATGCTTGGTCCTTCTTACCATTAAATGCATTGGTAATACGACCCACTATGGACTTTTCAGACTTCTTTTTTGGTGGACGAGCTGAAGATTTCTTCTTCTCCGTGTTCTCTACAACGCTTCCAACAGTACCAGAAGATTCACCATCGGCACGTTTAGAAGAAGTGCTTGCATCAGACTAGATCCCTTTTTCTTGGTGGCTTGCCTGCTTGGAACTTGGTGGCTTTGGTGGTGGAGCTGGTTTTCTTGTCGTTTTCCGTGGCTGGCGATGAGGTTTGGGGTCTTCAGATGGAGTGAAGGTAGGTGTAGGTGTAAGGGTGTTTGGAGGTGGCAATTTGATTTTGGGAGGTGGATTTTTGAATAAGTCTTCCAGCGATTCTTCTTTTTGTGTTCATTGAGAAGAAGAAAAAGATTTGGGGATGGGGTGAGGAAAATTGGTATTTAGGTGCAGGTGGTTGAAAAGTAATGTTTGTGAAAGGATTTGGTGGGACTAGGGCTGAAGGCTCAGATTGAGTGGGTTGCTCTTCAGTATTAGATGCTAGAGGAGCACTTTCTGATGGGGTGGCATCATCTTCTTCATCGCCATCTTCGTCATCACCACCTTCTTCATCATCATCTTCTTCATCATCGTCTGCAACATTACCATTATCTTCCTCATCATCTTCATTTACATTATCCTCATCGACTTCAGCTTCTTCCTCCTCAACTTCTTCTTCACCTTCTTGTCTCTGTTAAGAACTGAAATCGGCGATAATGTCATCCAATCCATTGTCATTTGGTATGCATTCAACCCACTCAACTATATCATGCTTTGTGGAACCACAGATGGCACAGGCTCTATTGATGGGACATGAGATTATTGTGTGATCCATTTGACCACAGTTGAAGCAACGGGAGCGTTGACACTGGTTGGCGCTGCAGCCGGGTTGGTCGCATTTCCGACATGTTTCAAGCTGACCATGATAGCGGACACAAAAGGATTCATTCCCAAAATGAATGAAAGATGGAATACACTTTCGGATATTCATGCGGAGATGCCTTGCTCCATTTTCACATGTCGGCATTGCAGGATGGTGGCCTCTGCGTATACTGAGAACTTTGCCATACTTCAACAGTTTCCTTACTATAGCATCGTCATGTAGCTCGAAAGGAACATTATATACATTCACAAATGAAATGGTTACTGCAGGGTCAAATATTCCAAGGCTCTCGCCAGACTTAATTTTCACAGAGGAAAACTTTAAAATTTTCTGATTTCTTCCCGCATGCTTGTAGTAATCAAAATGTCGCCATTGGTGCTCTTTGCCAGAGAGATTGGACGAATCTCTAAGACTTTCTCGCAAATTTCATACAATTCTGTGGGATGAGCATTGCATCCATTAGGTATTAGTAAAGAAACAGAACCACGCCTTTTGAGCCTTGCAAAGGCACCATTTGTAAAGGTGTGGGTGTTTACAGCACGATTATCAGCAATAATGTTTTGAATTAACGTTATGAACTTTCAAAATGTGTCTCCTACAATAAAAATTTTCTTCGTTACCACAATAGTTTTGATCAAGTAAAAAAAATCTTGCCAATGTCCAGAGTTCACTGCCTGCCAATCAAGAGGCGCCAGGCTATTTATAGCCCAGACTTTTTCACCTCCGCACCCAAAAAACAATGGGTGGGCTCCTCAGTTTCCGGTCGTGGCTCAAACGGGTAGAGCTTAGCCAAAAGGCCGAGAAGCGATAACGAACTATTCTTCACTTCAGGCCGTGTCTCCACACGTGTTGCAAACACACATGGGTGCAGGACAGCGACACGGAATTGCCAGTCCGTGTGCAACAACTGGCTGGCTGGCTACGTCGGTTGAAAAGAAGGACTGCAATTGCAAAAAGTGAAGCCTGCAACACCAGGTGTTCCCAGGCGGTCACCCATCCAGGTATTGACCTGGTCCGACCATGCTTGACTGCGGTGATCGGACGAGAACCGGTATATTCATGGTGGTATGGTCGTAGGTGAAAGCTAGAGGGCCGAATGTGCATGACACTACAGGCTAGAGACGCAGAAGTGTGCACATGCACATGTACGTATACCGTTTGATGCATAAGAAGTGGGTTGATGGGGGTAGATCTTGGTGCGTGTGCAGTGCTGCTGAGAAGGTGTGGTGAGGACTCTGGCCAGTCGGAACAGCGGGCGTGGCATTCGTGGAAGCCCAGCTTGCTCTTAAATAGTGTTGCAAAGGATGGGCTTCTGGTTGCGGCTGTACGAATGTGGTAAATGTTGGTGCATCTTCCGGCATCTGGAGCGGAAGATGTGGAAACAGCAAACGGTCGGTAACTTGCACACCCTTTGTAGAGTAAGGGAATTTTCGTGTCGAGAGATGCCTGGTATCTGGCAAGTCGTGGGGGTGTGCTGACATGCATGCAGAATTTGACATTAGCACTATTGGAAGGGGACTAGCACGAACGCAGGTCCCCACTACCAGAAATTGTACAGTTGAGTTACCAACGTTTGCGGTAATTGCAGGGGTCAGCAAAACCGAACTGCAATGGAAAGATCAAGATGTCTTCCCCGTCAAGTATGCAGATTTTTCTTGCAGAGGGAGCATTGTTCAGGAACTTCTTGTTTCAAATATGGTACATCGGCAACAGACCACAAGTGAAAGGGTGGTCTGTTACTATTGGGCAAAAGACTGGTTTTACTTTGGGCCAGAGGCCTTTTAACTATTTGGGCCAGAGGCCGGTGTTACCATTTGGGCAAGAAGCCGATTTTCCATAAAGGCTAGAGGCCTGTTTAACTATTGGTGCCAGGGGCCTGTTTTTCTGTTTAGACCATAGGCCAGTTTTCTATTTAAGCCAGATGGCAATTTTACTATTATGGCCAGAGGCTTGTTTTTCTATTTGGACAATAGGTCAGTTACTATTAGGGCCAGAGGCCGGTTTTACTACTTGGTCCGTGGACCAGTTTACTATTTGGGTCAGAGGCCAATTAACTGTCAGGACCAGAGGCCTGTTTGTTATTTTGGCACAACCCAGTTTATTATTTTGGCCAGAGGCATGTACTATTAGTCGGGCCAATGGCTGGCTTTGCCATTTCAACCAGTGGCCAGTCACACCATTTAGGCTATAGGTGAGTTTTACTATTTAGGATCGGATGGTTTTTAATTTTAGGCCGGAGGCAAAATTTTTTATTTAGACCAGAGGCCAACCTACCATTTGGGTCAGGTTCAGAAGCCATTTAACTATTGGGGCCTTGTAACTAGTATTACCCCCTTGGGTCAAAGGCAGATTTTACATTTATGCTGGTTTTACTATTTCGGCCAGTTCTAAAATTTGATTTGGGTCAAAGCCAGGTATTACAATTAGGCTTAATACTGGAATTATGGTCTGGGTTTGGGCCAGTTTCACTCTTTAGGCTAGTAGGCTAGTGGTCCGTTTACTCTTTAGGATAGAGCCTTGTTTTTCTATTTGGGCCATAGACTAGTTTAACTATTAGACTTAAGGCTAGTTTGGTCAATCCTGGCCAGAGGCCGCTTAACTATTGGGCCAGAGCCTGATTTACTATTGGGCCAGAGCCCAGTTTGCTATTGGACCAGAGGTTGGTTTACTATTGTGCCAGAGCCTGGTTTTGCTATTGGGCCAGAGCCGGGTTTACTATTTGGGGCAGAGGCCGGTTTTGCTATTGGGCCAGAGGCCGGTTTATTATTGGGCCAGAGCCCGGTTTACTATTGGGCCAGAGCCCGGTTTACTATTGGGCCAGAGCCCGGTTTACTCTTGGGCCAGAGCCCGGTTAACTATTGGGCCAGAGCCCGGTTTACTATTGGGCCAGAGCCCGGTTTACTATTGGGCCAGAGGCCGGTATACTATTGGGCCAGAGACCGGTTTTATTTTTGGGCCAGAGGCCGGTTTGCTATTGGGCCAGAGCCTGGTTTACTATTGGGCCAGAGGCCGGTTTACTATTGGGCCAGAGGCCGGTTTACTATTGGGCCAGAGGCCGGTTTACTATTGGGCCAGAGGCCGATTTACTATTGGGCCAGAGGCCGGTTTTATCTTCAGCTGGCTGTTGGGACAGTTAGCTGTACCTTCAGCCCAGCTGGCTCACTTTCCTATTTACTTGTCTTTTCTTTTCTTCTCTTTCTTTGCTTTGCTTTGCTATCCACTTTGCTTTTCCTCTCTCCAGATTTTTTCAAGGGTAGGCTTTGGTTTGTTTTTAGCAAGTTAAAGTTAGTAGCAGGGTCGGTGCTTGGTGGGGACATCTTCGTGTCCTGTGGCCGGAATTTCATTTCCCTGGCAATCACCGACCATAAAGGGTTTTTGCTCAGGCAGTTAAGGGCTATTGTTTTGGCAAATGCACAAAAGCCCACTTCCTGAGACAGGTGAGTATTAAATCTCGGTTAGACTTTAAGTTTATACCGCAGTTAATAATCACCGGTGGCTCAGCCTATGTAATTGCGAAGCAGCTTACTTTCTTCCGCAGGAATTGAATAGTTCTTCCCCTTGGACAAAAGAGGTTGTTATGCCTGTATAAGTCCTGTTGTTATTTAGCACTTTGTTATCAAACAGCACTTTTGTTCTGGCAGTTAAATTGGAACCTTGCTGTTCACTCCTTTTAGAAATAAGTTTTTTCTCCCTCCCTATTCCCTCCCTTTCTTTCTTTCTTTACTTCTTTATTGGCCGGAATTTCATTTCCCTGGCAATCACCGACCATAAAGGGTTTTTGCTGAGGCAGTTAAGGGCTATTGTTTCGGCAAATGCACAAAAGCCCACTTCCTGAGACAGGTGAGTATTAAGGAGGAATTGTTTGCGACGAACAATGCCGTCTTTGCCTCCTGTAGGAGCGTATATATTGACTAAAATAAGCTTGTTGTCATCGATGGAAAGGTCTAAAATTACATAATGACCTGTATTGCAGGCATAATGCGAATGAATTGTGGTGTTGATTTTATCAGAGATTAAAATCGAGACACCTTTTCTGTTGTCTGTTGACACGGAATGAAAGGATTTTCCTTTCCAATTTACGAAGGTTTTATTGAGTTATGTGGAATTTAAATGCGTTTCTTGCAACAAGATAATGTCAAAATTTTTTGAAAATAGATGCTGTAAAATCGTATCACAATGACGGGGGTCTCGCAACCCTTTTACATTTATACTTGCAATACAAGCTATAGTTAAATGTAGAAAAAAGGGGATAAGATATGCAGATTTAATTGTGATGTTCATTAGATTTACCTGGGGCTTTCTTTGGTTTGGTGTTCTTTTTTTCCGGTGTCAAGGGGATACTTCTCTTTGTACCTTTCTTGTATGGTAGGCGTTGATGGCGATTGCTGGGTCTTGAGGTGGGTCCGGGGTATTTTTGGAGGGTCTTGGGTGCTTTGGTTTTGTGCTTTTGTCTTGGGTGGGTTCATGCTGGTTGTCATCTTGGGGTTCTGTGAATTCAGGTTATTCAGCGGCAATCTGGTTGTCATTATCCATTATTCCTGCATTCCAGGGCTCACTTTCGGCTTCAGATTCTAGGTTAGGGATATCTTCGAGGTCAGAGTCTTGGACTTTCCCTGGCATCACTCTACCTCTTGGTCTTCTTTTTATCACAATGTATTTCTCGCACTCTTGTTTTTTGTGATCAGTGGAACCACATAAGTAACAATGTTTAAGATCTCGTGAGGGGCAGTCGCTGGTAGTGTGTGTATCTTTCATGCACACTTTACAGAAAACAGGTTTGCCCTTAAAAGATAGGGAGATTTTTCTGTTTTGGATAAGAATATAAGGAGGCAGTTCATTGGACATTGAGGGGAATATAGTCACAAGACGTTTACCATTAAAGACATTCGGGAAACCTTCCCATGTTTGTTTCCTTATTCTCTGTACTGTGCCGTATTTTTCTAGTTCATTTCGTATTTCATTGTCTGAGATATCAGGGGTAGCGTCTGGTATGGTTATAAGCAGCGCTCTGCACCTTACCGGAGTGAATTCAATTCCAATTTCTTCTTTGGTCATCGAAGGGAATTTTACCAAATCATCAAGAAGTTGGTCAACCATATTAGCCTTAGCAAAGATAATGTTCCAACGTTGTCTTCCAGGCAGCGAAGAAAGTTGCATGAGTTGCTGGACGGCATTTGGGTCCTTAAATCTTGTTTGAAAATATTGTATGATTTATTTGAAAGACAGAGAATCAGTAGTTTCAAACGTAGCTTCACGTGCTGCTAAATCTCCAGGTGCCATTCGTGCATCAGAGTGCTTGAGTCTTTCTGCGAAGGTTAATTTAGGCCTGTTTGGTTCGATAAGCATATCTCCCCAAACCGAAGTTTCTTTCACAGAGTGGTTGTTTGCAGCCATTTTACACTTATATTCCAAAGGATAACCTTTATAATTGATATTTGGAAACTTTCGATAACGTTTGATTCGGTTTCGGGCCAAAATCAAGCAAATAGGGAAGAGCGAAAAATAACCAAATTTACCAAATCAAAAATATTTACAAAAAAATTAAAACTAAAAAATATGCTAATTAAATAATGACATCAAATGGACATTATTTGAAGTTGAGTATATTTGCAATTTCTGATTACTATAAGTGTTCATTAGGCTTGAGTGACATGATAATTCTTTTACGATGATAAGGTTACATTTGAATCATCTAGGAATGAACTTGAATGAACATGGATCATTGGAGTCGAATTGAGTAAACTGTTGTTGTTGTTGTTGCTCCTCCCTGATTGTTGGAGTACAACTTTGCCGGACTTGCTAGCGATTGGCTACTTCATGTATATTCAAGCTCAAAAGATTAAAATTGTAAATACATAAGGTAATACTAAGTATTATAAAATAGCGATAAAATCATTAACTTTTGGTAAAGTTAACAAAGGAATACATTTCAAATTGATGGTCATAAGGAACATCAGGTTTAAATTAGGAGGGTATACAATAGAGATATGATAATAAGCAAATATATACGCGGGGTTATGACGGGATTGATTGGGAAATTTTCTGGTCTTCACAAGTGAGGGGTTTGAAAGCAATATGGAATCAACGGATTCTTTTGGTCACCCGTAGTGTTTTCCCGCGCAAAAAGCAGTGATTTTAACATTGTTATTGTTGTTCAAATAAGTAAGAAATCTTACGTGTAAGTTATTATTTACAACTGATGCCAAAACATTGTTTCGACACCAATTGGTTTTAAATAAGTAAAGGGTGGCATTTGAATCTTTAGAAAGGTTAAATTGATCTTTAATTTTGCGTCTTAGTTTAGATTTAAAAATGGGGTTCTTAACTTCGTTATTGAAAACAATTTTATTTCTTGTAGACCAGATACAGCGCAGTGCGATATCACGAACAGTTAGAGCAGGAATTAAAGCTTGTGTTGTTGTATTTAAGGCAAATCCAATAACAACAAAGAATTCTAGGTTGTTAAGATCAATGTTTACATTTATGTCAAGATCTTTAATTAATTGGATTACTGTTAGCCAAAGGTCATGGACTAAAGGGCAACGAAGAAAGAGGTGTAGAGAAGTCTCTTTGTTCGTTTGACAAAGGAGACAATTCGGATTGTGGATAATGTTGTGTCTGGAAAGCTTATCCGCTGTCGGGAGGGCAAGCTGGATTAACTTCCATTGCAGATCACAAGATTTTTGATCGTTGTCACGAGAGAATATTGAGCTGAAAATAAGTTTCCAGTCTAAATAACCAAACTTGCTATCCAAAAATAATCTGTATTTCTGAGAAGTCTTGCTTGTGTACGTTTAATAGGATCATTTTTATTCTGATAAATGAATTTCCAAAGTCTGTCATTGATTTTTTTGAGAACCCACTGGGGAAGGGGATATATGGCTGCAGTGTACCAGAAGACCGAGCTGGCCAGCTGGTTTGCAACCACAGCCCTCCCCCTCAAGGAAAGATCACGAGAAGTCCAAAGGTCTAAAGTTTTTATGAATTAAAGCTTGTGTTGTTGTATTTAAGGCAAATCCAATAACAACAAAGAATTCTAGGTTGTTAAGATCAATGTTTACATTTATGTCAAGATCTTTAATTAATTGGATTACTGTTAGCCAAAGGTCATGGACTAAAGGGCAACGAACAAAGAGGTGTAGAGAAGTCTCTTTGCTCGTTTGACAAAGGAGACAATTCGGATTGTCGATAATGTTGTGTCTGGAAAGCTTATCCGCTGTCGGGAGAGCAAGCTGGATTAACTTCCATTGCAGATCACAAGATTTTTGATCGTTGTCACGAGAGAATATTGAGCTGAAAATAAGTTTCCAGTCTAAATAACCAAACTTGCTATCCAAAAATAATCTGTATTTCTGAGAAGTCTTGCTTGTGTACGTTTAATAGGATCATTTTTATTCTGATAAATGAATTTCTAAAGTCTGTCATTGATTTTTTTGAGAACCCACTGGGGAAGGGGATATATGGCTGCAGTGTACCAGAAGACCGAGCTGGCCAGCTGGTTTGCAACCACAGCCCTCCCCCTCAAGGAAAGATCACGAGAAGTCCAAAGGTCTAAAGTTTTTATGAATTTGTTTACACGTGGGTCCCAAGTTTCTTTTCTTTCAAAATAGGGCCATGAAAGACACCAAGGATTTTTAATGCTTCCCTGCCCCATTTTAAATTATATGGATTATCTGATCTGTTTTTGTATCTTCCAAGCCAAATTCCATTACTTTTCTCTTTGTTTATTTTAGCTCCTGATGCCATTTCAAAATCTTGGACACTATCAAAGGTCGATTTGATGGACTGTTCACCTTGCAGTATTATTGTTGTGTCATCAGCATACTGGGTAATTTTAAATTCTACATTTTTAATATTAATACCAGTATTGTCTTGGTTTTTTCTGATAGAGATGGCAAAAATTTTGGAAACTAGGACATATAATAAGGGGGATAGGGGACATCCCTGCCTCACTCCCCTACCAAGGGTGAATGGGGCAGAGACGTACCCATTTACTTTAACACAACTACAAATATTATTATATAAAGTTTTAACATATGAAATGAATTGTGGCCCAAAACCAAAGGTTGCTAGAGTTTTCAAAAGAAAATCCCAGTCGACTAGATCTAAGGAAAGGAGAGCTGCTGGAAGATTTCTATTTTCAGCATAGTAAATAAGATCTCTCAATATATGACGATTTGACAAAATTGATCTATTTGGGACACTACATGTTTGGTATTCACTAACTATACAGGATAAGACATTGCGTAAGCGATTAGCAAGGGTTTTTGCAATAGTTTTATAATCAACATTGAGCAGACTTATGGGTCTCCAATTTCCAAGGTCACTTTTTTCACCTTTTTTATATAATGTTGAAATTAGGCTAACATGTTGGGAATGAGAAAGTTGTTTTAATTCAAAGCAGTTATTAGCAACACTTGTAAAATGTTCCCCGATAATATTCCAGAAGGTCTTGTAAAATTCCACTGGAATACTATCAAGGCCTGGTGTTTTATTACTTTTCATTTTAGAAAGGGCTGTGTATAGTTCATGTTTTGTTAGTTGGCCTTCGCAACTGTCTCTGTCAATGTCGGAAAGTTTGTTTTCTACTTTTGAGAGCAATTCGTCTTGCTTAGCGGTGTCTGTTGTTTCATTTGCAAACAAATCAGAATAAAATATTTTGACAGTTTCAAGCATATCTTTTGGATTGTGTACTATTGTTCCCGTTTTTGTCTTGACTGATTTCATAACTTGAGCGGCTTGGCATTTTTTCTCTAAATTACAAAACTATTTGGTGACCCTTTCACCCTCTTCTGTCCACAAGCTTTTGCTTTGACTTTTAAATTAAATGCTTTGGTTGTTTCAAGACATTTTTTTTCTTTCGTAATACCTTCAACCATATCTTTGAATGATTGTTTGTCTATCTGTTCTGCTTTTTTGGTTGCATTGCGCAGTTGTTTATAGAGTTTTGGCTTTCTCTTTTTGCGTTAAATTGATAGCTTTTATGCAATATTGTTTTGTAATGTTTGCAATTTCTTTTTTAGCTTTGTCCCACCAATCAAGTGGATTACGAAAGTCATCAAATACTGAAATCCAAAACTGGAGAAATCCGGACATTGCAAGTTGATATTCTTCTTGTTGTAAAATTGATGTATTCATTTTCGGCCAGGTGAATAATGTGGACCCTGCGGACCCTGCGGACCTGCTTGTATTGGTCGGCGACATGTGGGTCCGCTTTATTCACTTTTGCTAGGCCAAAATGAATAACGCAGACCTTTCGAGATCGCGGACCTTGACATTATTTCTCCTTGTTAAGAATTAAATTATTTCTGATTGCCATCAATTGTCGTATTTATGTTTCTTTTATTTGGCGCCAAGCATCACTAAAGTTCTCGTTTATTGTTTGAAAATTTAGGCCAACTTCGTTATCAAGGAAAATTGATGATCAAAACAGGGCGGTTTTGAAATCATAGACAATAAACAAAAAGCAAATGTTATACTTCATCTCCTTCAATTAAATACTGACCTGTTTCTAGACACTTGACTTCGAGTTGAGTTCAGTCGACTACGATACGCAACAAGCAAGGTCCGCGATCTTGAAGGTCCGCGTTATTCATTTTCCCCTTATGCAAAAATGTATAACGTGGGACTTTTTGAGATTGCGGACCATTGTTCATTTGTTCAATTCTATTTTCTTAACAGTCGCTACCTTTATTGAATTGTCCTATTCATTTATCTATCTGATAACAAACCTTTTCTCATATGTTTACCCCCTCTCAAGAACAAAATCTCGTTCAAAATTTAGGAAATTTCCGTTTCAAAACTTTGAAATATCTGGTGATCGAGATAGGACGGTTTCAACAACAAACAGAAAGCAAATTTCACAAAACCTGTATTTTCATAATTCGACCCTATGATATGTGGTCTACAACTAAACTACAAGATAAAAAAAATACAATATTAATTGACAAAAAAAGCAAGTTTCACAAAAGTTCTATTTTAATACAGAAGGAGAAAGGTTCTGAAATGCTCTAATAATAATACACTTCCTTGAAACAAATACTAATGTTTTTCTCGGCGATTGATTTGTCCCACTGCAATTCAAAACAAGGCCCGCGATCTTATAAGGTCCGCGTTATTCATTTTCCCCTATGCAAAAATGAATAACACAGACTTTCTGATTTCGCAGACAATTGTTCGGTTGTTCAATTCTGTTGTCTTTGCAGTGGCTACATTCCTTGAATTGTCCTAGTCTTTTCTCTATCTCAAAACAAAACTTTTCTCATATTTTCACCCTCTCTCAAACGAAATCTGGAACGAATTCAATGATGGCTGTATGTAGTGTTTTGAAAACTTCGCAGATTGTCACATGAGTTTTTCGCGGACACAGACATTACTCCCTTTTTTGAGGAACACAACTCAAACCTAGGGCAGCCTGTTTCTTATTTTTGGATAAATATTTACCTCCCTATCACCTTCTTCCTTCCTCGGAAATATGATCAAAAACGTGCAGTTTCAATTTAGAAACAAGGGGATAAAAAGATAAAAGATAAAAATGTAATATTTTATCTGAGAATCGCTTATTTCTAAAAATTAGTTATAGCATTTTACCTTGACACCCGCGATGATGATGAGTTTCTATGATACCTGCGATGCGGGTGAACATTAGTACCAGCGATGCCTTGGTAAGACACCACTCAGCTGCCTTTTAACTTGCTGCCTTTTAACTTGCAGCCTTCTGAACTTTCGCTAGAGTCCGGGAGGTTGTGGGATGCCATGGGGAGCTAACCTCCCGGACTCTAGCGAAAGTTCAGAAGGCTGCGTTAAAAGGCAGCAAGTTAAAAGGCAGCTGAGTGGTGTCTTGTCTTACCAAGGCTAAACTGGTATTAATGTTCACCCGCATCACGGGTATCATAGAAACTCACTCGCATCGCTGGGTGTCATAAAAGTTTCGCCGCATTGCGGGCGTCAAGTTAAAAGCTAGTCTACTTGTAATGGTAAACACATAAGAGAATTGACAAAAGGGTATTAAACTGTGGACAAAAAAGAGCATCATCATCATCATCATCATAGTTGTCGTCACCATCAAAATTATCATTATTGCCATCATCAACTATAACCTTATAATCACCATTAGAATCATCCACATCATCATCATCATTACCATCATCATAATCATCATCATCATCACAATCTTCATCATAATTGTCACCATACCATAGTGAGCAAGTGGTATACATATAGGTGAGGGATATCTCTGACTGTGTTCTGTCAACTTGAACTATAATGTCACAAAATGTTTATGATCTGTCTGCACTTAATTAAAATTACTAAAATTATTGAAATTATTGAAATTACTTCTGGGTAAATTCAATAATCTTCCTTTTCTCCTATCGAAGAGAAAATTCCAAAACTTCAATTTCAAATGTCCTTCATAAAAAATATCTCTATTACTAACCCCCCCCCTCCCTTTTTTTGTGCTTGAAGTCTGACTTCTTCAAGGAACCCAAAAAAATTTAGGTCTAGATTTGAGTTTCATTACGTGTTTGTTTTGTTTACATTGCGTGCACAAGTGATTTAAAAACTTTTAACTGCGTTATTAGTGGAAAATTTTAAGACGAAACTGAGAGCAAAACACAACTCTTACCGTCGGGATTTCTGAAGCTTATCAGAGCAAGAACTCTTCTTGAAACCCGAAAGAATATGGGCAAGATTCCTCGTAAGATTTCAAAATAAATTATTTCCTCTGAGCGGAAGAAAATCCAAAGACAGGACAAAAGAGCCGGGATGCGTGATAAATCATGATAAATATTCATGGAATCAACGGCAGAAATAATATCCAACTTTTTGAAGAAATTTTAAGAGACATTTACAGCAATAACTTTGAGTAAGAGAACCGAGTAGTTTTGCAATTTTCTCCATTTGAAATACTCAAATAATTTTAGGCCGAATGCGAGCTCAACAACGTAAACAACTAATTAAGAAAAAAAACTTCCGCATGACAAAAGAATCACTGTGCATGCAGTGAAGGGAACACAATAGATGGCCGCCATCAGAATCAAAACTTTTTTGAGCGGAGAGAAAATCGAAATTTTAACAAACTTCTAGGTTTCAAAACGCTTAGCAAAATCTTTAAACAGTGTCCGGCCAGAAACGGGATCGATTAAAGAAAAAAGCGGATCTCTAGGTGGCCCAGGGAAAAAGCCTTTCTTGTGTAATCGAACAACAGGCCATAACAATGGGGCAAGCTAATTTGCATATAGGAATATTAGTAATAGAGATTGTACACAAATAATAAATGGGAAATAGTTGTACTAAATCAGAACCCCAAGTTTGTCTCGTAAAAGTCTCTTATGACTTTCAGTCAAAGTAAAACGATTAGGAACTTCCAGCAACTCTCCATGGAAGTATGGAAATTGTCGGAAAATGCAGCTTCGCTTTACACAGTAGAAGCGTGTTGCCTTCTGGTCAAAAGGTGAAGCCTTATATTCTTTGCACTCTTTGTTGTAATATAGCCATCTTTCTCTGTGGCTTAGAACTATGTCAAACGGAATGATGGCCAGAACATTTCTAGGAAACTCCTGCCCACAGTATCCACACCGGCTCTTTTTCTATGTGACGTCTCTTATGGGGGTGACTATCAAGGGCTCGTTGTTATGCCAAATTTCGTTGAATGGTGCTGATGATGACTGGTTTGCCTTTTTTCTAGCATCTACCTCAGAAGACTCTACATAGATCCTTGATTTTCTCTTTCTTCCTCCCTTTCTGCCAGCGCCCTTGTCGTTTTCTGGATATGTTATCGATGATCTGTACGTTATGCGTACTCCTTTTATAAGGTCTAGCAAAATTCCTTCCTTTTCTGCCACAGCAACGGAGTGACTACATAACTGCAATAGTCTAAAAAGAACAATTTTGTTATTAGTAATGAAAGCTGTAGAAAGTGAATTCCGTAACGTTGATTTCTAGCCCCTCGAATAAACACCCCCTCTAAAACTTGAATTATGTAGTAAACTCCTAGTCTTTTAAGGGGCTTTGTTCGAATCAGTTGCAGTTTTCATTTCATAACTAACACGACTATAGGGTAGAAATCAGGATCATCAATTCATTAAGGAAGTTGAAGATAGACGACAGGTTTTCTTAACACAAGTGTTCGCCGTATATTCTCAAAGTAAACGCAACGTATATCTTTGTTGACTGTGACTCTAATTCAAACATTCACAGAATCTTTGGCACCGATATAACATTTTAGAGTAAAGTGTGACGTATAAACCGCTCGAAATTCACAATTCTGGAAATAAACTTACCTAAAGCCCTTACAGTCACATGAAAGTTTTGAGTTCGATGTCACCTTCACGTTACAGATCTGACCTTTCTTTCTGGCAACCATAAATCTCTTGCATTTGTCATCGCCGAATGACGGGTAATAAACCAATGCTTTTTTCGTTCAAAATATGCCGTGCTTTCTTCTCAATATAATCCACATGCAAGATAGCTGGTACGACATCTGTTAACTTTAAGGACAGGTTGTTTACAGGGATTGAATTAAGCTCCTTATCTTCCTCTTGTTCGTCAAACTCTGTGTTGAAAATAATAATAATGTACAAGAAAGAAATTTATTTCTTTCTTGTACATTATTATTATTTTCAATACAATGTCATTTCGCAGGAAAGCAAGGTGTCCTATGCACCCGGCATGTAGGTCTCTGGGATCCCGGCCGTACTGGGTTAACTTACTTCTTGCATACGCGCTATAAATACAAGAGATTTAAAGACTAACCTCGATTGGAATCTACTCTCTACCTCGTTTTCAACAAATTTTAAAATAACTAAGTTATAGGTTTGAATCGACAAGGTATGAGAAACTGATGCTAGAAATCGTACTTTCGGAACAGAAATAACACCTTATAAAGAAATTAAACATAGCAGTTGGACAAAGCGACTATGATCATCGAAATGTCATTCTATTTTAAAATGAAAGTGCAAACCCTCACGTGAGATTTTTCTGGACCCTTCTCTGGACACACTGTAGGATATATAAGGCTTGTTTTTTCTGACCTCCCTGCTCACTCTAATCTCGACAATCTACTGAAAAGAATCTGGCAATCAATATCCTCAAATAATGGCTTCAAGATCTGATGAACGTAAGTTTCCCTATCTTACTTCTGCATTATTTAAAATTATGAGATTGATTAGAATTAAAATGGTTAACTTAACAAAACCTAACGTTTATATTACATTACGTCTTTGTAGTACGCAACATCTGTGATACAGAAACAACTGATGATCGTTCCAGTCCAAATCTATTCTTAACACAAAATCGATTCATTGAAGAATCAGATCTCCTGTCTGACCATGCTGAATCAGATTCTGACGTGGAGAACAACAATGCTGACGATCCACCAAGGCTAACACCGGCTCAAAGCAACCTACTGGACGACTTGACAAAGCACAAAATAGAAAAACTAAATCACAACAGTCTTGCAACTCACTTCTCACAGTTGGCAGATTCGGGATTGATATTCCCACCATTTACTAAACCACACATTGAACTGAGGGATGAGAGGTACTTCTCTGCGGGAACTAAAGCCCTTTTTGATGAGGTAACTGGCCGTTTCCAACAAGACATATGCCGAGTACTTTGCAGGCACCAGAGCGAAATGGCTGAACAGTCGGACGTAATGGTAAAATCGAGACTGAAAACTTTTTCTGATATATTTAAAAATCGTAAATTAACAAAACACATTGATGATTTGTCCAAAGAAAGATCAATTGAAGAATTCTCGAATAATTTAGTTAGAAATGATAGACGTAGAGCTGGAGATAAACGTCCCAGACAATAATTTTAGAAGATTTTAATCCATGAATTCTCGATTATCTAATTTCACTTAATTTTCGGCTGTCCAAAATTTCAGATACTTTACTCTACTTTTTGATAATACGAATTCCGAATGTCCTCGAGAATTAAAAAATGGAAAACCTCACTTCATTTTTGGATAACGTAACAAAACCTTCGTAACAACATCTACTATTCTAGTGACTTCTAATTTTATTGTGAGTGCCGCCTGGTGGGTTGGGCTCCCCTTGACTGTGTGCCGCGCGACTACTGGTTTATTTCTTTCTTGTACATTATTATTATTTTCAATACAATGTCATTTCCCAGGAAAGCAAGGTGTCCTATGCACCCGGCATGTAGGTCTTTGGGATCCCGGCCGTACTGGGTTAACTTACTTCTTGCATACGCGCGCTATAAATACAAGAGATTTAAAGACTAACCTCGATTGGAATCTACTCTCTACCTCGTTTTCAACAAATTTTAAAATAACTAAGTTATAGGTTTGAATCGACAAGGTATGAAAAACTGATGCTAGAAATCGTACTTTCGGAACAGAAATAACACCTTATAAAGAAATTAAACATAGCAGTTGGACAAAGCGACTATGATCATCGAAATGTCATTCTATTTTAAAATGAAAGTGCAAACCCTCACGTGAGATTTTCTGGACCCTTCTCTGGACACACAGTAGGATATATAAGGCTTGTTTTTCTGACCTCCTGCTCACTCTAATCTCGACAATCTACTGAAAAGAATCTGGCAATCAATATCCTCAAATAATGGCTTCAAGATCTGATGAACGTAAGTTTCCCTATCTTACTTCTGCATTATTTAAAATTATGAGATTGATTAGAATTAAAATGGTTAACTTAACAAAACCTAACGTTTATATTACATTACGTCTTTGTAGTACGCAACATCTGTGATACAGAAACAACTGATGATCGTTCCAGTTCAAATCTATTCTTAACACAAAATCGATTCATTGAAGAATCAGATCTCCTGTCTGACCATGCTGAATAAGATTCTGACGTGGAGAACAACAATGCTGACGATCCACCAAGGCTAACACCGGCTCAAAGCAACCTACTGGACGACTTGACAAAGCACAAAATAGAAAAACTAAATCACAACAGTCTTGCAACTCACTTCCCACAGTTGGCAGATTCGGGATTGATATTCCCACCATTTACTAAACCACACATTGAACTGAGGGATGAGAGGTACTTCTCTGCGGGAACTAAAGCCCTTTTTGATGAGGTAACTGGCCGTTTCCAACAAGACATATGCCGAGTACTTTCCAGGCACCAGAGCGAAATGGCTGAACAGTCGGACGTAATGGTAAAATCGAGACGGAAAACTTTTTCTGATATATTTAAAAATCGTAAATTAACAAAACACATTGATGATTTGTCCAAAGAAAGATCAATTGAAGAATTCTCGAATAATTTAGTTAGAAATGATAGACGTAGAGCTGGAGATAAACGTCCCAGACAATAATTTTAGAAGATTTTAATCCATGAATTCTTGATTATCTAATTTCACTTAATTTTCGGCTGTCCAAAATTTCAGATACTTTACTCTACTTTTTGATAATACGAATTCCGAATGTCCTCGAGAATTAAAAAATGGAAAACCTCACTTCACTTTTGGATAACGTAACAAAACCTTCGTAACAACATCTACTATTCTAGTGACTTCTAATTTTATTGTGAGTGCCGCCTGGTGGGTTGGGCTCCCCTTGACTGTGTTCCGCGCGACTACTGGTTTATTTCTTTCTTGTACATTATTATTATTTTCAATACAATGTCATTTCCCAGGAAAGCAAGGTGTCCTATGCACCCAGCATGTAGGTCTTTGGGATCCCGGCTGTACTGGGTTAACTTACTTCTTGCATACGCGCGCTATAAATACAAGAGATTTAAAGACTAACCTCGATTGGAATCTACTCTCTACCTCGTTTTCAACAAATTTTAAAATAACTAAGTTATAGGTTTGAATCGACAAGGTATGAAAAACTGATGCTAGAAATCGTACTTTCGGAACAGAAATAACACCTTATAAAGAAATTAAACATAGCAGTTGGACAAAGCGACTATGATCATCGAAATGTCATTCTATTTTAAAATGAAAGTGCAAACCCTCACGTGAGATTTTTCTGGACCCTTCTCTGGACACACTGTAGGATATATAAGGCTTGTTTTTTCTGACCTCCCTGCTCACGCTAATCTCGACAATCTACTGAAAAGAATCTGGCAATCAATATCCTCAAATAATGGCTTCAAGATCTGATGAACGTAAGTTTCCCTATCTTACTTCTGCATTATTTAAAATTATGAGATTGATTAGAATTAAAATGGTTAACTTAACAAAACCTAACGTTTATATTACATTACGTCTTTGTAGTACGCAACATCTGTGATACAGAAACAACTGATGATCGTTCCAGTCCAAATCTATTCTTAACACAAAATCGATTCATTGAAGAATCAGATCTCCTGTCTGACCATGCTGAATCAGATTCTGACGTGGAGAACAACAATGCTGACGATCCACCAAGGCTAACACCGGCTCAAAGCAACCTACTGGACGACTTGACAAAGCACAAAATAGAAAAACTAAATCACAACAGTCTTGCAACTCACTTCTCACAGTTGGCAGATTCGGGATTGATATTCCCACCATTTACTAAACCACACATTGAACTGAGGGATGAGAGGCACTTCTCTGCGGGAACTAAAGCCCTTTTTGATGAGGTAACTGGCCGTTTCCAACAAGACATATGCCGAGTACTTTACAGTCACCAGAGCGAAATGGCTGAACAGTCGGAGGTAATGGTAAAATCGAGACTGAAAACTTTTTCTGATATATTTAAAAATCGTAAATTAACAAAACACATTGATGATTTGTCCAAAGAAAGATCAATTGAAGAATTCTCGAATAATTTAGTTAGAAATGATAGACGTAGAGCTGGAGATAAACGTCCCAGACAATAATTTTAGAAGATTTTTATCCATGAATTCTCGATTATCTAATTTCACTTAATTTTCGGCTGTCCAAAATTTCAGATACTTTACTCTACTTTTTGATAATACGAATTCCGAATGTCCTCGAGAATTAAAAAATGGAAAACCTCACTTCACTTTTGGATAACGTAACAAAACCTTCGTAACAACATCTACTATTCTAGTGACTTCTAATTTTATTGTGAGTGCCGCCTGGTGGGTTGGGCTCCCCTTGACTGTGTGCCGCGCGACTACTGGTTTATTTCTTTCTTGTACATTATTATTATTTTCAATACAATGTCATTTCCCAGGAAAGCAAGGTGTCCTATGCACCCGGCATGTAGGTCTCTGGGATCCCGGCCGTACTGGGTTAACTTACTTCTTGCATACGCGCGCTATAAATACAAGAGATTTAAAGACTAACCTCGATTGGAATCTACTCTCTACCTCGTTTTCAACAAATTTTAAAATAACTAAGTTATAGGTTTGAATCGACAAGGTATGAAAAACTGATGCTAGAAATCGTACTTTCGGAACAGAAATAACACCTTATAAAGAAATTAAACATAGCAGTTGGACAAAGCGACTATGATCATCGAAATGTCATTCTATTTTAGAATGAAAGTGCAAACCCTCACGTGAGATTTTTCTGGACCCTTCTCTGGACACACTGTAGGATATATAAGGCTTGTTTTTTCTGACCTCCCTGCTCACTCTAATCTCGACAATCTACTGAAAAGAATCTGGCAATCAATATCCTCAAATAATGGCTTCAAGATCTGATGAACGTAAGTTTCCTTATCTTACTTCTGCATTATTTAAAATTATGAGATTGATTAGAATTAAAATGGTTAACTTAACAAAACCTAACGTTTATATTACATTACGTCTTTGTAGTACGCAACATCTGTGATACAGAAACAACTGATGATCGTTCCAGTCCAAATCTATTCTTAACACAAAATCGATTAATTGAAGAATCAGATCTCCTGTCTGACCATGCTGAATCAGATTCTGACGTGGAGAACAACAATGCTGACGATCCACCAAGGCTAACACCGGCTCAAAGCAACCTACTGGACGACTTGACAAAGCACAAAATAGAAAAACTAAATCACAACAGTCTTGCAACTCACTTCTCACAGTTGGCAGATTCGGGATTGATATTCCCACCATTTACTAAACCACACATTGAACTGAGGGATGAGAGGTACTTCTCTGCGGGAACTAAAGCCCTTTTTGATGAGGTAACTGGCCGTTTCCAACAAGACATATGCCGAATACTTTCCAGGCACCAGAGCGAAATGGCTGAACAGTCGTACGTAATGGTAAAATCGAGACTGAAAACTTTTTCTGATATATTTAGAAATCGTAAATTAACAAAACACATTGATGATTTGTCCAAAGAAAGATCAATTGAAGAATTCTCGAATAATTTAGTTAGAAATGATAGACATAGAGCTGGAGATAAACGTCCCAGACAATAATTTTAGAAGATTTTAATCCATGAATTCTTGATTATCTAATTTCACTTAATTTTCGGCTGTCCAAAATTTCAGATACTTTACTCTACTTTTTGATAATACGAATTCCGAATGTCCTCGAGAATTAAAAAATGGAAAACCTCACTTCACTTTTGGATAACGTAACAAAACCTTCGTAACAACATCTACTATTCTAGTGACTTCTAATTTTATTGTGAGTGCCGCCTGGTGGGTTGGGATCCCGTTGACTGTGTGCCGCGCGACTACTGGTTTATTTCTTTCTTGTACATTATTATTATTTTCAATACAATGTCATTTCCCAGGAAAGCAAGGTGTCCTATGCAACCGGCATGTAGGTCTTTGGGATCCCGGCCGTACTGGGTTAACTTACTTCTTGCATACGCGCGCTATAAATACAAGAGATTTAAAGACTAACCTCGATTGGAATCTACTCTCTACCTCGTTTTCAACAAATTTTAAAATAACTAAGTTATAGGTTTGAATCGACAAGGTATGAAAAACTGATGCTAGAAATCGTACTTTCGGAACAGAAATAACACCTTATAAAGAAATTAAACATAGCAGTTGGACAAAGCGACTATGCTACGGTGGCCCAAAAGTGCAAAACACAACAAAAGAATAAAAACACAACCAACACAACACAAAACTGAAAACACAACACAAGAGACTCAAAACGCAACATAAGATACTGAAAACACAATACAAAGTTGAAAACACAACACAAGAGGCGCAAAACACAACACAGGAATAAGAACACAACACAAAACCGAAAACACAACACAGGAGACACAAAACACAACACAAGACTTAGAACACAACAGCACAAAACCCAGAACACAACGAAGGGAAAATTTCCCAGCGTGCCTTGCTTCGCGCGAAAATCAGTGTCAAAGAATGACTTCCGCATGCTTCGCTTCATGCGTATGATGTCGGACAACAACATAAAAGAAGAAGAGCTAGAAGAGGCCATAAGATACTATTTCTCTAGGAATTATGAATATGAAACAATCCTATCTTTTCTTCAGAAATACCATTCCATAAGTATTTCCAAAAGGACTCTTCTTAACCGCCTTAAAACGTACGGGCTTTTCCGACGTGGCTGTGGCATTGGTGAAAATCAGATTCGTCAATTCATCATTGAGGAACTAGACGGTTCACAAAGACTGCTTGGTTACCGAGCAATGTGGAGAACTCTGAAACAGAAACACAATGTCAATATACCAAGGGCTATGGTTGCGCGGTTGCTGAAAGAACTCGACCCAGATGGTTGTACCCACAGGCAAGCTCACCGCCTGAGAAGAAGGGAGTATTTAAACCCTGGACCAAACCACTGTTGGCACGCAGATGGTTACGACAAACTGAAACCTTATGGGTTTCCGATACATGGCTGCATCGACGGTTTTAGCCGGCGTATTCTTTGGCTTAAATTAAAAAGAAGCAACAATGACCCAAGGATAATAGGAGGTCTCTTCTTGGACACCATAAAATTAATAGAAGGCTGCCCAGTTTTACTGCGGACGGACAGAGGAACTGAAAATGGCTTGATGGCTACTGCTCAATGTTTCCTCAGAAGAAATAACGGAGATTCCCATGCAGGTCTTGCATCACATCGATATGGTTCATCGCATAGTAACCAGCGGATTGAGGGTTGGTGGGCCTTCCTTCGTAGATCTTGGAGTACGTGGTGGATGGATTTTTCAAAGATCTGGTTGACAAAGGTCATCTTGATACAAGCAACAAACTACATATGGAGTGTTTATGGTTCTGCTTCAATGAACTACTTCAAAAAGAACTTGATGGTGTTGCCAATAGTTGGAATTGTCACTATATTCGAGCTTCTCGCTACCACACAGTACATGGCATACCAGATGTTTTATACTTCTTACCGGAAAGTGTCCAAAGGGAGGATTGCAAACAATTATTTGACTCAAGAGATCTTCCAGAAATACGAAACGAATTTGATAGTTTGCAGGTGGATGGCACAGATAATGAAGCAAATAACGAAAATGCAGTGTATGAGCAATATTTCTCCATGGTCACAAACTCCCAAAATTTAACACAGCCTCATAGCTGGAGAGACGCATTGGAGTTATATCACTTGTTATTGTCGCTGAGTTGAAATTAGTAAAGAGTGATATATATATATATAAATATTTATACATTTTTAATTAAAAAGTCAAGCAAAAAACAAAATTATTGAGTGAATATGACGTATCCAGCATAAATCTAAATAAGTAACATTTTTAAAAGAGGCTTTATTCATTCAGATTTTGGTTATTTCTAAAAATTTAGATTAGCAGATTGGTAGCTAAGTTCTCTATGAAAATAACAATACTTTCTTAAACAATAACAAAACGTTTCTTTAACAATAACAAACTATTTCTTTAACAACAACAAAGCATAAATTTTCCAATGCTAATTAATTATCAAATTACTGAGTGATTAATATAATGTATCCAAAAGTAGCACACCAGATATCATATTAACATTAGATATTACCAAATCCAGGTGAATTAAGCATGCAGAATGTGAACTCATCTGCAAATGTTTTATATTCCACCATTCCACCTACTGGTAGTGTTAGGATATTGGCACATGTGCTGACACTTAGCTTTCTTGGAGTTTCACTATCATGCACAAACTCAATGGCTGGTCTTGGGGTGAATCCTATGGCGGGGTTGTCTTCTGCCCCAGTGATAAATTGCAAAATGTTTTGCAGCTTCACAGTTATTTCTGCATCAGATAGAGTAGCTTTGATTTTGCCCCTCTCTACATCCTCAAGGTATTGGCTGAAATTGAACACCAGTTTCTCTTCTATGGCATATTTGTTACTCCCTCTGGGGCTGTAAACTGGCTCAAAAATGGAATCAAGCAACTCAGCTGTAAGCCCATTGCTTACTTGAAAAAATTTCCTGAAGACCTCTGGCAACTCGCAAATTACCTGGTAGACATTAAATGATTTTAACCCTTCAATGAATTGATTAATCTCACTAACTGTTGACAAAACTGTGTAGTGAAGGCAGATACATTTGATAAAGTCTTCTTTATTCTCCAATGTTACTAATGGTTTGGTGTATCCAGCTGCAAATCTAAACTCGCAGTCAAAGCTTGCCTTCCTCTTAAACTCATCAGCATCCTCAATCTGAACCACAGATGCAATTGATTCCTGGACCTCAGAGTCAGGAATTTCATCTACTGTTGGGCTGATTGCTGCAATATTTTGATAAAAAATGTAGTCAACCACACTCTTTTGAAAGCACTTAGGCCCTGGCGAGCCTTGCAAAAGACCCAAGGCTGTTAGGTGCCCAAATGCAAAATATCTCCTTTTTTGCAGAAAAGAGATATCATGCCTGAATATGCCTGCTGATAAAATTTTCCTTGTTGCAGCTGAATTTAGCAGGCTAAAAAACTCACGGGACGGACCACCTTGATCCACTGCAGGCTCTCCAATAAATTGAACCTTGATTGCCTTTTTAAAATCATCTGCTTGCATCTGATCGTACTTAAACATTGCATCTTCCCAGACCGCACTTCTTCTAACTTTGAAGCGTAAGTAATCATCTGACTTGAAAGCAGAGTTCTTGAGGGATTCTAGCCTGGCTTTTGCAGTTACATCAACTGTAAAAGTGTTCACCTCAGTAGAAGAATTGCAAGCATCCTGTGGTACTTCTTGGTGATCATCAGTATAAGTATCATTTGATGCTTCATCTATCAAGCATGCATAAGCATCATTCAGGGATGTTTGCACTTGTAATATAGAATTGACTGCACTCTCTAAAGAATCTGTTGTTTCCATAGCCACAGCTAATTCTCTTTCGTCAACATCTGGAAAGATATCACGCAGCGTTTTAATATCAGAGATGCATGGTGAAGAGGCTGGTTGCGGTTGCCTATTGGCAACAGATGAGTGTAAGGAGTGTTGAGCTGAAGCAGGTGAAACAGATGGGGGCAATGTCTTTCCTGTTGGGCAACTGGTATCAATTGTGGTTTGCATCATCTCTATTGAGCTGTCAGAGTCTGATGTTGATTCATTGATTCCTTTTGAAGGCAAAGCTCTTGTCTATTGACAAGAAACAGTGTTATGCGGTTATAAGACTTGCAAACCTCCTCTTTGTACTTATCTAATTGGAAAAGCTCATATGGTTTCCCTGGAATAGTTAAGATTTCAGTTCCATCAGGGTACACTAGAGTGTAATCTCCAAACCTATCAAATTTCTGGTCATGGTTGCCATGCTTGTCCAAACTTACTTGCAGTAGTTCCACTTTTCTTATGGTTGCTGGCACTTTTACGGTCATTGTTTTTCCTTTCACAGGACGCAAACTGCCATTTTGATATCTCATAGTTCCAATATTTATCATTACATCTTTCAAAGCCACATTTTTTTGCTTCTTGGTTTTGACTCCGGCAACGCGATCAGCTGCGACACGTTTTCGAAATTCCTCAAAAGTAACAACAGGCGGTTGACTTGAGGTCGGCTTTCCTAGGCCCACTTGCTGGCCATCATAACTTTGACCCTGGCTGTGGTTTGAACTTGAGGATCCTTCAATAACTTGTTTCGGAACAGAGCTAGCAGTAAATTTTCCTTCCCTTTTAAAGAGCTACCACAGGAATGGCAGAATATGAAAAGGTTCAAGACATCCGCCTTGCAACTTGGACACTTCATCTCGCTGCCACACAAACTCAGAACACATTTTTCGTCAGGAAGCAAAGCGAAGCAAGCAAGGCACGCTGGGAAATTTTCCCTTCGTTTGTGTTCTGGGTTTTGTGTTGTTGTGTTCTTATTCTTGTGTTGTGTTTTGTGTCTCCTGTGTTGTGTTTTCGGTTTTGTGTTGTGTTCTTATTCCTGTGTTGTGTTTTGCGCCTCTTGTGTTGTTTTTTCAACCTTGTATTGTGTTTTCAGTATCTTATGTTGCGTTTTGAGTCTCTTGTGTTGTGTTTTCGGTTTTGTGTTGTGTTTTATTCTTTTGTTGTGTTTTGCACTTATGGGCCACCGTACACCAGAGCGAAATGGCTGAACAGTCGGACGTAATGGTAAAATCGAGACTGAAAACTTTTTCTGATATATTTAAAATCGTAAATTAACAAAACACATTGATGATTTGTCCAAAGAAAGATCAATTGAAGAATTCTCGAATAATTTAGTTAGAAATGATAGACGTAGAGCTGGAGATAAACGTCCCAGACAATAATTTTAGAAGATTTTAATCCATGAATTCTTGATTATCTAATTTCACTTAATTTTCGGCTGTCCAAAATTTCAGATACTTTACTCTACTTTTTGATAATACGAATTCCGAATGTCCTCGAGAATTAAAAAATGGAAAACCTCACTTCACTTTTGGATAACGTAACAAAACCTTCGTAACAACATCTACTATTCTAGTGACTTCTAATTTTATTGTGAGTGCCGCCTGGTGGGTTGGGCTCCCCTTGACTGTGTGCCGCGCGACTACTGGTTTATTTCTTTCTTGTACAATATTATTATTTTCAATACAATGTCATTTCCCAGGAAAGCAAGGTGTCCTATGCACCCGGCATGTAGGTCTTTGGGATCCCGGCCGTACTGGGTTAACTTACTTCTTGCATACGCGCGCAATAAATACAAGAGATTTAAAGACTAACCTCGATTGGAATCTACTCTCTACCTCGTTTTCAACAAATTTTAAAATAACTAAGTTATAGGTTTGAATCGACAAGGTATGAAAAACTGATGCTAGAAATCATACTTTCGGAACAGAAATAACACCTTATAAAGGAATTAAACATAGCAGTTGGACAAAGCGACTATGATCATCGAAATGTCATTCTATTTTAAAATGAAAGTGCAAACCCTCACGTGAGATTTTTCTGGACCCTTCTCTGGACACACTGTAGGATATATAAGGCTTGTTTTTTCTGACCTCCCTGCTCACTCTAATCTCGACAATCTACTGAAAAGAATCTGGCAATCAATATCCTCAAATAATGGCTTCAAGATCTGATGAACGTAAGTTTCCTATCTTAGTTCTGCATTATTTAAAATTATGAGATTGATTAGAATTAAAATGGTTAACTTAACAAAACATAACGTTTATATTACATTACGTCTTTGTAGTACGCAACATCTGTGATACAGAAACAACTGATGATCGTTCCAGTCCAAATCTATTCTTAACACAAAATCGATTCATTGAAGAATCAGATCTCCTGTCTGACCATGCTGAATCAGATTCTGACGTGGAGAACAACAATGCTGACGATCCACCAAGGCTAACACCGGCTCAAAGCAACCTACTGGACGACTTGACAAAGCACAAAATAGAAAAACTAAATCACAACAGTCTTGCAACTCACTTCTCACAGTTGGCAGATTCGGGATTGATATTCCCACCATTTACTAAACCACACATTGAACTGAGGGATGAGAGGTACTTCTCTGCGGGAACTAAAGCCCTTTTTGATGAGGTAACTGGCCGTTTCCAACAAGACATATGCCGAGTACTTTCCAGGCACCAGAGCGAAATGGCTGAACAGTCGGACGTAATGGTAAAATCGAGACTGAAAACTTTTTCTGATATATTTAAAAATCGTAAATTAACAAAACACATTGATGATTTGTCCAAAGAAAGATCAATTGAAGAATTCTCGAATAATTTAGTTAGAAATGATAGACGTAGAGCTGGAGATAAACGTCCCAGACAATAATCACCATCACGATCTGCAACAAGCCCATAATCTCTGATATCTACATCATCATCAAGTTATTTCGACTTTGTAAAAGAACTATAGCCCTAAAATGTATGTTTCAAAGGTTATAGGCGTTTAAAGTTGCAGTTAATCAGGGGGTAACGTCGTATACTTTTACTAGTATGTTTGTCTGTTTCAAATAAATGAACAAAAGTGAGCATAAAATGAATACCAAGTGTGATTTCTGCTTCTATTACAGCTACTTTCTAGCACATTTTGTGCTACAAATCGAGAGCTTTTAGATGAATTATTGAGCATGTTGGTCATTCGATGTTACCCCCGATGTTTTTAATTTTGAATTTCCTTGTTAGTTTAAAGCTATTTAATTTGCAGAATATACTGGAAATGTCCGATTTTCATTCTCTAGCAGGTTTGGCGATTCACTGAGTTGCAAGAATCACATGGTCCCTACCTACAGGTAGCACTAAGATCCGTAATAGAAACGATGTACGTAGCTACAAACATACCTCAGCAATAAAAAATGATCTAAGGTAGCCACTCGTCACAAGAGTCCTCGTTAGACATAAAGTCAATATTTCTCATTCATTTTCCTCACTTGAGTTGTCCTTTACCGCACAGTCATTCGTATCAGACTCTCTATCCCCTTCTTCTCCGCTGTTGATAATGTTGATAATCAGTGTTTCTGCCATCGCGCTGTCCTCTGCTGCATCGGATATCGTTCGCTTGTTCGGTGGCAGATCGTCTAAGCCTGTTTTTTTCTTCCCCTCCGTTTTTGAACCTGTTTTCGAGCCTTTTTCTTGGGGGCGCTATTCTGAATCACAACTGTCGTTATCACCCGAACATCCATCTCTTGCTTTCCTCCAACGAGTGCTTTTAACCAATGGCGGAAATTGATTGCCTACAAACGAAACCGGCTTCATATCTCCATCTCCAATCTTCCATCAAAATTTCCCCAAGTCAAGTTGATTAATGATCCTCTGCCTGCAATGATACCATACATAAGCCTGACAATGAGCTCGTTTGATAACTTGGATAACGGAATCGGGATTTGGGGGCCAAGACATCGATGACTTGTTTTTCAAGCTTTTGTACAAGCGAATTCTTGTTTCTACGTAATCTTAATTATCCTTGCCAGAATAGATCATTGAACGCACAATCTCTCTGACGTTGTTAATACCATCTTCAGTTAGCTTTCTGTCCTGCTCAAGTGACTCAAGCAAACCCAGCTTTGTTTTGTCTGCAAGAACCTTTTTGAAGATACGAAGTTTACCAGTTCGATAGAAGTACGATGTCGTATCGCAGCCTGTAATTGCGTGGAAAGCGGAACACACCAAGCAAGTATCTGATCCAAAGGAATCACAGATGACACCAGTGTCTGCATATTTCTCAGCATTATACTTCAGAACCATTTATGTCTAACATGGTATTGAGAATATGCCCACACCAACAGCACTAACACATCGGTGTCTTTCGCAACAATGACCACGTCACAAAGTGTTGGATATGAAGACCACTTCAAAGCATAAAGAAGTAACGCTGCATGGTAAACGACTACACAGTGGACCCGTCAGAAATCGAAAGAATAAGCTGTGGGATATGGGGTAGATCCTTTCTCAACTGGTTTTCCGAAACATATTTCTCGTGGAAATAAAATTGACGATCTCATCGTTAATGACATGCTATGAGCTGACTTGGGGGAATGTTGATGGAAGATTGGGGATGGAGATATGAAGCCGGTTTGGTTCGTAGGCAATCAATTTCCGCCATTGGTTAAAGGCACTCGTGGGAGGAAAGCAAGAGATGGGTGTTCGGGTGATTACGACAGTTGTGATTCAGAAAAGCGCCCCCCAAGAAAAAGGCTCGAAAACAGGTTCAAAAACGGAGGGGAAGAAAAAAACAGGCTTAGACGATCTGCCGCCGAACAAGCGAACGATATCCGATGCAGCAGAGTACAGCGCGATGGCAGAAACACTGATTATAAACAGCGGAGAAGAAGGGGATAGAGAGTCTGATACGAATGACTGTGCTGTAAAGGACAACTCAAGTGACGAAAATGAATGAGAAATATTGACTTTATGTCTAACGAGGACTCTTGTGACAAGTGGCTACCTTAGATCATTTTTTATTGCTGAGGTATGTTTTTAGCTACGTACATCGTTTCTATTACGGATCTTAGTGCTACCTGTAGGTAGGGACCATGTGATTCTTGCAACTCAGTGAATGGCAAAACCTGCTAGAGAATGAAAATCGGATATCGAAAATTCCAGTATATTCTGCAAATTAAATAGCTTTAAACTAACAAGGAAATTCAAAATTAAAAACATCGTAGCTAACATCGAATGACCAAAATGCTCAATAATTCATCTAAAAGCCCTCGATTTGTAGCAGAAAATGTGCTACAAAGTAGCTGTAATAGAAGCAGAAATCACACTTGGTATTTATTTTACGCTCACTTTTGTTCATTTATTTGAAACAGACAAACATACTAGTAAAAGTATACGACGTTACCCCCTGATTAACTGCAACTTTAAACGCCTATGACATTTGAACCATGCATTTTAGGGCTATAGTTCTTTTACAAAGTCGAAATAACTTTGAAAGAGCTATCCAAAAATGTAGTTGGGTTTAAATTTCGAAAAAGTTGACTTTTTTCTGACTGTGACTTGTTGGGGCAGGGAATTTTCCACTACAATCTAAGGATCTGGGTAACCAAAAATTTTAATGCTTAGAATAAAAGTATATGTATGTGGGATCAAAATTCCGAGTTGGCACATTTTTGAAAATCGGCTGTTGTCACGTGGCAGTGACGTAATTGACCGAGCCTTGAAACTTATGAAGCTTCGAGACCCGACCGGGCCTAGAATCTTTCACTCCAATTCTTCGCTTCAATTCTTACTTTTTCATAGAAATGTAGTTTTCTTATTATTTTAACTTATAATAACTATTTCTTGCTTACTTAAGGATGTTTCATTTTTATTTGTCTGACCAAAACTTATTCTAAAAGCCGTGAAACTTATGAAGCTTCGAGACCCGACCGGGCCTAGAATCCTTGACTTCAATTCAATTCTTAGTCCTCATTTCAATTCTTTCGACTAAATTTCTAATTCTTTATTTTTTGTTGTCCATTGAAGAAATCAGGTAGGTAATTTTATAATTTTTTGGTTTTTGTTTAGTTTTATACGAGCGCTCAAACCACTAAACACTTTCTTCAGACACTTTTTAACGTCTTTTATTCCACCTTGTTTTCTAGAATGTCACGCATCGTCCTCATGGACATTGAGTACATTCATAGACTCAAACACACCAATGTATAAGAAAGGTAGCAATTCTCCTATATGATGGAACAGCATCATTTGTCCAGGAGTACCAACCATGTGCTCCATTTAACAAAATCAAAGAAAAGTGGCAGCGAACATATACACGGTGTAAAAAAAACATTCATCATCTAGAGTATCTGCCGGCTGGAGCAGTTTTTAAATGTGAAGATTCTATATCTCTCATAAAAGACATTATGGAATGGAACGATGTGGGGATTGTTTATATAAGGGTGGAGATATCGAAAGGCAAGTGTGCTAGAAGTTAGGACTAGCCAGTCGAAACATGGAAGATTTTGGAGCGCCAAGAGCGACGTCACACGACCCCCTGGAAGAGCTGCAAGAACATTTCACATTTCTAAGAGGTAACAATTTAATCTAATTAATTAATATTGTTAAATGTTTTTGTAGTTCTTTTAGAGGGTTGTGTGTTGTTGTTTTAGGTATCCAAATTCTTCTATGTTTCGGCTGGCTAGTCCTAACTTCTGGCATACTTGCCTTTCGATATCACCCCCTTGTATAAAACACCATCGTTAAAAGCTATGAAACTATTTCCCGCATTGTTCCATTCCATGATGTCTTTATTATTTCGACTGAATAGATGCATTAAAAAGCTGCTCCAGTTGGTTCATATGATAGATGGTGGATAAAAATAACCATAGTCTAATAATCATAGTCTAATTACCAGCTTGTTCCCCCCATCGCCTAACAGTATTGCTACCTTTCGTATACATTGGTGTGTTTGAGTCGTTAGAATGTACTCAAATAAGTAAAATTATTAATGAACATTGTTGTTCACCGGAGTTCCCTTGATGTTCATCGGTGTTTCATTAGTGTTAATCCGTGTTCATTCATATTCCCTCGGATATTTTCAACTAAATTATTAAAATTATTCAAATTACTAGAATTTCCGTCTCCATTTAGACTCCAAAAATTATAGCTTCAAAAGATTGATTCATAATTTTAGACTCCAGTTGAGCGTATTCTACGCATGGGACAAACTCCCTGTTGAATTGAATTATTGAATAGAATTATTGAATTACTGAATTTTTGAATAGAATTATTGAACTGAATTACTGAATTGTTGAATAGAATTATTGAACTGAATTACTGAATTGTTGAATAGTATTATTGAACTGAATTACTGAATTGTTGAATAGAATTATTGAACTGAACTACTGAATTGTTGAATAGAATTATTGAACTGAATTACTGAATTGTTGAACCTCTTTTATTATTTAACATCTGTGTTACCCTACAAGAACTCTTGAAAACGAGGTTGGAAAAACCAGCATAATATATCCATAAAAACCGTCGCACTATAGCGCGACCTGATGACGTCGTTGATGACACCCCTGTGAGACTCTTGAAAACGAAGCTGGAGAAACCGCGCGCTAGATTAAAACCATCGCACTACAGCGTGACCTTATGACGTCACTGATGACGTCACTGGTCTTTGACCACCACTCTGCGACCTACTAGCTGGAAAGAAGAGGTGAAAGGATTAAGTGATGCAGTTGCCTATGGCAGGAAAGTTCTGCATGAGATTGAAGCTGATAATTGCGGAAGAATTAATGAACATTTGAAAAAGTTTTCATGATTTTTGAAGCAAATGTAATGTAAATTAGTTGTTTGAATTATGAAATTAAAACTCGAAATCTGATACATTTTGTCTCTTGACCTTTGGTCTGTCTTTTTTTAATTGGCATATGTTAAAAGTTTTAGATGATTGACATGTGTCATAAAAATCAATATATATGCACTTGCGTAATGTATTTTGTCATTTGCAATGGAGTCATCAAATAAGCTTGACAAGTTGAATGCAAGACCAATGGAGTCATTGAATAACTTTGACGAGCAAAATTTAGCTGCAAGGCTGAGAGCATTGCCTACAGATGCTAATTCTGTAAATTTTCAATGTATTCATTTGACGACTGAGATTAAAGTGTTGAAAGAAGAAATTGCGCTTTTGAAAGCGGAAGAAAGCGTAAGTAGAGAAATTCAGAATTTAAAAGGTGAAGTAGAAGCTTTAAGAGCTGTTTATTCTGACTTGAATGATTTAGTTAGAGAGATACCACCAAATAAAGATAAAGAAATTGATAAGAAGTTTCAAGCTCAGTTAGATGCTTTACGAATAGGATATTATGACTTAAAGAAAATTATTGAGGAATACATTTTAAAACAAAAAAAGAAGGATTTCAGAATAACATAGAGCAGAAATGTTTTTTATTCGCGCGCATTGCTACCATGTGACTCTTTTTCCCGCGCAAAGTTGAAATTGATCACAGAAAAGCAGTGATCAAAATCAGCTGATTTCAGTTTCACAAGAGGTGTCCAAGTTTTGAGTCGAGATGTCCAAGTTTCTACTCGTTCTCTTATTTCTGGTTAGTATTGTTAGTCAAGTTTTTGGAACTCCAAAACGATGTAATGAAGGCTGTTTAGTCTGTGGAAAGACGAGAGACGACCGATTTGTCAATGTGCCAAATGGAGAAGAAGAAAGAGATGAACTTCGAAGGGCCTTCAACTTAGGCTGTATGGACTTCAAGAATAGGCACATTTGTTCGGCTTGTCATCGAGCGTTACGAAGACTTCAATCAAGTGGGACAACAGATTTTAATGTAATTTTTTATTATTCTCATTAACTATTAACTTAAGATTTTAAAACATCCTATGTTGCTCAACTAGTCACATTCGACCTTCAGGTAGTTTAAGTTAGGCCCATATAAATTAACTCGGATTTATTTGTCAGTCTTAGTATTACACTATAATTTACTCGTGACAGTTCTCTCTGAATTTGATTATGAGTAGTGAGAGAATTTATAAAAAAACGATTCAGATTTTACACAAAAAAAAAATTTCTGCCTTTGTTGTCATCTTTCACAGTAGATAAATGACTATAAAACAAATCTACAGTACAAAAGGCCTATTGCCATACCACATATAATAAGTCACTTCATACAGAAAAGAGTTTTAAATATTCAAAGTTATATTTACATTTGAACAGACCTTGGTAGAGAGATCAACATCATAGATAGACTTTATTTGTGGTATTGTTGTATGTTCAGTGAATATTTTTATATTTCATATATACTATTTTTTAAATAAAAAAGAACACTTACTTTTAAGTTTCTCATGTTAGTTTTTTTTTGGGGCAGCGATATAAGAGACACGGAGAGAGGAGAGTTGGAAGAAAAATGAAGGTGGTTTATGGTGCTGCTTTATCCAGTTTGCCATCAGTGAATTCAGAATCGGTTACCCAGTCTTGTCCACCTCCACCTCCAAATTCATCTCATTCACAATTGTCATTGTCTTCCATTTCAACTCAGACATCACCAAGTCTGCCCATGCCCAGTGAATAACCATCTATGTCTGCTCATCAAAACCAATCATCTGAATGGCCAGTTATTCAACATACTTCATTTGGTGCTGTTAAGGAGAGTCTGAGAGGACAAATTTTACTACCAGCAAGAATGTTGGAAAATATAATGTTCCATCAATCCCCTCAGCTTTGCCAAGAACTCCAATCACTCAAAGATAACATTTACCAAAAATTCAAATCATCCCAACACATCTACAATCCATTGGTATTTGAAAAATTCTGCTGTGATTCTGGAGCTCCAAACTTATTTCAACACATCATGAAGTTAATGTCATCTGAAAGAAGGAAAGAGAAAAGAAAGCTGGATGTCAAAAAGTTAGCAATGAATATTATTTATACAATGTGTTATGGACTCAGCCAAAAATGTAACTTTCTACAAAAAGATTTTAGATTCCGTTTATCTGAGAACTTAAATAGGGCTGTTTTAAATACAGCAAGGCAACTTGGGGTTACTTGTACTGGTGAGACTGGCAGGGTACTTGAGACTAATTCCATTTCTGCCTATGCATGTGAGGTTGATGAGATTATTGAGAAGGCAATCAATGAAGGTCTCTTCATAATTGTCATTATTGATGACTTTACAACAATTCACAGTCATAGGCGACCCGATTGTGAGCAAGCATCTCATTCTAAGACTGTGTGTACTATAGTTATGAGAGTATTTCCATACATAAAGGCTTTTCCATTGAATCATAATGTAAACCATTTGGATCCAGATGTTTTGTCTCCACAGGTCTTATCTGAAGAAATCGCAGGTAACTTGAACATGCAATCATTGTCATCTTCTTTTGCAGCTGTAATGCCTGAAGTGCTACGCACCCAATTCTATCATTCAGAAACTGTGAGGTGTCGATTGGCCACACATGAGTACAAAGAATCTGACAATGTTAGGTCAATGCCTAGGCTTGATAATGTGTATCTTTTAGATTTTCAGGAGGTCCAGCTTAAGAATGATGATGGGTATAAGAAGGCTTTGAAATTTCTATTTGAAACCAAGGTAAAAGGAATTGTCTTAAGTATCCTTTGTTTGTTCTCGGAGATTGGCCAACTCAATTTTATTTGCGCCAAATTGTTTATAACCACATTTCTACACTACACTCATCTCTTACACATTCAGTTGATTCTGTTGAAATTCCATGATTGCATATTGAAAGGCCTTTTGCATACAATCCAAAGCTATTCATAATTCCAATGTTAGGTGCACTTCACATTTCCCTGAATTCACAAGAAAACATCATGAAAATTTTCCATCCTCTCATGAAATTCTTTTTCCAGAACCTTTTTCCTAGAAGCAAATTAGCAGAAAAGCCCAAACCCTGGAGAACAACTTTAATTTTTGAGGTAATGTATGGTGGTTGGACAGTAATTCGAGAGTCTATAATAAATGTTTTTCCCACTGCAGAGATCCTGAATATGTTACATTGATAAACCTTTTTGATAACTATCTTCCACTGGTTCTATCCATTTATTCCGTGATTTTTAAATGTAATCTATTGCAGCAATATTTCGATTCTATGATCAGGGTTTGGGTTATGTTTAATTGTTTTAGAAGAAGACATTACGACAAAGCACCTCTTGTATGGTTGTCAAATGTTATATACTGGAAAAAATCCGTCCCAGCTTTGTACGACATCATCAGTATCACTTTATTTGATGAATATCCTGTTGAGAATGCACATTCTATTTTTAGGGCCCAGACTAAATCTTACTTCTCTGTAAGCCAGCTCATCCAAAGGGTTAAATCAGTTTTGCATCCAAAAATAATCAGCATAGTTTTAGAAGTGCTTTCACTCCACCCGGATATTATTCTTTTAATTTCAATCAGCTACATTTTCTGAAAATAAAGGGAGCGTGTATTCTGAAGTCACTGTTTCAGGGAAGAATTAGAAAGTTGGACTCAGGTGAGTATGACATTGACAAGGAACTTTGGGGCAGTGATAAAATACCTCTTGAATGTCTTCCAGTTGGTTATCAAGGCAGCTCTTCCCCTCAATGTAATAGATGCTGTGATCTTCCTGGTTTTATCTTTTCTGCAACAGAGAGCCTTTCTTGGACACAAATTGCGTGTGCACATGCTATTCACAAAGAAAATGTATGTCCTTTATGTGAGTGTTTTTTAAGAAAGAGATTGAACATTTATCAAAAATTGCAAAGGATGCTGTTATAGGTAAAGTGAGCGGTGAGACTGATACAGATAATGGAATGGATGATTCTGAGAATGTAAGTGTGGAAGACCCTGGAATACAAGAGATGTCATTAGATAAAATGGCAGAAAGAATTAAGGACATCCAAACTGATATATCAAACTTTTCCCATCCCGCCCCATTGATACCCAATGAAATCGCAGATAATTATGAATATTCTTTTTCAGCTTCTAATGCAGGATATAAAAAAACCACATTTCAGCTTCTCTCTCGGCTAATGTTATGAGAAACAATGGTCTCAGCCTTTGACAACAGGCTATAAAAAAAGGTTGCCTTGCTGTATATACTTGATTATAAATATATCTACCTATTATTTCTTTCTGTGTTTAAATTTCTACCTGGGAGTTCAAACTCTTCTGTTCTAAAAGTAAAAAAATTACATCAAATGTTTCTATACACTTGTACAAATATTTTTTCATGTTCAAAAAGCGGAAAATGAAATCAACTGCAATAAATAAATTTATATACATATAAAAAAATTTACTTGCTGAGGCTGCAGTGACGGGGTTTTAATGATAATCTGTTAAAGACCTCTTTGAATTCATTTAATTGCAATGCACAGTGATGATTACAAATGGTCTAAAGCTAATAAAAAAATTAAAGACAAATTTGCTTGAATCCTAAGAATGTCTTATGTACCATGTAATGGATGTATACCATGTAATGGATATTTGTTACTGAAGGTTACCGGGTTGAGGCTGACACTCTTTGTTGTATTAACACGTTAAGTTATTTTGTTGAGAACAACACTTAATTTATCTTTCTGGGTTATAATACCATTATTAATGTATATTTTTGCATAATTTACCTTCTAATCAAGACTTGAGACTTAAATGATTAATCAGACCATTGTTGTCACATAATGAAACTTTCATTATTTCTTTCTCTCATTTCAACCTTAAATTAAGATAAAAAGACAAGTTTAGTAGGTACATATGTAAATTTTGTTAATGAGATATTAATCTCGAAGAAAACAGCACAAAATCATTGTCTCTTTCCTTTTTTTGATCTTTGAAGTCTGCCAATACTCAATCTGTGGGGGGAGCTTATTAGTGCATAGGCAACAGCTTTAGCTTTGTGTTTGTCTGCTTGAAAATGCAAGTTGGCCTAGGCAAAGATGGAATCAGAGGCTTACAATTATGAATACTTTCAAAGAAAAATTTCAGTGTGTTTGCCAATTTTCCCACTGAAGAGACAAAGTTTAAGACATGCTCTTTCAGCTGAAAACAATTTAATTTGTGGCAGGGTAGGGATTTTTCACAATTTGCAACTGAAATTGCCCACATAAAATTTTGCATTTTTTGTACGAAAATGCACACTAACTTTCTGTTCCGCTGTTGAAAAAATAACGGTATGTTCGATCTCTAATGCGGTTTGAAAACTTGAGAATTTAAGCTCTGGCCTACCCTAGTTAACATAGAAAATCACAGAAAGTTAGGTTTTTATCCAAATATTTGTGAGTGAAGGATTTAGATTGGTAGGAGAAGTGTATTCTCAATGTTCAACTGATGCCAGTTTGAGCTAAAATTTGAAATATTTTGCCATTTTTCCGAGTATACAGACCTATATTAGAATTTCGTCCTCTACATGGAGATCCATTTCTTGAAAAAATCATCGTGTGGCAGGGTAAAGTTTTTGAGAAATCTTCAATTTACTTTTCCAGAAAGTTTGCTTTAAAAACGGCCTTTGCTGCTTATGAAAAAGTACCAACTTTTTCCAACTTGAATCCAATAGATCTTCGTAAAACTTCACGTGTCTGTAACCACTTCATCAGACTGCAGTATCATTGCGCCCCTTTTCACTTCGCGCTTTCCAAAATGCTTGATCGCGCTGTTGGGTTCCTATGGTGAGAAAATACTCTGCCCCTCCCTCTTCCCTCCATTTTGACCCTTCCCTGCAGGCGCAAGAGCTGTTTGGTCAGCGGCATAAACATTTCTGCTCTATGTTTTTCAGAATCAAATATTACAATTTCCACCTTCGAGACCTAGCGATACAGTCAGTCATTCTGGAGCTTTTGTTTGGAGAATTCATGATGTTTATAATAAAACGACTGCAGCTATAAAAGATGAATTAAGAAAATTTGTCAGTCCTCCATTTTTTTCATCGCAGTTTGGTTATAAGATTCAAGGTATGATTTATTTGAATGGAGATGGAATAGGAAAAAATAATTTGGTTTCATTATTCGTAAGAATAATGAAAGGGCCTTTTGACCCTTTATTCAAATGGCCAATGAAAGCGAAATTTGAAGTTTAAATAATAAATCAATGTGATTTAAAAGCTAGTGTATTGGAAGTGTTTAATTCAGAATCAAGCAACTCGTTTATACGTCCAATGAAGAATAAGAAAGACAACGTAGCATTTGGTTGTCCAAAATTCATTTCTTGTAGAAACTGTGGGACAATGGTTTTATAGATGAAGATGTGATGTTTATAAGAAAGACAGTTAGTTTGATTGATTGATTGATTGAGCTGTCAATATTTGATTGATTGCTTGTCATTTATTTTTATGAAAGTTATCAAAGGGAATATGAAATAAATAAGTTCAGTTACAGACAAATGTTAAATGAAATACTGCTAGAAAAATGGAAGGACCAATAAGACGAGAGTTATTATATGTTGATGCGGGAGAACATGTGACTTATTTCAAAAATACTCGTAATATTGGAGATAGCTTCTTATCACCTCGTGGTAACTACATGGAAGACTGTATTTTTAGGCATTTAGATGATGGTCGAATCACTGTAGCGTCGACATGCGATTTAATATTAAAGCATAATGAAAATGAAGCAGTACGAGTTAAGTCAATGTTAGATGCTTGCGAGACTATTGAATTGAGAGACAAAGTAATGATTGGCTATCATAGAATAAAGCAGCTGTCTCAAAGTTATTTTTTGTTCAAAAAGATTATGGGTAAAGCCTTTCCAGAACGTACTATGGTCAGGGATAAGATATTTGTATTAATTGATATGTGGAATTTCTAGCCTCAGTCAAAGAAAATTCCTTTTAAAGATTATGCTTCACAGGTTGCCGATTTACATAAAAGATTATATCCTTTTTATCTAAGAGGAGGAGCTGAAAATTATATAATAAAGGACAGTAAGAGAGACGAAGGAGAATTTTGGCAAGTTATGATAAATGTATGATTTTTGCAAAGAAACATTTGTATCCAGTTGTAAAGTCATTGACTCAAGACTCAGAAGATATCAACTTGACTCGAGAAATGAAAAAGCTTGTGTTAACTATTAGAAAGAAGCAAGCCAAGCAAAATGCTGAGCGGCAGCAGCAGCAGCAAAGGAAAAGCAGTATTAGAGAAGAACTGACAGAAGGAGAGCTGCAGGCGATTTTATTTTTAACAGCTGGTGACAGTGCGGAGAATAGGAAGATGTTAATTGATGATATTGCAACTTGTGATCCAACTGATGAGATATGGGAAGAGATTTTTATGTCCGAAGGACATAATGAAGGGGTGTTTGTGGAACGCATGTAAGGATGTATGGATGTATGTATAGACGCTTTTTCCTGCCAAAAAGCGTAACAAAAGATAAACCACAAATACTAGGAAGTAAACTTTGAAGTTGCCGTAATTGGATGTTATGAATACCAATTATTTGACAATTAGAAGCAATAACGAAATCTGTAAACATCTAGATGAGTCATTGTGGTTAAAGTTTTTGCAGAAGATTCTCGAAGCTCAATTTTTTGATAATTAATTCTCAAAGCTTTTGTCTTTGAATATGGCATAATAAAATACTTTTATTAGCCTTTTGCGTTGCGCATGTTGTTGCCGATGTCGATGTCATATTTATTTTGAGAGGGTTGTTGTCGTCAGAAGATTCTCAGGTTCTGATGCGTGCAAATTTTCGTGTAAAGAGGGGAGGAAGTTGTGGCGCAGCAGAAACTCCTGCTGATCTCGTCTGAGACGTGACGAAGTTATTATCGAGAAGATTCTCGAACTTGCTACAAAATTCTCTGTCATGCTCCTTAGAACAGATGCGTTGCTAATACCGTAACGGTTATGAATGATGATTGTGATGATAATGATGATGATGATGATGATGATGATGATTATGATGATGATTTCGATGATAATGACAAGAATGACATTATGATGATTCAAATCATGTTGATTAAGAGGATGATGACGATGATGATGATGATGATGATGATGATAATGATAATGATGATGAATATGGTGTTGCTGATGATGATACTAATAACAATGATGATGATCCTGATGATGATATCGATGATAATGATGAGAATGACATAATGATGATTGCTGCGTTTGTCATGATGATGACGATGATAACGATAATGATGTTGACTATATATGATGATGAAGATGATATTGATGATGATTATCATGTACATGATCATGATGATGATCATGACAATGATGATGATGATGATAACGATAACGATTATGATGATGAAAATGATTTCGATGATGATAATGACGATTATGATGTTGATTATTGTCCTTCGGACATTGCGATAGCATGGCTATGTTTAATTATTGTGATATAGATGATATCACAATTTCTTCTATTTCTAAGGTTGAAGAAGAACTATCTAAGGATTGTGCAAAAAGATGTGAGATAGTAAACATTGGCGAAAACAACAGATTCAATATTTATTATGTCTTAAGTTGGCTGAGTTTGGTTGTGCTCTGAGCTGTTGCTGTTATGATAAATTGGAAAAAATGACAATTATGGAATATAAAAAATTACCGTTATTGCAAGAACAATGCACTTTTCTGAGACTAGAACCACAATGGAGTAAGGTACCGAATATTATGGAAGGAGTTAGTGACATGGTTGGAAAAAAGTTGATAGAATTAATTGAAGAGGAAGTGGGAAGTATTTTTCTAGATGTCAATTCGGAAAAGAATATGCAGCTTATTTTGCAATTAAAAGATGAAGAAATGTCAAATCCAGATGTTAAAAATGCTGTTGAAAATAGTGGAGGTATCGAAGAGTGGCTTTGTAAGGAGTTTTCAAAGAGATATGGAGAGGAAAAACTGTTTGAAGAAGGTTTTAAGAATAGTATTCAGACTGAAATAGATAAAATACGTAACAAAGGAGAAGATGAAAAGAGCATTAAAAACTATTTAGAAAGAATGAAAAATTTTTTACAGAAAATATTTGAAGATGTTTATTGTGTAGATGATGATGAGATGTTGTTAATTTGTTCTAGATGTAAGAGAAGTTTGTTGGAGATTGAAATACAAAATTATATAAAGTGTAAAAAAATTATTGAAATAATACAATTTTTTTAAAATAGGTTTCATTAATTAGTTGAATTGATATATAGTTGTTTTTATTGTAGTAGTTTTAATCATTGATTGAGAGATATGATAAATGTCAGTTCATAATTCGTGATGTCTTATTCTCCATTAGCAACTGGTGTGTTGAATAGAGCCTTATACAAGAAAATAATACGCTTTAAATTCGCACCTTTTCAATTGGCTTTTGACAGTCAAATATATTATTATAGAAATAAATTGGGTAAGGATTTGCCTGCAAATAAAAAAATTTATTTAAATCGAAATAAAAAGGCAATAAAGAAATGTAAGCAGAAGGCTTTTGGCCCATTTTTAGTTGCATCCGCCAGGTCATTAGTTAAGCCAGCAATAATAAAGTTTAATTTACATCATGTCGAGGAACGAAGCAAGTGATAATGAAGATAATGGCAAATCATTGTTAGCGAAAAATAAACAGAATGAACCTGATGCAGAATATAATAGTGATGTATATAATAGAAGAGTACTTATCCCTTTTAAAGATTATGAGATGTATAAAGAAATGAAAGCAAAGCAAGTGCCAAATCAATATGAACAAAAGATTGAAGACTTCAAAAAGAAAGAGATGGGACAGACAATATAAACGATAAGATAAGAATAATTGATGAAATTAATCATTTTTAAAGTTTGTTACAGAGAATTTATATACAAGCTAATGAAAAAGGAGCGGATTATGATATAGAAGAAAACATAACAACAGCAGTTCACAAAAATAAGATTCGAGAATTGAGAGAACAAATTTAAGCCATAGAATAAGAATTTAAATAGTGAAGCAAAGAGTTTAAAGGTAAAGAAACTTTTAGAGGCTATTAAAAATTTAGAGTCTCAGGAGGAGAATAGAAAAGAGAAAAATTTAAAACAATTTATAACTCCTGAAAGTGGAATAAGTACTGAGAGTCTTAGATTATTACATAAGGCTACTTGGCAGACTGGAGAATTTTTGAGATATTTAAGAGCTAGTAATCATGTTCGCTTTTTGAAAAATTACAAAACTGTTTTTGTTAATGGAGATAAAATCGAACATGCGGCTACTTTATTTTCTATGGTTAATTGGTTAAATAATCCGCATCTAAATGACAGTCTAGCTATTGGTTTGATTCCTATTGCTGAAGCTTTAATATCAGAGGGTATCTCAAGCAACTCATTTCCAGAAATATTAAAACGACGACTTAGAAAGAAAGAAAGTGAATTAAAAAAATTAGTGACAAAAAAATAAGATAAAAACTCCCAGTAGATCTGATAATAATAAAGGTTTACCATTGCTACCATCTACAATCTTAAAGCATATTCGTGAAGAGAGAGAGAAAACACAACAGCCAGCAGGAAACGCAGCTGAAACACCATCTCGTCCAACTCCAGGACCTTCTAGAGTAGATTTGTTGAATAGATTAGCCAATACTAAAGAAGAAGGCAATAAAGAAAAATATACTGGTACTATAGCTGAAAGAGTGAAAAAACTAAGACAAGAAAAAGAAAAGTCTAAAAAAGGAGATCTGAGTGGTACTGGCCAGCTATCGGTGAATAGAATGTTTGCAGATAAAATAGAAAATCATTAAAAAAGGTGCTAATGGGAGATTCTATGAAACGAAGGCGAGGGTTGAAAAGTGATAGTGACTTTTCAAGCTATGAAAGTGAAGATCAACAAAGTCTAGGAGCAGCAAAGAGAATGCGCATTAATAGAGAAGAAGAGGAAGATGGCGATAGAAGTTTCAGAGAAGGCAGGAGGATGAGTAAGAAATTTGATGAAAATGTTCTTGCTTATAAGATTGCTAAGGCAATTGACATTAGGAAAAAAAAATAAATTGAACAAAAACAAGAGCAAAAAAAAGAGAAAGGCGTTGGAATTAAGTAGTTCTAGTGATAGTGAACTTTCAACTTCATCTTCGTCTGGTTTCTCAAGTTCGTCAGGTGAAGAGACCGAGACTGACATTGAGGAAGAAGAAGGAACAGAGAATAAAATTCAACAAACTAAAGAAAAAGGTTTGAAATTGCCGGCTTTGTTTGGTAAAAAGGTCATGAAACTTTTGAAGAAAGCTGAAAGTGAAGGGTCTAAAATGAATAAGAAAAATATAAATTTTTAAAGTCAATGCAGTCTTGGGAAAAAAATTTATGGAGGCAGATAAAACAACTGTTAATTGAACTTGATGTATTTTATTCAAAAAAAATATTAAGTTGTATATAATTTACTAGAATATTCATCATTGGGTCCAGCTAGTTCAGTTGTAATCATAAATTGAAAATCATTATAATAACAACAGTCTTTACAGTTTTTCAATTTTTCAACCACGTCTTGCTTTGTTCCTTGATCTAAATCATTCCAGAATTTACAGGCAGCTATTTCACCTTGACATGAGTTGGATATATGTCCATTATAATTCGTTACAAGATGCTTCTCTAATAGGTACATGACTTTGCGGTACACGGCTGTGTTTTTATGTCCACATTTGAATTCAGTGTTAATCATGTAAGCGAATAGCAGCTCTATGAAATACTGAATGGTTATAAAATTAAATATTTTCCGAATATAAAAAGATTATAAATATAAAAATTTAAAAAAATAGGTTATATTATAAAAAAAGCCTGACACATTAAGTTCACGATATTAGTTGTTTAATGTTCAAAGATGGATAATGTGTTATTTGAACAATAAGCCCATTTTCGAAAAGAAATGCATCATGGGAACAGGGGAAAAAGGTTGGATTTTCGAAACCATACCGCATGGAATTTTTGTTTTCATTTTTTGTATTGACCGGATGTTTTTTGGAAATATCTACACTTGCCCTGGACTGAAATGGAAACAGTTTTTTCGCAAGCTTACTTTGACATGAGAGGTATGTAATTTTATTTGTTTCTTCCCCACTTGGTCCTCAGTAATGTTGTGCAGCTTTCACGAATATCCATGGCTTCTGCCCCGGTGCACGAAATACCGGCCTAGGCCAACTGACCGCGTCCATAGTTTCAGGCTGTAACTTCTTTAATAATGGCATCAGGCATCCAGTTTTCAAAATCAAGACAGTTTCTTTACTCATAAGCATCGTTTCCAAAATCTATGGGTTGCCCTTCTTCCTTCCGTGCACAATGCTCGCTAGAAATTTTGCTTTGCGTAAAATACCGGCAGGGCTGGCTGGGCGACAGTGGCAGAGACGGGAAGCTTCCAAAAAGAGCGCGCGTAAAATGCTTGCAAACTGGACGGGGGATTTAAACGGGGGTTTCTTTCACTGCCCTACATAATCAGCTGTTAATTCCCGCCAAAATTTAACTTGGTTTTCAAAATTTATCAGCTGTGTTTAGAGTTTTTTTATTGAAAGTTTTTCAAACCTTATCAAGTCCTGTAGGCTTAATTTATAAACAACAATACAGATTTTGATTTTCTTTAAAATGGGCAAAGATAAATGCTGTGTCACCTCTTGTAAAAACAGAAAAGGATGCAAAGATGACTGGGAAATTAGAAGTCAGGTTGAGAAACTCATGTTTCATTTTAGCAATTCGCATTTTTTTCACACCTTCAAGTCTTGAAAATCAAGCCAAAGTTTGGAGTGAATATAAGCACCACTGCACAGCCAAAATCTTCATTGCCATAACCCCTAATGGAGCCATTTCATATGTTTCTGACTGCTATTGGGGAAGAGCTTCTGACAAATTTCTTGTTGAGGACTGTGGCTTCCTGAAGTTGCTGAGACCTCGAGATGAAGTTATGGCAGATAGGGGTTTTAAAATTGAGGATATCCTAGCATATCAACAGTGTTCCTTGGCAAGGCCTCCTTCTGCAAAAGCAGGAGTGCAGATGACAGCAGAAAATGTCAGAAAAACATCTCGGATTGCCAATTCCCGCATATTTGTTGAGAAGGCAATTGGGAGGGTGAAAAATTTCTGGATCCTCAAACAAATAATCCCAGTGTCTTTACTGCCAATATTAGATGACATTGTGCTTTGCTGTTGCATATTGACCAATCTTTCACAACCACTCTGTGTTTAGTTTACTTCCTTGTTGATTTTTTTTGTTATTTGTGTTATATTTGTTCATAATATTTCAGATCAACAATATATCAGGCAGCATCCAATGACTACAACAGAATGTAAAAGTAAGCTTTCATTGAGTTATATATATAAAAATATATGAGTTTAGTCAATTTCAAACAGGTTAAAAACCTTGTAGACTTAAATGACATTCACAGAGCAGATGTCATTAGATTTTTTACATCAAATTATACAGATTTTGATGAAATGAAGGAAACAAGTTCCAAGCATATATTCAAGATAGTTTATACATAACACACTCATGGGTGGTTAGACACCGTATGTGTATGCGGAGGAAAATTTCTTTGCTTTGCGGAGGAGACATTGAAGACCTTAACAGTTTAAAAACAGATGGGATGGCAACCCCCTATACATTCATACAGCGACTTTTCTCACGATGCTCGTAACAAGGGCTTATGAGGTACAGGGATAAAAGGGAACAGCGTGAAAGATAGGAGACGGGGGAGACGCAATGACACCAGACAGAAACTGAAAATGGCGGACAGTTGAAAGGAAAGCTGTGGATGAAGCCAAATGAAATGGTGGAGTGCAGAGTCTATCTTGCTCATCCTCTGCGTAATGTATTATCGGATCTGAAAAAGAAGAGTAATGTATGTATTATTGGATGAAGTAGATCTGAAAAAGAAGAACCTCGATTTTGTTATCGCAACAAAGATTGGGCCATGTTTGAGTCTTTGTGAGAACAAGATATCCGTTCATTCATCCCTTCACTTTTTTGCGTGCAGACGAATAAGCCGAACATAACGCGTCAGAAAATGCACGGTGAGAAAGCACTAGGATTGTATTTTTACTGAAAGTCACTCAGACCAAGCCAAGATCATTATTTTATTTGCTGAAAGAAACGTGTTTGTGATCACCTGTATTGAAAGAAGATTGCTGGCCTAGATCAATATATTGGATATATTCGGATTGGAAGGCCTATTAAAGTTTGACTCTAAACTTTAAAACTGCAATATCAACCAGAATGAGTAGACAGGGAGGCTGGTCAGATTGTTGGAAGTACGACGAAATTGAAATACCTATGAAACAAGATTGTATGGACATGGTCACAAGTTAAGTTATTTACAAGATCTCACCAGCCAGAATGAACATTTGTTGATGTTGTTTTTTATATTTTATTTGAATGTCAATCATCTAGATATAATAGGTTACAATAAAGTATTAAAATTAATAAAAATGTACAATGGAAGTAATTACATTCTAAATTGTATTCACAAATTAATAAACAAAATTTCAAAATTGCTGTTAGTTGCAGCAATGAATTAAGAAAATGGCAGGACATTGAATGACAATTTCCCCAATGAGAAAATTTGTTTCTGGTAATTTGAGGAGTTTTCAAGAGTGACTTCAGGCATGGAGCTTTTGAGATACTACTTTGATATTTCACTGACATTTCCTAAGCAGTCACCTTTTGTTATGTCTAGTCCAATCCTAACTGATGGTGTCTCAAGGAACTTACAAGTGAGTGTAACCCAAAATGCTGCATACCTTGTCTAATTATATGAGGTGATGTGGGTTTTGATAATTTTGCTATATGGCTCAAGTTTGCATGGAGAAAATCCTATTTACCTAGGAGACAACTGTTTTTTTGGGCATATTCATTTCCAAAATACATTGCAAAAATATGAAGGAGGTGATGACTTCTTTCTCTAGTTTTTTAGTTAAATCACAATGTTATTAGGTTATTTTAAATCTTATTGTTCATATAGTACCCTACTTTAATAGATAGAGCTGTCATATTAAAGATATTATACAATATTTATACTGAACATTTCTGTTGAACCACCATGCTATCTATCCATGATATGCATTAATGAAGTTTCAGAATAAGTTACAGAAGTCACGTTTTCAGAACCTTGTTTTCATGATAAAGTCAATCATCTCTTTTCAAAATCTTTGAACGATGCCATCGATGGTTCGTATGCACTGCTGTGGCCTGTCCCCACAATTTTCTTTCGGCAAGTGATGAATATTTTCATTTTCAAAGGCGTAAAGGCGAGGCGTCTTCGCGCTAAGCCATAACGAGGCGACTCGGGCAGAAATGAGGCCGGAGTACAAAACAACACCCCCCGTCTCCACATCTGTTTTTCAAAAAGTTCTGCCCTACCTCTGACGTCAGAGGTAGGGCAAATCCTTTGTTTCAAGTCAAGTGATTTGTTACGAGCATAACGAGAAAATTCGCAGTAGGAAGACATTTGAGGTTGCCTTCCCATTCTATTTCTCTGTTCTCTCTTCGCTGTAGAACTTTCAAAATGGCGGCCAAGTCAAACTTGGGCTCCTGTTTAAGCTGAATTTGTGGTTGTTGAAGGATACTTGCAGTGTCTAACCACCCATGCTTGTGCATCCTGTACAACCCTTTGACCTTCAATTTGGGCATAATATTTGTGATTGCGCTTCAGAACCACCTGCCCATCAACCTTTTCCATGAAGTCTAAATGACTCCATCCAAGATCAAATGGGTTGTCTCTCAAAGAAAATGGACATTTTATTTCGATGCAGTGATCTGTGCAACATTTGCATTTCATAATCCGGTCAGGAGAAGCAGAAATAAAGGGAAGCTGAGGGCAAGCATAAATACCACAAACACTAAGTTGAAGCAATTTGTAAGACTTTGAGATTTCCTTGAAAAAGGCAGCTGCAGCAACCTCCTCATGGTCATTTCCCCATTTCAATGCTGGAAGCATTCCGATATCTTTACTGTGGCCCATTATTTTTGATAGTAAAGGGGATAAAACAACGCATTTCTTGTTGCTCAATATCTGCCGTGTCTTGTTGTATACTTCAAAATGACAAGATGCTGTCAAACGACCCACCTGCTGAATTCTCCATTCCATACATTTGGCCTGGCGTCTTGTTGTTTTTTTGAGAACCTCAAGTTGCTTTTCAGAGAGGGAAAGCCTGTACAGGAACAAATCAACCAAGGTCCCATATTCCTCATGATCATTTTCACTGATAACGATTTCAGCAACTTTGAGAAGGGGACGGGGGACATCCTCATCACTATATTTTGGGAGACTACGTGCCACACAAGCAGTTGGGCGTACCTTGACCAACCCTTCAAAGAATTCTCCCTCACCAAATGCACTTGAATGGCCATATCTTGGATCAAAGGAATTTTTACTTCAGAACACAGTGTTTGTTTTTTTTTGTATTTTGTTGACTTCATGTTTTTGGAAAAAATATCTTTCAACTTGCATCCTTTTATCACTTTGTTTGACCTGTCATTAAATTGACATTTGATGTCAGTGCATGTTGAGTTAGTGTAACCTTCTGAAACAGCGTACTCAATTTTATAAAGTAGTGCAATAACATGATTGCAGCAACGAGAAAGTCCAGCAGTACAACTGCAATAAGCTGTCAAAATATCTCCATTTTTTTCTATCAGAGCCCATATGGTATGACTTGAACTGGTTACTTTTTGTGAGGGAAGGACCTTGGATTTCAGGACAGTTTTGTTTTCTGATAATTTTTCAGAAAGAACTTGCCCAACAAAACCACTTTTGAAATAAGAAAATGCTTTCTTAACTTTATACTGTCCTACATAATCAGCTTCAAATGCTTTGGAATTAAGAATATAATGAAATATTTTTCCTAAATCTACTGGAGGCCAATTTCTCACATTATCTTCAAAGTTATTGCTTGCAAGTGGGTCTTGTATTTTAAAACTTTCAAGTATTTTTTTGTATTCAGTTGCAATTATTTTCTCCAATTCCTCTTCTTTTGTTGGTTTTTCTTTTTTTTTCAAAACTGACCAGTGCCCTAGCAGCCAAATCTCTTTTTGTTCCAGTTATATTGTGTCCTCTTTGACGTAAATAAAACTTTAATTCTTCTGTGGAAAACTCTAAAAAGTCATCATAGCTTGCATTTTCTTTAACTTCCATTTAAATTTGTTTTAAAATTAGGCCTACATGACTTGATAAGGTTTGAAAAACTTTCAATAAAAAAACTCTAAACACAGCTGATAAATTTCGAAAACCAAGTTAAATTTTGGCGGGAATTAACAGCTGATTATGTAGGGCAGTGAAAGAAACCCCCGTTTAAATCCTCGTCTAGTTTGCAAGCATTTTACGCGCGCTCTTCTTGGAAGCTTCCCGTCTCTGCCACTGTCGCCCAGCCGGCCCTGCCGGTATTTTACGTAAAGCAAAATTTCTAGCGAGCATTGTGCACGGAAGGAAGAAGGGCATCCCATAGATTTTGGAGACGTTGCTTATGAGTAAAGAAACTGTCTTGATTTTGAAAACTGGATGCCTGATGCCATTATTAAAGAAGTTACAGCCTGAAACTATGGACGCGGTCAGTTGGCCTAGGCCGGTATTTTGTGCACCGGGGCAGAAGCCATGGATATTCGTGAAAGCTGCACAACATTACTGAGGACCAAGTGGGGAAGAAACAAATAAAATTACATACCTCTCATGTCAAAGTAAGCTTGCGAAAAAACTGTTTCCATTTCAGTCCAGGGCAAGTGTAGATATTTCCAAAAAACATCCGGTCAATACAAAAAATGAAAAACAAAAATTCCATGCGGTATGGTTTCGAAAATCCAACCTTTTTCCCCTGTTCCCATGATGCATTTGTTTTCGAAAATGGGCTTATTGAATGATTTATATAATAATCCGGCTTTTCCTGGTTCCCTTTGTGGATTAAATAAATTTTATCAGTATGCAAAAAAAGAATTGCCGAAATTAACAAGGCAGCAAGTAAATGAATGGGCTAAATCAAATAGCACTTATGGTTCATTTAAACCTGTTCAAAAGAAGTTTATTCACCCACGGATTAAAGTCGGAAGACAAGATTATTGCTGGGAAATTGATTTAATGGATGTGCAAAGTGATAATATTTTCTGTCCACGTTTTAATGGTGGAACGTGTTATTTATTTTGTTGTATGGATCAATTTGATAAACATGCTTGGGTGAGACCGATAAATAATAAAACCGGTTTGTCTAGTGTTTTGGCATTTCAAAGTATTTTAGAGTCAACTAAACGAAGACCGAAGTTATTGAGAGCAGGTCATGGATCTGAATTGATAAATGCCGCTTTTCGTGATGTAGCAAAGAAAAATAACATTAAATTAATCTTTTCGAATGATGATCCTAAATGCACTGTTGTCGAGAGGTACAATAGAATACTAAAAGGAAAAATTGTAAAGTACCTGGCCAGTAGAGAATCGAAAGGAGATTATAATTATATCAATGTATTACAGCAGTTAGTAGAGAGTATAAATAATACAAAACATAGAATAATAGGAATTAATTATCCATTAGTAAGAGAAAATTTCGAAAAATATTAGGCAAAACAAGAGGCTAAATTACCATCAACGAGAAAAATAAAAAGTCGTTTTAGTGTTGGAGAGTATGTGCGTATAGCTTCAACAAACAAAGTATTCAAAAGAGGTTTTCAAAAGCAATGGACTGATGAGATTTTTCAGATCCCTTCTATTAAAAAATCATATTCTCCTTTTGCTTATATATTGAAAGATTTAGGCTCACAAATTATTGAAGGAAAATTTTATGCCGAACAATTACAAGCTGTTCACATGCCTTCAATTATTAAAATTGACAAGATATTAAAAAGACAGAAAATTGATGGAATTCAATGGTATTTAGTTAAATGTTTAATATATCACAAGCTGGTCTGGATAACAAAAAATCACTTGCAAGAAGTACGCATCAGAGATTCAAGAAATAAAAAAATAAAAATAAATAATTTTATTTCACAACAAAATTTTTTTGAAGCATTAAAATCTGAAATAGAAGAGAATGAGAGTAGTATAAAACGACATAGGGAAGATATTGTTGACAGTGAAGAGGAGGAGAAGGAAAAATAAACATGGGAGAAAGGATTTATACTAAGAAATCTCAGAGAATTACTGCTATATCATCATCAGAACAATCTAAATATGATACAAATACAAATTTTCGCGTGCAATTGAATGACATTGTACAATTAGATGCGCCATTAGTATGGGTTATGGCATGTACAAAAGTTATACTCCCAGCTAGAGAAAAGGTTGAATTTGCTAAATTCTTTTGGTATAAAAGATTGAGTAGCCCTTTTAATAGTGAAAATGCAATATTCAAAAATAATTTTGATGTTAATCAAGAAATGGAAGAGCCTGAAAAAAAATACAGATACGAAATGTTGTTTAATACTCAAAATAAAACAGGATTATGGACAGCTGATCAATATTTATATCCCAGTATATATTTACCAACTTTTGAAGCTGAGACTTGGAAAAATGATGGAGATTGGGATTTCAATAAGATGAATGAATTTTTTTATTCAGATTTTAGATTGAAATTTGATTTTAAAGGTTGGGAAAATAGTATTGATGTTTGGGGTCAACAATCGATAGTGTATATTGAACATCAAGATGATACGGATTATTTTGATTTGGGTTTTCGCGGAATGAATATTGTGGATGGAATGGGATATGACCAAAGTCAGCAACTTCAACATATAGGTTCAGTAGAATGGTAGTTGAGAGGCTTGGATTGGATAATTTGAAAGAAGATTATTTTCCTAGTGCGGTCAAAGAGTATTGTGATAAGGTTGCTGTTGTTTATGGTCATTCTGTAAAACTGTTTTGGAATTATACGAAAGACAATCATCCTGAAACTTTATATGGTTTTTATATTCTGTATAGGAATTATGACAAAGGAAGTTATATTGATTTTCAAAAAGATTATTTAGAAATTATGTTTTGGACAAAATTAGCTCCTGGCGAAAGCAGCGTGCCTTTATATGATCAGAATTATCAAGCTCCAACTCACAAGGGAATGAAAAGAGGTTTTCCCTTAAATCCGGCTAGACATTTGTGTAGCAATTTACCTGAAGTTTATTCACTAAATTGTAATATTATAGAACCGAATTTATCATCTGGCAGATCTGAAAAAACATTAGCGAATTTATTTTTACAATTTAATAATAATGGCTATAAAAGATCTGCTTGGTCTAATCAAAAGACGGAATTTAAAGAGTTGTCATATTCTACTCTTCAAGCTGAAGTTTTTCAGCAATTCTGGCTAAAAATCATACCAAATCCACCGCACTTTGACTCTAAAGAGAAAAATATTCATTCGCTTACTAGAGCGAAAATTGGAGGAGAGACAATAAAAGAATTATATTTGACAACAAAATGACGCAAGTGATATTATTTCAAGATATAAATAAAGAAAATATTGAGATTAGTAAAGATATTAAAAATCCAATTGTAATATTTCCAAAAAACAATGATTTTAAAGTAGGGGTGAAGTCAATTTCCTTTTCAGACGATTGTTTTGATTTGTTGTTAGATTTATGCAGTACTAATTTGATTGTTAACGATCTGATAAATTTCAATCCTTTTTTTTACTTCTCTAAATTTTGAAGGAAGAACGATAAATAATATATGTACATTGGTGGGAAATATTTTTTTAATAGAACGGATTATCAGTCAAAATTGATAAATATAAAAGGAAATATTAACTTGTACACTCCGAAACAAATAACTTTTAAAAACTGTGCATTCATAAATAAATTGGAGTGTAATTCATTTTTACGTGATATTTTGACTAATGAGATATTTAATCCTTCATTTTTCGAGTTGAGTTATTATTCACATCAGATCCGTCATCATTTAGAGACAAAGAAATTCGTTTAATAACAATAGCAATAACTTTTTACTTCAAGGATATTATGACAGTGAACAGTGAATCTTCAGAGTTTTTGAAATTGAATGATAACTTGGTAAATAGTAATGAACTTAGTAGTATTATTATAATTGCGTGACAAATATATCTAATAGCAATAAGTATTATATGGACTTTAAGCAAGCCATGGCGTCTATCATTCGTCTTGATGTAGCTAAAATGCTAAAAGAACGTTATATTCCATTGGGTGTTATATTACATATATTCCTTATGTTAATGACATTCAGTGGAATTTGAATGAAAGTTGGTTGAGCTGGGAATGGAAAATGATATTAGATCCGGATTCTAATATTCTTCAAATGCATATAAACAATATCCCACCTTTTGTTCAAAATATTGATGTAGGAAGAAAATTTTTTCCATTTTTGGGATTTTAAGTCTTGGATAACTCATTAGATGGCTTGAAAGCTATTATATGGGATAGATATGAAATATTATCATTTTTAGCGAATCAAGCAAGTAGGGATGATGAGTTCAGTTATATGGTTCAAGGTTTTTTCTTCAGCCACGTCAAAAAGCAAACCAGTGAATACAGTATCTGAATTAGCAAAAACACTATCGGGAGATGATTATTTCATGTATAGTAATAATGTGGAAGATACATATTTGGGAGGTGTAAATGCTCCAATAATATGAGTTATTCCTTCCTTTAGTACCACCTTGTCCGATGGAAATGATATTTTTTCATATGAACCTGAAACATTAATGTTTTGTGATTTGAAAAATCAATCATTAAATACTTTTCACATTTTCATGACAAATTCTTCTGGTGAAAAATTGATAGTAAATGCTTATGTCGATTTAAACCCTTTAAGGGGCGAATTATGGTTTTTCATTGGAAAAATTATTTTTTACTAAAAACTAGTTACATTTTGGTTAATTAAGTGAAATAGCATGAAATTTTTATTTTCCCCCCAAGGACCAGGGGGGGAGGCAATTTGTTGCAAATATGCTACATTGCCCCTTTACAGTATAAAAATATCAAAGATTCTGAAAACGAATTTTTCTTTATTTTATATGTGCCAGAATCGAAGTTTTCAAGTTTTAGGTTAATACACACTGTATGATAATAAAATTCACAAAAAAATTAGCAAACTGATGAATAAACTCTTAAAGACAGTAAAAATATTGTCTTGTATCATGTAAAAAGTTTGTTGTTTTGTATCATCAACGAACAGCATTTGATGATAAAATTTAAAACTTCAAACTGTTACTATAAATGAAGTGCTTTTATCTTTCTGCAAGTCTTTTTTGATCAAATGTCACTTTGTATGATAATCAAAAAATCAGTTTTTGCCATAGCGGAGGCAGAGGCAAACCTTGCACTTTGTGCAGTACACCTTTGAGAAACCATCAGAACAGTAGTGTCAACGTCCTCTTTTATCATTTGATGGTTGAGGCCAAGGACCTATCTGATCGAATCGGATATCACTTCCAGGTATTGGAGTGGTTGGCTTTCGACCAGGCTTCACAGCCTCAATGGCATCTTTAAGGCTCCTTTTCTTTGGTCTGCCTGGACCTGGGGTTGCACTTGTAGCTCTTACTTTACCAGCTTCAATTAGACCTTCTGCAATTGCCATTATAAAACCAACTAAGGACTTTCTCTGCTTCTTTGAAATATTCAACCTGTCACAGTGTCTTCGATATAAGAGCCAACTGTGTACTTTTGCAACATCAACCATGTGCCATAAAATCTTCAAGTACCATCTTCTGGTCTTGCATGGGATCCTGTATATGGCAATGAGCATATCTGCTAGGTCTACTCCCCCCATTCCTTTGTTGTAAAGGAGAACCATCTGGGGGCAGTTTATTTCTATCTTGCATTTTACTTCCCCACTCCATCTTTTGACATGAGCAACAGGTTGAACCCCCACATAATTGGATGCAAGATGAACTGCATTGTTATCCATCCACTTTGCCAAACTAACACCAGAATTCAGATCAGATTTAAAATCAAAAGAGCCGCCTTCCTTTTTCTTTAACTCCTTATTAGTAAGGAGGGGGCATCCTTGAAGGCGGTTTGCTCTGACTGTACCACAAGAGAGTATTCCAAGGTGTTTTAAGTAGATCAATAGATCAAGTGTGGTGAACCAGTTGTCAAAATACAACTTGTGGTTGGAATTTTTGGGCAAATGCTCGCACAATCTGGCAACTACTTGAGCTGACTTGCAGGTGTCCATATCCTGCTGAATCCTGTACTTCATCCTTACCAGTAAAGATATAAAAGTCGTACATGAATCCTGATGCACCAGCTCAAACAAGATTTTGGAACCCCCATTTGTGGGGCTTTTTAGGGTTGTATTGACGGATTCCACTGTAGGTGGTTTTGGCAGGTATGATTTGTTCATCGATTGAGTGAGTCTCCTCAGACAAAATTTTAAGGCATTGTTCTCTTACACTGCTGATGACTGGTCTGATCTTGAACAGCTTGTCTTTGTTACTTTTGTCAAAGGACGTATTGTCAACAAAGTGGATGTTTCTCTTTACTGTGTCAAACCTTTTTATTGACATTACATCGGCTATTGGGGGGTATCTCATACTCCTAGACCAATACATTCTGTAAGAAGGAAGCTGGACTATACCCATTCGTAAATGCATGCCAATGTAAGTGGAAATCTCTTCACAGTCTGTTTTTATAGACTTACCAGTCTTTTGCACACTATAAAGATTACTTTGGTCAGCTATCAGTTCATCCAAGTCATCATTCCAGAACATTTGAAAATACTCCAAAGGTGTCTTCAAATTAGTAACATTTTCACCATATGGAATGAAATTTGTTACTGTGGACGGAATATCTTTCCCTCTCCATCTGAATGTATGCCATTTTTGAGGATAATTCTCTGGCAAACGTTGCTCATTATCACCATCACAATCTTTTTCACCTTCTACTACATTATCATGAATACTGCCAGCATCACAACAATCGTCATCATCAACATCTCCATCATCATTATTGTAATTAACATCTTCATTGTATTCATCAATTTCATCATCTGAGAATCCTGTGTTATCATAACCAACATCTTCATCACCTTCATTATCTTCAGAATTGAATTCTTCAACATCAGATTGATTACCATCCAGCAACAAATCCAGGGCATCTTGCACACCAACTTTCTTGGTTGGCTCTCTTGAAGCCATAATCTAAGAGAAATCTTGAATATTAGTATTTTAGTGATTGAGATATGTGTCACAAGAGAACACAGATCTTATCTATGCAGTCTCATACACTGACACAAATGACCCCCTGTATAAAAACATTTGTGAATAATAGAGTAACTTCATCAATATAAACATATATGCTTAATGTGGCCAAAACACTTCATTTCATTAAAAATATGGGACCCAAAAGCAGCTGGTAGGCCTAACTCTTATTTTTGTTTACTTGTCCATAATGGGTCAATGTAGCAGATCAGCAACAAATTATTTCAGACAACTACAGTACGAATAGAAAAGGACAAATTTAACATTGTTTTAGTTTATAAATGTACCTAACATAATAAGATATCAAATGCTGCAACAAGCTTTTGAATGAATAAAATATAGTGCAAAAAAATAAATGACGAAGTAAAGCACTCAAAACGTACCTGAACAACTCATAGGTCAACCACTCCTAGCAATGACTGCATCCTTGCCTACAAGGCAATCCAGGTGGGATGACATTCAAATTGCCTCACTTTGATGTGTAGGTACTGTTGAATTGATATCCGAATAGAGACAGATTCAAATTTTGCGAAAGTAAATATTCAGTTTTATGAATTGTGAAAAGGTTTTTTTTTTTTTTTTTTTATATCAATTCGGCTAAAAACTTTACAATTTACTACACGAACAAAATAAACAGAACAAGACGATAGTGCAAGGAGCATGAAGATACATGGCAACCCTGCACTTATTACAAATATTAATACTAGTGAATACTAATACCAATACAAGAAGATAAACTTAAGGCAATACACACAAAAAACATTTATGATAAAGTAAAGATGGCATAGGTTCAATCAAAGCGTTCGGTAGCATATATGTACTTTAATGTAGCCTCAAGGATCATTCTATTGGACATAACTGGCAACTTTTCATCACCATAGAGTAGGATTTTAAGAAGCGCTTCATCAGAAAGGTCTGATAAGCCTTGAGGTTGTAATATATTTCTGACGGTATCGAGAAGATCCTGTCTTTGCGCATCATACCTATGGCAGAGCAGCAAAAAGTGTTCCGTGTCCTCAACCCCATCGTTGATAAGACACATTGGATTTACTGTGTCTTTAAAGTTGTGTTTAAATTTGTGAAGATTTAGCTTACTTAGACCCACACGAAGTTGTGTTAGAATTGCCAAGCCTTTCGGATCGTGGATGCTGTAGACAGGGTTGGGAAGGGGACGGATGAGTGAAAATAGTTTCTTTTTAAATATGCCCACAGTTGGCGATTGTCTTATCTCCGAGTCAAGTTTATTCCATTCCGAAAGACAGTTTGGGTAGAAGCTTGCACCAAAACTCATTGTTCTTGTACGTATTTGCCCAATTATAGATGGTCTACGGAGGCGATAGTTGGATTGTGGAAGAGGTGGAATAGGCTGCCTTGTATATTCAGGTGTTAGGTTGTTGACAAACTTGAAAAATAAAACAAGACGCCTGCTCCAACGTCTCAGGTTGAGCGATTCCCACCCAAGCTCGGTATAAAGTTTCTCTCGAGAAGTGCCTTTCCATGCGCCAGTTACCGCTAATGCAGCAGAATATTGAACGGATTCAATTTTTTTCCATCAGATGATTTAGTTTCAGACTTTCACTATATATGCACTTCGTGGCTGGTATGTGATAGATAACGTCGCCGTAGTCTAGATGCGGTCTTACGTATAGTTTATAAAGTTCGTTTAGGGTGTGTCGAGGTAGATACTTCGAAAGGTATTTAATCATTCCTATTCCTCGTCTGGATTTAGAGATAGCTGACTTGATATGACCATTGAAAGATAACTTAGAATCAAGTACAAGACCTAGATGTTTGTGCTCTTCAACTTTTAAAACTGGGGTATCATTGAATAGGATGGGTGGATGGTCAAGAGGTTTCTTTTTTCTCGAAAATGTTATTTCGACTGCTTGTTTGGTTGGGTCTGGATTGAAAGACATTTTCCATTTATTAGCCCATTGTCTAATGAGATTCAAATCGTGGTTTAAATCACTCGCGGCGGATATGGGGTCACGGACCGGATTGACGGTGAAAAGCGATGTATCGTCTGCAAAAAGTTTTATGTTACATTTTAAGTTGTCAGTTAGGTCGTCAATATACACTAAAAAGAAAAGAGGGCCTAATATGGAGCCTTGGGGGACACCGGCAAGGATATTTCCCCAGTCAGATGCTTTGCCATTCAACACTGTACGTTGTTTTCTGTCTGTAAGAAAATTTCGAATCAGAGACAGTAATTGACCGGAGATACCACAGCGACGTAGTTTAAACATGAGACCATCGTGCCACACTCTGTCAAATGCTTTAGATATGTCAAGGTATGCGGATCTTACGTCAAGTGTTGGGTTGCAGTCAAAAGCTTTAGATATGGTATGTACTATTGATAGTAATTGGTTAATACACCTTTTCAACTAAGGGCCTCGTTTTCAAAAAAATTTTAAATTGTGTCACAGAAGCAGTTCGATGTCAGATTCGAATTCAGCACCTTCGTTTTAGAGTTTGGGCAAATTTTTACGCTTCTAGTCCTTACAATGTTCATTATATAGCGATTAAAAGTTTGAAAAGTTATAAAGGATTTGACCGTGAAAAATGACTGGGGGTGTAAAATTTCACCCCGGCGATTTTCACGGTCAAATCGTTATAGATTTTCAAACTTTTCGTCACTGTAAAATCAACATCGTAAGGACTAGAAGCGTACAAATTTGCGTCAACACTAAAATAAAGGTGCTGAATTCGAATCTGGGGTCAAAATTTTTGTACGAACAAATTTTGACAAATTTTGAAAACGAGGCTCTTAGTTGAAAAGGTGTATTGTCGAATCTCCCGGGCGAAATCCTGACTGATTAGGGTTCAGCAAATTGTTTGAAATCAAGTGCTCGTAGACAGTATCAAAAACTAACTTCTCTAAGATTTTACCGAACAGTGGAAGTAAAGATATTGGACGGTAATTTTCCTTGTGAAAAGGTAGTAAGATGGCTAGCAAACTATTCAATCAAGAAGAATTTAATAAACGAATTGTACGACTGCGTCAACTAAGAGAAGAGTGAGCTAAGAATCAGCGTGGAAGGCATTTTGGGCCTGAATGGAAAGAAACGCTTTATCATTATGCTGATTGTGTAGCTTGGAGAAGAATATCTGATGCAAGAGAAAAATGCAGATAAAAGATAAGCATAGCTTCGATCAAGAAGTAGTATATGAAAGAATTCACCATATTGCATATGCTACATTCAAGGAGAGAGTTTAGAAGATATGGAAAACAAAAAACGTAACTGGCGTGATAATGAATAAAATAACCAGAAGCTTAAACATTTTTTAAGATAGCAAACGAAAGATGACAAGATATTTGCTAGCATTTGCTGTCGCAGAAGATAGTAAAATTAAAGATCTGCTCAAGAATGTTGAGGCTGCTGTAGAAATTCAATTGCAAGTGATAAAATTCAGAGATCATACAGAAACTTTAGCGAGACTTAAGCTGCATGAAAATCGAAAACTCAGAAGAAGAGCAAAAAGTGATAGTTTATTAGATGAACAGGAGGAAGAAGAAGAATTACAGCTCAAAAAAGTTCTCCAGGCAGAAGAAGAATTAAAACTCAAAAAATTTTTGAAATCATGTCCTTATTACACTGCCTGATTTTTTTATAAGAACAATAAAACAAAGAAATATTGTTTTTTTATTGAATGATTGATTGATTTTTATGATAACAATAGAATGATTGATTGATGATCTGTCAAATATTTAGTATAAATGAGATATGAGAAATGAGTTCACTTCACTCTTTATCTCTCGCACTTCTTAAGACGCTAATTTTAAGAAAAAATGGAGAATCAATGTGTTTTAATTTCTATCATGAAATACTGTGACTTGAATGATGTTAGAAATCTGATGAGTATAAACAAAGGCATAAAAGAACTTTGTGAAATAAATGCTGCCTATTGGAGAAATAAATGCGACAAAAATCTAGACATTGATTGTGGTCATATTGAAAATATATCTTATTTTGAGATATATAAGTTGCTGGAGCAATGCCGACACGTGACAACGGCAAGAACAAAACTATCTATAACAATCGATAGGCAACAACTTACACAAAGATCAATACCGGTATGGATGAAGTTATATAGAATATTAATGAGTACAGAATTCATGATGTTCTGTGATGTTTTAAAGGGGCTCGAATGGGACGATCAAAGTCTTTGGAGAGGCCGCATACCAATAACAATTGTTCGCTTTTATCGTTTTGGCCAAATATCGTATAGTGATGTCAAGACTTTATTTGCGGCATTAATGAAAGAAATTGGGACTGAAGGCCTGTCTGAAGCTGATTTGGCAAGACAAGATTTTTTGGGTCGTCACAATTTTCGCAATGTTGATGATGGAGTTTTATTAGTAAATAACTTTATACGAGGACAAAATGGAAGTCCTTTTTATAAAATTGACTTGATTCAAAAAGCATTGAAAAGTAAATTGCAAGGAGAAAAGAATTTACAAGAATATCTTCTAAAAAGAATTTTTAATAGTAAATTACTTATACAAAATGCTTATAGTTTTTTAACGGAAGTAATTGGCCATGTTGATGAATTAATATGTCGCGAATATAGATATGAACGAAAAAGAAATAGTTTTTTAGCTAACTTAAAAGGTCGTCCAAATCAGCAAGCAGCATTGAAAAGATTTAAAGAAAATGGAGACGATATAAACAATCACCTTCAACAACTTTTTGCTGAAACTCATTAAACTCAAATTTTAAGTAATAGTAGTAGTAGTAGTATTGATGTAAGTTTTATTTTGTTAAGATTGATTCCTTAAAGTGACTAAAATATAATGTTTTTGTATCAGCTCTTCTAAATGCTGCATAATCATTTCATGAATAATATTATTCTGGTAGACAAAGCTTGATAAGAAAATTGCTTGAACTACAAGGAACAATGTTATTATTAATATCAAATGCATCTCAGAAAGTTTATTAAATTGCAGACAAATTGAAATCAAAGCACTGTTCAAACTTCTTCTGATTTGAAAGCGAATCAATCTACTGTATAATGTATTGAAGAATTTTTGTCTGCGCTCTCTCTCGCTTTCATCAAATTCTTCATCTAGAATTATTATTTGTTCTTCTTCTCCTTCTTCTTCGCTTTCCCATCTTCCTCTTTCTGTTTTACTTCCATTTTCTTCTTCTTCTTCTGTCTTTCTTTTTCTTCTGCTTTCAAGAGTGCTTGCCATTTCCTCTTGTTCTTCTGTTCTTCTTCCTCTTCTGCTTTCATCATCTCTTCCACGTCTCTGGACCAATCTAGACAAACTTCGAAAGTTTCAAAATGTAGGCATTCTCCACAGTACTGAATATGATCTTTCCAATCTAAAGTACAACGTTGTATTTCTTGTTTATTATTATTTTCTTCTTTTTTTTCTGACCATTCTTATTATCCATATTTTCTTATGTGGAAAAGTTAACTATAAAGCTAATGTTTCTGGCCTTTAAATAGAATTATTAACAATAGAGCTGTCAGTCAGTCAATCAATTATGGAAGTGATGAAGTTGTAGATGATGAAGATGATGATGATGAAAATCTACCAAATTGGTTTCTACTGTCAATGAGTTCTATTGTTTGCGATTTAACTAAAAAAGGGAAGTATCAGGAAGATAGCGAATTGTTATCATCTGAAGAATTTGCTTTAAATCCCCAAGTTCAAGATGTCTTCAATGATATAAAAGGATATTATCTGAAGATGATGAACAATCATTTCCCTTTTCATAGATTAAATTCAGTTCAACAACTCCATCAAACAGAAGCATTATATGACACTCTTCACCATAAAATAGAAAAAAGAGGTTTCATGAATTTGTACTATGAAGAGAATATGGATGAGCAAAAAAAATGGCAAAGACGCGTCGATTTAGAACTGAGTCAAAGACATAGAATGTTAAGATCAGAATTCAATAAGCTTAGTTTAACGAAATTTACAAATATTGAATATAGACAGCTTTTAGAAGGGGTTTATACATCGTATGTCAACACGCGCTACAATGAATTATAATGTCGAGCAACTTGTCTTTACAGAAAAACTTGATGAAAGCGATGGATACTTCTTTTCTGATTTTGAAAAAAGAGAAGCAACAGCTAAAACTCCAACTTCAATTTCATTCAAGATTATGAAAATTCATCCATTACATTTACCAGAATCAATATTTTCAACTAACATGAAGCTGAAGTTTTTTAACTATATTTACTATTTTCAAGATAATGAGAATGAAAGAGATGACATTGACGAGGATAACGAACTCTATTAAAACTGCGATTACAAGAACGATGTCATAAACACTAACTACAAGAATTAATTTTAAAAAAATTTTTCTTAATTTGAGTTAATCATAATAATGTTCACTTGGAAAATCATGATTGTTAAATAAATCGTCATAATCATCAATATCATATTCTTTTCTTTCTTCTTCATCATCATCATCAAATTGCTGTTGAAAATCTTGATTGCTTGAGAAATATTGATGATCCTGATAGGGATGGTATTGATAGGGATGGGGCTGCTGCTGGTGATTTTGTTCTTTTTCTTGATTCAAAATAGCATGTTGGTGCTGTTGAAGACTTGAATTCACTGCTGCTGCTGTTTCTGCTTGCTGATTAAATGCAGGCAATAAATTTCTTTTTTTTGACAGTGCAGTTGAATGAACAACATGAGCCTTGCGAATATGCCTCATGGAAGCTTGATTTTTAGCAGCGTAATTGCATTTGTGCACATCTTTTGAAAAATACCTGTAGCCTTCTCGTTCCAAATCTTTCTTTAAATTGTTGTATCGATTATAGCTGTCTTTAATATGGTTAGATATCGTCATAATTTCCGGATTGATTGTTACAGCAAACTGCGGAATCATTCGATATCTCCAGAGAAGAAAATTTCTCGTTTCTAACACTTGATACATATCAAGCAATGCGAAACATACTTTGGTTTTTTCCATTTTCTTATTTAACTCGGCATTAGCATATAAAGCCATTTTGAAACGCTTTGATAAAAAAGAGCAGCCCTACTTTAGAATATTAATTCTATAATGCACATTTTTAATAATAGAATTTATATATATTATATTATTGACTTTGATTGACAGTTGTCATGTTACTCAACAAATCGAACAATAGACGTATAAATGTATAAAAGGCGCTAAAAGCTTTTCATTTTTATTCTGCACCTTTCAATAGTGAAGTAACGTGCAAAAATAAAAAGAGCAAGATGAATGAAGATAGTCTTACATATCTTTCTCCACCTGCTGGTTATGTCTTGAGTACAGTACAGGGCAGTGATGAAAAAACTTTGGAAGTTTTGAAAGTGGTGGTAGTAAAGCACAAGACGAAATGGAAGGATGAAAGAGAGCCAGAGTTGAGGCTAGAGAAAGAAAAATTATGCTTTGCTTTCAAGTTAAAGCCTGAAGATTATGACCCTCAAGAATGTGGTGACAAATATGATGATAAAGATTCCAGTAAAAGTATCTCAATATCCAGACGTTGCTCAATCACATCAAATACTTTAGAGCAAAATACAATGATTTTGGGCTGGAAGAAAAATTGGTAGAAGGAAATAAAAAGGAAATAGTTTCAACACTGGAATTTATGAAGAAACATAAATGGTATCCGGGAAAAAAACTGGCAACAAAAGATTTGAGGCAGGAATTCAATTATCTTGACAATGAAAAATATAAGGATGTGGTGGACTTTTTTTTCCACAGCAACAAAGAGAAACATACTTTTGGTATAGCCTGCTTAATAAAGCGAGTAAATCAGTCAAGTGGCATGTTGATAGATAGCAAAACCATGAATCTCAATTCATAAGGCGTTAAACATGGCAGATTCTTTAATGGGAAAGAAGTGTATCGAATGTTTATTCAAATTGAATAGCCTGAAAGAACTCGATATTCTTTATAGTTATGTTCAAAAAGCGCCAGTGAAGTTTATTGAATTAGACGCTTACTTCACTCATAAAGCTACAAAGAGTGACGAATATTCGTATCAACATGGTGAAAGTAATTTCGCTCATGTTCTGCAAAGCAAACTTAGAATGAAATATGTTGCAGTCGACGACAATCAACAACAACTTATTGATTATCTGCAGAATGCTCCTGTCGGAAATTTGCTTCACGTAATTGGCATTATCTTCAAACAAGAAACGATCAACGAATCAGTGTTGCTCAAATGTGAACGTTATGGTGGGTGGTATAAAATAGATTGGTTTGGAAATAAAGAAGAAGAAAAAGTAGATAAGAACGCAAAACGCAAATGAAGACCAGCATCACCTACCAAGAAACTCACAACAATGCAGAAAAAAAAGAAAAGAAATGAAAATAAAGACAAAAGTCTTACAACTCCCCTTCAAATGACAAGTGAATTGATGATAGACGAGAAGACATCTACAGGCAGCTTCTCTCCCCAACAACTTTTTTTCCCATCTGCATCTTCCAATTTTTTGTCTTCTCACATGATTGACGGTAAAGGCAATGAAAACTCATAAATATGTTATTTTTTTCAATGCTGCATCACCAGCAAATCCCAATCCAGCTGCTACTCCAGCTTTTGCCGCAGTCTTTGCGCCTTTTATTGCCATATTTTTTAATGCTTGTTTAGTTAATTTTTTGGCAGCAATCTGCCCGCCTTTTCGCACTGCCTGTTTAAGACCAGCTCTTGCCACTGCTCGTGCTAATGCCGAACCCATCTTAAATAAATGATGTTTAAAAAGCTGGCCTTTAAATTCATAGCGCTCTCCCATCATATCATCTACTTCTTTTCCCCCATCATCCTTTAACATATCATCAATTACCATAGAAGCTAATACGCTTGCTGCTGAAGAAGCCATAATTTTTAAATTTTCATACAATAATAATAAGCTCTGTCATCTAATCTTTTCTAACTCGACTAATTCAAGAAAAAGGTTATTTCTTTTTTATGAGTCCATTCTTTATAAGATTATTCGCATATATAAATTTATCTAATTTTTTTCTTTGTTGCACCGCCAGCTGTAAAGGCTTTAACTTTTTTTCACCCTTCATTTTGATCTTAGGATTTAAAGTTTTTTGCAAAGGAGGAATCCCAACCATTTTCGTTGCAGTTATAAGAACCCAGTGTTGAAAATTATCAAATAATCCATCTCCTCTCAACTTATATAGTTTATTCTTTCTATGTTTTCTTTTTGCCATTGTGCTTTTTTTTTAATCGCAGGCATACACAAAAAATAATACTGACAAACTTTTCATTCCTTCGTATCATTATATAAACTTTTTATTTTATAATAATTAAATTTTTTTTGTACCCAATCTCTCACTTTTTCATCATTTATATAAAACTGCCTATAGTTATTAAATATATCTGTTTTCTCAGTTTTCTTATCTGGTGATGGAAAATCTCTTTCTAATATTTGATAAATGTCTAATGGATGTTTTATGATGTTAATCTCATGTAGAAAATATATACAATATTCCCCACATACTCTCGTATTAAATGCTTGAATTTCTCTAGACAGACGATGGAGCTTGAAACGTCGCTTGTGAAACTTATTAATTTTCTCACACCATTTCAAATACAAACTTTTAGCTTTATGTCCATATGAATCAAAATAGAAACAATTTCCATCAACATCAAAATAAACTGCCTGCCAGTGTTTCCCTCTTTCTTCATAAGTACCAGTATTCAAAATAAACGAAGCAGGAAACATAAATGGACCTTCTTCTTCATATAGCTTTATTAACAAATCTTCATCTCAGTCAACTTGTAATCTTATATCACCCTTAGCCAATATACCCTGAAAACTTTTGTTTATATCTTCATCTTTTTCTTTACAAATCTCTTGTATTTCATAGCCTTGCATTATGGAATATAATATAATCCAACACAGTGCCACCGCCAGCAACAATCTCCATATGATTACTGAATATGGCGGTAGATGATATTATATATTTTTCAGTAAATTCTGTATTTAAAGTTAATTTCAACTGAACTTGACCGGTACAACTATCAACAACTTTACTTCCATCTTTTCGATATCTAGTTGTTGTTAATTGAAATGGATATTATGCATAACCATTTTTCAGCAAATATTGATCAGCATCAAACATATTGCTCGATCTTTGAAATAGATCATAGATTCAATTCAATGCTGATTCTCTATGAACATATTCTGCAGCCCTAGCTTGAGATTCATGATTGCTAAAAATTTGCAAACTGAATTTATTGCCGGGAATATGCTTATAATTGAAAGAATTCACTTGAGTGCTTCCTGCAGTATAAGCTCGATTTCTGAACTTTGTGATCACCATATCAGGTATACTTCCATTATACAAATCTTGTATATGGATATTGGTCAGCTTTTCATCTTGTGGATAATAATTCATAACTCTATATCTTTGAAGCTGATATGTTTGAGTAGCTTCATTTACATTATAAATATTGATATACTCTTTTAATTTCTCTGTTGATGGTATCGAAGTTTTCAGTCGAAGTTCGATCTTTTTGATATCATAAGAAAATTTACCCTTCTTAGCATCCGGACACATGACCGACCTTTGACTGTCCATTCTTTGTAATTGCAAGTGAAAAGCCTTTCCTCCATCTCGAAACTGACCATTATTCCAAGTAGGCAAAATTGGAGTGAAGTAAAATTTCTTCACTTGATTATCTCTTAATAAGGCATTTCTTAGGACAGCACCAGTATTCACATTAGTGATTTTTAGAGTAGTTCCAGTAGTTCTTGTAATCTGATACTCATCAAGAATGTCGTCAGTTCCAGCATTGTTTGGGTCAGTATTTGGATCGAAATAAAAACGATCTCGAAACTGCAATTCATGTCCCGGCGCTTCTTTTTCTCTTGCAATCAAATTGTAATCATAAGCCTGAAATGGATACAGCCCCTCTTGCGTTTCTACCAAACTATTTTCCTGTGTATAATTTATATTCTTAAACAGGCTATGCACAACATTGTTAAGAGGTACAAACAGATCTTTTTTATCATCAGGAATGTCCTCTCCGTCATATCTCAACTGCTCTTCCACTTAAATTTGACTTCTTGACAAATCATAAAAAAGTCCAGCTTGAGACCGCACAAAAAAATCAATATTATTTTTACTTCAGCCAGGCACAGGAATTGTTGGAACAATAACCAAAGTACCATAATGCTGAATAAGATTTTCTAATATTTCTTTATGATCATATTCAAATCTTTGCTCGACATCAGCTGCATATTGAGCAGATGTCCTAATATCAGTAATTTGATCAGGTATCGCTCCAGGCAATTCCATAACTTATCCTTTAAGAAATCACTCTTAAATAAATGCGTCAAAATGTTCATCTACATAATTTATCTCTAATATATATTTTACATTACTCAAAAATTATAAAAAATTTTAAAAAATACTTGTTTAAAGAAGCATATTATATTTTATTTGATTTCTTAAATATCTTCTATCTTCCCCTCTCAGATGTTTTGAAGCTTCTTTTAAAATCGATTAATAATTTTGTGCTACATTCTTCATCTTTTTTTTCTCTTTATTCTTCTTTTTCTTATTTGAGCTTTTAATACTCTTTTTTTAACTTACTCTCTCTACCTTCTGCCGATTTTCTAGAAATTTTTGATGACAGAACGGGAGCAGGAGCTAATGGAATTGAAGGTTTGGGCTTATCTCCTTCTAAATTCTCTTTTGAAAATGGCTTTAAACTTTTCAATAATTGATTTTTACTCAAAAACTTGCCACCTACTGCCGCCTTCTTCATTTTTTGCATTTCTTTATCAAACGCTGTAGTTATTTTTTTTTAACGGAGGTGCAGCCTCCATCATTTCATTCACAGCTTTTCTTTTCAATTTCTGATTTTGTTTTGGAGCCTTAGCGACAGCTGTCTTCAACACACCAGCTGCCTTTGCTTTTGCTTTATTAAGCAATTCTTTTCCAGCTACTTTCGTTATCAATTTAGAACCAACATTTTCAATGGTTGAAAACAATCCACCTCCTGAAAGTGGATTGTGCATATTTAGTACTCCGCCATGAATACTATTTCTATAAAACCCTCCATTGTCCACATATCTATTGTGTCTTATAATAGTCATTTTGTCTCTTGTGTTCTTTTTGTAAATGAATAACTGAATACTTACTTCTCCTTTTTTTACTTTCTGAATTGAGTTTTCATTATAATTATTTATTATTGTAATTTTTTCCAGTTCTATACATTCTATAAAAAACTTACCGAACATTATTATCCAGCCCCTCAGTCTTTACTTCATTTGACCTCCCGACCCTATACCCCCAAAAAATTTTTAAATCATTCGAACAAAAATCTGGAATTTGCTCGTAACCCTATAAATACTACTGATGGAGTTGCTTCTTCTACCGTGTTGGGGACCAGGGTGTGATCTTCCTTCTAGGCATCACTCTTATCTTCATTGTCTTCATCGTCATCAGTTTCATTTCCATCATCTTCGTCCTGTCCATCGTCATCAGGGTCCACTTCCTCGTCGTCAGCTTCCGCCTTCTGATTTCTCTGTTCTTCGACTTTGTCATCCATGACTGGGGTTTGGTAGTCCATACTGAAGTTATCAAAGTCTTCTTCGTGGGGTATCCTCTCCACACATTCGGAAATATTGTGCCGAGCCCAGCCACATATGGCACAGATTTTGTTCAAAGTGCAAGCAGATATTGTGTGGTCCATTTTGCCGCAGTTAAAACAGCGTGACCGTTTACAGCTTCCTGCATTGTGACCACACTCATCGCATCTAGGGCAGGTCTCTGGTTGACCAGTATAGTGAACGTGGAAGGACTCACTTCCAAAATGAATAAATGAAGGGATTGCTTTCCTCAAATTCATGTGAGATGGCGAGCTCCATTTTCGCATTCCAACATATCTGGGTAGTGGCCTTGCCGAATGCTCAGAACAGTGCCATATTTCTGTAACTTGCGCACCACTGCATCATTGTGCAACTCAAATGGTACACTATATACATTTACAAAAAGAAATTGTAGAAGCCAGATCAAAAATTGCCAATGTTTCCCCAGAACTGACTTTGACAGCAGCGAATTTCATGATTTTCTTCTTTTTTTCGGGGTCTTAGGTAGTGATGATAATGTCGCCATTTGTACTTTTTGCTAATGAAATTGGTCGTATTTCGAAAATCTCCTCACAAATTCTGTAAATTTCTCTTGGCTCCACTTTACAGCCTGCTGGAATACGTAAGGATACAGAATTAGGACGCTTTAATCTGCCAAAGGCACCAGTTGCCGTGGGGAAAGCATTTGCTTGGGAATACATGGAAACACAAGACCCTGGAGCAGCAGCAGCAGCATAAGCCATGATGATGTGAATCTTGAAAAAACTTTACCACAATAGATGCAATCCAAGTTCGAAATTTTACCACAATAGATGCAATCCAATATAGTAAGTTTACTACAATAGTTGCAATCCAAGATAGAAATCCAGTGAAAAGATCCAAAGTACACTGCCTGCCAATGAAGTGGCGCCAGGTTATATATAGAACAGACTATATCATCTTTGAACCCCAAACAACAATGGGGTGAGCTCCCTAGTTTCCGGTTGCAATGCAATCGAGTAGGGCTTCACCGTAGAGCTTAGCCAAAAGGCCGAGAAGCGATAACGAACTAGTCTTCGCATCAGGCCGCGTCTCCACACGTGTTGCAATCACACTTGGGTGCAGGACAGCGACACGGAATTGCCATTCCGTGTGCAATACCTGGCTGGCTACGTCGCTTGAAAAGAAGGACTGCAATTGCAAAAAGTGAAGCCTACAATACCAGGTGTTCCTAGGCAGTCACTCATCCAGGTAATGACCTGGCCCGACCATGCTTGACTGCGGTGATCGGACGAGAACCGGTATATTCATGGTGGTATGGTGGTAGGCCAAAGCTACAGGGCCGAATGTGCATGACACTACAGGCTAGAAACGGGGAAGTGTGCACATGCACAAGTACGTGTACCGTTTGATGCATACAAAGTGGGTTGGTGGGGGTAGATCTTGGTGGGTGTGCAGTGCTTCTGAGAAGGTGTGGTGAGCACTCTTGCCAGTTGCAACAGCGGGCGTGGTATTCGTGGAAGCCCAGCTTGCTCTTTAATAGTGTTGCACAGGATGGGCTTCCAGTTGCGGCTGTACGAATGTGGTAAGGATTGGTGCATTTTCCGGCATCTGGAGTGAAAGATGTGGAAAACGGCAAACGGTGGGTAACTTGCACACTCTTTGTAGAGTAGGGGAATTATTGTGTTGAGACATGCCTGGTATCTGGCAAGTCATGATGGTGTGCTGACATGTATGCAGAGTTTGACATTAGTACTATTGGAAGGGGACTAGCGCAAACACAGGTCCCCACTACCAGAAATTGCACAGTCGAGTTACTAACATTTGCGGTAATCGCAGGGGTCAGCCAAACCGAACTGCAATGGCAAGGCCTCGCCTTGGAAGAATCTCCTTGTTGATCAAATTTTTTTTTGAGCTAGGCACATGCCTACGCTCGTTTAATTTTATCTCAAAACTCGACATATTTACAGGTTAAAATAATTTAATTAAATAAGTTATGAAGTTTTTCACTTGAAATATATTGTTCATTGATAAATTTCCATGGTATATTAATATTGTTGAATTGTCCATTTTTAATTTCAATTACAAATTTAACTAAATTACTCTAAACTACAACTAACTACAATGGCTGCCAAATATAGTTGGAACATCCAAGATTTTTCGGGTGAATCACTGAAATTTTTCGGTAAATCTAGCATATTCACGAGCTTAAGCTCTCCCCTCCCCCTCAAACAATGTTGAGACTATGGATGATTCTCTTAGCAATCGTGCGAGGCCGGAATTAGCTGTAAAATATAGTGTTAAACAACATTGTTTAAGGGGGAGGAGTGGGAGGGTGATGCAATAGCAGGCAGTCAAAGAGAATTTCAGCACAGACGTTCCAACACTTTCGGCAGCCATTGTATTTCAATTAACCTATGACTACAACAACAACAAAACTATAACTACAACTAATTTAATAAATTACTTACTTCAGAGCTACAATAAACTATCTAATTAAAGAAACTACAACTAATGAAATTAATAACTTACTTAACTACAATTAAAATTACCTAATTAAACTAAACCTTAACTCAGTACTATAAAAGTCTAATGTTAAAACCAAATTAATAAACTACAACTAATTAAATACTTACTAAACTACAATTGAAATTACCTATTTCTAAATAAAAACAAATTCAAACGTTGAAACAAATTAATTTACAATTTGATAAACGCAATAATAATTCATAAAATCTACGGAAATAAAAGAAAAGACGGAAAAGTAAAGCAAGAAAAAAAGGAGAAAAAAAACAGAAATCGGGGAAATGGAAACGAGGCAAGTCTCACGGGACGTTGATTTTTAGTTTTCGATTATCAAGGGAAGCAAGAACGCCATTTTGACACCATTTTTGTTCAAAAAGATCGAGTGTTTCAACATCTTGTGAAGCAATGAAATGTTCTTCTTTTAATTTGGAAATAACCTTGAAGATGAATCTGTTTTTCAAGTCATCTCTTTTGTTGTCAAAAATAATTTCATTTCTGGTCTTCCAAATAACAGAAAATGCTGCATCATGAAGAAAATTTTCAACAGGTAAGTCAGGTTTGTATTCGTAAAATCCGAGAAGAACAAATTTGCAAATATTGGTGAGACTGAGGGTGGGGTTGATTTTCTTTACAAGTTTAAATACAAATTTCCAAAGTTTGCTGACAGGGGTACAATTGAAAAAAGCATGAAGAGAAGTCTCATCATAGGAATTGCATCTGTTGCACAAGGGATAGGTAGGAAGGCAAAGTTAAATGAACTTCCACGGAATGTTGGCAGATTTTCTGTCATGATTTCTTTTAAATAAAGCTTTGAAGAGTCTTGGCCAATTGACATAACCTATTTTTTGTTCCCAAAAAACCCTAAATTTCTGAGCAACGACATTTTGATCTTTCAAGATGAGCATATTGTAGATTGTTTTGCAATTCAGAGATGAAAATAAAACATATTCATCTTTGGTTTTTTTAATATAAAAGTCATCAGATAAACTTCTTTCATTTCTGCACTCAGTTGTTATTTTTGCTTTCCATTCAGGGGGTAGACATGATTTCAATTTTGAGTAAAAATTGTCAGAGAAACCAGAAGGGATTAATTCATTCAGGGCATTGGAAGGTAAGAATCCAGTTGTAAATTCATAACACATATCTCGTATTGTTGTAATGTTAGCTTGTATCCAAGCATTACTGGTATCAACATGTGTGTAGAAATTTTCAAATATGGGTTCATTGTAAATTCCTTCAATATCTGTGGGTTTTAGTCTAAGTTCTGAAAAATTTGCTGCAAAACATTTTATGACATCTTGATCAAACTGTGGGACATGTTTCATTTCGATTGGACATAAGTAACATTTGAATATTTTGGCGCCAATGTTGAAATTCTTATACTTATCAAAGTTCAAGGTGAACAGTGCTTTCCATTTAGAGTTATTGTCATTTTGAAGATATTTTGAAATTCAAGATAATTTAATGGCATCAGCTTTCTTTTCAATATCTATTATGTTCAAACCTCCTAATTCGTATGGAAGTCTTGCCTGTGTACGTTTAATAGGATCTTTTTTATTCTGATAAATGAACTTCCACAGTCTGTCATTGATTTTTTGAGAACCCACTGGGGAAGAGGATATATGGCTGCAGTGTACCGGAAGACCGAACTGGCCAGCTGGTTTGCAACCACAGCCCTCCCCCTCAAGGAAAGATAACAAGAAGTCCAAAGGTCTAAAGTTTACAGAATTTGTTTACACGTGGGTCCCAAGTTTCTTTTTCTTTTAAAACAGAGCCATGTAGGACACCAAGAATTTTTAATGCTTCCCTGCCCCACTTTAAATTAAGGATTGTCTGATCTGTTTTTGTATCTTCCAAGCCAAATTGCATTCCTTTTTTTTGTTGATTTTAGCTACTGATGCCATTTCAAAATCTTGGACACAATCAAACGTTGATTTAATGGACTGTTCACCTTGCAGGATTATTGTGGTGTCATCAGCATACTGGGTAATTGAATTCTACATTTCTAATAGTAATACCAGTAATGTCTTGGTTTTTTCTGATAGAGATCGCAAAAAATTCAGAAACAAGGACATATAATAAGGGGGATAGGGGACATCCCTGTCTCACTCCCCTACCAAGGGTGAATGGGGCAGAGATGTACCCATTTACTTTAACACGACTACTTATATTATGATGCAAATTTTTAACATAAGAAATGAATTGTGGCCTAAAACCAAAGCTTTTTAGGGTTTTGAAAAGGAAATTACAGTTAATACGGTCAAAGGCTTTCATTTGATCTAAGGATACCAGGTCTGCTGGGAGATTTTCATTTTCCGCATAGCAAATAAGATCTCTTAATATATGTCCGTTTGACAAAATTGATCTATTTGGAACACTACATGTTTGATCTTCAGAAACGATGGTTGATAATACATTTTGTAAACGATTGGCAAGAATTTTTGCAATGATCTTATAGTCATCTTATAGTCAACATTGCGCAAACTGATTGGTCTCCAATTCCCGAGATCACTTTTTTCACCTTTCTTGTAAAGTCTTGAAATTAAGCTTACACGTTGAGAGTGGGAAAGTTGTTGTAATTCAAAGCAGGCATTAGCAACTCTTGTAAAATGCTCCCCAATGATATTCCAGAAGGTTTTATAAAACTCTACCGGAATACCATCGAGGCCTGGTGTTTTATTATTTTCATCCGAGAAAGGGCTGTGTTAGTTGGCCTTCGCAACTGTTTCTGTCATTGTCAGAAAGTTTGTTTTCTACTATTGAGAGCAGTTGATCTTGCTTAGTAGTATCTGTTGGTTTGTTTTCAAACAAGTCGGAGTAAAATGTTTTGACAGTTTCAAGCATATCTTTTGGATTGTTTACTATTGTTCCTGTTTTGGTCTTAACAGACTTCATGATTTGTGCAGCTTGACGTTTTTTCTCTAAATTACAAAAATATTTGGTGACCCTTTCACCCTCTTCCGTCCAAGGTGCTTTTGCTTTGACTTTTAAATTGAATGCTTCATTTGTTTCAAGGTGTTTTATTTCTTTTGTGATACGGTCTACTAAATCCTTGAATGACTTTCTGTCTGTCTGCTCTGCTTTTTTGGTTGCATTGCGCAATTGCTTATAAAGTTTTAACTTTTTCTTCTTACGTTCAATTGATAGTTTTATACAATATTGTTTAGTAATTATTGCTATTTGTTTTTTAGCCTTATCCCACCAATCAAGTGGATTACGAAAATCTTCAAATATGGAAATCCAAAACTAGAGAAATCCGGTCATTGCAAGTTGATATTCTTCTTGTTGTAAGATGGACGTATTCATTTTCCATGATCCCTTTCCCCTCTTTATCTTATCAAAATTAAAAGCAAGTAAAAGTGTTTGATGATCAGAGTGGGGAAAGGGAACAATTTCACATTTTGTAAAGTAATTCAGTGTAGCTTTTGAGGTATAAAATCAGTCAATTCTGCTCTATGTGCCAGCTGGGCTTTTGTATGTATATTGCTTTTCATCAGGGTGAAAGGCTCTCCAAATATCTTGTAAATAATTCTCATTAATGGTTTCAATTAGGGGATTTTTTGATCTGTCTAGGTATGTTATGTCCCTACTTCTGTCTAAGTTTATATCAAGAACTGTATTGAAATCACCACCATAAATTATAAATTCAACATGTGGATAATTTTGGATTTTAGTATGAATTTCAGAAAATTTTTCTTTTCTTTTTTGTGTTTTATTACCTCCTGCAGGAGCATATACATTTATCAATAGAAAGTGGTGATCGTCATAGGTCAAGTCAGTAAAATGTAGTTTCCTTCTTGGCAAATTTCATTAGAATGTATGGTTGCGTTGAAATTTTCAGAAATAGGAGTGCTAACACCTGCAAAATTATTGGCAGAAATTGAATGAATTTTGGTGCCTTTCTATTTATTGTCAGAAATGATTGAATTTTTAGTATTTACATTTAGATGTGTTTCTTGCAAAAATACAATATCGGGCTTGTCATTATTAAGATGGTGAAAGATTGCTTCTGCCTTGTTTTTGTCATTCAACCCATTGACATTCAAACTAAGTATAGATGGCATTCAGATTTAAAAGTGAGGCAGTAACGCTGCAAAGCGACGAGAAGACGAAGCAAAAAAATACGAATTTTTTTATACTAATATTTCGCCCCGGCATTCAGGGCTTCATCAGAGTAATGAGCGAATAAAATATTTTACATAGATTCAAATTTGGTGGTTGATTGTGATTGGTGGAGCTCAGTTGGTGGTGTGTAGGTGACGTAATAGTGGATGAAGTTGTAAGGTGAAATGAAAAGAGGCGGACAGGAAAGCACAGGATGAGATGAAATTGGAAGGAAGTAAATAAAACAGATAGAACTGGTTTGGAGAGAGGGTATTTTATGGATATGAGTAATTAATCATTATTGATATAGTTAGCTGTTAAAAGACTAAGTAAAAAATACTGGGTTAGCGGTCTGTAGTTCTGTTAAGTCCGTTAGGTGCAAGAGAGTTAGCCAAGCCAATGAAGTATTGTTCTTTGGCTCGTCTAACACTCTCTCGTTTGTCATGTATTTGTAGTAAAGGCGTAACTTGTAAGTCGTGTAATTTGTGTCCAGGCTGACAGAAGTGTTCTGCCACCCCAGATTTGTCATATCTTTTGTTTATAACGTCTCGTCTGTGTTCGTTAAATCTGTCTCGTAACCGTCTTCCCGTTTGTCCAATTCAGATTTAAGGTTTTGGGGCACAATTCATTTCTCTACTGTTTGAGACATAGAAAAATTATTAGAAAATATAAATATTTGAGGCAGAGTTTATTTTGATGTGTGGATTATTTTTGATTTGTCATTGGATTCTTGGTAGGTCTTTTGAGATGAGGATGATGATGATGATGCCATGGGTCTTTTCTTCTGGGAATGCGGTGGTGGTTGTGGTGTTGGTGTTGAGGTTGGTTGAGTGAGTGAAACAGATGTTATGACTGGCGATGTCGATGGAGCAGAATAATGGAAAAGTGTGGAGGCAATAGCGGGAGTGATTGTTTGTTGGGTTGGTGCGATTTTAGATAATGGTGGTGAGCGTTGTTGGGGTTGATTAGAGTTTGCAATGGAAGTACGTTGTCTTGGTAGAGGCAATGGAATTTGAGATGATTGTGGCAGAATTGATTTGGATTGTTTGGTGACGATTTGAGATGCTAGTGAAGTTGGAATGGCTGTGTCTTATTGGGATGATTCTGATGATTGAGGTGACTTGGAAGGTGTTGTGTGGGAAATGGAACTGGGGTCATCAGTCTGACTTCCACTGTTGGCGTCAAACTGTGTAACGTCCTCGTCCTGTGCGTTAGAGTCATTGTCATCCTGTTGTTGTTGTTGTTGCGTTGGCAAGGGCCTAAGCCTATACTTCGGCCCTGCTGGTCTGTCCTGTTGGTCTGTCTCGCTGTCACTGTGTTGTTGTTGTTGTTGTTCTGTTGGTAAGGGCCTAAGCCTCTTAGGCAGTGGCCTGTCCAAGTCACTGTCATAGTTAGAAAGTACAACAGTTTCACCGTCACCATTGTCACTGTTGTTGTCACTGTTGTTGTCACTGTTCATGTCACTGTCAGAGAATTGTCGCTGTTCTGCATTGTGTGTTGTGTATCTGTCACCGTTTAGTCAAATATCACAGTCAACGTAGTTGTGTCCGTCGTCCCCACAGTAGAAGCAGAGCTTCAGACCCCTGAGATTGCAATTTATGGTAAGATGGAAGGTTGAATTGCAATGCATGCAGATTGGTTGACGTCCTCGGTATGAAATCAAGATTTTGCCGCCTGAGATGACAATGAATGGGGGAAGTGGATTTTCTGACGTTTGCCAGTGGAGATGGACGGAAACTCTGGATATTTTGGTGCCATATGTTGATGATTTTGCCATGAGGTTGGAGTTCTTCATAAATTTGTGAGCTGGAGATGTCAGGTGTGGCAAACGGAATGGTGAGGAGGGTTGGTCTGGAACGAATTTGTGTGATGGGTAGTGGATGTTCTGGTTGTGATGGTAGGAATTTGAGAGGAGGACGTCAACCAAGGATGAATGGGATAATATGGCGTTCCAGTTTTGGAATCCTGGCTTAGATGGCATTCTTTGAAGGTGTGTGATGGCTGTAGGGTTGTTGAGGGATTTGTGGATCGTTGTAATGATTTCAGAATCAGATGTGATTGACCTTGTAAAAAATTTTATGCCACACTGGGCTATTGATTCGTAATCGTTTCGTACTGATCTGGCCCGACCATGCTTGACTGTGGTGATAGGACGAGAACCGGTATATTCATGGTGGTATGGTCGTAGGCAAAAGCTAGAGGGCGGAATGTGCATGACACTACAGGCTAGAGACGCAGAGGTGTGCACATGCACATGTACGTATACCGGTTGATGCATACCAAGTGGGTTGATGGGGCTAGATCTTGGTGGGTGTGCAGTGCTGCTGAGAAGGTGTGGTGAAGACTCCGGCCAGTTGGAACAGCGGGCGTGGCATTCGTGGAAGCCCAGCTTGTTCTTAAATAGTGTTGCAAAGGATGGGCTTCCGGTTTTGGCTGCACGAATGTGGTAAGTGTTGGTGCATCTTCCGGCATCTGGAGCGGAAGATGTGGAAAACGGCAAACGGTCGGTAACTTGCACACTCTTTGTAGAGTAAGGGGAATTTTCGTGTCGAGAGATGCCTGGTATCTGGCAAGTCGTGGTGGTGTGTGGACATGTATGCAGAATTTGACATTAGTACTATTGGAAAGGGACTAGCGTGAACACAGGTCCCCACTACCAGAAATTGTACGGTTGAGTTACCAACGTTTGCGGTAATCGCAGGGGTCGGCCAAACGGAACTGCAAAGGAAAGGCCTTGCCCTGGAAGAATCTCCTTGTTGATCAATTTTTTTTTGTTTGAGTCTGGCAAATGCCAGCACCCGTTTAATTTACCAAATCAAAAATATTTAGAAAAATTTAAACTAAAAAATAAACTAAAATAATTACAAAAATAGAAATTATTTTAAAGTGAATACAGTTTGAAATTCTCGATATGTTGAATTCAGTGTTCATTAGACTTAAATGGCATAATCTATGCAAATCACATTACGTTAACTGGAATCAATCCATACCGAGTTTGAAAAAACGTGGATAATTGAGTGAAACTGAGTGAATGTTGTTGTTGTTGTTGTTTCCCCTCATTTCTGGAGTCGAGCTGCGCTAGACTCAGTAGGGGTCTGCTACTTCATGTTTATTCAAGCTCAAAATGTAAAGAATTTAAATGCAAATAGTAATACTAAATATGAGGACGTCACAATAAAATTATTAATTATTGATAAAATAACATAGCGATATTATGATATGCAAATATTTACAACAATACATTTGAACAAGATGCCCATTAGGATCATCAAGTATGTATTACAGGGTACTTAAGTACATTTCAAATTATGTCGATAAAGAGCCTCGTGTATGTATTACGGGGGTTTGGAAACTTTTCAACTTGCTGTCCATAAGGAGCATCAAGTGTGCATTACATGGGGTTGTAATAGGGTCATAAGGAGTTTTTTGTATGTATTGCAACGGAGCTCAGTGAGAGTTTTTCTGATTCACGGGTCAGAAAACAATCGGGAACCAACGGGTGCCGTTGGTCAGCAGTAGTGTTTTCCCGTGCAAAATGTAGTGATTTTAACATTGTTGTTGTTGTTTAAAGCAATAGTTAGCATGTTTTAGATGTTTACGTGTAAGTTGTTATTTACAACTGAGGCTAAAACATTGTTTCCACACCAGTTGGTTTTAAATAAAGAAAGGGTAGCATTTGAATCTTTAGAGAGATTGAATTGTTCTTTGATTTTACGTTTTAGTTTGGATTTAAAAATATCTAGGGGGTTCTTAACTTCATTATCAAAGACAATTTTATTTCTTGTTGACTAGACAGAGTGCAGTGCGATATCGTGAGCAGTTAGAGCAGGAATCAAAGCTTGTGTAGTTTTATTGAAGGCAAATCCAATAACAACAAAGTATTCTAGGTTGTTAAGATCAATGTTTATATTTAGATCCAGGTCTTTAGTCCATTGCATTACTGCTTGCCAAAGGTCTTGGACAAGAGAGCAGCGAACAAAGAGGTGCACAGAAGTCTCTATGTTCCTTTGACAACGTAAACAATTCGGATTATTGATGGTGTTATGTCTGGAAAGTTTATCAGGTGTCGGGAGGGCAAGCTAGATTAACTTTCATTGTAAATCACAAGATTTTCGATCGTTATCGCGAGAGAAAATTTACTTGAAAATAAATTTCCAATCTATATTGCCGAATTTGTTATTCCAGAACAGTCTCAATTTCTGAGAAGGTAAATCAAGAGTAGAAGCAAGAAGATATTGATAAAAGTCCTTTGATGTTAGTTTCGAAATAGGTTTATTCAATCCAGTGAGAGGAAGCTTAAAGTCTACAGAAAAGTGATCGGGTGGTGCAGCGTTATTCCAAGCAATTTCTCGATACCCGGGGGGTATAAGGGAGAGCATAATATCATGATCATTTTTCCTAAAGCGATCTCCTACGAGTTCTTAAAGGGCAATACTCGGGAGAAATCCGGGGGAGAGTTCGTAAGTCACGTCTCGAACAAGAGTAACCCCTGCATCGACCCATGACTGTATGAATGGGAGCTTTTCTTTAGCTATTAGAGAATTATCAAACAATGGTTCATTGAAGATTTCAACAGCAGGATCTGGATGAGATCTTTTGTTGTTGCAGAGATTCAGATAAGAGTTCAAAAGCGATATATAGAAACAAGGCAGCTTATTGATTTGATTTGAACTAAGAAGGCATTTTAAAACATTAGACCCAATATTAAGGTCTTTGTATTTCCCAAGAAAATAAGTGAATAAGACTTTCCATTTTCCTCTTTGTTCTTTGTCAAACAGTTTGGCTAACCAGGACAAATGGAGACTTTGGGCTTTCTTTTCAACATCAACAAAATTAAGGCCGCCATCCGTGTATGGAAGCTTTGCTTGGATACGCTTGATTGGTGGCTTTTTGCCGTTGAAAAGAAAGGCCCACAGACTCTAATTTAAAGTTTTCAGAGCCCATTGAGGGATAGGAAAGATAGTGGCAGTGTAAAGTAAAACAGAAGAGGCAAGTTGATTCGCTACAATAGCTTTACCGCGAAATGTGAGGTCACGATTTTTCCAAAGGTTTAGTGTCTTTTGAAATTTCGAGATTTTAGAGTCCCAGTTTAGCTTAGAAACATTATGTAGTGCGAAAAAGATTCCAAGGATTCTCAAAGACTTTTTCGACCAGTCGAAACCCAACGGAGAATCATTTCTATTTTTAAAGCTTCCCAGCCAGAGGCCTTCACTTTTGTCTGTATTTGTTTTTGCACCTGTGGCTTTTTCAAAGTCAGTGAGGTATTGTTGACAAGCAAGGATTGAGGGATTTCCTTGAAAGATTAGAGTCGTGTCATCGGCATATTGTACAATTTTAAATTCAGTTTTGTTTACAGTGATACCTTTGATCTTTCGATCTTGTCTGATGTTTTCTGCAAAAACCTCAGCAATGATCACATAGAGAAGGGCAGAAAGAGGACAGCCCTGTCTGACCCCTTGGGTGGGGTTAAAAGTGTCTGAAATGTAGCCATTGACTTTAACAGAGCTTTTTATATCTGTGTAAAGCAATTTAACCCAGCTAATAAAAACCGGACCGAAGCTCAACTTTTCAAGGGTTTTGAAGAGAAAATTCCGGTTAACTCTATCGAAAGCCTTCATTTGATCAATCGCAAGTAAGCCCACAGGGAGGTTGTCATCCTCATTTATTTGGATTAAATTGCGTAAAACATGACAGTTAGAGAGAATAGTCCTTCCCGGAATGGAACAGGTCTGATCTTCAGCCACTCTGGAAGGTAGAACATGTGAAAGGCCATTAGAAATAACTTTGGCAATGATCTTATAGTCGCAATTTAACAGGCTTATAGGTCGCCAATTTTCAATTTTCTCTCTCTCGCCCTTTTTGAACAGGCAAGAAATCAAAGCTATTTGCTGCGAAGGGGTGAGATTTCTATTTTCAAAGCATTCATTGACAACAGCTAAGAAATCTTCAGAGATTTTATTCCAGAAAGTTTTGTAAAACTTGTACGGTAGGCCATCCGTGCCTGGTGATTAATGTTCACCATCTTAGCGCTTAGCGCTGAGGACATTTCCTTAAGGGTAATTTCGCAGGCTTGTTTCTTGTCGTTCGGAAGGGTTTGAGATAGTTTCGATGTTACTAAAACACGGAACGAGCAGAACAAGCCAGTAACAAGCGGAACAAGTGAGGAACAGGCAAGTAACAAGCAGAACAAGCAAGGAACAGGCCAGTAACAAGCGGAACAAGCAAGGAACAGGCCAGTAACAAGTGGTACAAGCAAGGAACAGGTCAGTAACAAGCGGAACAAGCCAGTGACACATTGAACAAAGCATAGAATTAGCGTGGGTATATGGCTGTACCGGCTGAACCCCACGGGATGACAGTAACATTGCGGCAACAATAAGACGAAGGAGAAAGGGCCGTCCATCCCAACTGAAAATTCGAAATATGTGTCGAATTCTTCAGATGTCAAAATGGCCAATCTGATTTGTCAAGCATCTGTATCGAACCAATCAGACTTGGGGATTTTTAGCCATGTGACTGCCTAGTGCCTCGCAGAGAGCCATCAAACTCGAACGGTGGATAGTCACACACGTGCACTGTGGCAAAAGTGGCAAACTCTGGCCAAAGATGGATCGAGTCGTCGAAAGGGTAAGAGAAAAGGTAAGGAAAAACTTTCAGCAAATATGCATTTTTTCTGTGAATTAGATAGACGTAGTTCCATTTGCTTGTATGAACAGATTTTTGGCAGACAGGCAAGCAATGGGCCTAAATGGAAAGGAACACACATGACATCGTTCATAGCGTGCAAAGTCTGATTGCACTCAATAAGGCGATATAAAGTTAATAAGTTGATTCTTATCAGAACTGCCCAAAAAATGAGGCGGGCAGCGGTTTTATCGTTTAATGAGCCTGAATCTTGCAAGCAAATGGACTATGTATCCTTCCAAAACTTCTATCCTTGATGTTTATTGTTTAGGCCGGCCTAGGCGCCTGGTCCTCGAAATGTTAAGTGCTCTTAAATGTTTCAGCTGCATTTATTGGCAATTTTATGGTTTACAGTATAATTCTACAATGTTTTGACGGTTTTACAGGTTTTTGTACCCCCTATGGCCCCCACCATAATCTCTACCCAATTTGCTTTTTAGCTGTCAGCCCCACCATATGGACCCCTGTCTAAATACATACAGGATGTGTTCCTGAATGTGAAGCATCTTAATGACATTTACATTTTCAACAAATTTGAAGACATGGGCATTGTGCAAGATTCTGCTCAGAAATGGATGGTACCTGTCCCTCCACTGATAGTATATAGTTTTGATGTACCACGATACAAAGAAACAAGCAATTTTGCTGGTTTGGAAGACTGCCCTGACACCGTAGCAAATGTTTTCTTGGACTATGTGAATGTGAGTGATATGATTTGCCCATTACTCAATGTAAGAACTCACTGTAAGAAACTAATGATTTCAGTAAGCACTGAAAGTTTCTTAAAATTATCAAATCTTAGCCTGCCTGGAGTATTTCTTTTCCAAAATTGAAAGAACTGCCAGTTGAAAGCTGGACATGGCCAAGAAATTTATCATATGGCTCACTCAGCAAAATGAAATCAATGAAGGTAATCTTCTGTATCAAACTGCATCAAGCTGTTCTATTTCAATTAAAAATAAAACAAAGACATTATGGAAAATTTCTAACATGGTTCTAATAGGCTAATGTGACAATGGATGAACTCAACAAAATAAGAGAAATTGTTCACTAATGCACTAATGCATAGTATTTCTATTTACTCATACTTTCAGTTTACAGAAAAGAAAGTCTACATGCAGGCAAATCAAATCTGTGCCCTTAAAAATTATTTGGTGTTTTGAGTGGGGGTGAGGGAATAAAGGTTAGAGTCTTGATTGCTTCCTTTTGCATGAGGAAATGTCACATAAGAAATTGACCAGAAGTGATAGAATGATGAAGTTGGTTTTACAAAACAGCCATCATTTATATTGATAGTGTTAGTAAAGTGTACTGTATGTAAGGGAGTGTTGATTATTAGCCAAAAAGCTGTGATATGTGTCTTGAGAACTTATTGTTGATGGCCTGTAAGAAGTTAGTAGCAAGCTTGAAGCATACCACATTTCTCTAACATTTGCAAATTTGACCCCATGGTTTGATTCACACAAAAAATTGTTATTTTTTAGAGTGATGATGATCATGATGACTTACAGCACATATCAGATGATGACCATCACAATGCTGTCACCCACCAAGAGGATGAAGACAAGCAACAAGAGGCGATTCATAAACAACATGAAATTGACAAAGCAGAAGTTATTTTGCAAGTTCTACTTGACAAGCCAAATGAGTTTGAATTGAAGGAAAAGCCCAATGCTATAAGGACAGATTTTGTTTGTACATTCAATTCAGAGAATGTGCCAATTGAAGCTGCCCGCGCAGATGGGAATTGGGCCTATATACATAAAGGTTGGCCAAAGCGATTTTATCATTTAATCATGGAAGGTGGCACAATAGAAACTTGTACTAGTGCTAAATGCGACAATGGAACCTTTGTTGTAAATGAAAGACAAGGTGCAAGGTATGTAAGATGCTCTGTTCCTGCCAATGAAGTCTCTATGCTGACAAGAACATATAGAAGTAACAAGTTGAATCCTGACTTTGTTCAAATGTTTGCTACTGTCAGAAGAGCTGATCAAGATGATCCATTGCCATATTATATAATGTCGTATCGTTGGAGCAAGGATAAGGGTGCATCTGAGAACTTTATAATGGGACGCCATGGAAGTGCTGGAAAACCCCATTCAGCTGCATATTGACAGGAAGATCCAAATCTCAAGAAAAAAGTATCTATTTGTTTTCATCCAAATATTATATGGGAAAGGTACATGATAGACTATGTCCATTTGTTGGTTTAAAGATCACGAAAGTGAACAAACTTTTTATGAAATGACACTTTTGTAGATTTTGACAGGTTGCAAATTGTTGGTCATCAATTGTTGGTCACAGGAAAAGTTGCAAATTGTTGGTCACCAGCAGAAAAGTCACAATTGTTTCCAATCAACATTGCAACGGGGGAATGGGGTGTAAAAAACCTTATTATTTTGTCGATGGCTCAGCAATTTTATAGCTGATTGTAATCAAGTATTCATATCACAATGCAAAAATTTCTTGAGAATTCTTGTCATATTTATCCGTGAAACATTTAATATCAGTTGGATACAATACTTTCATTTTACTCATCAGGAACCTGAAGAAGAGCCTCCAAACCCAAAGTTTGTGTATAATGTGAAAGCAGCCTTAAATCGTTCAACAACAGCTGGACGACCCTGTCCTGGGAATGGGCTACCAGAATGTGAGGCTCTTGTGCAGCAGATGAGAGAAGGCAGCTGTCCAGTGAAGAATGTAATTGTACAGCCTGATCATTATATTTCATTCACTTCAACTGGGCAGATGCAGAAAGATTTGCTTCGATTCTTTGTGCATGGAAACAGCACATTCCTTGTTGATACAAATTTGAGCTATGCAATGGGCTTTGGCTGACGGATAGTGCTTTTGCAAATGAATCTCTGATCAATGATAAATGAGAGCATCCTTACTTCCCTGGCCCATGCATGTGGCATTTGAAAAATGATAGGGAGGTGTACAGGTGAGTCTGGTCATGCAACTTTCTAATTAGCTTAAAGCTTTGCTAAGATACTAAGGGTTTGTGCAAGGTTTAAAGCTTGCTTTTGCAGAGCTAAAAAATCCAGAAATATCCCATTCATATGTTTTGCACATGCATTGTGAAGAATGGCTAGCCAAGGAAGCAAAACTGTGTCTGAGTGTTATCTGTGTTATATTTATAAAGAAGTCTATTTGATTTGATATGATTTGATTACCTTTGCATACCCCTTTAGCATCTTGGTTTTAAATGGTCAAAGATACTCATAAATACCTTTATGGTCCCAATGAATATACAGTGTGTACCCCAAACACCAAATTGGAAAAGCTGTTTTGATTTGATTTATTGAGAAATGTTTAAAGTTTGACTGTTGTTTCTTCAATAGTTGTTGAAGTCCTGCATGATTGAAGCCCCTCCCCTAAAATAAAGGCCCACCAAACCCTTCCCTTCCAATGGGTATGATGTAAGTCTCAGTTTGATGAGCCATTTCTGGAAAACACTTCATTTTAATTTAATCTAGTTAGGAAATTGAAGATTATTGATATTGTAGGATATTGTGGGAATGTAACCATCCTTTTAAAACAATATCCAACTTCTTTTTCAGGCGCTTTGCACTTGAAACTGTGTTTATGGAGCCTGATACAATCAACATGAGGAAAGTTGGTCATGATTTGGATTCTGCTGTCAGTTCTGGACTTGCAGACATTTTTCAGAATGCGAAGAGGCTGTTTTGTACCCAACATCTACAGAAGGCTGATGAAAGAAAATTGAAGGCGCTAGGTGCAAATCAGTCAAGCATCAAGGCAATCATGGCTGATATCTATGGAGCACGGTCTGGCCCAGTAGAGCAACTTGGTCCTGCTGATTCTGAGGATGCCTTTGATTTTGATGCCAAATTGTCTAGCCTGGAGTTGGTATGGGACACTATCATCCCAGGATTTCATTCATGGTTTGTGAATCATAGAGCTGAAAAATTCAAGTCAAATCTGGTCCTTAGTGCAAGGAGAGCATTAAATATCACTGGTAGATTCTACACAAATGGCCTAGGGAGTGCACATCATCTGCAAAAGAAATTCAGCCAGGAGGAGAAAAGCCCCAAAGATGTTACAGAGGTCAACATTGTGTTACGGCAGTGGTGTGATGAGTTTTACAATGAGGCTGTGCGGGCAATTCGAGGTTTGGGGAAATATCGATTATCACCTGGCTATGATGAGTTTTTTGTGGAGCAGAGCAAATGGAGTGCATGGAGCCCAATACGACGTCAGCAGCATGTTGACATTATACTTAATTTCAAGCCAACCCAGAGTCAGCTCTTTGAAAAGCCTGCTGCAGCTGGTCTGAAGAAGGCCCCAAGATCAAAGAGAAGATCAGAAAAGGTGAGCCAGAGCTGTTTGTTGATCGTGTCACAGCAGCTGAGGAAGTTCGTCAGGTTACCCAATTAAAGTTAGGAAAGTTCAACCCAGCACATCCCAACCTACAAAAGAAGTGCAATGGGCAGTTCAACCAAAAGTGACGTCGGCAACAGCAGCAAATGGATACGACCCCCTCAATCCAGACCGCTCTATCAAGAAAGCATTCTATGTGGTGCATCGTCGTGACAAGAAAAATGCCCCACTTTCAGTGAAGCGCTGCCATAGCTGTAAAAGGTTGTTTTCTGATCTAGATTGGGTTCTTGTCAAAACAGAAGGAAACCGGGAGTACACAAACAAGCAAGGCAAGCAAGTTGAATATCGTGGAAATGTCTACATGCACTATCTCCGTGATTGCCTCGCTGAATTTCAGCAGAATTTCCAGTTTTCCATGATCACCGTTCTGAGGTCAACATTAAACTTACTCCCAAGAGGATCAGCGAAGAAATTTGCTGACCAAGACTGCACGTTGGAATAGGGTTACATTTGGACAAGTAGCGTTGAAGGATGTTTTTTTTGTACACTAGTCTTTTTTGTAGTTTTTTGTAATTTTTAGGCATCCTGCCAAACAAGCAACACTGAAAACCAGCTGAGAAAGTGATCTGCTAAGGCTGGCTAGACACTTTTCATCATTTATTCAACATCAAAAAACAAATGGGAAGTGTCTAGCCGGTCAACCATTAGTTTTAAGTTTCACTTCTGTATGTCACATAGTGTATACTTTGCGTAGACAGCATTCACAACACAGTTTTCAAAGCTTGAGTTTTGATAGTTTATTAGCTATATAATTAGTTACGTTACCCAAGGACAAGGGTTTAAAGACATGTTTACCATTAAGAGCTTCTTACTACTTCTCAGAAGTTAGCATTCCATAAAATGCGCCCTGACAACCTTTTGTAAGAAAATCAGTCTGAAACTTTAGGTTGCAAGTGACCTCAAAGTTAAGAAAGTACCTACCAGCCTTGGACATTAGCTTCTTATTTGAAAAAATGAGTGTATGCGATTTCATGGGTTTCTTACGTTTGTATACTTTTAGTTCCAGTTATCCATTTTACCGGGCATTTTACACAAATTTTGGTGCTCTACATACCTCATCTCATCTTACGTCAATGTTAAGTTGTTTTTGTTTGTTCAAACCTTGCATCTTGGTATGAACGATGATATGTTAGAAATAGATGTAGTATTCACCCAAGAGGGGAGGCAGGGGGCAATTTGCCCCAGGACCACAGGGTCTAAGGGGCCTCATTATTGAAGATTTTTGATATTTTGACTGCAGGAAGTGCTCTGAAATGCAGTTTAAGCTTATCTAAAGGGCGTGGTCAAAAAATTTTATGCTCGCTTCGCTCGCAAAAGGCCTCAAATCACAGTTTTGCCCCTGGGCTTCCGAAAGCTCTCGGCGGCCCTGGTATTCACCGATGTCAGTCCATTAAGAGAATGACCGACCGGCATATGTCTCCGCCAAAGTGCAGATACCTTCTACTTTATCTCACTTGTTTCCTGTGTCATATTACCCGGAATGTACTTTAATGAAGTCTAAACATCGGAAAGTTTTCAAATAGTACTGGTTTGAGAAGTTCACGGGGGTGCAGTTAGTGAACATGAAGATTGTTATGGAACCTTTAAGAAACTCCTAAGAAACTCTGCTTACTCAAGATCTGATAATTTAAGAAACTTTCAGTACAGGCCCAGATTCCTTTTTTCTTGTAAAAAAATACGTGGAAGTCAAAAATAAAGCCAGATGTAAGTGGCCTAACTTCCTAAATTCCCGTTCAGCTTCAGCAAAAAACGTGTTTCAAATTTTCAGTTGGGATGGACGGCCCTTTTTTCCTTCGTTTTATTGTTGCGGCAATGTTGCTGTCATCCCGTGGGGTTCAGCCGGTACAGCCATATACCCACGCTAATTATACGCTTTGTTCAATGTGTCACTGGCTTGTTACTGACCTGTTCCTTGCTTGTTCCGCTTGTTACTGGCCTGTTCCTTGCTTGTTCCGCTTGTTACTGGTCTGTTCCTTGCTTGTTGAGCTTGTTACTGGCTTGTTCTGCTCGTTCCATGTTTTAGTAACGTCGAGATATTTTACCTAAAAGTTCCTGTTTCAATTTGAATCGTGCGCCAAAAATGTCAGCTCATTTGAAAAACTTGTAGGGATTTAAAAAACTTTGATCAGCAATCAAATTGAAATGCCGCGAGATGGATTAAAAAACTTGGTTTTATCACCTCCAACGTGCAACTACAAGCAACTTTTACCGCACCTTACACTATCGCATTCTCTCGCTGTTTGTCATCCCAGAAAAAATGTGAAGCAACTTGTACCTAGAGATGATAGTGTAATCCCACATTTAGATCGAGATCTTTAATCAGTTGAATTACTTGTTGCCAAAGGACAGCGAACAAAGAGATGAACAGAGGTCTTCCTGTTCCTTTGACAACGTAAACAATTCGGGTTATCAATAATGTTGTGTCTGGAGAGTTTATCGGCGATCGGTAGGGCCAGCTGGATCAACTTCCATTGTAAGTCACAAGATTTATGATCGTTATCGCGAGAGAAAATCAACTTGAAAATAAATTTCCAGTCTAAATAACCTAATTTACTATCCCAAAATAATCTAAATTTTTGAGAAGCCAAATCAAGAGTAGAAGTGATCAGATGTTGATAAAAGTCTTTCCAGGTTAGTTTGGAAAGAGGTTTATCCAAATTATTGAGGGAAAGTTTGAAGTCTACAGAAAAGCGATTGGGGGGTGCAGCGTTATTACGAACGACTTCGGGGTACTCGGGGGTATGCAAGAGAGAATGTTATCGTGATCTTTTTTCCTAAAGTTATCTCCTACGAGTTCTTGAAGGGCAAGACTCGGAAGGAATCCGGGGGAGAGTTCGTAAGTCACGTATCGAACAAGAGTAACCCCTGCATCGATCCATGACTGTACAGAGAGAAGTTTTTCTTTTGCTATTAAAGAGTTGTCGAACAAAGGTTTATTGAAAATTTCAACAGCAGGATTTGGATTAGATCGTTTGTTATCGCATAAGTTCAGATAGGATTTCAAAAGCGATTGATAGAATTAAGGCAATTTATTAATTTTTCTTGTGTTCAGAAAGCATTACAAAACATTAGCCCCAGCATTGAGATCTTTATATTTGCCGAGGAAATGATTGAATAGGGTTTTCCATTTCCCTGCTTGTTTGGAATCAAAGAGCTTGGCGAGCCAAGACAATTGTAGGCTTTGGGCTTCTATGTCGACAAAATTGAGGCCGCCATCAATGTATGGAAGCTTAGCCTGAATACGTTTGATTGGCGGCTTCTTGCCGTTGAAGAGAAAGGCCCAGAGAAATTCGTTCAGTTTCTTAAGAGCCCATTGTGGTATAGGAAAAATAGTGGCCGTGTAAAGGAGAGCAGAGCTAGCGAGTTGATTAGCAACAATAGCTTTCCCGCGAAAGGTTAGATCACGGTTTTTCCAAAGATTGAGTGTTTACTGGCACTTTAAAATCTTAGAATCCCAGTTTAATTTGGAGATATTCCCAAGACCGAAAAAGATTCCCAGGATTTTCTAGACCTGTCAAAGCCGTAAGGAGAGTCTGATCTATATTTAAAACTACCCAGGCAGAGGCCTTGAATTTTGTCAGTGTTTATTTTAGCACCTGTGGCTTTTTCAAATTTTGAAAGATGATGCTGACAGGCTAAGATTGAAGTATGTCCTTGTAGGATTAAGGTTGTGTCGTCGGCATACTGTACAATTTTGAATTCTGTTTTGTTGACAGTAATACCTTTAATTTTTGGATCTTTTCTGATGTTTTCTGCGAAAACCTCAGCAATGACTACATAGAGAAGGGCCAAAAGGGGCAACCCTGTCTGACCCCTTTAGAGGGAGAAAAGGTTTCCGAAATGTAACCATTTACTTTAACAGAGCTTTTGATGTCTGTGTATAAGAGTTTGACCCAGCTTATGAAAACCGGACCGAAGTTCAGTTTTTCGAGAGTCTTGAAAAGGAAACCCCAGTTTACCCGGTCAAAAGCCTTCATTTGATCAATTGCGAGTAAGCCCACGGGTAGGTTTTGATCCTCACAAATTTGCACTAGATCGCGTAAAACATGGCAATTTGATAAAATTGTGCGTCCTGGAACAGAAAAGGTTTGGTCTTCAGAGACAATTGACGATAGAACCTATGAAAGGCGATTAGAAATAACCTTAGCAATGAGTTTATAATCACAATTCAGTAGACTAATTGGTCTCCAGTTTTCAATCCTTTCTCGTTCACCTTTCTTAAATAAACAAGAAACTAGAGCAACTTTCTGCGAGGGGGTTAGATTTTTGTTTGCAAAGCATTCATTGATGACTTCTAGCAGGCAATCTGATAGCTTTTTCCAAAAGACTTTGTAAAATTCCTAGGGTAAGCCATCAGTACCGGGTGATTTGTTATTTAGCATTTGGTTTAAGGCTAAAGAGAGTTCCTGCATAGTAATAACGCCCTCGCAGAGGAGTTTCTGGTTTGCAGAAAGGGTCCTAGAGAGACTTGTTAAAAGTTAGTTTTGCGCGGTGTCATCTACAGGTTCTTCAGTGTACAAGTCTTCGTAAAAGGTTTTCACAGAATCCAGTATTTGATTTGGTGCAGTTACAATATTGCCCTGTTTATCCCTAATCGCCCTCATGGTTCTATCACCCTGCCGTTTCTTTTCCAGTGAACAGAAATAGGAGGTGACCTTTTCACCTTGTTCTGCCCATTTTGCCTTAGCACGAATTTCAGTAGCCTCGGCCTCTTGGGTCTCTATGCGTTTAATTTCGTTAGATATAGTTTTGGTGAGGGTAACAAACCTAGGGTCTCTGCTTCTTTCCGCTTTGCGTTTAGAATTACGAAGTTTTTTATATAATTGCGATTTCCTTTTCAAGGCTTCTTTTTTGCGTTTTGCTGAGAAAGCCTTGGCTATTTCACGGATTCGCGACTTTCCATATTCCCACCAGTCAGACAGAGAGTCAAAATTCCTTTTTCTGCCCTTCCAGGAGTCTATGAAGTCATTGATGAGGTCAACGAAGGCTTGTTCTTTTAAGATAGAGGTGTTTAGCATCCAGGAGCCCGGACCGCATTTAATTTTAGAGAAATCAAGTTTTAATATGACTTTATCATGATCTGAGTGGGGGAAGGGGTTAATAAAACAATTAGTAAATTTATCGCGAAATTCGCGGGAAGTATAAAACCTATCGAGTCTGCTAAAAGACCCGTGAGGACTGAGATAGGTGAATTCTTTTTTAGTAGGGTTCTGAGTACGCCAGATATCCTCTAAATTAAAATGGGTTCAGAAAGATTTGAGATTAAGAGTTGTTCTGTCTACGTAGACGACATTATTTGATCTATCGAGGTCATTATTCAAAACGCAATTAAAATCACCACCGACAATAAAAGGAAAAGTATGAGGGTACTTATCGAGATCTTTTTGAAGGTTTTGGAGGAATTGTTTGCCACGGACAATGCCGTCTTTGCCTCCTGTAGGAGCGTAAATATTGGCTAAAATAAACCGGTTGTCATCGATTGAAAGGTCTAAGATTACATAATGACCTGTATTGCAGGCATAATGCGAATGAATTGTGGTGTTGATTTTATCAGAGATTAAAATCGAGACACCCTTTCTGTTGTCTGTTGACACAGAATGAAAGGATTTTCCTTTCCAATTTGCGAAGGTTTTATCAAGGACTATCTTTAAAACATGGAATGTGGAATGTTGGATTGTTGGAATGTTGGATTGTTGGAATGTTGGATTGTTGGAATGTTGGAATGTTGGAATGTTGGATTGTTGGAATGTTGGAATGTTGGAATGTTGGAATGTTGGAATGTTGGAATGTTAGATTGTTGGAATGTTGGATTGTTGGAATGTTGAAAGCTGGAATGTTGGAATGCTGGAATGTTGCAATAGTGGAATACATATTTCTACTACTGTTACCTAGTCACAGAGGCAGTTCTTTTGCCATTTCATTTTGATAATTAAATGTAGAAAGACATCAAATAAATGTGTAGTATTGTACTATTTACATTATGTCATCATTAGAGCCCAGGACTCTGGCTATGCGTAGAACATGTGCTTCAATTATCGATTAGAGAGTTATGTTATGTTGACTTACAAAATGGCCTACTCTCTTGTGTTCATCTTATTATAACAATATTATATTGGCGACGAGAATAAAACAAAGATAAATAAATATGGCGCAAGCTATTTCTTTGAAACCTATGCAGGAATTTGATCCTGATGCTGAAATAGGTGCAAGCTTGGCTACACGTTGGAATTCGTGGGTAGAAGATTTTGAAATGTTTATCACAGCCAGTGGAATCACAAGCAATGCTCGAAAACGTGCTATGCTACTGTATCATGCAGGCAAACGCGTCCGAGAGATTTTTAAACAGTTATCAGACACCGGAGAATCTGATGATTTCGACATAGCCAAGAAAAAACTAAAAGCATACTTCGAACCACAAAAAAATCGGAGATATGAGGTATATCGATTCCGTCAAGCAATTCAGGAGACAACAGAAACACTTGATCAATTCCACACAAGACTTCGAACGCTCGCAGAGACTTGTGAATATCAAGACATTGAATTTGAAATAGAGGAACAAATCATTATTGGAGGTTCATCGTCAAAACTGCGTAAACGAGCTTTGAGAGACCCAGAGTTCAAATTGAAAGACATGCTGATTGAAGGCCGAAGAGATGAACAGAGTAAATTCCAAGCAAGAGATATAGAGTCAAAAGATGCTCATCCAACGACAGCAACGATGAATAAGATATCAAACAGAAATAATCGTACTTGCAAAGCATGTGGTGGTGACTTTCCACATAAAGGAGACTGTTACGCAAAAGGTAAAACATGCCGATCCTGTGGTAAGCAAAATCACTTTGCAAAATTTTGTTTTGATGCACAAAAATCTAAGGCTAATAGAAATAGAAATGCTAATCAACAAAGGCCAAATAGATCAAATTATCATCAAAAAAAGAAAGCCATTCAACCAGTAAAAGTTGATAACATTACTTCAGACTCTGAATCTGAAGAAGAATATCTGTATTCAGTAAAAAATCATACAGCTAAAATTAACCACGTCTCAAGTCCGACAGTAAACATAACTGTTCACGGAAAACAGTTACAGTTCACAATAAACACTGGAGCTAGCATAAACGTGATTGATCAGGACACTTTTTCAGATCTTAAAGGTATTAAGCTAAACACAACAAATGTAAAAGCTTATCCTTATGACTCAGACAAGCCTATGAAATTTGTCGGGAAATTTGTGTCCGAGGCAGAATCAAAGCGAAGAATTTCTGTTGCAACTTTTTACGTGACAAAATCAGCCGGAAGTGGTAATCTCTTGTCATACCAGACAGCCAAAGATCTTGATCTTATCAAATTGCAACTTAACACTGTCACTCGCAATAATTCTGTCTCAGATCCAAAGCTTCAAGAAATTCTTGATAAAAATGCTATCATGTTTCAAGGACTCGGTAAACTGAAAGGTCACAAGGTTAAATTAAATATCAACAAAGAGGTAACCCCAAAAGCCCAGCCACCAAGGCGTATACCTTATCACATAAGAGAAAAAGTGAAAGATGCTCTGTTAGAATTAGAAAAAGATGACGTCATAGAGCGAGTTCCAGAGAGCGAGGGAACGCCATGGGTTTCACCCTTAATTGCAGTACCTAAGAAAGATGGAGGCGTGAGAATTTGCGTTGATATGAGGCAAGCAAATGAGGCCATCACAAGAATTCGACACCCAATCCCCACAGTGGATGATATCAGTTTTAAACTGAATGGAGCTACGCATTTCTCAAAATTAGACCTATCGCAAGCTTATCATCAGCTTGAGCTAGAGCAGGAAAGTAGACACATAACAACATTTTCCTCGCACATCGGACTATTTCGTTATAAACGCCTTAATTATGGTACAAACGCAAGCGCTGAAATATTTCAGTATACATTAGCAACACAACTACAAGGTCTCAATGGAGTAGAAAACATAGCAGACGATATTGTCGTGTTTGGTAAATCACGTGAGGATCATGACAAAATCTAGAAAACTGTTTGAAAAGATTATCAGAACGAGGACTGAAACTGAATCGCAAGAAATGCAAATTCTTGGAAGAAAAATTACATTTTTCGGACAGGTTTTCTAAAGAAGGGACACGCCCTGACCCCAAAGAATTGAAGATTTGCTTCATGCTTCAAAACCAGCGAATGTGCAAGAAGTCAGAAGTTTGCTTGGAATGGCAAACTATAGCTGCAAATATATTGAAAATTTCGCAACAATAACGGCTCCACTACGAGAACTGACAAAGAAAGATGTAAAATTTGTATGGAATAATGAACAGGAAGAAGCATTTCAGAAGATAAAGAATGCATTGATATCTTCACCTTGTATGTCATATTTTGATAAAACTAAAGACACTTACGTAGTCGTTGATGCAAGTCCAGTTGGAATATCCGGAATATTATATCAGGCAATGGACCATACAAACGATGCTAGAAAAGTTATAGCATATGCAAGCAGTGCGCTTACAGAAGTCGAACAACGGTATTCACAAACAGAGAAAGAAGCCCTTGCCATCGTATATGCAGTTGAACACTTTCACTTGTTCTTATACGGAAAATCATTCACTCTGGTAACCGACCATAAGCCATTGGAAATCATATATGGCAAAAGAAATTCAAAAACATCTGCAAGAATAGAACGTTGGGTGCTAAGATTGCAACCGTACACTTTCAACGTTATCTACAAATCCGGAGCAGAAAATCCTGCGGATTACTTATCCAGACACCCGTCAACAAAAGAGATGCCGATGCATGAACACATTGCAGAACAGTATATTAATTTCTTAGCGTATCACAGTGTTCCAAAAGCACTCACAGTAGAAGAAATCGAAAAATCTACAAATGAAGATAGAGTTTTAAAATGTTTACGTGCATCCATTAAGCTGAATAAATGGGACAATGAAACTGTAAAACCATTTAAAACCATCAAAGATGAACTTGCAGTAACTTCAAAAGGAATTATTCTTCGCGGATCTAGAATAGTTATACCAGAAACAATGCAACAAAGAGCTATTGAGTTAGCACACGAATCACATCAAGGCTTGACAGAGACCAAATCATTGATTCGAGAAAAAATCTGGTTCCCAGATATTGATAACTTGGTAAAGACAACAATCGATCGTTGTATTCCATGTCAGGCAACTAGTAAACCAAACCCACCAGAACCACTTTCGATGACAGAAATGCCAAATGGTCCATGGGAATTGCTACATGTTGATTTTAAAGGACCTTTGCCTTCTGGTGAGTACCTTTTAGTCGTCACAGATAGATATTCGAGATTTCCAGAAGTGGAAATTGTCAATTCTACAAGAGCTTCGACCGTCATTGCGAAGTTAGATAAAATATTTGCTGTTCATGGCATACCATTACAAGTCAAATCGGACAATGGTCCACCGTTTAATAGTGAAGAATATGATCGCTATTTCAAGATACTTGGCATAAAGAAAGTTCTATTAACACCAGTCTGGCCCCAGGCCAATGCTGAAGTAGAACGATTTATGCAACCTTTAACAAAATCGCTGCAAACAGCGCGCATTGAAAATCGACCTTGGAAACAAGAGTTACAAAGATTTCTACTTCAATATCGCACAACACCTCACTGTTCCACAGGTGTACCACCAGTTGAACTTCTATACAATCGATCAGTGAGAGGAAAGCTACCTTTACTTGACAAGAAGAAGATATTAAATCGTCATGCCGAAGCTAAGCATAACGAAATTGCTAAGCAAACCTACAACAAGAACTATGCTGACAAAAGGAGGAATACAAAAGAGAGTAATATTGCTGTTGGTGATTGCGTATTGGTTCGTCAACCAGGTACGAACAAATTAACACCAAACTTTTGTGAAACACCTTACACCGTAATCAAGAGAGAACGATCAAGAATCACTGCAGAGAATAAAGAAGGTCATCGTATAACACGCAATATATCTCGCTTTAAAAAGTTACCGAAAGAACATTGTCAGTTGAATAATGATGATGATGATGATGATTATAATGATCGCAATGAAATAATTGTAGCTGAAAGAGACCAAGAACAGTCAGTAAGAAGATCAACTAGAGAATCTAAACAACCTGAGCGATATGGACAACCAATTCCATTTTAACAATTATGTAGCTACTCAATGTTTTGTTTTGTTTTTAAAAAAAAGGAAGTGATGTAGTATTGTACTATTTACATTATGTCATCATTAGAGCCCAGGACTCTGGCTATGCGTAGAACATGTGCTTCGATTATCGATTAGAGAGTTATGTTATGTTGACTTACAAAATGGCCTACTCTCTGGTGTTCATCTTATTATAACAATATTATAAAATGCAGACATATTTCCACCTTAAGCGTGATTTGTGAAAAAAACAAACAAAACAAAACTAACAATCTTCAACAAACAAGGAAATTGAAATCAAGTACATTTAAAAAAAACCCTGTCTTTGAAGGGTTTACTTCACATAATTAAAACAGCGTACAATATGATTCTTCGAATTGCAAACTGATGACTTAAGAATTCTATTAAAAACTGTCTTCCAAAAAACTGAATGAATCAGCAGAATCCCGCTGCAGTTTACTAATGCCTATGCAGTTTAAAACTATCATATAAGAATCCAAAATTTGCCAAATTACCTTTGTTCTCGAATCCCGTTCACTCCAGATTGAAAATAGAAGCTTTTTATCTTGAAGAAACTTTAAAAATTTTTTAACTTCTGACGTTTCAGATAAGAAAGGATGCATTTTCTCGCAGTCTTTATACCTACAGCAAAATAGCATAACTTCGAACGTTGTTATTCATTACAATTTTCTGCCACCGCAAAACTTACAAACTTCTAAGAAACTTGGAAGGTGTCAGTTCGTGTAAAAATCAAGAACTACCAGTCTTCAAAATTGTCTAAACGTTTCTTTTTATTTTCTTAAATTGCAATGACGGAAAATTATGCCTGATCTCTCCATTTTTGTGAATAGTTCTAAGTTAGCTTTCCCAAAAATAGCAACTAGTGATAAATGCCTTTATTCCGTGCAAAGAATGCAACTAAACAATACAAAACTCACAGTACAAAAAAATAATAATGTCTCTAGTTCATTCACTGGTGCTTCAAAGTGTCCAACCGAATTCTGACTCCAAGCGGTCGATGTGATCACGACGAAGAAACGGCATGACATCTGGCTTCACAAACAAGTGTTCCTTTCTAAAAGAGGGATTTTTTAGCTGAACGCATTGTTTTCGTAGATGAAAGTGTACATTCTGTGGTTCCATTGTCCAGGTGAGCTGTCCTGTTTTTTTATCGCGAAAGCATCGGTAGTCGCGATGAACAATGACAATGTCGTCTGTCCCATTAACCGGTGGATTGACGATTGCCAGACCACATCCATAGCATTTAGACACCGTTGTTCCCGGCAGCCACTTTAGATATGCTGGTGTTGTGGTGGTCGGTTGATTGAAACGTTCAGAAACGATCATTCAAACTTAGTCGGTTGATTGAACGTTCAGAAAATGGTCTTTATAAGTTTGAGAACAGGATGCACGTGTGGGCAAGAGGTTGCTTACCGACTGCCCTCATAAAATTGCTAATTTTATTCACTTTCTAATTGTTTTCCCCTGATCTTCAGGGCTCTGCTCTTGCCCTGTCCTTCTGACCGCATTAAAGGCTTTGATATTTTATCTTGTTAAGGGTGGGGACATCACTTTTTCTTTCCGTTTGTTATTACCTGTTCTGTACCATTTCTGCTGATTCTCCAACGTTCCTGTCCTTCCTGCATTTTCTCCAATGTTCCAACACGTTTTCATGTCATTCTCCAGAATTCCCAACGCTTTAGCCATTAGGGATACTTCTTGAGTATTTCGAAACATAGTTACTAATTATTATTTTTAAACGTGGTTGCATAGTTCTTTTAACCTCGGATGAAAAAGAAATTAACTCTCGGCCTTGTCCAACACAATAAGTAACAACTTTCCCATAATAGTTGAAAGTTCAGATCGCAGGTGCAGGTCATTTTCATTTCCTCGTGATGAGGCAGATTTGTCGAAAAGAAGAATAAGCTTTTGAAAATATTTCAGTCGAAATTATTTTGGTTTTATTTTATAGCGATATATTTGAACAAGAACTACCGCTCAGAGTACTAGAAATACGTATTCCACTTTCGCAACATTCCAACATTCCAACATTCCAACAATCCAACATTCCAACATTCCAACAATCCAACATTCCAACATTCCAACATTCCAACAATCCAACATTCCAACATTCCAACATTCCAACAATCCAACATTCCAACATTCCAACAATCCAACATTCCAACATTCCAACATTCCAACATTGCAAGAATCCAACATTCCAACATTCCAACATTCCAACATTCCAACATTCCAACAATCCAACATTCCAACATTCCAACAATCCAACATTCCAACATTCCAACATTCCAACATTCCAACATTCCAACAATCCAACATTCCAACATTCCAACATTCCACATTCCATGTTTTAAAGATAGCCAAAAGAAGAATAAGCTTTTGAAAATATTTCAGTCGAAATTATTTTGGTTTTATTTTATAGCGATATATTTGAGCAAGAACTACTGCTCAGAGTACTAGAAATACGTATTCCACTTTGGCAACATTCCAACATTCCAACATTCCAACAATCCAACATTCCAACATTCCAACATTCCAACAATCCAACATTCCAACATTCCAACATTCCAACAATCCAACATTCCAACATTCCAACATTCCAACATTCCAACAATCCAACATTCCAACATTCCAACAATCCAACATTCCAACATTCCAACATTCCAACATTCCAACAATCCAACATTCCAACATTCCAACATTCCACATTCCATGCTTTAAAGATAGCCGTTTTTTCAGTCGCATTTCTGTCGTGTTCAAGTTCGCAGAATAGAAAATTTTGAGTGGGAGTGGGAGTGGGTCGTGTTAGCCAGTGGGAGTTGTTTGGTACGTCTTTCCCCTCTTTCAAAGTAAGAGAAACTGTGCTTGAGCCTAAACTTTTATGCTGTCGGCTAAACGAGGTCTTAAAAGTACCTAGCTAATACACAAGGCTTCAGCATGGTTTTACCACTCGTCATGGTGAAGGTAAAGGTGAAATGGTGTATTGCCAGTTGCTAGGATCTTAGTGGTACGTTAACTAATCTGGGGCTCAAATCCTGGGGCTCAAATCCCGAACTTCTAGTCGTCATTATCACAAATTTTTAATGTCAGACGTGATAAATGTTAATCAACCTTTGAAAACTAAATTATCTCTATTTAGTAATTCTTGTTGTGTTTGTATCTACAGCAATTTCTCCGATTTTCTCTAGTCTGCAAGCCGATGCACACGCATGCGCAGAATATTCTCCCCACAATTATCTTGATTCATTGAAAAAATTCTGTGAGTAGAAACAGAGGACCTTATACAATTGTTCAGTGTCATGAGTTGGAAGTGTAAGCAAGGGGTATCCAAGCGTAAGCACATGGTCTAGGGGCCGGATATCCCCTCCCTCCGTTGGCTGGCGGAAGACTCATGGGGGGAATAGCGATTTCCTGTAACGGGAACCACCGTAAGATGCGACGCCTCAGCCACAATGTCTCGGCATTGTGGATGCAAGTGGGGAGCATTCATCTCCAGCACTGAGCAATGTTTTTGGTTTTGTTGCTAGTTTTGCTAGCGTAAGGAAAATTTACTGGAAGGCTTTTACTCTGTCTGTTTTCTTTGCAGAAACACGTGGACCACTTTGAAACCGATTATTCAAAATGGCTGTCTTTTAAAGCGAGTAGTCGAAGGAAAAATGGCGACAGATCATGAAGAAGAAACGAATGACCTTATCAGTGGGGATTCTGCATCATTTTATAATGACATGTATCAGTTGATAGACAATCAAGAGTATAGGTACAGTTTATAGATTATGTTAATAAGATTCGGCTATCTTTAAAACATGGAATGTGGAATGTTGGAATGTTGGAATGTTGGAATGTTGGAATGTTGGAATGTTGGAATGTTGGAATGTTGGATTGTTGGAATGTTGGAATATTGGAATGTTGGATTGTTGGAATGTTGGAATGTTGGAATGTTGGATTGTTGGAATGTTGGAATGTTGGATTGTTGGATTGTTGGAATGTTGGATTGTTGGAATGTTGGAATGTTGGAATGTTGCTAAAGTGGAATACGTATTTCTAGTACTCTGAGCAGTAGTTCTTGTTCAAATATATCGCTATAAAATAAAACAAAAATAATTTCGACTGAAATATTTTCAAAAGCTTATTCTTCTTTTGGCTATCTTTAAAACATGGAATGTGGAATGTTGGAATGTTGGAATGTTGGATTGTTGGAATGTTGGAATGTTGGAATGTTGGATTGTTGGAATGTTGGAATGTTGGAATGTTGGATTGTTGGAATGTTGGAATGTTGGATTGTTGGAATGTTGGAATGTTGGAATGTTGGAATGTTGGATTGTTGGAATGTTGGAATGTTGGAATGTTGGATTGTTGGAATGTTGGAATGTTGGATTGTTGGAATGTTGGAATGTTGGAATGTTGCGAAAGTGGAATACGTATTTCTAGTACTCTGAGCGGTAGTTCTTGTTCAAATATATCGCTATAAAATAAAACCAAAATAATTTCGACTGAAATATTTTCAAAAGCTTATTCTTCTTTTCGACAAATCTGCCTCATCACGAGGAAATGAAAATGACCTGCACCTGCGATCTGAACTTTCAACTATTATGGGAAAGTTGTTACTTATTGTGTTGGACAAGGCTGAGAGTTAATTTCTTTTTCATCCGAGGTTAAAAGCACTATGCAACCACGTTTAAAAATAATAATTAGTAACTATGTTTCGAAATACTCAAGAAGTATCCCTAATGGCTAAAATGAGGAGCGTTGGGGAACGTCGAGGAATGACGGGGAGCGGCATGGGAACTGCAGCGAATGATGGGGAGAACGGCATTGGAACGCGGGAGGGTGGAAGAAAGCGTTGGGAATTCTGGAGAATGACATGAAAACGTGTTGGAACATTGGAGAAAATGCAGGAAGGACAGGAACGTTGGAAAACCAGCAGAAATGGTACAGAACAGGTAATAACAAACGGAAAGAAAAAGTGATGTCCCCACCCTTAACAAGATAAAATATCAAAGCCTTTAATGCGGTCAGAAGGACAGGGCAAGAGCAGAGCCCTGAAGATCAGGGGAAAACAATTAGAAAGTGAATAAAATTAGCAATTTTATGAGGGCAGTCGGTAAGCAACCTCTTGCCCACACGTGCATCCTGTTCTCAAACTTATAAAGACCATTTTCTGAACGTTCAATCAACCGACTAAGTTTGAATGATCGTTTCTGAACGTTTCAATCAACCGACCACCACAACGCCAGCATATCTAAAGTGGCTGCCGGGAACAACGGTGTCTAAATGCTATGGATGTGGTCTGGCAATCGTCAATCCACCGGTTAATGGGACAGACGACATTGTCATTGTTCATCGCGACTACCGATGCTTTCGCGATAAAAAAACAGGACAGCTCACCTGGACAATGGAACCACAGAATGTACACTTTCATCTACGAAAACAATGCGTTCAGCTAAAAAATCCCTCTTTTAGAAAGGAACACTTGTTTGTGAAGCCAGATGTCATGCCGTTTCTTCGTCGTGATCACATTGACCGCTTGGAGTCAGAATTCGGTTGGACACTTTGAAGCACCAGTGAATGAACTAGAGACATTATTATTTTTTTGTACTGTGAGTTTTGTATTGTTTAGTTGCATTCTTTGCACGGAATAAAGGCATTTATCACTAGTTGCTATTTTGGGAAAGCTAACTTAGAACTATTCACAAAATGGAGAGATCAGGCATAATTTTCCGTCATTGCAATTTAAGAAAATAAAAGAAACGTTTAGACAATTTTGAAGACTGGTAGTTCTTGATTTTTACACGAACTGACACCTTCCAAGTTTCTTAGAAGTTTGTAAGTTTTGCGGTGGCAGAAAATTGTAATGAATAACAACGTTCGAAGTTATGCTATTTTGCTGTAGGTATAAAGACTGCGAGAAAATGCATCCTTTCTTATCTGAAAAGTCAGAAGTTAAAAAATTTTTAAAGTTTCTTCAAGATAAAAAGCTTCTATTTTCAATCTGGAGTGAACGGGATTGGAGAACAAAGGTAATTTGGCAAATTTTGGATTCTTATATGATAGTTTTAAACTGCATAGGCATTAGTAAACTGCAGCGGGATTCTGCTGATTCATTCAGTTTTTTGGAAGACAGTTTTTAATAGAATTCTTAAGTCATCAGTTTGCAATTCGAAGAATCATATTGTACGCTGTTTTAATTATGTGAAGTAAACCCTTCAAAGACAGGGTTTTTTTTTAAATGTACTTGATTTCAATTTCCTTGTTTGTTGAAGATTGTTAGTTTTGTTTTGTTTGTTTTTTTCACAAATCACGCTTAAGGTGGAAATATGTCTGCATTTATTTGATGTCTTTCTACATTTAATTATCAAAATGAAATGGCAAAAGAACTGCCTCTGTGACTAGGTAACAGTAGTAGAAATATGTATTCCACTATTGCAACATTCCAGCATTCCAACATTCCAGCTTTCAACATTCCAACAATCCAACATTCCAACAATCCAACATTCCAACATTCCAACATTCCAACATTCCAACATTCCAACATTCCAACAATCCAACATTCCAACATTACAACATTCCAACAATCCAACATTCCAACAATCCAACATTCCAACAATCCAACATTCCAACATTCCACATTCCATGTTTTAAAGATAGCCTTTTATCAAGCTCTGAAGAATTTAAATGCGTTTCTTGCAAAAGGAGAAGGTCAAAATTCTTTGAAAATAAATGATGCAAAACTGTGTCACGATGACGGGGGTCTCGCAACCCATTCACATTTATACTTGCAATACAAGCCATAGTTAAATGTAGGAAAAAGGGGATAAGATAGATATACAGATTTATTTGTGGTGTTCATTGGATTTACCTGGGGCTTTCTTTGTTTTAGTGTTCTTTTTCTCTGGTGTAGATGTGATACTTCGTTTTGTTCCCTTTTTGTATGGTTGGTAGGCATTGATGGCTATTGCTGGGTCTTGTGGTGGGTCGGGGGTATTTTTTGTTTCTTTTGGTTGGCGGTTATCCGTGGTTGAAGGCAGAACAGGTTTTGGGCGTTTTGGTTTTGTGCTGGTATCTTTGGTGGGTGTAGACTGGATGTCCTCTTGAGTTTCTTTTGTCGCTATTTCGGGTTCTGGTTGTATTGTGGGTTTTGGTATTTGGGGTTTTGTGTTGGGTGTGGGATCTTCACGTTCCTCTTGGGGTTGGATTTCTTCATTGTCGCTATGTCTTTCGGTCTCTGGTTGTTGGGTTTGTGTGTTCTCGTCTTCTTCCTCTGATTCTCTGTCCGGTGTTTCTTGCCAAGGCTCTTGCTCGATCCGGTCTTCAAATGCCTCCAAGTCTGAGTCTACGATTTCGTTGGGTAAAACTCTACCCCTAGGGCGTCGGATGATTTGAAATCGCTCGCATTTATTCTTTTGATGATCTGTTGATCCGCAAAGATAACAATGCTTCAGATCCTTCGATGGGCAATCCCCTGTCCTGTGTGTATCTTTCATACAAATTTTACAAAACACAGGCTTGCCCTTGAAGGATAGTGAGATTTTGTGATTTTTTATCAGTAGAAATGGTGGCAATTCCTGTGACATTGAAGGGTACATTGTGACAAGGCGTTTGCCATTAAAAACGTGAGGAAAGCCCTCCCAAGTTTGCTTCCATATGCGTAGAACAGTGCCAAACTTCTCCAGTTCGCTGCGAATTTCGTTGTCCGAAATGTCCGGAGTAGCATCAGGAATTGTAATCAGGGTTGCTCTTTTCTTACTGGGGTAAAGATGACTCCAGGCTCTTTTTTTGTCATTGATGGAAATTTTATTAAATTGTCGATCACGTTATCCACCATGTTTGGTTTGGCAAAAATAATATTCCACTTCTGGCGTCCGGGCATTGATGACAAAGGCATAAGCTGTTGTACGGCGTTTGGGTTGTCGAATTTTCTTTGAAAAAAAATGGATGATTTCCTTAAAATTGATGGCTTCTTGAGTTTCAAATTTTGCTCCTCGAGCAGCTAAATCACCAGGCAACATTCTGGCATCGGATCTTTTGAGTTTCTCTGCAAAAGACATTTTCTTTGGTTGATTTTCTGCATCATGGTTTTCCATTGGATCTCCCCATATTGTTGTTTCTTGGTTTGAGGCCATATTTCAGAGTTGAAAAGTTCCACAGGATAACTGAAATTTACTTCAAAAAGTCTGTATAAGACTTTATAACAAATTTATCAATAATTATAAACAAATTTCGATCGATTTCTGACACTTTTAGGCTAGAAAAAAGCGAAATAGGGAAGAGCAAAAAAATCGCATGATCAAGATGTCTTCCCCGTCAGGTAAGTATGCAGGATTTTTCTAGCAGAGGGAGCGTCCTTCAGGAACTTCTCATTTCAAATGTGGTACATTGGCAACAGACGACAAGTGAAAGGCTGGCACTTCCATTCCGTTGAGATCGGCAAAGGATGAGAACAGATTTGGTAAGACTCGTTGCGGTTGGGACTTTCAGCACCAATGCTATGCGATGGTGAAAGGTCGAATTAATAAGGCAAAACAAATGCTGTTTCCTGTATAAGAATTGTTGATGCAGTGCAATGTGAGAGATGGATGGCTAAGACATCCGCAAGACGATGATGACAGAAAGAGATGTGACGATGAAGAAGGTTTTTCTGTGTTGCTTGTTTTACACTTCGAGATGAGGGGGTGGGCCATCCATGGCGGCACTGCAATACCAGGACAACCCGTGTCCGGGGTGAAGCAAGCTTCAGACCCACGGACCAATTCCAAAAATCAGTTTAATATTTGAGCACCCTTGGGTGCATATCAGATATTAAGCTGATAAGAACAGATACTACACTTGATCTTAGCCAAAAGGCTGAGAAGCGATAACGAACTAGTCTTCGCTTCAGGCCGCAACTCCACACGTGTTGCAATCACACGTGGGTGCAGGACAGCGACACGGAACTGCCAGTCAGTCCGTGTGCAATACCTGGCTGGCTGGCTACGCTACGTCGGTTGAAAAGAAGGACTGCAATTGCAAAAAGTGAAGCCTACAACACCAGGTGTTCCCAGGCGGTCACCCATCCTGGGACTGTGACTTATACAAAGGGAAAGTCCCTCCCAAAATGGGAAAGTCCCGGGAAAGTCTCAGATAATGATGTAATAATCCTTAAATCTGATTGGTTAGAAAAAAGGGAGAGTTCCAAATAAGGTCATAATAATCTTCTAATCTGATTGGTTAGAAGAACAGGGAAATTTCAAAGAAAAACGGGAAAGTCCTGGAATATGACAGATGAATAAGATATATTAATATGATATATTAATATGACAATATGATTGGATAGAATTTGTAAGCAAGGAAGGAAAGTCTCTCAACATTCAATTCAGGTCAAGCTTGAAGTAAAGATGATTTCACTAGCTTTCCTCATATTTAAACAATGAGAGTTGACTAGGAAAAAATTGCATATTACGTAGAGAAGAACTTTGAGCTAGATTTGGGTGTTATTTTTAGTATGCGATGAATACCAATCAATATATATTACTGCTATTGGCTGCAGGACTTCATGGCATATGCAAGAGCTAACACTATCCATTCAATTAAGTCTCTGGTAGAACAACATCCTAAAGATCTACATCCTAAAGATCAAGTTGATCATGTTTTTCACATTATAAATCAGGAAGAAGGAAATTGGGAAAGAATGCCTGTATTAAGAATTTTCATCGAAAAACTTGTAGAAGATTTTATAATAAACAAAAATAGAGCAAGAGTGTTGTCTCTCACTGAAGAGTTTATTGCAGAAAACAATAATGCGGTGTTAGGAGACTGGGTAAAAACTGGTAATTGACCCTGATTGTTTTATGTTATATTTTTAAGTTGTCTTAAATAACTACATTATACATATGGAATGTATCAAAATGTTAAATTCGATTAATGAAACAGATAATGAAGTTGGTGATTTACAAGATGTCTATATCTATTTGAAAACTATAAAAGAGTTATAATAAAAGAAATGCATTCCTATATCATATATTAAAACTACAGAGAATTTTTGCAAAAAGCATGAATAACAAATTTCAAGGAAGAATACCTGAAGATATTAAAAAATAACTAGTTCAACTCTTAGATAATCGTGATATTCAACCTCATGAATTTCTGCGAAAATTTTTACAAATAAATCCTTTTCCAGATGTTAATGGGATATTAGCGAAACTCCTGTATTGTTTCCTGAATAATAAATGTATAAGATGGAATGATCAAGAAAAGTCTATTAAAGATCTAAGAAAATCTGATAAAAGTTTAGAAGAATACATACATAAATTAGAATTTGATCATAAATTTCTTGTCTTGAATTTCCTGTAAATTCTGCATAGTACACTTCCAATTGTCATGATTGTAGTCTCCCGCTCGATTTTGTTGCCAAAATTAATATCTTTGCATCAATGTGATGTTTGAGGTGTACTCTTTATAAAACATTGTGGTGCAATTTTTTCTAGCCCATTTAAGGGGGTTCGGGGTTACTTTGAAAAAACTGCTGAAATTTTAAACCCCTGCAGAGGAGCAAATTTACGTTTTCGCTGTTTATCTGCACATCTCGAATTGTTTTGGGTAAAAATGCATAATACCGGCTACTCTGTATGATTCAATATCACATGAATATGGATAAGTTGACCAGTCACACCCATTTCCATATATGGAAAACCCTGGTCTTGGATGTCTCCCTTAAACAAAAATTTCAAGTTCAGCAGTGAAAAGGAGGTAAAATGTACAGAGCAAGGTTTTTGTGCTAAGCAATGTTTTTGTGCATGTACCCCCGGCCATGAGCAAAACTTTTGTGCATCGTTGCATGAAGGACTTGTGACATGTGCTTTAAACATGGCGGAATCAGAAGTTAGTGCAACTTCCTCTTATTCTGATTACTTGTGTACTTCAAATTTATAATGAGTTGGAAAGCAAAGAGGTGTGCTATTTGCAAAAAAGGAAACAGGGATCTAAATAAAAATCCAAGCAAAGGAAATTAGAAAAGCTACATGATTATGCAAGGAAACGGTGCTCATTTGGAGAAACAAAATTTTCAACAGTCTGTGAAAGAATAGAATATCTCTCAGATGGCTTCTTTGAATCTGCCTTTCATTGGAAATGTTACAAAGCAGAAAAGAGATTTAGAGATGGTAAAACTACCGTGAGCGTTGCTCCACTGAAACGTTGACGCCCGTCCTCATGTTTAAGCTCCACACAGGGCTATGTTCCTAAACCTAGGCCTTCAAGAAGCATGAATACAAGCAGAATTAAAATATGAATTTTTGCATGCAAAGATCCAGAGTCTGGAGAAATTCATCGGGTAATGAGTGAGACTATGAGTATGCGGTTCATGTATGTTAAGAAAAACTCGCCACTAGAATCAGTGAAAGTGAAATTGGCATTTATTGAATAGCCTCTTGACTGTGTTGCGTATGATGTTCACTATCATAGGAACTGTATTCGCATGCACGAACACAAACGCGAGAGTGTACATGGTGTAGCATACAATGAGCATGACAGACAAAACATTTTATTTGTAATGTTGACATGATACACGCTTTGCAGTGTACTTTAGCAAAAGGTAAAATCATCACCGTGAGTTATGCAGAAAAAATCTACAGGGAATTGCTTGAGCAAAATGGGTTATCTTTTGGAATAAGTGATAAAAGGAAGTATTTGAAGGAGCTGATTACAAGAAATATTGAGGGAGTAGACTTTGTGAAGTCACATCATATGAATGAAAGTTAACATATAGTTTGCAAACAGCTTCTAGGTAAGGCAATTTCCAATCTCCGAGAATCTAAAGAAGATGAAGATGAAGAAATAGACATAGAAATCCTATCCAAAGCAGCTAGAATGCTAAGAAAAGACATTATGTCCCAAGAGAAATGGAATTTCAGTGGATCTTTCGATGATCTTCAATTCCCTAGAATGTTAGAATGTTTTATAAAATGGCTTCTGGTTGGACCAAAAGAAGTGGAAGCAGTCAGTAAAAGGGTCATCAGTGCCAAGAAAGCTATAGGAAAGTCTGTCAGATAGTCATTTCATCTGTTATCACAGACAGGCAAAGAACATACCATGCAAAAACAGATAGTGGGTTAAGAAGTCGTTGTAATACACCTTTAAGCGTTGGTCTGGCATTAAATGTTCATAAGAGAATGAGAAGTAAAGCTCTTGTCAACAGTCTTTATGAACTAAAGTTAAGCTCTACTTACACTGAAATAATGAATATTGAAATAAGACTTGCAACTGGAGTTATTTCGCAAATGAACGGATCCAATGGTTACTTCTTACCAGAATTTGTTAAGAAAGGTCAAAGCATCTTCCTTGTGGCAGACAATGTTGATTTCCTCGAAAACACGCCAGATGGACAAAACACTTTACAAGGCACAATTCTTGCTATAAATCAAAATAATTTTGATGTAGGCCAAAATATGATTCAACCAATGGTACTGTCCGAAACTGCATCTCCACTACAATTACAGACCGACTATATTGATGCCCCCAAGCTAACAGCAGCATCTCCCTAATTCACAAATTATCAGCACAATATATTCGAAGCTAAGTCCGAGGAGGCAAAGAGGAAATACTTGATGTATTTCATTACATTTCAGAATGAGAACGATGATAAATAATTTAGACATTGCATTATCAATTTATTGATTTTTAAGATTACATATTACCACTCAAGTGAAAGAAAGACCCAAAATGTTGAGACAATAGACAAAACTAGGGAAGCAGATATAACAAGCCATGTGAAAGAAAGTTACCTTCCTATGCCTATGTGGGCTGCAACAAATTCACTTATTTCGTCTGAGGAAAAAAGCAATTCAGGTAGACAAAAAACCAACAGTGGCATTGTAACACCATTGCTTCGTCAGCCTCCAACAGATTATGGAACACTTTATACTGTTCTTTGCAGAGCACAACATATTTCAGCAGCAGTTGTTGAGCCAGAGAAAAGAACTGTAGTAAAACTAGACATGGATCTATATGAAAGAGCAGTCAAGATTCAAATTTCATCAAAGAATTGCAACTGTTCATTATTTCCACTTTAACACTTCTAGATTCCATATTTGATATAAAAAAGGTGAGACAAAATGTTTTAATGTCCAGGCACAATGCTTTTTGCAAGGCACTCAATTGAGTTGAATGACGTCATGGTAAGTGTAAAAATGCACTCCTTCCCTAAAACCCTGGTAGGGCCACAAACATGAAACAAAGTTTATTTGATAATTTAACACTTCTAGATTCCATAATTGATATGAAAAGGATGGGACAAAATGTTAAATATCCAGGCTCAATGCTTTTTTGCAAAGCACTCAATTGAGTTGAATGACATCATTTAAGTGTAAAATGTGCTCCCTCCCTATATCTCTGGTAGAGTCACAAACACCAAAAAAGTATATTTGATAGTTTAACACTTCTATATTCAATATTTGATATGAAAAGGATGGGACAAAATGTTTAATAGGCAGGCTTAATGCTTTTTGCAAACTGTAAAAATGGAAAGTGTAAAAATGTGCTTCTTCCTTTAATCTCTGGTGGGGCCACAAACATCAAACAAAGTATATTTGATAGTTTGACACTTCTAGATTCCATATTGGATATGAAAAAGGTGGGACAAAATGATTTATGTCCAGGCTCAATGCTTTTTGGAAGGCATTCAATTCAGTTGAAAAACGTTCTGTGAGTGCAAAATTTTCTCCCTCCCTAAGTCTCTGGTGGGATCACAAACACCAAAAAAATTTTATTTGACAGTTCAAGACTTCTAGATTCCATGTTTGAAAAGAGAAAGGTGGACAAAATGTTTAATGTCCAGGCTCAATTCTTTTTGCAAGGCACTCAACCGAGTTGAAAGATGTCATGCTTAGTGTAAATAGGTGCTCCCTCCCTAAGTCTCTGGTGGGATCACAAACACCAACAAAATTTTATTATCTATACTGGGTAAAGGAGTTTTTTTAACTATCAGTCTAAAGTATAAGTCCAGGAATCAGGATAGTTTTTCAGTTGGACCTTAACATTCTAAGATGATAGCTCTTTCTGGAATATTTTACTTGTGTACTTTAGGAAGTAGGTAAAACAGTGGCGTACGACTTTAATAGTTTAGAGAAAGAGAATCAAAACATTGTCCACCCATGCAAAAGAGGTGTGCTATGAAAGATTGCGTCTCAAAGGCAACTAATGTGCTATAATCAACAGGTTTTTCCAAGTAAAATTGGTTGTCTAGGAGTTGTCTGTAGGCCTCCTGTGTGTTCATATCTATTGGCCAGACTATCCCTTTCCCACCCTTGTCTAGAGGATTAATGAAGAATTTTGTTCTTAACACTAGACTATTGCACACCTTAAATTTGTCTCTTGTTAGATTGCTGATCGCCCATAATTTGTTAAATTTGCATATTCAGAGCCCTGTGGACGCCAGGGAGAGGGTGTAGCGAATGGTCTAACATGATCCTCAGCCCATCCTCTTTGGAAATATGCCTCCTTATTCTATTTTTAGACTGGGATACTCAGTACAATACCTCTACAAGGGTTTCTATTATAACTATGTTGTAAATTAAGATATTGCAATGAAAGTTTTTAAGAATATACCGTTTGATGCAGACCCCTCAGGAAAAATGATCCCTTATTCTATTTTTAGACTTGGGTACTCAGTACCATACCTCTAGAAGGCTTTCTATTATAACTATATTGGGAATTCAATATTAGAATGAAACTCGGCAACAATACACCGTTTGATACGCTAAGTAAGATAGGATGCAGACCTGTTCAAAAAAGTGCCCCCAGTTTTAAGACTTTAAGACTCGGTTCCAATCTAAAAACGTTTTAATCGAGGGGCAATTCACTCCTTGAAAATTTCGTACACCTTTGCTGGAAGCTCTGTTGTTTTCTCGGAAGTCTCTTGAAAGTCCTTCTGTTCTAATAGAAGTCTCATACGCCTTTTTGCAGAGTGAAATGCGCCCTTGGTTTCAATTATAACTGTGATATACTACGTTAATATATTACAATAGGAACATTCCTCCTATCAATATGTTCAATGCTGTGTCTAGCATACCTAGTTTCAAGCATCTCTATTTCAATAACTATCAATTAGATTTTTTGACAAGTAGCATACCAAAATAAGTGGGATTTTAATCTGGGTTGCATGACGAGAGAGCCAACGACGTTTCCGCAGAGCTATAGTGCTGAATGAAAGTGCCGAGTAACTCTCCAACTCATACAGTCCAAGGCTCTCCTCCCGCCTGACGTTTTGTGTTTCCGCTATGTTCAGCCTTCTTCTGCAACCCTTCAATAACTATTAATTATTTACAAGCTTATTATAAACTTAAAACATACTTGTATGAAATGATAATAATAAATTAAATAAGAAAGAGGCCTAGTACCAACCCCTTGCTAAACGCCGCATAGTTAATTTCCAAGTATACAGTAAGTTGTAGCTATAAAAACTTTTTTTGGCTATGGCTGGTATGCTATGTTCATCTAAGGGTGCAACCATGTTATTGTGCCTGAGAATATGCCCGAAAATGATTCTGCTGTTCATCGCAATTAAGAAGTTTTGTACAACGCAAAGACTATTCATGTGACCTCTGTGCAAATTTATAAACTTTCAGCATACATACCATCAATCAATAATATACACTGACTCTCATATACGACCAATCTCCTCATACCGTTTTCTTTGACACGAGAACACCGGGTGCCGGAGCATACTAGTCATCCCTCCAAAATTATCTTCAAGGGAGATTAGCTGCTGAATCTGAAGTGATGGGGCTGGTATGGGTTAAATATATTATCATTTTGATATACAACATTGCATCAGTTTTTATACACCATACTGTATACATGAAATGTGTTGCAAAGCATTTAGCGTGGGTTTGTGCTAGGCAATTATTTCATTTTTGATTATTATTTATTATTTCATACAAAAAGTCCAAAGTCTAAAAATAGAATATTGGGACATTTTCCGGGGGGTCTGCATCCTATCCTCCTTAGCGTATCAAATTGTGTATTCTTGCGAAGTTTCAATGCAATATTGTAAATTGCAACATAGTCATAATAGAAACCCTTGCAGAGGTATGGTACCGAGTACCCCAGTCTATAAATAGAATAAGGGGCATTTTTCGGGATGGGTCTGCATCCTATCTTTTTCAGCCCATCAAACTATGTATTCTTGTGGAGTTTAATTGCGATGTCGTAGTCCCAAACATAGTTATAATAGAAACCCTTGTAGAGGTATGGTACCGAGTACCCAAGTCTAAAAATATAAAAAGAGGCATTTTTCAGGAGTAGTCTGCATCCTATCTTTTTTAACATATCAAACTGTGTATTCTTCCCAATTTTCATGCTTGTATCACATTTTGCAGAATTCACCAATATCTCAGAGCTAACATCCCTGACTATATAGAAAGATACTGCTGTAAAATCCACCTATACCCTGAAAAAGTTTAAAGTTTAAATTTGTTATAGTATCTTGTATCACTAATATTAGGTATTTATGTATTACTCGTGAATTGAAGGCATTAGAAGCAATGGCAAGAAATTAGTTAATAAGCAACAGACTGTAAAAATTTGATTAGCAACTGGATATAAAGTTAAGGCTTAGAACACCATTGAGAATTTGAAAGTTCTTAACGCTACCAATTGCCTCTTTTACATGGATTCTTAAAGTGGCTATAAGGGTGGTTTCTTGACTTTCTTTGGGAGTCAGCTGTACACGAGAACCTTTAAAAGGAGGAATATTAAGGATGACACCAATGGGGAGAATATCCGCTATGTCGTATCCACAGTCTGCCATTGTCACCAGGCTCAAGGAGAGACAAAATGCAAAATTTTCTGTGATTTCTTTGTCAGAAACACGTCTTGACCAGAGCTTTGATACATATATCATTGCACCAGTAGGAAATATTCCTACTACTGCTCTCCATGTATTGTGATGCTTATACTCAGACCATGTTTGCGACCGGCTTTCATGGATAATGGAACCTCAATGAAGATTTCGGTGCAGCCGATGATCACTCTTGTGGAAGGGAATATCTTGAACTTTTCAGGCATTAGTTTCTAAATGATCTCTTTTGGAGGAAAGGGAAAAGCAGTGGCAATTCATGAAATAGGAAGTTGATCCAGGTGTATGGTGGCCCATAGCTATCATTGTGATTTATGGCAATGGTCTTCGTATTTTTGCAAAAATAACAATAAAAAAGTTAATAAAATGAAAAAAGAAAAAAATAAAGAAAAATAAAAATAGAAATAATTAAATAAATGAGAAATTAAAAATTAAAATTAAAATAAATAAAAAAGAAAATAAGACAATATAAAAAAATAGAAAAATAAAGAAAAATTAAAAAAAATAAATAAGATGAAAAATAAAAAAGTTATGAAAAAATTAGATAAAAAAAATTAAAAATGAAAAATTTATTTTTTCTTTTTCCTGTATGTGGCCCAGCGCTATCAACTATCACACTGGTACTTCGTGTAAATTGGTGACAACAGCAACAGCAACAACAGCAACGACCACATATACAATCAAAATGGCAGACGGAGCTTGGAAAGAAAACCAAGAACTTGCATGAGATTTGAAGCAATATGTTGCCTCAAATATGCAGCGCTCAGAGATATTAGACTTCGTCAAACGGGACTATGGAATGTACCCTTGGAGCATACCAACACTTGACTGCAGATTGAGACATTTTGGGGTGTGGTATATCAACAACAATACTCCTGTTGCGGATGTCGTGAATGCTGTGCAAATGGAATTGGAAGGAGGGGGGCAAGAGTTAGATTACCGAAACATGAATTTGAAGCTCAGAACTGAATATAACATATGTGTACCTCGAAAACTTGTTGGTGAAATTATGTGGGAATTGGATCCAGATGGTGTACAGTCACGAAAGGTGTGGAAAAAGAAAAGTCCTCCCAAAAAGCCTTTTGTTTGTGATGGCCCAAATTGGCTCTTTTCGTTGGATGGGCACGACAAGATGATGGGTTATCAAAACAGCACATCTCTCTTGCTATATATGGATGCATTGACACGTTTTCAAGGAAGATAATGTTTCTTAATGTCTGGAATGGTAACTCAGAGCCAATGCTCATAGGCAAATACTATATCATGCATTTGACCAGATCCAAGGTACTAGTACCAAACTACTTAAGGATAGACAAAGGCACAGAAACGGTGTCATGGCTGCCATACACACATCAGTATAACCCAATAATGCGAAACATCATGAAATATTAGCTTACATATTCATTCCTGTTCTTCAGCGTGAATGTGATGCTTTTGTTCTCCTGTGGAACTCGCACTGTGTCAGGCAACAATCCGGGTTGCAACTTCCCACAGGAATACCCAACCACATGTATTCTTTTCCAGAATGCTATGGTGCTGATAATAAAGGTTTAGCAGTAAAGGAAGATGATTTGTTAGATGTGTCTGGTTTTGCAGATCTGGCAAATGCTCTAGATGATTACTTAGCTGCAGATGTCAGGGCACAATTTTCAAACTTTTTACCTGAACCAGAAAATTTAGAATTCCAAGAAACAATTGCAGCCTATAGATATTTAAAGCAACAAGTTTAGATGTATTGAGTTCATGAAATATTGTTCATCAGTTAACATAACTATAACAATTGTCTACAAATCTGATTACATCACTTACGACTAACATTGAACACTTGTGCAAAGCAACAGAATTTTATGAAAGAATAGATTATTGCTATGTTAAAACAACAGCTGAAAACAACCAAAAATTTAAAAAAGAAGAAAATGTTTGGTAATGGAGCATGGAATGTTCTTATTTTACTGACTTGCAGGATCTAGAAAAAGTTCTTTCAAACTTAATAATCTGCAGTATGTATTGCAAACATGATGAGCAGCAAAATTTTAAAAAACATGATCCTGTAGATTCCCTGCACAGAACAATTGTTCATCCTGCTCATTTTGAATTTTTGATGAAGTTGCTATTTCCGGGTCACACAATCTATGGCCAGCACCTTGTAAGTCAAGAAGTAACAATTTCCCACCACTGTCAGCAAGCGAAAAATGAGAAACTGCTTCAGCTTTCTCAAACAAATCTTTATCCCCAGGACCAGGTATATCGGGTATACTATTCTTATTGACATATTTACAAAATTTTCCTGGCAAAAACGGCTCCACTGTCACTGGCAGGTCACCAAGCAGAGCAAAGTTAATGGTATCGTAGCAAAACACTTCTCCAAAGAATTCCTTAACATCTGTGACATCTTTCTTGAACCGATTCACAATTCCTTTTGCTGCCATGTGCATTTGTACTTGCTTCCTTGTGTGATCATTAAGGGTAGTATCACCAAGTATTGGGTCAAGTGTAAGCCAGGTATCTTCTCTGAACTTCTTCACTACCAACAATTTACCTCTCCTGGTGGCTCTAAAAGCATGTCGAAAACCCCCAGTTTCAAAGCTTTCTTTCTCAATTTCAAAATCCTCTGCTTCATGTTTGTGCCACACCTTGTTAACAATATCAAATGACTGCAGTGACAGAGATTGTATCATGTTCAACTGGTTTGACTAACTTTCCGGCACCAATAAGGTCAGCAATTGATAGAGACTTTGGGATATGTGATGTTTGGTTATTATTTTATTGAGTTGAAGCTCCGGCAAAAGACATCTCACTATGCTCGAGTCTTGAACTTGATACATTGTTGCTACCAAAAGATCTTGGTTCTTGTTGCTGATGTGCTGAAGTTTTAGGCCCTTTTGTAGCATTTTCCATTTGCATTGGTTTCAGTCTTGCTGGTGAGGTTGTCATGAATTGCACCAAAAATACTTTCCTTTCAACAACATGCTCATCACTTGTGCATGAAGGTCCTCTGTCAGTTGGAGCTCCTTAGAAACGTTCACAGGCCTCTTTCACATTATTTAAAGTCAATGAATCATAGTTAGAAAAATCCACAAAGTCTCTGGCATCCAAAGGTTCATACTTTTTTAGCTTGCCAGATGGCTGGGAGTTCACTCTTTGAACAACAATAGATTCAATTCCTTTTTTGATTTTTTGTTCCTCCCAGTTTGTGCAGCATGTACTTCGGTTCTCTTAGCTTTAACCCTGGCCATAAATTTTTGAAATTGGTCTCTGCTGTCCGCCATTGTGCATGTTCTCAAGTTGTGCATGCGGTCGTTGTTGTTGTTGCTGTTGCTGTTGTCACCAATTTACATGAAGTACCAGTGCGATAGTTGATAGCGCTGGGCCACCACACAAGAAAAAGAAAAAATAAATTTTTCATTTTAATTTTTTTTATCTAATTTTTTCATAACTTTTTTATTTTTCATCTTATTTATTTTTTTTATTTTTCTTAATTTTTCTATTTTTTTATATTGTATTACTTTATTTTTTATTTATTTTAATTTTAATTTTTAATTTTTCATTTATTTAATTATTTCTATTTTTATTTTTCTTTATTTTTTTTCTGCTTTCTTTTTATTAACTTTTTTATTGTTATTTTTGCAAAAATACGAAGACCATTGCCATAAATCACAATGATAGCTATGGGCCACCATACAGGTGGTACAAATTCTGGAAGGGTGACCAGTAGAAATACCAAATCTGTCTCCAACATCAGTCAAAAATAAACCAACTTTAAGATTGGAAGGACTCATTTACAGCCAAGCTTAATGTCGGACTCTTGCCTTTCAACCTTCTTCTTGGATGCCTGATGAGACTTTGGGCCACGCCAGTAGGAGATATTTTCCACCTTCGGCTCCAAAAACTCAAAGACAGATTGCAATAAAGAATAATTTGGAAAGCCTGTGTAGAACTTGACTGCATAATCGTCATTTTGTAATTTTTTTGGAATGGAGAATAGTGCCTTTTTTGTCACAGATAAATCAGCATCCAGTTGTGAAATTTTAACAGAAAATTCATCAATTTTCTGCTGAAGGTTGACATAACATCTTTCATCATTCTCATTTGCAGGTTCAGTGAAATAGCAATGATCAGTCTGAGAAAATCACCAGAGTCATCACTATCACTTAATAGCACTGGGCTATCAGCAAAAGAAAAATCACTTTGTGTTGAACATGTTATATTCTTTGGATCACTTTCCAAAAAAGATATATCATCAAATTCATCAATTTTTTTCTGATGCAGCAGAAGAACAATGTTGCGGCTCTTGACCATTGACAGATATGAGATCTTTAGGAGGTTTGCGAGTAACTTTACTGCCCTTCCTGGTGGCATCAACGTTGTGCAGCTTTAAAGAGGGAGCTGCACCACACCAAATTCTAACAATTTGGACCTCGCTTGATATCTGAATCTTTAAAGTGCTCTTGGCACAAAACTGTGCTTGGAGTCACCTTGAAACCATCCAGACCATCAGCTCTTTTGATTAAACTGCACCATAATCTTTTCTCTGGACTCTTTTGAGGAAAACTAAAGAAGTGTAGGCCAGTCAGAGTACAGTCACTTTTGTAAAAGAAATTATAACAGCCAAAACAGCACCCTGTTTACTAAAAGATGATTACTTCTTCACCTCAGCACTAGTAGTTTCACTATCGCTATTTTTAACAATAAATAATCAAAATGAAACACAATTAAAGCGATAAATGCTATCTATAAACTTTCAATATCACTAGATGCCAGCAGGCTAACGTTAGGTGTGTGATTATGAGAAGCACACTACAACCATCACCACGTTTTGGTTTGCCAGTCCCGTAATCAAAAGGAATTGGGAAAAAGGTCTATTACAGCAGACAGTAATAAGATTGGGGATTAGAAACTAGACCTTAAATTATACCATAACCAAGAAATGTGTCAGAAAAAAACATCTTTTTTATAGTGAACTGAAACAGAGCTTCTGCCAACACTGGGAAACTAGGTAAGTCACTGCTGCATTAACTAAAGTTACCACCGCACTCTATTCCCATTGTAATGACACCAATCCATATGTAAAATGGTTTTTAGTTACTTCTTCAATATCAATGACTGCTGCATTATCAACCCCTGGGGTTGATGTTGAACTTTATGCCCCTGTAGTTTCCTAACTTTCCACAAAGTAAACAAGTACTTTGATATGAGCTTCACAGTTCAAAAGCATCTCATTAAATGAAGAAAATTTGATTTGGTGCATTTATAAGAAAACTTTCACAGATGATTTCGGGAGTATACCAGCAAAATTTAGCTGATTTCTGCAAGTTAACCCATCAATTTGTCATTGAATTTGACACCAGTTAAAAAAAGATTATTCCTAAATCTTTTGAAGAAACTGCTCCAACTTCTGAATGAATTTATCTGTCAAAACATTCTAACTGTTCGTTACTTTTCATTCTAACAGAAAGCCAGTAATGTGGCTCCAAAAGTGCCAAAATTTTCTCTCCAAACTCATTACTCATGGGGCTCCTGAGCCCGGTTGTCTTTGTTTGAAAATAGCTTGCTTTAGGCCAAGAGCCACAGCTAGCTGCCATTTTGAGGGATACTTTTAGAACGTAACTGTATAACAGAGAAGTTTGAAAATATTTATACCGTCATATAATTTGATTATTAAGAGAATACATAGAGGCATTTTTGTAGTGATAGACTATTTTGATACTAATATTTCTACCCTATTTTCCAAGGATCATAATTAGAGTGGTTCAACAAGACTTAGTTACAAGTGTATATAAGTTTAGACAGGACATAAACAACAAAACCATTTGATTAGTTAATTAAGAAGTTCTATTGTTGTACTCTTTTCTTTTATGTTCAGCTTGGACGGTGTTGCTTGATGACAAGGGCATGTAATATTTTCTGCTCTCGAGTGTTTCTATAATGTTTCCCAAGGATTCTGTAATCATGTATTGTCAGTGTTTGGTAATTTGTCTCTATAGCATGTTTGAAAAACATGTGAATTTTGGTGTTTACTGTGGTGTTCTTTTATGCATTCTAGGATCCTTCTAGAGGTTTGACCAAAATAAGAAGCATTACAAATTGATTCGGGGCAATAAGTCATCTATACTACATCATGGTGGTGGGCAAGTTTCATTTTATCTTTAATATGGAATTGTGTTGAAAGGTTATTGCCACTGTTTTTCGCTGGTCGTTGATATTGGCACGGTCCTTTGAAGTTTTTTTAAATCTTTCATTACATTTTTGCCTTGTTTGCCTTTATATAGTAGAATGAGTAAGTTTGTTTTCGGATGTTGAGCATTGTTCAGTTACATCATGTTTTGTGTTGGTGTTTCAGAAAATGGTTGGGGTGATGAGGTTTGTTGCTTGTATGGTAGTTTAGCCTCCTGCAATGCTTGTTGTACATCCAAGGAGGCCATTTTGTGGCAAAGTATACTCTCACCGAGCAATGATCCTCAAGAATAATCTACCTGATTGTGCCACGCACAATAAGTCCAAGGCCATTGTTGCTGTTTCCATTAGAAAGCATATTATTCCTTTCATTCAGCGTCTGGAAATTGAATTTTCTTATACCAGAACTTTGAACGCACATGATTGCTGGCTCAGCCCTTCCGACTGCAATCAGAGCATCTTCTGATGTCCCTTCGGCCATTGTTATTTATCTCAGGCTCTTTGCCCTCCACCCTGTTGGTTGGTTGTTCTTCACCGTCAGCTGCTTTGCAAATTTTGTTGAAATAAGGATAGATTCAAAAAAGCTGACATACTTTTCAGTGTTTGACCAGTTGTTTTTCGGAAAATGTTACATCGAATTCCTTTGGAAACTCGTATTTAGGTAAGCATCTTTCCGTCTTGCCCTCATGAATTACTTGAATTAGAAGGAATTCACCAGAAAGTGAAATAACAAAGGTAGCTGTTATCTGCCGTTTGTCATCTATACCCTTGATTTGTACAGTTTTGGATCCTTTCGCATTGAATGTACACTTTCCAGGTTTTACATGCCACAATGGCGTTCGATAAAGATTTATGATGAGACTTTTCGGCACATTATCTATTGGACTGCCTCGGATATCTTCTTCTTGAAAGTCAGACACTCTTCATCCAAAAACTGTCAAGATGGTTCCACTTTTCCAGTCGTTGCCTTGCATTTGGTCCAAGTCATTAATTTGGTGACACCTCTGGCCCAGTCCTCCGTTAGCTCTAGCCAACCTTTGTTTCAAGAAGATTTTGAGGACAATTCACTTTCACAACTTCTTTTCCAATGGCGATAACCAATCGACGACTGATTGCAGTCCCAGCAGCTTGAGTGCCAATCATCAGTACTTTTACTTTTCCTAGTAAAGCATCAGCAAGGAGGTTAGGTCGGCCTTTTTTGTTGAAGATGGTATTTTTGTCTTTAACTTGTTTTCAATTTGTTTTTCCAATTGTTTACTCAGGTCCTCTTGAAAATGTAGCATGGATAAATTTTCTCAAAGTGCTTAATTGCAGCTTGTGTGCTATGAATATTTGCGTGTTGTCCTACTTCTTTCCTGATTTTGTCTGGGATATTTTTGTTGTAGTGTTTTGGTGGTTGAGTTGCTTTTTAAATTTCACTCTCCACAAAAGTTATTTCAGCTCTTGTCTCGGCGTCAGCTGAAGCAGTTTGAACAAGCTTTGGAGCATCAGTTTCTTACGATCCTTCAAATAACTACGAATGTCTTTCACTTTCTCCATATTTATCTCTATGCTTTGACCTTGCTTCCCACAGCGAATGATTATGCAAAAATTAATGATTTCTTTCCCCTTTTTTCTTATGTTTTGCAACTTGAATAGAATCTTTCTTATTGGCTGGTTTTCAAAATCAAATAATAGAATCATCTCAAAACATTCTAAAGTCCTTTGCAGAAAGATTATGCAATTACACAAGACTTTCATTTAACAACTTCATTCAACAACACATTCCGCTGAACTTTTTTGAACATTTTGAAAAGGGAAGAGAAAATCATGAATTCTTGCAACAGTAGCTTCCAGAGGATATCATGTATACAAAAATACAACTTGGACAAATGAAGATTGGAAGAGAAAGTTTTGATAGCTTTAGAAACCTCACATTCGTCTTTGGAAGTTGATCCTTATGCCTACGCCGTAAAAATTAATAATCAGTTTTACAAACATCACATCACTGTTTGGAACCATCCTCTTTAAATCTCAAGACATGTACATTTCTTTATCAGGTGTTAAAGTTCAAGGCACGGTTAAATCACTGCTTTATAGGGCTTCTCCTATTCTAGCTGGAGGTTTGGAAATCCTGTTGATGTTGAAGTTTGAGAACAAAGATCAGGAAACTTTAGAGATAACGCATGGTTTTGTGAAAAGCTTGTACGAGTGGAATTATGACGGTCAAGCAAAGGAAAAAGAATCAAATGAAGTTGAATCAGACAATGAGAACAATACAGCCTTTTCTGTTACGATTGAGGGAAACAAAATTGATGTCAGTGGAAATATAATGGATGTCAGTGAAGATAAAATTCATGTTTGTGAAAGCAATATGGATGCCAGTGATGAAAATTGGTCCAGGACTGCTGTTCCCATTTTCAAAAAGAGGCTGTGCAAATGTTCTGAAAAAAGAGCAGGGAACAAAATCTTGAGTTCAATATTGTGCCACGTTGGTACAAATGATTTATCGGAGAAATCATTGTCAGCAATCCTAAACAATTTTCAAGATCTAATTCAAAAAAGTAAGTCCAAGTTTCCAACTGTCAGAGTTTTCATCTCTGCAATTGTTTCCTGAGAGTCAAACCAAGAAAATAAGGCTTAAGGCGTTCCTCGAGGTTCAGTATTGGGATCAATCCTCTTTACCTTTTATGTGAATGATATGCCGAGCGCAATTTCTTTAAAACCTAGATTATTTGCAGATGACACCTCTATCTTTTGTTTCGATGAAAATATATCTCGACTTAAACAAAAAGTTAACACAGAACTTGGTAAGCTCCATAAATGGCTGAATGTAGACAAATTGCTGGTTAATACTTCTAAGACTCATTACTCTATAATTGCATCATCAGCAGGTAACAAAATACATGACACAACCACTATCCTGATGGGGGACGGGTTAATACAGAAAGAGGAAATTAAGTATCTTTGTATTAAAATAGATGATAAACTCTCTTGGGAAAAGCATGTTAACAAAATAAGAACTGAAAATGTTAAATTCTGCTCAATTCTTGCTAAATTAAGATACTCTATACCAAATCATTGTTTAATGACACTATATGATTCTCTTGTAATATAAAAATAAGTTATGCTCTTGAAGTTTATGGGGTAGCTTCAAGTACAAACATAAAAGATTTGCAAAAACTTTAAAACAGAATACTTAAAATAATAAATTTTTAACATGATATGCACTCAACCTATAAACTTCATAAAGAGAATAAAACGCTAAAATGGGAAGACATGTACGAACTTAAAATCCTGAAATTTACAATTTCTATAGATTCAAGAAGGTGTGGGGTAATAGAATCTGAAATCTCTTCACTGGCATCTCTTCTCCACCCAAGGAAAAACACAATTTGTTTGGACTGTATCTATCTCAATCAATCTACTCAATCAATAATTCTATCATTCTAGAATTCAAAATCCTGCTGCAAATTCCTTTCATGCGGGAGAACCTCACCCCTCAGCACACAGCAAGCAATTCACATGCAAAGTCGTTGCGTTGTTCTAAATTGCAGAACAGAGGGGTCACATGCTCTTGCACAATTGCCAAGCTGCCCAGTAATTTTCCCAGTAAAACTGTGCTTTAAAGCATGCCATCCTCAACACACTCCCCATGTTTGTCTCCAGGATCAAGCATAACCCTAGTCTTCCAAGTAGAGGCAATAGCTGCAGAACGTCTAACTCTCTAACTATTAGCCTCATCTCCAGATTTCCTATCATCCATCTGCTGCTCTACCCTGCCTTAGCCTTTAAAGGATACAACTTGTACAGGCCTATCTGCAAACATATAAGCAACGGTACCACAACTTCAACATTTACCAATACCGACAAGACTATACGAATACGACAAAGACTTGACTGCAATACCACTAACGTTATCTACATGCTACAGTGCAAGCGATGCTTACAGAACGGGACCAAAAACTGCCAGTACATTGGACAAACGGGAAGACAGTTACGAGACAGATTTAACGAACACAGACGAGACGTTATAAACAAAAGATATGACAAATCTGGGGTGGCAGAACACTTCTGTCAGCCTGGACACAAATTACACGACTTACAAGTTACGCCTTTACTACAAATACATGACAAACGAGAGAGTGTTAGACGAGCCAAAGAACAATACTTCATTGGCTTGGCTAACTCTCTTGCACCTAACGGACTTAACAGAACTACAGACCGCTAACTCAGTATTTTTTACTTAGTTTTTTAACAGCTAACTATATCAATAATGATTAATTACTCATATCCATAAAATACCCTCTCTCCAAACCAGTTCTATCTATTTTATTTACTTCCTTCCAATTTCATCTCATCCTGTGCTTTCCTGTCCGCCTCTTTTCATTTCACCTTACAACTTAATCCACCATTACGTCACCTACACACAACCAACTGAGCTCCACCAATCACAATCAACCACCAAATTTGAATCTATGTAAAATATTTTATTAGTTCATTACTCTGATGAAGCCCTGAATGCCGGGGCGAAATATTTGTATAAAAAAATTCGTATTTTTTTGCTTCGTCTTCTCGTCGCTTTGCAGCGTTACTGCCTCACTTCTATCTACATAGACTGGTTTGCCCTTAGTCATAAACCTCACTTTAGCACCTCTTACACGATAATCCTTTCCCACTACAAACTTTTCTATCACTCCAATCTTCCAATTTGATCTACTAACATTTTCGTGATGCACAAGGACTACATCACCCAACTCAGCTATCCTGCCTGGATCTACATTTATCTCTTTCATGATACTCCCGAAGATCCGCTAAGTATTCCTTATGCCATCTATTCCAAAAATGTTCTTTATTACTGGCTAAAAATTTAAACCTGTAACATCCTGCTCTACTGTTTCATCTGGCAGAGTTACTAGTCTTCTTCAATGAATCAGATGGGCTGGTGTCAACACCTCAACAACCACCTCATCATACTTATATGTATTTGGTCTTGAGTTAAGTTTTGCCTCTATTTCTATGAGGATAGTTTGCAAGTTATCATAGCTTAGCCTTGCAGTACCTAGAACTTTCCTCAAACATCTTTTTACTGTACCCACCATTCTTTAATAAAACCCCCAATCCATGGACTCTTCGCCAATATAAAACTCCACTCAATTCTATTCTTTGAGATATAATCTCTTACTTTCTCATCCTAATACAAGTAACCTATGAACTTATCTGCAGCCTGAAAAGTTGTTGCATTATCTGTAACTATCAATGATGGAATACCTCTTCTTGATGTAAACCTCCTAAAAAAAATTCAGAAATGTAGGCGTATTCAAATCTGACACTTACCCCAGATGTATCCCTCTGGTCAAACAACATGAGAAAACTACTATATAACATTTACCCATGCCTCGCTTTTTCTCCTTTATAAATAGTGGACCAGCAAAATCAATACCAACTTTTGCAAATGGCCCATCTTTTTCTACACAGAATGCTGGTAAATCCCCCACAGGCTGTGCACTAAATGATATTCCTTGCACACTCTTACAAGCAACACAGTTTCTGATCACTTTCTTCACAGTTTGCCTACCTCTTGGCACCCAGAAACGTTATCTCAACTCAGCCAAAGTAGCCCCCAATCCACTATTAAAAACTTTACTATAACATTCTTCAATAATAAGAGATGTCCAACCTATGGTTTCTTGGTAAGATAATAGGCTGTTTCCCTTCGAAAGCTAAATCTGAATCCTTCAACCTACCCTTACATCTAAGAAGCCCATTATTTTCAATAATCTTCACAAAGTTGAATACTTATCCTGCTTCTTCAAATCAGCTTGTGCTGCTAGAATCCATACCCGTTCTGCTCCAACTATCTCATCAGCACTCTATTCTCCTTTCATTCTTTGCTCTTTTCTTTTCCCTGCTTTAAGCTAAACAATGAATCTTCGAACATAAGCAGTAACTCTATACAGTTTACTAACTTTCGAGTGAACTTCAATATCAATATCACACTCTGGTGTTTCTCTTTTTTCTATGTTAGCAACCACAACCAAACCTTTCTTAGCCTCCATATAACTCTCAAGAGTTTCTATTTCCTTGGGAAAACATGGTCAAACCTCCTTGGGTCCACTTAGCCACTGTGGCCCCATCACTATATTTCCTCTTTACTTAAACCATAAGCTCCTAAACATCTTGATAAATATCTGCTGGGTTTTTATATGTAACACAATAACCCCAATCACGTTTATTAGAAATCTTCTAAATTTCATTGACTCTGTGTCTGTGTCTGTGTCTTCCATTTTTTCCTATTCTCAATCCAACACAACACTGTTTTACTATCTAAAAGCATCTGAAAGTATTCATAAGAATTGCCAAAGATCTTGCAGCCATAAGTTCAACTTGAGGAATCGTCTGACCACTCACAGGGGCAACTCTTGTTTTAGATGTAAGCAACGAAACAGTAATCTTCCCCATAAACTCTGAGACAAAAAGATCACTGCACAATTTGCCTTGCAACTAGCATCAGCAAATACAACTAAATAAAATTTAGTTTCACCTCTACTTTCACCAATTACACATCTAGAAAACTTGATCTCTTGAACTCTCTTCAATTCACTTATCCAACTTTCCCATTTCCTAGGATACCCTTTTCTTAGTTCTTCATCCCAAGATACTTTATTGACACAAAGGTTTTGAAAGAAAGCTTTCAAACTCACAATGATTGGACTCACAACCCTCAAAGGATCATAGAAACTTGCTAATACGCTACGAATGGTTCGCTTAGTAGGAATTAACACTTCTGCTTGAGTAACAATATCACTGAAGGAAAAGTAAACTGATCATTCACACAATCCCATTTCATACCTAATTCCTTTTCTACCCCCACTCCTTTCTTTAGAACCAAGATACGCCTTTGCATATATTTGCACATCATCACCATTCCTTTTTCATTCCTCATCATTCTCTACCTCTATCATAACCTTTCTTACTTCTGGCTCATTCGTCAACCACTTCCTCAATATAAATCATCCCTTTTCCATTCTAGACCTTGCTAGATCAAACAATCTTAATGCATTCTTGGGAGTACTTTGACCCCCACCCAATCATGCACATAAAGACTACGCTTCATTCTCCCTACAAATTCAGGATCTTTTTCAGCAAATGTATCCAAATGATACTGTCCAGTGAAATTCAACAGGAAAGGAGGACAATTGACCCCAAAGACTATGCGACAAAATCTATATTCTACAGGTATTATTTCCTTAGAATTAACATCTTCCACCCAGAGCAATCTAAGGCTCCGTCCTCTCTATCGATTTCGACATTTAAGAATGCCTTTTCAATATCACCCACCACTTCAACTCTTTTTCCTCTGAATCTAATCAACACATCAAACAGATAAGGAGTAAGAGCTGGTCCGACATGTAGACATTCATTCAAGGATACACCTTTCTTCCTTACTTTAGCTGAAGCATCATGAACTACTCTCAATTTAGTAGTCTTGGCTTCCTCTCTAATTACTGAATCTGACCAAAGGTACTTATTTCTAACCATTCTTTCCTCTTAGGTTCCAATCCTAACTGATTTACAAATGTAGATGTAACAAATGAAAGCTGACTACCTGAATCAAAGAGCACTCTCACTTTTACTTTCCCTTTTCTATCCTCAAAGTCCACAAAAGCTCTTGCAGTCTGCAACACAACACTAGAGTGAACACCTAAATGAAGAGTTGGACTCACACTTGATTCGCTAGGGCAAGCCTCCTCCTTAGGACCATCACAAAAAGAGACATGATGCCTCCCTTTGCACACTGAACACAAATAAGCTGAGGTACAATTATCAGCCCTGTGACCTCTCTGCAAACAAAAAAAAAACAACGACCATACTTACGAATCACTTGCTTGCACTGATTCACATTTACCACATCTTAACCATTCTGATAAGAATGATTTCAAAATACACATAAATGTCTAGGTCCATTTGTTGTTGTTGCCAATGTGCTAGCAGTTACTGGCCTAGAATCGTCTCTATTTAATGATGTTCTCTTCTCATTTCTTCTAACTCTACTGTGTTCTTCTCTAAGTTCAACCTGTACCCACAATTGCTCTAATTATTCATTCACTGTCCATTGATTAAATTCCTTCCCTCTTGTCATCTGCAGTCTAATCTCTTCAGGTAATTTCTTCACAACTGCAGGAACCAAAATACTCTGATAAGTGATTGGTTTGACTCCAAGCGCTTGCAGTCTCCTGTGGTTAAACTCAACTGCTCCATGCAATTTTCTCCATGCAGCTTGTTGTATTACAGATGTCTTCCCAAATCTTCTCTGCAAAACTTCTACCGCCAAATGACAATAAGTTGCAGTCGTGCAGAACCCTGCAATACTCACTTTGGCTGACTCAGTAACATGACGTTGCAAATATGCAAATTTATAAATGTCAGAAACCACATAATTTTTATGGATGGCACTTTCAAAAGTGTCCCAAAATTCTTCCCAATTCTCCGGTTTTCCGCCAAAATTCGCCATTTCAAACTTTGGCAATTCTGCATGAACCTTCAGAGCAAATACTGCCTATGCTTCACCCTCTTTCTTCGTAGATTCGCCAACAAACCTCTCCATCGTCTTTTCCATACCCAAAACCTTTTCCATGGAAAGCAAAGCTACTTTCATCTCCAACTTTATCGATGCCGCATCTTGAATTTCTTTAAACAAAATAGCTTCTCCTTCTTCCTTATCAGCAACCTCTTCAGACAACAAATCCAAGATTTCTTGGTCAAGAAATTCTTAAACTCCAAGTTGATCTATCAAACTACTTTCCATCTGAAAAGCTAGCTCCTGATTTTTTCATCATATTTCTTCTGATCAGTTAACTCTTTCACCGATTTCAATGTATCTGTCACAAATGATCAGTGTCATGTTTCTTTCAAAACACGATTCGTTCGGACTGTATCTATCTCAATCAATCTACTCAATGAAAAATTCTATCATTCTAGAATTTTAAATCCTCCAGCAAATTCCTTTCATGCAGGAGAAAATCACCGCTCATCACACAGCAAGCAATTCACACACAATTCGGTGGCATAGTCCTAAATTGCAGCACAGATGGGTCACATGCTCTTGGCACAGGGCCAAATTGCACAATTGCCAAACTTCCCCGGAAATTTCCCCAGCAAAACTGTGCTTTAAAGCATGCAATCTTCAACATAGAACGATAAAAATATTGCAGCTCGGCTTTGAAACACACTCCCAGAGCCATTAAAATCGATTTCGAACCATAAAACTTTCAATAAGCAAATAAAACAAACTCTGATAGCTAAATAATGATACGTATTTAATGGATAGTTAAACAAGATTAGTAAAATTGAACCTTTAATATTAGTTATTATAAGTAGTTTGATCTATATTGCTGTAGATTTTGTAATCTTCTAGTTCTGTTTGTGTTATCTTTCATGTTATACCTTTTTATATATATATATATATGGAGAATTCTTGTAATTTTTTAATATTTTGTTTTTGCATCTCTACAAAATTTATTTTATTCTATACAGTATAGCTCTCTTAACAGGAGGGCCAGTGTTCTATCTTTGCAAGTTCCATTTTGGAGACAAAGGACTACTGCCATATTATCACAGCGAAAGGCAACACGTTTCCGTTACCAGAGCTTTGCTGCTAAAACTATGGGGACCAGTTCTTTTAAAGCAATTTTATAGACTCAGTATCTGGAGGCCATTCATTTGCAAACCACTCATTTTGGAAAATTGCGGTGTAGCCCTTGCTGCCTGCTGCATCGGAAGCAACACTGATATCTGGGGCTCGGGACCAAGTGCAGTAAAGGAAAAGGCTACAGCCATTCCATTAAGTCAGAAGAGAGTTCCACCAGGCTATATCATCTCTCTCCCAGACTGACAAATAAACACTATGATGAAGTTCCTTAACTGAACTGTCCCTGTCTATCAAGCACCTTAAGAATGTGCGGCCTAACAAAACAGCCTGGCAGCAGTGTTGCAAACTGCCTAATAAGGACAATAACTCACGCTTAGTACCATAGCGATGTTGAGATCAATAGCAGAGATAATCTTTGATTTTGTTAATTTTATCAGTTATAATTCGAGGGTCTCAGAATTTAGCACAAACCCCAAGAATGTTATTTTCGTTGAAGGGCCCTTGGTCTTTTCCTTGGCTAATGGGACACCAAGTTTTTCACATAGCGAAAAGCAGCTGCTTAGCATTTCAGCGCATTCTGGTAACTCTGGCTTCCCCAGAATTATGAAATCATCCAAGTAATGTTGAATTTTAGCTTCAATGCCAGTATCTATAATAATTAACTCTAAAACATCCCCAAACCTCGTAAATATTTGGGGGGCTGATCTCAATCCAAAGGGTAAGGCAAGGTCCACGTAAAAGTTATTTCTCCAGTTCATTCCCAGAAAATGTCTATCCTCTGCGTGCACTGGGAGCAAGCGGTAAGCCCTTTTAATATCAAATTTACCATTAGGGTCCCTTTTCCAAGAACCATCACCTTTGCTATGGCTTCTGGAATGCCAGCATATGAAACTTCTGCCTTTTTATCTGGGATAAAGTGATTTACACTCTCTTTTAAGGGGTATGAGAGAACTGTTATCAGACGCCATTTCCCAACTGTTGACTTGGGAATTACCCCAAAGCGATTAATAGTTATCTCAGGTAATGGAGACTCCGAAAATGGCCCCACCATTGTCTCTTGCTCAATTTCGTCCGCCAAGTAAGTGTCAATTATCTCCAGGCTTTTTAAATGCTGAGGCGCAATTTCATTTCGCGCAGCGAGGAGGACCACCTTCGACTCCAATATTGAAGCCGAAGGTAAGTCCCTGGAGTACCCAGTGGGCATCTGGATGAGAAGAAGACTGCAAAAAATCACGCCACATGCAGAGTTTTAACGGTGTTACAACAGAAGGAATAGGAAAAATAAATATATGATCAAAATTGTTCAATGTCTCGGCATCTAGTCATTTATTTTGGTTTTTCACGATATCAGGCGAAGAAGATCTTCTTCTCTTACTCGAAGCAGGAGCTTTCTCGGCCGACTCTGAAAGAAAATTTTGAACTTTATGATCTCCCCCGCAGGTTAAGGAAATGTGCAAATAGGCACAGTTGTTTGCGAATCTACAAATTATCCTTTTCCACGCAAAGCACGGGGTTTTTCTTCTTGCCGATGGTGAAATGGCTTTGGTTCTGGCGCATTTTTCTGCACTCCCGGAGGCAGGACCGTGGACATATACAGTGTTGGATCTACTACAGACCAAACTGTATCAAGGGGGTTAGCCGCCTGCTTACGATAGCCATCCTGTACCAGGAACATCACGGTAGGCTTTAGCAATAATAAAAAAGTAGGTGAGGAAGGAAGGATGCTTATCTGGCTTATTCTTGGCAACCACCGGCGCAAAGACAGCCCAAGCCTCTGCCCAGTCAGCAAAAACCCGAACTTGTTCTAGTTTATTTTGAGAAGATGTTCGAGCTGTAAGCTGGATGGAGTGAGAGTTGGCAAATCTTTCAGATTATTAAAGCACAATAGAGCAAAGTCAACAAATTCATTTTTATCAATCATTGGTACCAAATAACCTGGCACAAGAGTAAGGCCCCCTATTACTGAAATGGCAGGCAAGGAACGCTGTGTTAGCCATTGCTGAGGTTGAATTGCCCAATAGGCTGCAAGATCAGTCAAATTTTAAAGAGGGAAGTCAATGGGAGCCAGGGTAGGAATTGAGAAACCTTGTGTAGTTGTTGTTTTGCTTGTTGATTTTGAAGCTGTTATTGAAGGAATCATGCTGGGAGAAACTTTTGAGAAACCTGGAGCTTGACCGAAAGTCACCTGCCCTCCCTGTCCGGATATAGTTGTACCTGTGCTTGCTGTTGATTATGAGGTACCATCGTTGAGATCGCCCTTGTTACTGCTATTTTGTGCGGCAAGTACCCGCTTGAGGATGTCCTCAATGCTTGAGATTGACGTCTCAAGTGAAGTTAGGCGGGTGTTTGTCTCTTGCCCCTCCAAAGTTTGACCATTGTTATTCTCAGCAGCCATTCTTATAGGTAACTTAGGAAGACTTTTCAGGACGAGCAGCGATCTAATTTAGAATATGAAAAACAAGAACAATCTCACCGCGTTTTCCTCTTTGTCAGCTTTCGAACTTTGAAAACCAGTTGAACAAACTATCTGACGCAACAGCAATGACCAATACTTATTGAACCAACGAAGGAAACCAACACTCTCTTTCTTGTTCCAATAAGAAATTGTATGAACCAAGACAAGTTAGCTTATTGGCAGTCGTATTTGAATGAAAACTTTCTTGGAGAAAACAAAGCTAAAATACATGCAGGGATTTCTAGACAGTTGGACTTCTCACAGGAAACCTCAAAGACGCTTAAGGCGAACGGCACGTTTAGGGTTATACAAATACAGCCTTACTCATCTCCCAACATCTGTTGACCTGGAAGGCATCCAGCATTATGCCTTTGCCGAAAAGCAAGGGAATTAGAGAAGAAAAAACATTGCAAGGCCCTCCGCTCATACAAACTCTAAACATCCTACTTCTTATCATAATTATAACAGTTTCTTTCACCATTAACGTTGCTTAAATTGAAAAATTTAACCATCATAAAAGTAAAAAACAGTTTATGTGAAATCTGCCTTTGGCTATACCTTATAATTATAGGATGATACAAATTCAAAAAATCAGACGGAAAAATTGGCCTATGATTGAAAATGATAACTCTTTGAAACAAATTTGGGGTTAAAAAGAAGCAAAAATATTGGGGATGTGATAACACACACAAAAGCTTCCTAACTGATATGTACCTTTATCATGCATAGCTATCGTAATAAATTTCTATATTATGCAGCACTTGGGGTTGATGAATATACTCCGCTATGCACAAATACAACTAAAACTGTATACTTAAATGCCTATTTTTCCATGAAAACGCATCTATATCTGCAAAATTGCTATAAAAGCCTGAAATCTAACATTGCTTGTGGATGCAAAAAGAATCGGGCACCCATATATACAAGAAAGCATACTTATATTAGCCCCAAAATGCTTTATATGGGGATCAGCTGATGAGTCAACAGGAAGCTTGACACAGAGCTCTACATGGTTACAAAATATGCGAAATACATAATACAGATAAATACAAAAATAATGTTAAATAATTCACAATTCACGTAACTGGGGCAGAAAAATGACCATGGTCTGCAGCAAAAAAGAGGGGGTTGTTACTAAGCCATTATATTCTTGTTATGCGGACATCTGCATGTATTTTATTATTATTAATAAATTGCGATGAATAGCGGAATCATTTTCGGGCATACTTAAAAGCTTTTTTCGTCTGACACTCCTCAGAGTATGAACGTCAGAAACAGACCGAAACAATAGACTAAGGCGGAATTTATACCCAGATGCGGCTCGAAATGCACCAATCAGAAAGAGCGAAAAGCTGAATTGGCATTGTGTTTTAAACACCAATCAGCTGGTCGGATACAGCGGGAGGACCAATGAATTATTTGAAGAGTCCAAGTGAGAAAACGAACTCTTTCTGTCTACACAGAACCGGCCTTTTGGTTTTGATGTAGACAGATTCCAAAACTAAGTGAAACAAAGATCTTGCTTTGCCAATGATTCTGAAAAATCCTCGCTGTAATTTTCCGCACTTTCGTCGGGTTGTCGGTAGATGTTGTCCTATGGCAGAATCATGTTTAAGACTAGGTTGTTGTTTAGACCCACGGGTGGTTGCTCTCTTTGCCGAAAATTATGCAGACAGAATGTTCGTAGGGACATGCTGCTTTATCCTATCACCTAATCTCTGGGAAGGACGACCTCGTACCTGGCATCACACCGGCACGAGAATTCATAAATGACCAAACTTTTTTGTGTGGTAGGTACGCAATCCTTTTGAATGGATGGTAGAACTTTCCGAGTGCCAAAAAAAACAACCGAGGGTTGGCAATAGCGAAGCATAGTAATAGCCTTTTTAATTTGACTTTCGAATCGCAATGAGACGTTTCCTATCAAGGCATTTTAGGTAAACAGGGCACTTTTGCGGACCATACTTTTATCAGCCGAAAAACTTGCGATCTTCTTGCGAAAACAATCGAAATAGCGTCCTCAGGGTAGCGTTTTCAATAAGAATAGACCGTATTTTATCAATTCGAATCAAGCCGAGATTTAGAGCAAATCATAAGTGCCCGATGAACTAGCGTGTTGATGAGGTTAATTTTCCTCTGTTTTGGACTAAAGAATCCCACCGTGTGTAGAGGCCGCTAAAGGTTGGTTTCCTATATATACTGGTGAGAAATCCAGTAGCAGTGTTTTCAACAAAAGGCGTCGAAAGCGGCAAAGAGTTGTTTTGCTCCTTTTGAAAGTAAATTTTAGAAACGGATGCAAGGCGTTGAGTTTTTGGAGGAAAAGCGTTACAATCGGACTCTTTTTGAAAATGGCGAAAGTGTCATCAACATATCGAAAATAAACCGGAGGTTTTGATGTGGAGCCGAAAAGTTGACCTTCGTAGAAACCAACAAAGATATTTGCTAGCGCTGGTCCCAATGGGCTCCCCATGGCGACTCCGTCCTTTTGTCGGTACATCTCATTGTTGAAGCTGAACTCTACCGACCTGGTAGCAGACTCCATCAATTCGACAAATACCTCCTCAGGGAACGGACTGACAAGTTCACCCGGTATAGAGCTCTCTAGCGCAAATCCCGATAGTCTCATCCAAAGGTACGTTAGTGAAAAGGCTGCTGATGTCGAAGGAACACATAAACGATTTTGTGGGTCTAACTGAAGGTTTTGAATAACGTTAGCAAAAGAAAAGAATCTGAAATACAATTTTAGAATAAAGTTCCAAAACAGGTGCTAAAATTTCCGAAAGCCATTTAGCAAGCTCATGTTGAGCTGAACCAACCATAGATAGAATTGGTCAAGAAAAAACTATTGACTCACAATGCCAATTCAGCTTTTCGCTCTTCTGATTGGTGCATTTCGAGCCGCATCTGGGTATAAATTCCGCCTTAGTCTATTGTTTCGGTCTGTTTCTGACGTTCATACTCTGAGGAGTGTCAGACGAAAAAAGCTTTTAAGTATGCCCGAAAATGATTCCGCTATTCATCGCAATTTTGAAGTTTTGTACAACTCAAAGACTATTATTAATAAACAATTTGGGGAACGAAGCCATCAAGAACTTCTCAAAGAAGCATGTTTGTGGAATTTTTTTTGCCAATTAAAACGCTTTAGATATTCTTTTACATTATACATATAAAAAATAGTGAGTTCATTTGCTTAATATATTTATAGTGTACCTGTGATTTTAAGGACTATTTTAGAAAATACATGATAGTATTCTAAAATATCCAATACTCTATAATCAACAGGGATGTAGTCACGATGGGCTTGTGTAGTTTCTGAAATTTGACCAACAACATCTAGATCTTCATCTTTGATATGACATCCTTGGGTGTCAAATAGAAAAAACTTTTAGTTTCAAAAGGATACAATTGTTCTTTTTAGCTGTGTTGTTTTAGAATCGAACCTTTGGGCAATGGATATTATTCCTATTGACCACCTCAATCTTCAGCTTTGTCCTTATAACCATCGCAATCATCATCACCATCAATACGTATGTTGTGCATCAACATGAACATAATCACTAATTAACATGTGCAAATTTTGGGAACAAAACGTTATGGTTGTAATGGTGCTGTCCATCTTAACCATGGATGTGTGGTTGAGATATCGAAGAAATTTTCTGTTTTAAACATATCGGTGAAGGTATACATATTATATTATATTACATATTATATTATAAAAAACTTTATTTGAAAGAAATACTCCAGATTCAGGAAAGAAACCTGATTCTGTTTTATATTTGAAGAGTACGTTTCTTAAAAAGTTTGATTGAAAGTAGATTGTTGGAAATTATATCTTTTGTGAGCAAATCAGCACATTTGTCTAGGTATTAAACTTTGTAAGTGCAATGAGGAAAGCATGGCCTTTGTGAAATCGGCTTGTAATCGATGATTGATATTGATGCAACAGGGAAGCCAACCATCTCATTCCATTCCACATTCCATTTTGCATTGTATTTTCTCACGAAAGCGAGACTAAAATAGAACTGAGGCAAAAATTCAGGGGGGGGCAGATAATTTTTAAGTCGATGTTTTTGGAACAAGAATACAGAATTATTAATGGTAAAAGGTTACACAAAAAGATGCAAGAATTTTTGAATATCAATGAAAATTATTTAAAAAACTACTAATTTCAGCAATTGCGACATTAGACTGATTAGAGTGTATTTTTAACTCATATTTCAGTTTATTCTCTCACCACTAACTCCCCCCGAGTTGTTAAACAGAGAATGTAAATTTTGCAACTTTGTAATGACGTGATTTCAAGACAAATAATGACAAATAACTATTGTATCAGGATTAATTACGTACCTGTATTTCAAAATTTTCATTGATTTACGGAATTGTGGCTTTGATCTTGATTGGGTATGATAAATCTCCAGTTCCTTGTTAGGTAGTATATAAGTTGTTTGAATCATAGATAAATTTACTTTTCTCTTGGTTTTTCGCGTTAAAATTGTCGAAACGAAAGGTTGTATCTCTCGAGTACTTTGTGTTTATTAATCGAAATTACGCCCGTCCATTGTGGGGTCGAGTCTCTTAAGATGTTTCTCAAAGATGTCTGAATTCAAACTTACTCTTACACCACCGAAAAAGAAGAAAAAGGAATGTCAGAGATGTGCTGTCCATCAAAAGTTGTATGACAACGAAACAACAATATGCCAGTTCGCAGAGATTTCTTGGAGTAAAGTGAAAAATGCGGGTAAGTTTATTAGAGTTTATTACTGTGATTCTAAATTTGAATTTTTTTTTAATATTCCCGAAAGGGCGTATTGAGAAAGTAAAATAGGATGATTGTCCTCCTTTCAGGTTGATTAGAAATGATGAGGACGTACTTCGACTAGCTGAACAGTTAGAAGGAAATGCTCTTCCAGATGCTGAATTTGGATATCACAGAAAGTGCTATTCTAATTATACACATTCAAAGACCCTTGCGAATATCAAGAAACGTTTGGAACAAGCCGAAAAAGAAACAACAACTGAAGTTTCAAGCGGGAGTACTGAGGAAAGACAATCTGAACATGAGAGTGAGAGACGACTATCTTCTAGAGGGAAGGACAGGATAGGTAAGGCTAATATTGTTCACAATAAAGTAAGGGCAAACATGCGGGTCCATACCTTCCTTACGACATCTCGTGGGTGATAGCCCTGTTGTTAATTTTTCATATTTGTGTCTTGAAATTTACAAGAGAGTGATTCTAGCTCCATCAAATTTTAAAATTAGCCGAGAGAGTCTGCCCGAGCTTAGCCTTAGTCATCCCCTGTAATTGCTACTTTAATCCCCCCCCCGCAGTCAAAAAGGACAGGATACACCCCTCCTGACAAAAAGAGATAAACAAAACTTAAACGATTTTTTAGAGACGCTAAGTTGTGTTCTTGCTCCTTATAGGTAGCTTCTTAGCTGTTTACGAGTGTTGCATATGCCACAAAAAGAAGACGAATCCGAGTAGTAGTTGCTATGAAGTGTTAGGAAAGTGCGAGACACAAAATGCTGCATTAAATCTCCAACAAGCTGCCCTGGAAAAAGCTGATAACCCACAGTTGGTTGCAAACCTGACGGGAGTCGACTGGAAAGTTATAGTTGCGAAAGAGTTCCATTACCATAAATCATGCTATCGCAGCTACACAAGGAAGAAGACATATGTTCCTGTAAGGAAACAAAACGAACTATCAGACAGTTTGCAAAATTTAGAAGAGTATATTGAGGATAACGTTTTTGCGCAAGGGAAGGTGATCAATATGACTGAAATCATGAATATTGTTGATAGCAGCGTAGAAGGTAACTCGCTTGGTCAAAGAACATTGAGGTTAAAAGTAAAAGACATGGTTTGGCGAACGCATAGATTTTTGGTGTCGACGTTCCGGCAGTTATTTTATCTACAGACAGAAATTCCAGTCGGGCAAATTGTAGAGGCCGGTGCACGTAAAAACAAATCTGCAGATAAGTTACTGCAAGAAGATCAGTCACCGATTGATAAGGTAAAGGAAGTTGTCTCTTTATTGAGGAAAGAGTTCCAGGAGACACCCGCGACATATAGTAGTTGGCCTCCAACAGAAGATGAACTAACCAACACGTCAACTGTTCTTCCGATGATGCTGGGTATTTTCCTGAAAACGCTGCTTAGTTCAAAAGCAAAATTGTCTCAAAAGAAGAACAGCCAGGTTTTATAAATCGGTCAAGACATAATTTTCTGTGTCGGTAACGGGAGAAACAGAACATCGAAGCAAGTCCTTCTTTCGCTATGCACCAAAAGAAAAACTGGTTCTTAGCAGCTACTTCACTGGTTAAATAGGCTAGGGCATGGGATTTCTTACCATGAAACATGTCTTTTAGAGACAAGTTTAGCAATGCAGCAATCCAGAGAGCAGTCAATTAAAAGCTTTGTACCAAGCAGTATCCAACCATCTCAGTTCGTCACGTTTGTTTGGGACAATAACGATATTAATCCCGAAACACTTACTGGAGTTAGCATGCACTGCACAAATAGAATTATGATTCAGCAAAAAACCGGAGATCATCAGGACTTTCAAAGCAGCTTCTCATCTTCTTCAGTAGTGAAGCATCATTCAAAGAAGAGGTCATTCAAGGCAATACCTAATGAACTTGACCCGTATATTTCAAAAGAGAGGGAACATCCTGCGATAATCCATAATGTAATTTTGTCAGAGGAGACTGCAGACCCGGGAGGGGGGGGGGGTACTTCATTGTTCAAGAGACTAGACGTGCCGCCCAGTTTTTCCAAACCCACCCATGCCTACCGACAAACTCTGTTTGTCGTGGTACCCATGTATAGAAAAAACAACGAAATATTTTACCCATTTGTACCAATATCTAAAATGTTAATGCATGTCTAAAATGTTATATAAATGTTATATATATTGTGCTACCCATGTGTAGAGATTCATTATGAGAAACCAACCCATGTGTAGGGAAATTGGCGCTGAAAAAGTTACCCATTTGGGCGGCACGTCTAGTATATTGAACAATGGAAGTATCCCCCCGGGACTTCAGACAAAATTTCTTCAAGAGAATGCGATTTTTGGTGGAGTATGCTTAAACTTCGTTCTTCACGTAATGATATGCAACAGATCATTCCTAACTAAACTGGCTTTAACTTCCTAGTGTCGGAAGAAAGAATCTTTTCATGAGGTAAGGTAAAGTAAGAAACGTACCATATCAATTTTGCTTACAGCTGCAGCTCAAATGCAGCATTATATATTTTAGAAACATCGTGATAATTGAACCCACTCTCTCTATCTGCAGGTTGCTTACCTTCCTGCAATCAATCAGTCGTCCACCAAAATGGATACTGTGTTGGAGCTGCTGCAGCAGTCTAAACTGAAAGCTGAGAAAATTGGCCTTACAGAAACAGATGTTGTTTTAGATCTTGCTATCTATGCAAAAGCGGTTGAAATTCTGATGAACCCGTGTCATAAAGACTTGAAGAGTTTTGTAGTCCTGCGCATGGGTGCTTTTCATACTTCGATGGTTTTTCTGGCCATTATAGGGAAAAGATTTGCAGATGCAGGTCTCTGTGATATCATCGTGGAAGCAAATTTACTTGGTATCAGTGTCGTAGTATATGTATTCTTTCATATTTCATGTTATTACTTTAGCAAGTTCCATCAACTTGCAGTCACTTGAAGTGGTTCAATGAAAATTGCTAATGTTAAACAGTTTACATTATTTCAGGTGAAGGCTCAGTTGAAAAGACTTTAAGTGGAAAACATTATAACAACGCGACAAGGGTATACAAATACATTTATGATGCAATGAAACGTTTGGAAATAGAGTCATTTGAGTCATGGTTGATCAAAAGGGGTTAGCTTGATGTTCTCGATGAATTGTGGTCTTCATCCGAACTGGCCAATGTTTTAAAGCATACCAATCTCAAAAATTTCCAATCGCTGAAGTTGAGATACCACCGTGTGTTTGAACTCAAGGAAGAATTCGAAAAATCGTTAACGGATAAATTGCAGTCGGGTCCAGTGGCCACATTCTGGTTTTCTTATTTGGAAATGATGAATACTCTATTTGCCTTCGTTCGTTCGGTGCGACAGAGAAATTGGACAGCTCATTTGCAGGCAACTCAGAGGATGCTACCTTGGATGTTTGCCTACGACAGGCCAAACTATTCCAGGTTTTTAACGTACTATTGGGCTGAAATGCAGCAGTTACCACAGACACACCCAGCAGTGTATGATTCCTTCTGGTAAGTCCATTTCATGCTTACAGGTTCAACCAGACAGACGTGCTGCCTTGTGGTAGAAAGAATTGAAATTTCCATATTTCAGTTGTTTCAAAATACAGCCACTCAGGCGGCTGGCTTGGATGCGCCTCTGTGCACTCTTTTTTCGATAAATGTCTCTTAAGTCCATACATTTCTACTTTCTCATATTTCAGCGATAGAAATTTTGCTGCACGCCGTCAGGTAGGTAAATTCAATGCGATACCGTCAGATCAATGCATAGAACAAACGATTAATCGTCAAATGAAGTGTACAGGAGGCATAACAGGATACATCACATCAACAGGAACAGTTCAGAGACGGGTTCTTACAAGTCACTGTGCTGCAAAATGTATCTCCTTGTTGGAAACATTTCTAGGAATACAAGAAGAGCAGTCTGCGACGAAAGACGTTGGCAGAACGCAAATAAACTTTGATGAAGCATCCGTTTGTGGAGTGCAGGATTTATTAAATTCATGGGGCAACCCTTTCAATGAAAGCACCACTCTTGTTAATATAGCATCTGGAATTGAGGCACATCAAAAAGTTGAAGCACACATTTTGGGCATGACAGCATTCAATTTGTTTATCAAGAAGAGAGTAGAAAAGAACGTCACACCATTCTACGACCCAATAAAGCGTTGTAACCTTAAAACATTTGCCGACATGAAAGTAAAAAAGGTTTGCCGAGTTAAAGAAAAAACAGTGACGATAAGCGCTGAAAGAAGTATGTTCGCAAAACTCATTGTCATCAGCAAGAAAAGAGAAGCAGTTAGCATGAAAGAAGTTCTGCAGTATTCTCTTGGCCCAATACCATGGTCCATAGCGTTACCGGACGGTGGTTTGGTTAAAACCGTTAAATCCAAGCTTTTAAACACATTGGAGGCAGAAGTTGCAAGCGCAACCCTGATAACGTATGTGCAGTACAGCGGTGGTTCTGCAGTACAGCGGAGGGATAACATCAGTACAGCGGAGGGATATCATCAGTACGGCGGAGGGATACCATGAGTACAGCGGTGGATGTTCAGTACAGCGGTGGGATACCATGAGTACAGCGGTGGATGTTCAGTACAGCGGTGGGATAACATGAGTTGCGTGGAGGGATACCATCAGTACAGCGGAGGGATACCATAAGTACAGCGGTGGCTGTTCAGTACAGCGAAGGGATACCATGAGTTGAGTGGAGGGATGCCATCAGTACAGCGGAGGGATACCATCAGTACAGCGGTGGTTGTTCAGTACAGTGGAGGGATGACTTGAGTACAGCGGTGGATATTCAGTACAGCGGAGGGATACCATCAGTACGGCGGATGGAACCATCAGTACAGCGGAGGGATACCATGAGTACAGCGAAGGATGTTCAGTACAGCGGTGGATCACATGAGTACAGTGGAGGGATATCATGAGTACAGCGGTGGATGTTCAGTACGGCGGTGAGATACCATGAGTACAGCGGTGGGCGTGCAACCTGTTTGAGAAATTGCAACGGTGTTGCACGAATATGGCAGTATCTGTGCGCAGAAACAGACGCGTTTCGCTCTTCCCATTCCATAGGTTAAGAAAACCAGTACATTACGGGACAGCATAAATTCACACATTTAAAGCTCAAGCCTGCTATGGGTTGCGATTTTTGGAATAGACTGGCTGGCTACTATGTGCCTCTATTTCTCCAACATTTGCTGCTTTACTACGGAGAGTTAACTTCACAAAAAAAATTGTACAGTTTTTTTGACAAAGTGCTGAATTCATGACTCAATCAACATTAATCGTTGTTTTAAATGCTTGCAAATACAAATACCGTAAAAAATCACAAAAAACAAATTGTTTCTTACAGTGGTTTCTTACTGTACGCAGTATATTTTTCGAACAAGATTGATATACATTTGTTTGTTCAAATTGGTACAAAGAACAAAACCAGAGTTCTCGATATCAAGGCCATCAGTGCAACCCATGGAGAAGCAATTGCAAATTGCCTTCCAGCTTTACATGCTTTTACGGGCTGTGATTACGCAAGTGCCTTCCATGGCATTGGGAAAGCAAAGGCATTTAAGATCTTAGCCAAAAGTAAAAGATTTCAGGAAGTTTTTTCCCTGTTGGGAGAAACTTATGAATTCAACACGGATCTTTTCCAATTAATCCAAGAATTTGTCTGCTTTCTCTACGGTCTGAAGAAATTAAAAGATGTCAACGAAGCAAGATTGACATATAAAATTGTGCAATAGCAAGGGAAAAATCCCGGAACCACAGCAGCTACCGCCAACCTTTGATGAGCTCCATATGCATTGCAAACGTGTCTCGTACGCAACAGCCCTTGTAAAAAGCGCCCTAGACAGCAATCAAGTGATTCCTTCACCTGATGGATATGGCTGGAAAATACTGCCAAACAACCTATTAGAGGTGGCGTGGATGACGCAAAAACCTGCGCCGGAATCTATTCTTGAACTTGTCTCATGTTCTTGCAAAAAATCAAAATGTGTGGATCTGAACTGTGTCTGCGTATCATATGGACTAGCATTTACTGATCTTTGTCAATGTTCAAAGTGCGAAAATGAAGAAGCAGAAGATGATAATTTGAATATGATGAAGATCAAGAAGTTGACGAAGATGATCTTCTACAGCGCGAATCCGACGAGGCAATAATATCTGATTTCGGCAATGAATAAAGATCTGTGGGATATATAGGGATGTATAGACTGTTTATATTATAACTGATTTTGTCTTACTTTTAGTAGATTTTCTTTATCGCTTATTCTCTCTTTTCTGATTTTGTGTTATTTTAAGAGGAAGAATATATATCCCCTAATATCCATCGTTACCAGGTAGCTCCGTCGGCAAGGAGGGTTACAAACGGGGGCAATGGGAGAAAATTTAGTCAATATGTGGAGTCTTGATAAATATGAAGCTGATCATGGAGAAAAACCATTAACAGTCTATTGTTATTTAAAATGTCAATATTGTTATATTGTTTTTAATTTAAGATTTTAACTTCCCATATTACTTATTAACGAACTCCAGTTTAATTGAACCGAGGTTGCCACTAAATTATGAAAGGAACAAAAAATGAAACGAAACGACAAAATTTGCCTACAATTAGTTAATTCTATACTTTGATAATTTACAGTTCTGTAGTACGTCTCTAAGCCAGAGCTAATTATTATGTAATACTATTGATAAGATTACCTATTAATACAAATATTTACAACAATACATTTCAACTTGATGTTTATAAAGAGCATAAAGTATTTATTACGTAGGGTGGTGATAATACATAGCGAGAATTTTCTTATTCTCACAAATGAGGGGTTAAAGAGCAATCTGGAAGCATAATAAAACCAACGGAAACCATGGGTCAGCGATAGTGTTTTCGCGCGCAAAAATGCAGTGATTTTAACATTGTTGTTGTTGTTCATATGTAAGTAATTTTAGATGTTTACCTGTAAGTTGTTATTTACAACTGAAGCCAAAACATTGTTTCGACACCAGTTGGTTTTCAATAAGGAAAGGGTGGCATTTGAGTCTTTAGAGAGGTTAAATTGATCTTTGATTTTACGTTTTAGTTTGGATTTAAAAATATCTGAGAGGTTATTTACTTCGTTATCGAAAACAATTTTATTTCTTGTTGACCAGATAGAGCGGAGTGCAATATCGCGAATAGTTATAGCTGGAATTAAAGCTTGTGTAGTTTTATTTAAAGCAAAACCAATAACAACAAAGAATTCTAAGTTATCAAGGTTGATGTTAAGGTTTAGATCGAGATCTTTAATCAGTTGAATTACTTGTTGCCAAAGGTCGTTAACCAGGGTACAGCGAACAAAGAGATGAGCAGAGGTCTCCCTGTTCCTTTGACAACGTAAACAATTTGGTTATCGATAATGTTGTGTCTGGAGAGTTTTCCAGCGGTTGGTAGGGCAAGCTGGATCAACTTCCATTTTAGGTCACAAGATTTTCGATCATTATCTCGAGAGAAAATCGACTTGAAAATAAATTTCCAGTCTAAATAACCGAATTTACTATCCCAGAATAATCTAAATTTTTGAGAAGCCAAATCAAGAGTAGAAGCGATCAGATGTTGATAAAAGTCTTTCGAGGTTAGTTTCGAAAGAGGTTTATCTAAATTATTGAGGGGAAGTTTGAAGTCTACAGAAAAGCAATTGGGGGGTGCAACGTTATTACGAACGACTTCACGGTACTCGAGGGTATGCAAGAGAGAATGTTATCGTGATCTTTTTTCCTGAAGTTATCTCCTACGAGTTCTTGAAGGGCAAGACTCGGGAGAAATCCGGGGGAGAGTTCGTAAATACAGTAGACAGAAACACCACGGCGCAAGACACAAAAGACAACTATGTTTTTAGTTTGCTAATATTTCGCCCTGCCAAGCAGTGCTTCTTTGGAGTGTGATCGACAAATTTTACCGATACTACAACTACGCAACAAACGAGAGTGTCTCCTCGCCGCCTGTCTATTAACTACCTCACTATTTTTAAACTTATAACTATTATAATAATAAAAGATATTAATTTTTAATTATTTTTTTTTTCTCCTCCTAAAAATAACCATATTTTATAATTATCAATTTTATTATCATTTCACCATTATGATTATTATCATTACTTATATCCTCATTACCACAACAAGCACATCTTCATCCCACACCTTGCCACTGCGAAGCATCAAACATACCACCAATCAGATCTCACCAACCATAATTCAAAATAATTGCCTGTATATACTGTTTTTTTTTTAAAATTTGTATTCGATCACACTCTGAAGAAGCCCTGCTTGGCAGGGCGAAATATTAGCAAACTAAAAACATAGTTGTCTTTTGTGTCTTGCGCCGCGGTGTTTCTGTCTACTGTATTTATTCAACTCTTCACCGCAAGAAGCTCTCTAGCTGAAAGCAAGCAATAAGCTAAGTGGTCTTTTCTTCTTTTTTCTGAGAGTTCGTAAGTCACGTCTCGAACAAGAGTAGCCCCTGCATCGATCCATGACTGTACAGAGAGAAGTTTGTCTTTTGCTATTAAAGAGTTGTCCAACAAAGGTTCATTGAAAATTTCCACAGCAGGGTTTGGATTAGATCTTTTGTTATCGCATAAGTTCAGATAGGATTTCAAAAGAGATTGATAGAAACAAGGCAATTTATTAATTTGTCTTGTGTTCAGAAAGCATTTCAAAACATTAGCCCCAGCATTGAGATCTTTGTATTTGCTGAGGAAATGATTGAATAGGGTTTTCCATTTCCCTGTTTATTTAGGATCAAAGAGCTTGGCGAGCCAAGACAATTGTAGGCTTTGGGCTTTCTTTTCTATGTCGACAAAATTGAGGCCGCCATCAATGTATGGAAGCTTAGCCTGAATACGTTTGATTGGCGGCCTCTTGCGGTTGAAGAGAAAGGCCCATAGAAATTCGTTCAGTTTTTTAAGAGCCCATGGGGGTATAGGAAAAATAGTGGCCGTGTAAAGGAGAGCAGAGCTAGCGAGTTGATTAGCAACAATAGCTTTCCCGCGAAAAGTTAGATCACGGTTTTTCCAAAGATTGAGGGTTTTCTGAAACTTTAAAATCTTAGAATCCCAATTTAATTTTGAGATATTTCCAATACCGAAAAATATTCCCAGGATTTTCAGAGATTTCTTAGACCAGTCAAAGCCGAAAGGAGAGTCAGATCTATTTTTAAAACTACCCAGCCAGAGGCCTTCGCTTTTGTCAGTGTTTATTTTAGCACCTGTGGCTTTTTCAAATTTTGAAAGGTGATGCTGACAGGCCAAGATTGAAAGATTTCCTTGTAGGATTAAGGTTGTGTCATCAGCATACTGTACGATTTTGAATTCTGTTTTATTCACAGTAATACCTTTAATTTTTGGATCTTTTCTGATGTTTTCTGCGAAAACCTCGGCAATGACGACATAGAGAAGGGCCGAAAGAGGGCAACCCTGTCTGACCCCTCGAGAGGGGGAAAAAGTATCCGAAATGTAACCATTTACTTTAACAGAGCTTTTGATGTCTGTGTATAAGAGTTTGACCCAGCTTATAAAAACCGGACCGAAGTTCAGTTTTTCGAGAGTTTTGAAAAGGAAACCCCAGTTTACCCGGTCAAAAGCCTTCATTTGATCAATTGCGAGCAAGCCCACGGGTAGATATTGATCCTCACAAATTTGCACTAGATCGCGTAAAACATGGCAATTTGATAAAATTGTGCGTCCTGGAACAGAACAGGTTTGGTCTTCAGAGACAATTGACGATAGAACCGATGAAAGGCGATTAGAAATAACCTTAGCAATGAGTTTATAATCACAATTCAGTAGACTAATTGGTCTCCAGTTTTCAATCCTTTCTCGTTCACCTTTCTTAAATAAACAAGAAACTAGAGCAACTTTCTGCGAGGGGGTTAGATTTTTGTTTGCAAAGCATTCATTGATGACTTCTAACAGGCAATCTGATAGCTTTTTCCAAAAGACTCTTTAAAATTCATAGGGTAAGCCATCAGTACCGGGTGACTTGTTATTTAGCATTTGGCTTAAGGCTAAAGAGAGTTCCTTCATAGTAATAGCGCCCTCGCAGAGGTGTTTCTGATTTTCAGAAAGGGTCCTAGAGAGATTTGTTAAGAGTTCGTTTTGCGGGGTTTCATCTACAGGTTCTTCAGTGTACAAGTCTTCGTAAAATGTTTTCACAGAATCCAGTATTTGATTTGGTGCAGTTACAATATTGCCTTGTTTATCCCTAATCGCTCTCATGGTTCTATCGCCCTGCCGTTTCTTTTCCAGTGAAAAAAATAGGAGGTGACCTTTTCTGCTTGTTCTGCCCATTTTGCCTTAGCATGAATTTTAGTAGCCTCGGCCTCTTGGGTCTCAATGCGTTTGATTTCGTTCGATATAGTTTTGGTGAGGGTAACAAACCTAGGGTTCGCGACTTTCCATATTCCCACCAGTCAGACAGAGAGTCAAAATCCCTTTTTCTGCCCTTCCAGGAGTCTATGAAGTCATTGATGAGGCTTGTTCTTTTAAGATAGAGGTGTTTAGCATCCAGGAGCCCGGACCGCGTTTAATTTTAGAGAAATCAAGTTTTAATATGACTTTATCATGATCTGAGTGGAGGAAGGGGTTAATAAAACAATTAGTAAATTTATCGCGAAATTCGCGGGAAGTATAAAACCTATCGAGTCTGCTAAAAGACCCGTGAGGACTGAGATAGGTGAATTCTTTTTTAGTGGGGTTCTGAGTACGCCAGATATCTTCTAAATTGAAATGGGTTAGGAGAGATTTGAGGTTAAGGGTTGTTCTGTCTACGTAAACAACATTATTTGATCTATCGAGGTCATTATTCAAAACGCAATTAAAATCACCGCCGACAATAAAAGGAAAAGTACGAGGGTACTTATCGAGATCTTTTTGAAGGTTTTGAAGGAATTGTTTGCGACGGACAATGTCGTCTTTGCCTCCTGTAGGAGCGTAAATATTGACTAAAATAAACTGGTTGTCATCGATTGAAAGGTCTAAGATTACATAATGACCTGTATTGCAGGCATAATGCGAATGAATTGTGGTGTTGATTTTATCAGAGATTAAAATAGAGACACCCTTTCTGTTGTCTGTTGACACAGAATGAAAGGATTTTAAGAATTTAAATGCGTTTCTTGCAAAAGGAGAAGGTCAAAATTCTTTGAAAATAAATGATGTAAAACTGTGTCACGATGACGGGGGTCTCGCAACCCATTCACATTTATACTTGCAATACAAGCCATAGTTAAATGTAGGAAAAAGGGGATAAGATAGATATACAGATTTATTTGTGGTGTTCATTGGATTTACCTGGGGCTTTCTTTGTTTTAGTGTTCTTTTTCTCTGGTGTAGATGTGATACTTCGTTTTGTTCCCTTTTTGTATGGTTGGTAGGCATTAATGGCAATTGCTGGGTCTTGTGGTGGGTCGGGGGTATTTTTTGTTTCTTTGGGTTGGCGGTTATCCGTGGTTGAAGGCAGAACTGGTTTTGGGCGTTTTGGTTTTGTGCTGGTATCTTTGGTGGGTGTAGACTGGATGTCCTGTTGAGTTTCTTTTGTCGCTATTTCGGATTCTGGTTGTATTGTGGGTTTTGGTATTTGGGGTTTTGTGTTGGGTGTGGGATCTTCACTTTCCTCTTGGGGTTGGATTTCTTCATTGTCGCTATTTCTTTCCGTCTCTGGTTGTTGGGTATGTGTGTTCTCGTCTTCTTCCTCTGATTCTCTGTCCGGTGTTTCTTGCCAAGGCTCTTGCTCGAACGGGTCTTCGAATGCCTCCACGTCTGAGTCTACGATTTCGTTGGGTAAAACTCTACCCCTAGGGCGTCGGATGATTTGAAATCGCTCGCATTTATTCTTTTGATGATCTGTTGATCCGCAAAGATAACAATGCTTCAGATCCTTCGATGGGCAATCCCCTGTCCTGTGTGTATCTTTCATACAAATTTTACAAAACACAGGCTTGCCCTTGAAGGATAGTGAGATTTTGTGATTTTTTATCAGTAGAAATGGTGGCAATTCCTGTGACATTGAAGGGTACATTGTGACAAGGCGTTTGCCATTAAAAACGTGAGGAAAGCCCTCCCAAGTTTGCTTCCATATCCGTAGAACAGTGCCAAACTTCTTCAGTTCGCTGCGAATTTCGTTGTCCGAAATGTCCGGAGTAGCATTAGGAATTGTAATCAGGGTTGCTCTTTGTCTTACTGGGGTAAAGATGACTCCAGGCTCTTTTTTGGTCATTGATGGAAATTTTATTAAATTGTCGATCACGTTATCCACCATGTTTGGTTTGGCAAAAATAATATTCCACCTCTGGCGTCCGGGCATTGATGACAAAGGCATAAGCTGTTGTACAGCGTTTGGGTTGTCGAATTTTCTTTGAAAAAAAAAGGATGATTTCCTTAAAATTGATGGCTTCTTGAGTTTCAAATTTTGCTCCTCGAGCAGCTAAATCACCAGGCAACATTCTGGCATCGGATCTTTTGAGTTTCTCTGCAAAAGACAATTTCTTTGGTTGATTTTCTGCATCATGGTTTTCCATTGGATCTCCCCATATTGTTGTTTCTTGGTTTGAGGCCATATTTCAGAGTTGAAAATTTCCACAGGATAACTGAAATTTACTTCAAAAAGTCTGCATAAGACTTTATAACAAATTTATCAATAATTATAAACAAATTTTGATCGATTTCTGACACTTTTAGGCTAGAAAAAAGTGAAATAGGGAAGAGCAAAAAAATCGCGTGATCAAGATGTCTTCATATGTTTTAATATATGAAATGAATTGTGGCCCAAAACCAAAGCTTTCTAGGGTTTTGAAAAGGAAATTCCAGTTCACACGGTCAAAGGCTTTCATTTGATCTAAGGATAAAAGGGCTGCTGGGAGATTTTCATTTTGCGCATAGTAAATAAGATCTCTTAATATATGCCGGTTTGACAAAATTGATCTATTTGGAACACTACATGTTTGATCTTCAGAAACAATGGTTGATAATACATCTCGTAAACTATTGGCAAGAGTTTTTGCAATAATCTTATAGTCAACATTGAGCAAACTTATTGGTCTCCAATTTCCGAGATCATTTTTGTCACCTTTCTTGTAAAGCGTTGAAATTAAGCTTACGCGTTGAGAGTGGGAAAGTTGTTGTAATTCAAAGCAGGCATTAGCAACTCTTGTAAAATGTTCCCCAATGATATTCCAGAAGCTCTTATAAAACTCTACTGGAATACCATCGAGGCCTGGTGTTTTATTATTTTTCATCTTAGAAAGTGCCATGTATAACTCGTCTTTTGTTAGTTGGCCTTCATGAGAGTCTCTGTCAATGTCTGAAAGTTTGTTTTCTACTTTTGAGAGTAGTTCATCTTGTTTAGAGGCATCTGTCGGTTCGTTTGTAAATAAGTCAGAGTAGAATATTTTGACAGTTTCAAGCATATCTTTTGGATTGTGTACTATTGTTCCTGTTTTTGTCTTAACAGATTTCATAACTTGTGCAGCTTGACGTTTTTTCTCTAAATTACAAAAATATTTGGTGACCCTTTCACCCTCTTCTGTCCAGCTTGCTTTTGCTTTGATCTTTAATTTAAATGCTTCGTTGGTTTCAAGACTTTTTATTTCTTTGGTTATACGTTCAACTAAGTCTTTGAATGACTGTCTGTCTGTCTGTTCTGCTTTTTTGGTTGCATTGCGCAATTGTTTATAAAGTTTTGACTTTTTCTTTTTGCGTTCAATTGATAGTTTTATGCAATACTGTTTAGTGATTTTTGCTATTTGTTTTTTAGCTTTGTCCCACCAGTCAAGTGGATTATGAAACGTATGAAATATCGAAATCCAGAACTGAAGAAATCCTGACATTGCAAGTGTATATTCTTCTTGTTGTAAGATGGACGTATTCATTTTCGATGATCCCTTTCCTCTCTTTATTTTATCAAAATCAAAAACCAGCAACAATTTTTGATGATCAGAGTGAGGAAAACGAACAATTTTACATTTTGTAAAGTAATGCATTGTAGCTTTTGAGATATAAAATCTGTCAAGTCTGCTGTATGTTCCAATTGGACTTTTGTTTGTGAATTGTTTTTCATCAGGGTGAAATGTTCTCCAAATATCTTGTAAATCATTTTCATTATTTGTCTCTATTAGAGGATTTTTCGATCTGTCTATGTATGTTATGTCCCTGCTTCTGTGTAGATTAGTATCTAGAACTGTATTGAAATCACCACCATAAATGATAAATTCAACATCTGGATAATTTTGGATTTTAGTATGAATTTCAGAAAATTTATCTTTTCTTTTTGTGTTTTATTACCTCCTGTAGGAGCATATAGATTTATTAAGAGAAACTGGTGATCGTCATAGGTCAAGTCAGTGAAAATATAGTTTCCTTCTTGGCAAACGTCATTAGAATGTATATTTGCATTGAAATTTTCAGAAATGAGAGTGCTAACACCTGCAAAATTATTTGGGGAAATTGAGTGAATTTTGGTGCCTTTCCATCTATTGTCAGAAATGATTAAATTTTTAGTATTTACATTTAAATGGGTTTCCTGCAGAAAAACAATATCTGGTTTATCTGTATTTATGTTGTGGAAAATTGTTTCTGTCTTCAGGTTGTCATTCAACCCGTTGACATTTATGCTAAGCAGGGAAGGCATTTTTTATTTCAGTTTAAGGCCACAATTCACCTAAAAAAATTAAGAATACAGGGGGAAGTAAATATAATTAAAGATGGAAGCCATATAATGTCAATCATTTTTTCAACTTTTTCTTCTTCATCCGCATTTTGCTTTCCCTTACTTCGCTCTCTTGTCTAGACTGCACTGTGCTTTGTGATGAAGATGTTGACACCATTGGACGTTTTGAATTGCAGGTAGTGGTTTGTGTATTTGAGATTGTTGAATTGTTAGAATGTGATGTAGTAGGTGTAGGCGGATTAGCTGTTGAAGGTGGATATGCGAAGAGTGTTTCTGCTACTGACACAGAAATCACCTGTGGAGATAGTGGGGGTGCATTGTTGGATGATGCAACTTCTAGCAATGATTGAGATGGAGACGTCTGTGATAAGGATGCATCTGCTGATGAAACATTTTGAGGTGATGTTGATGAATCACTTGTGAAATCAAAGCCAGATGGAGTGGTTGGTTTTGTTGATGAGTTTGATTTTGCAGATGAAGAGGATGGTCCATTGACGTCATTGTCTTCCCATGTATCACCACGAGCAGGCAAAGGTCGCAGCCTGTAGGCTGGACCTTTTGGGCGATCTATGTCACTTTCGTTTTCAGACAGGACAACTGTATTGCTTTCATTGTCCTCATTTATTTCACCAGTAACATTGCTGTCACTGCCCTCACTGGATAGACGCATGCGACCGGTATAGTGTGTGGTTGGTCGTTCACCATTCTGTCTAATATCACAGTCTGCGTACTGATGTCCGTCATGTCCAAAGTGAAAGCAAAGTCGAAGATCCTTTAGAGTGCACTGAAATGTTTGATGATGTTTCGAGTTACAGTGCATACAAACTGGTTGACGCCCTCGGAATGAAATTAAAATTTTTTGACCAGATATGATTATGAACGGTGGCAATGGATTGTCTGGATCTGGATAAATAGTTACGAGTCGTTTGCCTGTTGAAATTGAAGGGAATTCTTGATAAGTTTTGTTCCATACATTAATAATTTTTCCATGCGGTGACAATTCATGAGCTACTTGTTGGTTTGAGATCTCTGGTGAAATAAATGGAATTGTAATGAGAGTTGGACGTTATTTGATTGGTGAAATGGGGAGGGGATGTTGTGGTTGAGATGGCAAGAAAATGGTTTTGGATAAGAGGACGTCAACCAGCTGTGGAGATGATAACACAGCATTCCAGTTCTGATGGCCCTGGCGAGATGGCATTTTCTGTAAATGATTGATTGCACAAGGGTCGTGGAGAGCTTTGTGTATTGTTGTGATAATCTCAACATGAGTGATCGAAGGGCTAGTGAAAAACTTTATGCCTCGTAGTTTGATGTTGTTGTTGTTCTGTTGTTGTTGCGAATTGTTTAATCTACTTGAAAATGAGTCTGGATTACCTGGCCTGTCCTGGGACTACACCGAGGACCCCGTGAGTGATCTCTTGCGTTGTGCACGCTCATGTTCTTCTAATGTCTTTTGCCAGCTTTCTTCTTCTTCTTCATCACTACTTCTCATGTGGGAATCAACTTCTTCTTCTTCAGCTAAATCACTCCAGCTTTTCGACTGCACTTTTTCTTCTTCTTCTAACACGGCACTATTACCTGAAGGGTCCATGTTGAGACACTTCTTCCCGTCAGGTAAGTATGCAGGATTTTTCTAGCAGAGGGAGCCTCGTTCAGGAACTTCTCGTTTCAAATGTGGTACATTGGCAACAGACGACAAGTGAAAGGCTGGTACTTCCATTCCGTTGAGATCGGCAAAGGATGAGAACAGATTTGGTAAGACTCGTTGCGGTTGGAACTTTCAGCACTAATGCTATGCGATGGTGAAAGGTCGAATAAATAAGGCAAAACAAATGCTGTTTCCTGTATAATGATTGTTGATGCAGTGCAATGTGAGAGATGGATGGCTAAGACATCTGCAAGACAATGACGACAGAAAGAGATGTGACGATGAAGAAGGTTCTTCTGTGTTGCTTGTTTTACACTTCAAGATGAGGGGGTGGGCCATCCATGGCGGCACTGCAATACCAGGACAACCCGTGTCCGGGGTGAAGCAAGCTTCAGACCCACGGACCAATTCCAAAAATCAGTTTAATATTTGAGCACCCTTGGGTGCATATCAGATATTAAGCTGATAAGAACAGATACTACACTTGATCTTAGCCAAAAGGCCGAGAAGCGATAACGAACTAGTCTTCGCTTCAGGCCGCGTCTCCACACGTGTTGCAATCACACGTGGGTGCAGGACAGTGACACGGAATCGCCAGTCCGTGTGCAATAACTGGCCTGTGCAATACGTCGGTTTGAAAAGAAGGACTGCAATTGCAAAAATTGAAGCCTACAACACCAGGTGTTCCCAGGCGGTCACCCATCCAGGTACTGACCTGGCCCGACCATGCTTGACTGCGGTGATCGGACGAGAACCGGTATATTCATGGTGGTATGGTCGTAGGCAAAAGCTAGAGGGCCGAATGTGCATGACACTACAAGGCTAGAGACGCAGAAGTGTGCACATGCACATGCACGTATACGGTTTGATGCGTACGAAGTTGGTTGATGAAGGTAGATCTTGGTGGGTGTGCAGTGCTGCTGAGAAGGTGTGGTGAGCACTCTGGCCAGTTGGAACGGCGGGCGTGGCATTCGTGGAAGCCCAGCTTGCTCGTTAATAGTGTTGCAAAGGATGGGCTTCCGGTTGCGGCTGTACGAATGTGGTAAAGGTTGGTGCATTTTTCGGCATCTGGAGCGAAAGATGTGGAAAACGGAAAACGGTCGGTAACTTGCACACTCTTTGTAGAGTAGGGGAATTTTTGTGTCGAGAGGTGCCTGGTATCTGGCAAGTCGGCGGTGGTGTGCTGATATGTATGCAGAATTTGACATTAGTACTATTGGAAGGGGACTAGCGCGAATGCAGGTCCCCACTACCAGAAATTGTACGGTCGAGTTACCAACGTTTGCGGGTAATCGCAGGGGTCAGCCAAACCGAACTGCAATGGAAAGGCCTCGCCCTGGAAGAATCTCCTTGTTGATCAATTTTTTTTTCCGTTTGAGTCTGGCGAATGCCAGCACCCATTTAATTTACCAAATCAAAAATATTTACAAAAATTTAAACTAAAAAATAAACTAAAATAATTACAAAAAATAGCAAATATTTTAAAGAGAATACATGTTTGAATTTCTGATTACAATAAGTGTTCATTAAAAGTAATACTTGTTTGAGTTTCTGATTATGATACAGAATGTCTTTATATTACATAAAGTTTATATAATTGCATAAAGTTGGGTTGAACTTGAATGGACATGGTTCATTGAAGTGAAATTGAGTAAAGGGTTGATGTCATTGCTCTCTAATTGCTGGAGCGAAAATTCGCTAAACTTGCTAGCGATCTATTACTTCATGTATATTCAAGCTCGAAATATTAAAAATTTAAAAACTACTAAATATGATGGAATGGCGATAAAAGCATTAGTTATTGATACAGCTATAAAATAGAGGTATGGGAACTAGCAAAAATATACAGAGATACATTTCAAGAAGATGGCCATAAGGAGCATCAAGTATGCATTACAGGGTACTAAAGTACAAATGTTAACAGCTGGGATGAGTGAGAAGTTTTCTGATTCTCACAAGTGAGAGGATTGAAAGCAAAATGGAACCAACGGATTTCTTTGGTCAGCGATAGTGTTTTCCCGCGCAAAATGCAGTGATTTTAACATTGTTGTTGTTGTTCAGAGCAATAGAGGCTTTAAATGTTTAAGTGTAAGTTATTATTTACAACTGAAGCCAAAACATTGTTTCGACACCAGTTGGTTTTAAATAAGGAAAGGGTGGCATTGGAATCTTTAGCGAGGTTAAATTGATCTTTGATTTTACGTTTTAGTTTAGATTTAAAAATACCTAAGGGGTTATTTACTTCGTTATCGAAAACAATTTTATTTCTCGTTGACCAGATAGAGCGGAGTGCTATATCGCGAATATTTATAGCAGGGATTAAAGCTTTGGTGTTTTTATTTAAGGCAAAACCAACAATAACGAAGAATTCTAGGTTGTTAAGGTCAATGTTTACAGTTAGATCCAGATCTTTAATCAATGAGATTACTGTTAGCCAAAGGTCATGGACTAAAGGGCAACGAACAAAGAGGTGTAGAGAAGTCTCTTTGTTCGTTTGACAACGGAGACAATTCGGATTGTCGATAATGCTGTGTCTGGAAAGTTTATCCGCTGTCGGGAGGGCGAGCTGGATTAACTTCCATTGCAGATCACAAGATTTTCGATCGTTGTCACGAGAGAATATTGAGTTGAAAATAAGTTTCCAATCCAAATAACCAAACTTGCTATCCCAAAATGATCTGTATTTCTGAGAAGTCAGATGGAGAGTAGAAGCGATAAAGTATCGATAAAAATCTTTCGAGGTTAGTTTCGAAAGAGGTTTGTTCAGATCAGCGAGAGGGAGTTTAAATTCTACAGAAAAGCGATCGGGGGGCGCAGCATTATTTCGAACGACGTCCCGATATTCGGGGGGTATACAGGAGAGAATATCAACATGATCTTTTTTCCTGAAGTTATCTTCTACGAGTTCTTGAAGGGCAAGACTTGGGAGAAATCTGGGGGAGAGTTCGTAAGTCACGTCTCGAACAAGAGTAACCCCTGCATCGATCCATGACTGTACGGATAGAAGTTTTTCCTTAGCAAAAAGAGTGTTGTCAAATAAAGGTTCATTGAAAATTTCGAGAGGATTTGGATTAGATCTTTTGTTATTACAAAGGGTTAGGTAAGATTGCAAAAGCGATTTATAAAAAGAAGGCAATTTATTAATTTGTCTTGTGTTGAGAAAACATTTCAAAACATTAGGCCCAATATTAAGCCCTTTGTACTTCCCAAGAAAATGATTGAATAAAACTTTCCATTTCCCTTTATGTTCTTTGTCAAACAGCTTGGCTAACCAGGACAATTGGAGGCTTTGGGCTTTCTTTTCAATATCAACAAAATTAAGGCCGCCGTCAACGTATGGAAGCTTTGCTTGAATACGTTTGATCGGCGGCTTTTTGCCGTTGAAAAGAAAAGCCCACAGACTCTCATTCAAGGTTTTCAGAGCCCATTGAGGGATGGGGAAGATAGTGGCAGTATAAAGCAAAACAGAACAAGCAAGTTGATTTGCTACAACAGCTCTCCCGCGGAATGTTAAATCGCGATTTTTCCAAAGGTTGAGTGTCTTCTGAAATTTCGAGATTTTACAGTTCCAGTTTAACTGGGAAACATTATCTAGTCCAAAAAAGATTCCAAGGATTTTCAACGATTTTTTGGACCAGTCGAAACCAAAAGGAGAATCAGTTCTATTTTTAAAACTTCCTAGCCAGAGGCCTTCACTTTTGTCAGTGTTTATTTTTGCACCTGTGGCTTTTTCAAAGTCAGAGAGGTGCTGTTGACACGCAAGGATTGAGGGATTTCCTTGAAGGATTAAAGTTGTGTCATCGGCATATTGCACAATTTTAAACTCGGTTTTGTTGACAGAAATACCTTTAATCTTTGGATCTTGTCGGATGTTTTCTGCAAAAACCTCAGCAATGATAACATAGAGAAGGGCTGAAAGGGGACAACCTTGTCGGACCCTCGGGAGGGCGAAAAGTTTCCAAAATGTAACCGTTAACTTTAACAGAGCTTTTAATGTCTGTGTAGAGCAGTTTAACCCAGCTAATAAAAACTGGCCCAAAGTTAAGTTTCTCCAGAGTTTTAAGGAGAAAATCCCAACTAACTCTGTCGAAAGCTTTCATCTGATCTATTGCAAGCAAGCCCACGGGGAGATTTTGATCCTCGCTTATTTGTATGAGATCACGTAAAACATGACAATTGGATAAGATCGTTCCCCCTGGGACAGAACAGGTCTGAACTTCAGAAATAATGGTTGAGAGAACACGTGAAAGATGATTGGAGATAACTTTGGCAATTAGTTTATAGTCGCAGTTTAGTAAACTGATCGGTCTCCAATTTTCGATTCTTTCTCTTTCACCTTTCTTGAACAGGCAAGAAACAAGAGCGATTTTCTGCGAGGGGGTTAGGCTCTTATTGTCAAAACATTCGTTAATAACATCTAGCAGGCAATCAGACAGTTTGTTCCAGAATACTTTGTAGAATTCGTAAGGTAAACCATCAGTACCTGGTGATTTATTATTCACCATTTGACTGAGTTCGATGGAAACTTCCTTCTTAGTAATTTTACCTTCACAGAGTTGTTTCTTGTCGTCAGGAAGGGTTTTAGAAAGTTTTTTAGAAGATTCTGTTGAATATTTTGTCGACAGGTTCAGCGGTGTAAAGTTCTTCATAAAAGGATTTAACAGATTCTAGGATTTCTTCTGGTTTTGTTACGATGGTTCCTTGTTTATCTCTAATCATCCTCATGGTTCGGTCACCTTGTCGTTTCTTTTCCAGTGAACAGAAATAACGGGTTACTTTTTCACCCTGTTCTGACCATTTGGCTTTAGAACGGAGTTTAGTGGCCTCAGCCTCTTTAGTTTCAATGCGTTTTATTTCATCTGAGATTGTTTTAGTTAGGTTTACAAATCTGGGGTCCCTTGTTGTTTGACTTTGCGTTTAGAATTTCGTAGTTTTTTATAGAGTTGGGATTTTCTCTTCATGTGGTCTTTCTTGCGCTTAGTAGAATATTCTTTAGAGATTGATTGGATACGGGATTTACCGTACTCCCACCAGTCAGACAAGGATTGAAAGTCCTCTTTCTACCCTTCCAGGGGTCAATGAAATCATTGATAAGGTCCACGAAGGGTTGTTCTTTTAGGATGGAAGTATTGAGCATCCAGGACCCGGGTCCGCGTTTTATAGAGGAGAAGTCGAGTTTTAAGATAATTTTGTCATGATCAGAATGAGGAAAGGGATCAATAAAGCATTTAGAAAGTTTAACGCAAAATTTGCGGGAGGTATAGAATTTATCAAGTCTGCTAAAAGATCCGTGAGGACTGAGATAGGTGAATTCTTTCTTAGTAGGGTTCTGGGTACGCCAGATATCCTCTAAGTTAAAAACGTTTAAAAAGTGTTTAAGATTCGGGTGCTTTTATCTACATAGTTAACATGATTAGATCTGTCGAGGTTATTGTTTAAAACGCAATTAAAATCACCGCCAATGATGAAAGGAAAAGTACGTGGGTACTTGTTCAAATCATTTTCAAGGCTTTTGAGGAAATCTTTGCGACGAACAACGCCGTCTTTTCCTCCAGTTGGGGCATAAATATTAGCAAGAATAAAACGATTGTCGTCAACAGAGAGGTCTATAATTACATAATGACCTGTATTGCAAGCATAATGCGAATTGATTGTAGTGTTGATTTTATCTGAGATTAAAATCGAGACACCCTTTCTGTTGTCTGTTGACACAGAATGAAAGGAATTTCCTTTCCAATTCACAAAGGTTTTATCAAGTTCTGTGGAATTTAAATGCGTTTCTTGCAACAGGAGAAGGTCAAAATTGTTTGAAAATAAATGATGTAAAACTGTGTCACGATGATGGGGGTCTCGCAATCCATTCACATTTATACTTGCAATACAAGCCATGGTTAATTGTAAAAGTATAAAATAATTATTAGATACAGTTTATTTTTGTGGTTTACCTTGGGTCTTCTTGGTTTTTATTTCTTTTCTGGAGTTCCCATCAGGGCACGTTTAGTTCTTTTTTGTAGGGGGTAGTTTGCAATTTCTGTTTCAGCGTTAGATTTCGGTTCTGAATCAGATTTGTCTGGATTTGGATCTGTTTCTTCAGCGATTTCGGTGTTAGGTTTAAGTCTTGAGTCGGTTTGTTTTGGAGTAGGGTTTTGTTTTCTGATGCTCGGGCTTCAGTGATTACAGGTGGTTTGGGTTTTGCAGTTTCTCGCTCAGGTTGGGTTGTTTTGGTTTTATTCTTTATTTCGTGTCCACTTTCAGTGTTGGCAAGGGGTGTGATGGAGAGTTCTAGGCGGTGTTTTGCTCATCTGCGTCAGCAAAAGGGTTTGCTAGGTCTTATTCTTCAGTATCATGTTCCGCTGTGTCAACATTTTCATCATCTCCATATTCGATCTCGTCTGACATACGTCTGCCCCTGGGCCGTTTTATTACTACAAATTTCTCACACTCCTGTTTCGCATGTTCCGTAGAGCCACAAAGGTAGCAGTGTTTGAGATTTCTTGAAGGGCAATCACTGGTTCTGTGTATCTTTCATACAAATATTACAGAACACAGGCTTGCCCTTGAAAGAAAGAGATATTTTCTTATTTTTGATAATAAGGAAAGGAGGAAGATCTTTACCTCCGCTGGGAAACATGGTGACAAGTATCTTTCCATTGAACACATTTGGGAAGCCTTCCCAGGTCTGTTTCCATATTCTTAGGACAGTTCCGTGGCATGAAAGGATATTTCTAATTTCGTCGATGGAAATATCAGGGTGGCATCTGGAATTGTTATAAGCAAAGCTCTGCGTTGTACCGGAATGAATACTGTGGTAGAATCTTTATCCAATGAGGGAAACATTACAGTATTATCAATTACTTCATCAACGTAAGAGGGTTTTGAAAAAATAATGTTCCATCTCTGCTTACCAGGCATAGACGATAGAGGCATAAGTTGCTGTACTGCAGTTTCATCTTTGAATTTGTTTTGAAAAAAATTGATGATTTCCTTGAAGTTGACTTTATCTGGTGTTTCGAATTTAGCTCCTCTAGCAGCAAGGTCACCAGTAGACATTTTTGCGTTGGATCTTTTAAGTCGTTCAGCGAAGGTCAATTGAGGTTTAGGCCGTGTTGGTGGCAAGTCAATATCTCCCCAAATCGATGTTTCTTGACTGTTTGTAGCCATTTTAATTTAATTCCACAGGATAACAAGTAAATATACGTTTCTTAACGTTTATAAGGCTTTAGAATAACAAAATTGACAACTTTTGAGCACAGTACGAGCAAAAGGGAAGAGCGAAGAAAACGTGTCCTTGTTGATCAATTTTTTTTTCGTTTGAGTCTGGTGAATGCCAGCACCCGTGTAATTTACCAAATCAAAAATATTTACAAAAATTTAAACTAAAAAATAATCTAAAATAATTACAAAAATAAAAATTATTTTAAAGTGAATACTGTTTGAAATTCTCTATATTTTGATTGCAGTGTCCATTAGACTTAAATTGCATAACTTGTGTCAGTCACATTGCATTAACTTGAATTAATCCATAACGAGTTTGAAAACACATCGATAATTGAGTGAAACATTGTTGTCGTTGTTGTTGTTGTTGTTGTTGTCTCATTTTCGGAGTCGAGCTGTGCTAGACTCAGTAGGGTCTGTTACTTTATGTGTGTTCAAACTCGAAATGTAAGGAATTTAAATACTAAGAGTGATACCAATATTAGGAAGTAACAATAAAATTATTGATTATTGATAAAATAACATAGCGATATTATAATATGCAAATATATACAACGATACATTTCAACAAGATGTCCATAAGGAGCATCAAGTATGTATCACAGGGTACTAAAGTACGGAGTTGAGTGAGAAATTTTCTGATTCTCACAGGCGAGGGGATCGAAAGCAAAATGTAACCAATGGATTCCTTTTCGTCAGCGGTAGCGTTTTCCCGCGCGAAATGCAGTGATTTTAACATTGTTGTTGTTGTTCAAAGTAATAGAGGCTTTAGATGTTTAAGTGTAAGTTATTATTTACAACTGAAGCCAAAACATGGGTGGCATTTGAATCTTTAGAGAGGTTAAATTGATCTTTGATTTTACGTTTTAGTTTGGATTTAAAAATATCTAAAGGATTATTTACTTCGTTATCAAAAACAATTTTATTTCTCGTTGACCAGATAGAGCGGAGTGCAATATCGCGAATAGTTATAGCTGGAATTAAGGCTTGTGTGGTTTTATTTAGAGCAAAACCAATAACAACGAAGAATTCTAGGTTGTTAAGGTCAATGTTTACAGTTAGATCGAGATCTTTAATCAATGAGATTACTGTTAGCCAAAGGTCATGGACTAAAGGGCAACGAACAAAGAGGTGTAGAGAAGTCTCTTTGTTCCTTTGACAACGGAGACAATTCGGATTGTCGATAATGTTGTGTCTGGAAAGCTTATCCGCTGTCGGGAGGGCGAGCTGGATTAACTTCCATTGCAGATCACAAGATTTTCGATCGTTGTCACGAGAGAATATTGAGTTGAAAATAAGTTTCCAGTCTAAATAACCGAACTTGCTATCCCAAAACAATCTGTATTTCTGAGAAGTCAGATCGAGAGTAGAAGCAATAAAATATCGATAGAAATCTTTTGAGGTTAGTTTCGAAAGAGGCTTCTTCAGATCAGTGAGAGGGAGTTTAAATTCTACAGAAAAGCGATCAGGGGGCGCAGCATTATTTCAAACAACGTCCCAATACTCGGGGGGTATACAAGAGAGAATATTGTCATGATCTTTTTCCTGAAGTTATCTCCTACAAGTTCTTGAAGGGCAATACTGGGAGAAATCTGGGGAGAGTTCGTAAGTCACGTCTCGAACAAGAGTGATCCTGCATCGATCCATGACTGTACGGATAGAAGTTTGTCCTTAGCAAAAAGAGTGTTGTCAAATAAAGGTTCATTGAAAATTTCGAGGGGATTTGGATTAGATCTTTTGTTATTACAAAGGGTTAGATAAGATTGCAAAAGGGATTTATAAAAACAAGGCAATTTATTAATTTGTCTTGTGTTGAGAAAACATTTCAAAACATTAGGCCCAATATTAAGCCCTTTGTATTTCCCAAGAAAATGATTGAATAAAACTTTCCATTTCCCTTTATGTTCTTTGTCAAACAGCTTGGCTAACCAGGACAATTGGAGGCTTCGGGCTTTCTTTTCAATATCAACAAAATTAAGGCCGCCGTCAAAGTATGGAAGCTTTGCTTGAATACGTTTGATCGGCGGCTTTTTGCCGTTGAAAAGAAAAGCCCACAGACTCTCATTCAAGGTTTTCAGAGCCCATTGAGGGATGGGGAAGATAGTGGCAGTATAAAGCAAAACAGAGCAAGCAAGTTGATTTGCTACAACAGCTTTCCCGCGGAATGTTAAATCGCGATTTTGCCAAAGATAGAGTGTCTTCTGAAATTTCGAGATTTTACAGTTCCAGTTTAACTGAGAAACATTATCAAGTCCAAAGAAGATTCCAAGGATTTTCAACGATTTTTTGGACCAGTCGAAACCAAAAGGAGAATCAGTTCTATTTTTAAAACTTCCTAGCCAGAGGCCTTCACTTTTGTCAGTGTTTATTTTTGCACCTGTGGCTTTTTCAAAGTCAGAGAGGTGCTGTTGACACGCAAGGATTGAGGGATTTCCTTGAAGGATTAAAGTTGTGTCATCGGCATATTGCACAATTTTAAACTCGGTTTTGTTGACAGAAATACCTTTAATCTTTGGATCTTGTCGGATGTTTTCTGCAAAAACCTCAGCAATGATAACATAGAGAAGGGCTGAAAGGGACAACCTTGTCGGACCCTCGGGAGGGCGAAAAAGTTTCCAAAATGTAACCGTTAACTTTAACAGAGCTTTTAATGTCTGTGTAGAGCAGTTTAACCCAGCTAATAAAAACTGGCCCAAAGTTAAGTTTCTCCAGAGTTTTAAGGAGAAAATCCCAACTAACTCTGTCGAAAGCTTTCATCTGATCTATTGCAAGCAAGCCCACGGGGAGATTTTGATCCTCGCTTATTTGTATGAGATCACGTAAAACATGACAATTGGATAAGATCGTTCCCCCTGGGACAGAACAGGTCTGAACTTCAGAAATAATGGTTGAGAGAACACGTGAAAGATGATTGGAGATAACTTTGGCAATTAGTTTATAGTCGCAGTTTAGTAAACTGATCGGTCTCCAATTTTCGATTCTTTCTCTTTCACCTTTCTTGAACAGGCAAGAAACAAGAGCGATTTTCTGCGAGGGGGTTAGGCTCTTATTGTCAAAACATTCGTTAATAACATCTAGCAGGCAATCAGACAGTTTGTTCCAGAATACTTTGTAGAATTCGTAAGGTAAACCATCAGTACCTGGTGATTTATTATTCACCATTTGACTGAGTTCGATGGAAACTTCCTTCTTAGTAATTTTACCTTCACAGAGTTGTTTCTTGTCGTCAGGAAGGGTTTTAGAAAGTTTTTTTAGAAGATTCTGTTGAATATTTTTGTCGACAGGTTCAGCGGTGTAAAGTTCTTCATAAAAGGATTTAACAGATTCTAGGATTTCTTCTGGTTTTGTTACGATGGTTCCTTGTTTATCTCTAATCATCCTCATGGTTCGGTCACCTTGTCGTTTCTTTTCCAGTGAACAGAAATAACGGGTTACTTTTTCACCCTGTTCTGACCATTTGGCTTTAGAACGGAGTTTAGTGGCCTCAGCCTCTTTAGTTTCAATGCGTTTTATTTCATCTGAGATTGTTTTAGTTAGGTTTACAAATCTGGGGTCCCTTGTTGTTTCGACTTATGCGTTTAGAATTTCGTAGTTTTTATAGAGTTGGGATTTTCTCTTCATGTGGTCTTTCTTGCGCTTAGTAGAATATTCTTTAGAGATTGATTGGATACGGGATTTACCGTACTCCCACCAGTCAGACAAGGATTGAAAGTCCTCTTTTCTACCCTTCCAGGAGTCAATGAAATCATTGATAAGGTCCACGAAGGGTTGTTCTTTTAGGATGGAAGTATTGAGCATCCAGGACCCGGGTCCGCGTTTTATAGAGGAGAAGTCGAGTTTTAAGATAATTTTGTCATGATCAGAATGAGGAAAGGGATCAATAAAGCATTTAGAAAGTTTAACGCAAAATTTGCGGGAGGTATAGAATTTATCAAGTCTGCTAAAAGATCCGTGAGGACTGAGATAGGTGAATTCTTTCTTAGTAGGGTTCTGGGTACGCCAGATATCCTCTAAGTTAAAAACGTTTAAAAAGTGTTTAAGATTCGGGGTGCTTTTATCTACATAGTTAACATGATTAGATCTGTCGAGGTTATTGTTTAAAACGCAATTAAAATCACCGCCAATGATGAAAGGAAAAGTACGTGGGTACTTGTTCAAATCATTTTCAAGGCTTTTGAGGAAATCTTTGCGACGAACAACGCCGTCTTTTCCTCCAGTTGGGGCATAAATATTAGCAAGAATAAAACGATTGTCGTCAACAGAGAGGTCTATAATTACATAATGACCTGTATTGCAAGCATAATGCGAATGGATTGTAGTGTTGATTTTATCTGAGATTAAAATCGAGACACCCTTTCTGTTGTCTGTTGACACAGAATGAAAGGAATTTCCTTTCCAATTCACAAAGGTTTTATCAAGTTCTGTGGAATTTAAATGCGTTTCTTGCAACAGGAGAAGGTCAAAATTGTTTGAAAATAAATGATGTAAAACTGTGTCACGATGATGGGGGTCTCGCAATCCATTCACATTTATACTTGCAATACAAGCCATGGTTAATTGTAAAAAGTATAAAATAATTATTAGATACAGTTTATTTTTGTGGTTTACCTTGGGTCTTCTTGGTTTTTTATTTCTTTTCTGGAGTTCCCATCAGGGCACGTTTAGTTCTTTTTTTGTAGGGGGTAGTTTGCAATTTCTGTTTCAGCGTTAGATTTCGGTTCTGAATCAGATTTGTCTGGATTTGGATCTGTTTCTTCAGCGATTTCGGTGTTAGGTTTAAGTCTTGAGTCGGTTTGTTTTGGAGTAGGGTTTTTGTTTTCTGATGCTCGGGCTTCAGTGATTACAGGTGGTTTGGGTTTTGCAGTTTCTCGCTCAGGTTGGGTTGTTTTGGTTTTATTCTTTATTTCGTGTCCACTTTCAGTGTTGGCAAGGGGTGTGATGGAGAGTTCTAGGCCGGTGTTTTGCTCATCTGCGTCAGCAAAAGGGTTTGCTAGGTCTTATTCTTCAGTATCATGTTCCGCTGTGTCAACATTTTCATCATCTCCATATTCGATCTCGTCTGACATACGTCTGCCCCTGGGCCGTTTTATTACTACAAATTTCTCACACTCCTGTTTCGCATGTTCAGTAGAGCCACAAAGGTAGCAGTGTTTGAGATTTCTTGAAGGGCAATCACTGGTTCTGTGTGTATCTTTCATACAAATATTACAGAACACAGGCTTGCCCTTGAAAGAAAGAGATATTTTCTTATTTTTGATAATAAGGAAAGGAGGAAGATCTTTACCTCCGCTGGGAAACATGGTGACAAGTATCTTTCCATTGAACACATTTGGGAAGCCTTCCCAGGTCTGTTTCCATATTCTTAGGACAGTTCCGTGGCATGAAAGGATATTTCTAATTTCGTCGATGGAAATATCAGGGTGGCATCTGGAATTGTTATAAGCAAAGCTCTGCGTTGTACCGGAATGAATACTGTGGTAGAATCTTTATCCAATGAGGGAAACATTACAGTATTATCAATTACTTCATCAACGTAAGAGGGTTTTGAAAAAATAATGTTCCATCTCTGCTTACCAGGCATAGACGATAGAGGCATAAGTTGCTGTACTGCAGTTTCATCTTTGAATTTGTTTTGAAAAAAATTGATGATTTCCTTGAAGTTGACTTTATCTGGTGTTTCGAATTTAGCTCCTCTAGCAGCAAGGTCACCAGTAGACATTTTTGCGTTGGATCTTTTAAGTCGTTCAGCGAAGGTCAATTGAGGTTTAGGCCGTGTTGGTGGCAAGTCAATATCTCCCCAAATCGATGTTTCTTGACTGTTTGTAGCCATTTTAATTTAATTCCACAGGATAACAAGTAAATATACGTTTCTTAACGTTTATAAGGCTTTAGAATAACAAAATTGACAACTTTTGAGCACAGTACGAGCAAAAGGGGGAAGAGCGAAGAAAAACGTGTCCTTGTTGATCAATTTTTTTTTTTTCGTTTGAGTCTGGTGAATGCCAGCACCCGTTTAATTTACCAAATCAAAATATTTACAAAAAATTTAAACTAAAAAAATAATCTAAAATAATTACAAAAATAAAAATTATTTTAAAGTGAATACTGTTTGAAATTCTCTATATTTTGATTTCAGTGTTCATTAGACTTAAATTGCATAACTTGTGCCAGTCACATTGCATTAACTCGAATTAATCCATAACGAGTTTGAAAACACATCGATAATTGAGTGAAACATTGTTGTCGTTGTTGTTGTTGTTGTTGTTGTTTCCCCTCATTTTCGGAGTCGAGCTGTGCTAGACTCAGTAGGGGTCTGTTACTTTATGTGTGTTCAAACTCGAAATGTAAGGAATTTAAATACTAAGAGTGATACCAATATTAGGAAGTAACGATAAAATTATTGATTATTGATAAAATAACATAGCGATATTATAATATGCAAATATATACAACGATACATTTCAACAAGATGTCCATAAGGAGCATCAAGTATGTATCACAGGGTACTAAAGTACGGAGTTGAGTGAGAAATTTTCTGATTCTCACAGGCGAGGGGATCGAAAGCAAAATGTAACCAATGGATTCCTTTTCGTCAGCGGTAGCGTTTTCCCGCGCGAAATGCAGTGATTTTAACATTGTTGTTGTTGTTCAAAGTAATAGAGGCTTTAGATGTTTAAGTGTAAGTTATTATTTACAACTGAAGCCAAAACATGGGTGGCATTTGAATCTTTAGAGAGGTTAAATTGATCTTTGATTTTACGTTTTAGTTTGGATTTAAAAATATCTAAAGGATTATTTACTTCGTTATCAAAAACAATTTTATTTCTCGTTGACCAGATAGAGCGGAGTGCAATATCGCGAATAGTTATAGCTGGAATTAAGGCTTGTGTGGTTTTATTTAGAGCAAAACCAATAACAACGAAGAATTCTAGGTTGTTAAGGTCAATGTTTACAGTTAGATCGAGATCTTTAATCAATGAGATTACTGTTAGCCAAAGGTCATGGACTAAAGGGCAACGAACAAAGAGGTGTAGAGAAGTCTCTTTGTTCCTTTGACAACGGAGACAATTCGGATTGTCGATAATGTTGTGTCTGGAAAGCTTATCCGCTGTCGGGAGGGCGAGCTGGATTAACTTCCATTGCAGATCACAAGATTTTCGATCGTTGTCACGAGAGAATATTGAGTTGAAAATAAGTTTCCAGTCTAAATAACCGAACTTGCTATCCCAAAACAATCTGTATTTCTGAGAAGTCAGATCGAGAGTAGAAGCAATAAAATATCGATAGAAATCTTTTGAGGTTAGTTTCGAAAGAGGCTTCTTCAGATCAGTGAGAGGGAGTTTAAATTCTACAGAAAAGCGATCAGGGGGCGCAGCATTATTTCAAACAACGTCCCAATACTCGGGGGGTATACAAGAGAGAATATTGTCATGATCTTTTTTCCTGAAGTTATCTCCTACAAGTTCTTGAAGGGCAATACTCGGGAGAAATCTGGGGGAGAGTTCGTAAGTCACGTCTCGAACAAGAGTGATCCCTGCATCGATCCATGACTGTACGGATAGAAGTTTGTCCTTAGCAAAAAGAGTGTTGTCAAATAAAGGTTCATTGAAAATTTCGAGGGGATTTGGATTAGATCTTTTGTTATTACAAAGGGTTAGATAAGATTGCAAAAGGGATTTATAAAAACAAGGCAATTTATTAATTTGTCTTGTGTTGAGAAAACATTTCAAAACATTAGGCCCAATATTAAGCCCTTTGTATTTCCCAAGAAAATGATTGAATAAAACTTTCCATTTCCCTTTATGTTCTTTGTCAAACAGCTTGGCTAACCAGGACAATTGAGGCTTCGGGCTTTCTTTTCAATATCAACAAAATTAAGGCCGCCGTCAAAGTATGGAAGCTTTGCTTGAATACGTTTGATCGGCGGCTTTTTGCCGTTGAAAAGAAAAGCCCACAGACTCTCATTCAAGGTTTTCAGAGCCCATTGAGGGATGGGGAAGATAGTGGCAGTATAAAGCAAAACAGAGCAAGCAAGTTGATTTGCTACAACAGCTTTCCCGCGGAATGTTAAATCGCGATTTTGCCAAAGATAGAGTGTCTTCTGAAATTTCGAGATTTTACAGTTCCAGTTTAACTGAGAAACATTATCAAGTCCAAAGAAGATTCCAAGGATTTTCAACGATTTTTTGGACCAGTCGAAACCAAAAGGAGAATCAGTTCTATTTTTAAAACTTCCTAGCCAGAGGCCTTCACTTTTGTCAGTGTTTATTTTTGCACCTGTGGCTTTTTCAAAGTCAGAGAGGTGCTGTTGACACGCAAGGATTGAGGGATTTCCTTGAAGGATTAAAGTTGTGTCATCGGCATATTGCACAATTTTAAACTCGGTTTTGTTGACAGAAATACCTTTAATCTTTGGATCTTGTCGGATGTTTTCTGCAAAAACCTCAGCAATGATAACATAGAGAAGGGCTGAAAGGGGACAACCTTGTCGGACCCCTCGGGAGGGCGAAAAAGTTTCCAAAATGTAACCGTTAACTTTAACAGAGCTTTTAATGTCTGTGTAGAGCAGTTTAACCCAGCTAATAAAAACTGGCCCAAAGTTAAGTTTCTCCAGAGTTTTAAGGAGAAAATCCCAACTAACTCTGTCGAAAGCTTTCATCTGATCTATTGCAAGCAAGCCCACGGGGAGATTTTGATCCTCGCTTATTTGTATGAGATCACGTAAAACATGACAATTGGATAAGATCGTTCCCCCTGGGACAGAACAGGTCTGAACTTCAGAAATAATGGTTGAGAGAACACGTGAAAGATGATTGGAGATAACTTTGGCAATTAGTTTATAGTCGCAGTTTAGTAAACTGATCGGTCTCCAATTTTCGATTCTTTCTCTTTCACCTTTCTTGAACAGGCAAGAAACAAGAGCGATTTTCTGCGAGGGGGTTAGGCTCTTATTGTCAAAACATTCGTTAATAACATCTAGCAGGCAATCAGACAGTTTGTTCCAGAATACTTTGTAGAATTCGTAAGGTAAACCATCAGTACCTGGTGATTTATTATTCACCATTTGACTGAGTTCGATGGAAACTTCCTTCTTAGTAATTTTACCTTCACAGAGTTGTTTCTTGTCGTCAGGAAGGGTTTTAGAAAGTTTTGTAGAAGATTCTGTTGAATATTTTTGTCGACAGGTTCAGCGGTGTAAAGTTCTTCATAAAAGGATTTAACAGATTCTAGGATTTCTTCTGGTTTTGTTACGATGGTTCCTTGTTTATCTCTAATCATCCTCATGGTTCGGTCACCTTGTCGTTTCTTTTCCAGTGAACAGAAATAACGGGTTACTTTTTCACCCTGTTCTGACCATTTGGCTTTAGAACGGAGTTTAGTGGCCTCAGCCTCTTTAGTTTCAATGCGTTTTATTTCATCTGAGATTGTTTTAGTTAGGTTTACAAATCTGGGGTCCCTTGTTGTTTCGGCTTTGCGTTTAGAATTTCGTAGTTTTTTATAGAGTTGGGATTTTCTCTTCATGTGGTCTTTCTTGCGCTTAGTAGAATATTCTTTAGAGATTGATTGGATACGGGATTTACCGTACTCCCACCAGTCAGACAAGGATTGAAAGTCCTCTTTCTACCCTTCCAGGAGTCAATGAAATCATTGATAAGGTCCACGAAGGGTTGTTCTTTTAGGATGGAAGTATTGAGCATCCAGGACCCGGGTCCGCGTTTTATAGAGGAGAAGTCGAGTTTTAAGATAATTTTGTCATGATCAGAATGAGGAAAGGGATCAATAAAGCATTTAGAAAGTTTAACGCAAAATTTGCGGGAGGTATAGAATTTATCAAGTCTGCTAAAAGATCCGTGAGGACTGAGATAGGTGAATTCTTTCTTAGTAGGGTTCTGGGTACGCCAGATATCCTCTAAGTTAAAAACGTTTAAAAAGTGTTTAAGATTCGGGGTGCTTTTATCTACATAGTTAACATGATTAGATCTGTCGAGGTTATTGTTTAAAACGCAATTAAAATCACCGCCAATGATGAAAGGAAAAGTACGTGGGTACTTGTTCAAATCATTTTCAAGGCTTTTGAGGAAATCTTTGCGACGAACAACGCCGTCTTTTCCTCCAGTTGGGGCATAAATATTAGCAAGAATAAAACGATTGTCGTCAACAGAGAGGTCTATAATTACATAATGACCTGTATTGCAAGCATAATGCGAATGGATTGTAGTGTTGATTTTATCTGAGATTAAAATCGAGACACCCTTTCTGTTGTCTGTTGACACAGAATGAAAGGAATTTCCTTTCCAATTCACAAAGGTTTTATCAAGTTCTGTGGAATTTAAATGCGTTTCTTGCAACAGGAGAAGGTCAAAATTGTTTGAAAATAAATGATGTAAAACTGTGTCACGATGATGGGGGTCTCAAACCCATTCACATTTATACTTGCAATACAAGCCATGGTTAATTGTAAAAAGTATAAAATAATTATTAGATACAGTTTATTTTTGTGGTTTACCTTGGGTCTTCTTGGTTTTTTATTTCTTTTCTGGAGTTCCCATCAGGGCACGTTTAGTTCTTTTTTTGTAGGGGGGTAGTTTGCAATTTCTGTTTCAGCGTTAGATTTCGGTTCTGAATCAGATTTGTCTGGATTTGGATCTGTTTCTTCAGCGATTTCGGTGTTAGGTTTAAGTCTTGAGTCGGTTTGTTTTGGAGTAGGGTTTTTGTTTTCTGATGCTCGGGCTTCAGTGATTACAGGTGGTTTGGGTTTTGCAGTTTCTCGCTCAGGTTGGGTTGTTTTGGTTTTATTCTTTATTTCGTGTCCACTTTCAGTGTTGGCAAGGGTGTGATGGAGAGTTCTAGGCCGGTGTTTTGCTCATCTGCGTCAGCAAAAGGGTTTGCTAGGTCTTATTCTTCAGTATCATGTTCCGCTGTGTCAACATTTTCATCATCTCCATATTCGATCTCGTCTGACATACGTCTGCCCCTGGGCCGTTTTATTACTACAAATTTCTCACACTCCTGTTTCGCATGTTCAGTAGAGCCACAAAGGTAGCAGTGTTTGAGATTTCTTGAAGGGCAATCACTGGTTCTGTGTGTATCTTTCATACAAATATTACAGAACACAGGCTTGCCCTTGAAAGAAAGAGATATTTTCTTATTTTTGATAATAAGGAAAGGAGGAAGATCTTTACCTCCGCTGGGAAACATGGTGACAAGTATCTTTCCATTGAACACATTTGGGAAGCCTTCCCAGGTCTGTTTCCATATTCTTAGGACAGTTCCGTGGCATGAAAGGATATTTCTAATTTCGTCGATGGAAATATCAGGGGTGGCATCTGGAATTGTTATAAGCAAAGCTCTGCGTTGTACCGGAATGAATACTGTGGTAGAATCTTTATCCAATGAGGGAAACATTACAGTATTATCAATTACTTCATCAACGTAAGAGGGTTTTGAAAAAATAATGTTCCATCTCTGCTTACCAGGCATAGACGATAGAGGCATAAGTTGCTGTACTGCAGTTTCATCTTTGAATTTGTTTTGAAAAAAATTGATGATTTCCTTGAAGTTGACTTTATCTGGTGTTTCGAATTTAGCTCCTCTAGCAGCAAGGTCACCAGTAGACATTTTTGCGTTGGATCTTTTAAGTCGTTCAGCGAAGGTCAATTGAGGTTTAGGCCGTGTTGGTGGCAAGTCAATATCTCCCCAAATCGATGTTTCTTGACTGTTTGTAGCCATTTTAATTTAATTCCACAGGATAACAAGTAAATATACGTTTCTTAACGTTTATAAGGCTTTAGAATAACAAAATTGACAACTTTTGAGCACAGTACGAGCAAAAGGGGAAGAGCGAAGAAAAACGTGTCCTTGTTGATCAATTTTTTTTTTTTCGTTTGAGTCTGGTGAATGCCAGCACCCGTTTAATTTACCAAATCAAAATATTTACAAAAAATTTAAACTAAAAAATAATCTAAAATAATTACAAAAATAAAAATTATTTTAAAGTGAATACTGTTTGAAATTCTCTATATTTTGATTTCAGTGTTCATTAGACTTAAATTGCATAACTTGTGCCAGTCACATTGCATTAACTCGAATTAATCCATAACGAGTTTGAAAACACATCGATAATTGAGTGAAACATTGTTGTCGTTGTTGTTGTTGTTGTTGTTGTTTCCCCTCATTTTCGGAGTCGAGCTGTGCTAGACTCAGTAGGGGTCTGTTACTTTATGTGTGTTCAAACTCGAAATGTAAGGAATTTAAATACTAAGAGTGATACCAATATTAGGAAGTAACGATAAAATTATTGATTATTGATAAAATAACATAGCGATATTATAATATGCAAATATATACAACGATACATTTCAACAAGATGTCCATAAGGAGCATCAAGTATGTATCACAGGGTACTAAAGTACGGAGTTGAGTGAGAAATTTTCTGATTCTCACAGGCGAGGGATCGAAAGCAAAATGTAACCAATGGATTCCTTTTCGTCAGCGGTAGCGTTTTCCATATGAAATGCAGTGATTTTAACATTGTTGTTGTTGTTCAAAGTAATAGAGGCTTTAGATGTTTAAGTGTAAGTTATTATTTACAACTGAAGCCAAAACATGGGTGGCATTTGAATCTTTAGAGAGGTTAAATTGATCTTTGATTTTACGTTTTAGTTTGGATTTAAAAATATCTAAAGGATTATTTACTTCGTTATCAAAAACAATTTTATTTCTCGTTGACCAGATAGAGCGGAGTGCAATATCGCGAATAGTTATAGCTGGAATTAAGGCTTGTGTGGTTTTATTTAGAGCAAAACCAATAACAACGAAGAATTCTAGGTTGTTAAGGTCAATGTTTACAGTTAGATCGAGATCTTTAATCAATGAGATTACTGTTAGCCAAAGGTCATGGACTAAAGGGCAACGAACAAAGAGGTGTAGAGAAGTCTCTTTGTTCCTTTGACAACGGAGACAATTCGGATTGTCGATAATGTTGTGTCTGGAAAGCTTATCCGCTGTCGGGAGGGCGAGCTGGATTAACTTCCATTGCAGATCACAAGATTTTCGATCGTTGTCACGAGAGAATATTGAGTTGAAAATAAGTTTCCAGTCTAAATAACCGAACTTGCTATCCCAAAACAATCTGTATTTCTGAGAAGTCAGATCGAGAGTAGAAGCAATAAAATATCGATAGAAATCTTTTGAGGTTAGTTTCGAAAGAGGCTTCTTCAGATCAGTGAGAGGGAGTTTAAATTCTACAGAAAAGCGATCAGGGGCGCAGCATTATTTCAAACAACGTCCCAATACTGGGGGTATACAAGAGAGAATATTGTCATGATCTTTTTCCTGAAGTTATCTCCTACAAGTTCTTGAAGGGCAATACTGGGAGAAATCTGGGGAGAGTTCGTAAGTCACGTCTCGAACAAGAGTGATCCTGCATCGATCCATGACTGTACGGATAGAAGTTTGTCCTTAGCAAAAGAGTGTTGTCAAATAAAGGTTCATTGAAAATTTCGAGGATTTGGATTAGATCTTTTGTTATTACAAAGGGTTAGATAAGATTGCAAAAGGGATTTATAAAAACAAGGCAATTTATTAATTTGTCTTGTGTTGAGAAAACATTTCAAAACATTAGGCCCAATATTAAGCCCTTTGTATTTCCCAAGAAAATGATTGAATAAAACTTTCCATTTCCTTTATGTTCTTTGTCAAACAGCTTGGCTAACCAGGACAATTGAGGCTTCGGGCTTTCTTTTCAATATCTACAAAATGTAGGCCACCGTCATTGTATGGAGGCTTAGCTTGAATACGTTTGATCGGGGGCTTTTGCCGTTGAAGAGAAAAGCCCACAGACTTTCATTCAAGGTTTTCAGAGCCCATTGAGGGATGGGGAAGATAGTGGCAGTATAAAGCAAAACAGAGCAAGCAAGTTGATTTGCTACAACAGCTTTCCCGCGGAATGTTAAATCGCGATTTTGCCAAAGATAGAGTGTCTTCTGAAATTTCGAGATTTTACAGTTCCAGTTTAACTGAGAAACATTATCAAGTCCAAAGAAGATTCCAAGTATTTTCAACGACTTTTTCGACCAGTCGAAACCAAAAGGAGAATCAGTTCTATTTTTAAAACTTCCTAGCCAGAGGCCTTCACTTTTTTCAGTGTTTATTTTTGCGCCTGTGGCTTTTTCAAAGTCAGAGAGATGTTGTTGACACGCAAGGATTGAGGGATTTCCTTGGAGGATTAAAGTCGTGTCATCGGCATATTGCACAATTTTAAACTCGGTTTTATTGACAGAAATACCTATAATCTTTGAATCTTGTCGGATGTTTTCTGCAAAGACCTCAGAAATGATAACATAGAGAAGGGCGGAAAGAGGACAACCCTGTCGGACCCCTCGGGAGGGCGAAAAGGTTTCCGAAATATAACCGTTAACTTTAACAGAGCTTTTAATATCTGTGTAAAGCAGTTTAACCCAGCTAATAAAAACTGGCCCAAAGTTAAGTTTTTCCAGGGTTTTAAAGAGAAAATCCCAACTAACTCTGTCAAAAGCTTTCATTTGATCTATTGCAAGCAAGCCCACGGGGAGATTTTGATCCTCGCTGATTTGTATGAGATCACGCAAAACATGACAATTGGATAAGATCGTTCGCCCTGGGACAGAACAGGTCTGGTCTTCAGAGATAATAGTTGAGAGAACCCGTGAAAGACGATTAGAGATAACTTTGGCAATTATTTTATAGTCGCAGTTTAGTAAACTGATCGGTCTCCAATTTTCGATTTTTTCTCTTTCACCTTTCTTGAACAGACAAGAAACAAGCGCGATTTTCTGCGAGGGGGTTAGGCTCTTATTGTCACGTCTAGAAGACAGTCCGACAGTTTGTTCCAGAATAGTTTATAAAATTCATAGGGTAAACCATCAGTACCTGGTGATTTATTATTCACCATTTGACTGAGGGCTAGGGAAATTTCCTTCTTAGTAATTTTTCCTTCACAGAGTTGTTTCTTGTCCTCAGGAAGGGTTTTAGAAAGCTTTTGTAGAAGATTCTGTTGAATGTTTTCGTCAACAGGTTCGGTGGTGTAGAGTTCTTCATAAAAGGATTTAACAGATTCTAGGATTTCTTCTGGTTTTGTTACGATGGTTCCTTGTTTATCTCTAATCGCCCTCATGGTTCGGTCACCTTGTCTTTTCTTTTCAAGAGAACAGAAATAACGGGTTACTTTTTCACCTTGTTCTGACCATTGGCTTTAGAACGTAGGTTAGTGGCCTCCGCTTCTTTGGTTTCAATGCGTTTTATTTCGTCTGAGATTGTTTTAGTTAGGTTCACAAATCTGGGGTCCCCTGTTGTTTCGGCTTTGCGTTTAGAATTTCGTAGTTTTTTGTATAGTTGGGATTTTCTCTTCATTTGTTCCTTCTTGCGCTTGGTTGAATATTCTTTCGCGATTGATTGGATACGGGATTTACCGTACTCCCACCAGTAAGACAAGGATTGAAAGTCCTCTTTTCCGCCCTTCCAGGAGTCAATGAAATCATTGATGAGGTCCACGAAGGACTGTTCTTTTAGGATGGAAGTGTTTAGCATCCAGGACCCGGGTCCGCGTTTTACAGAGGAGAAGTCGAGTTTTAAGATAATCTTGTCATGATCAGAATGAGGAAAGGGATCAATAAAGCATTTAGAAAATTTATCGCGAAATTCATGGAGGTATAGAATTTATCAAGTCTGCTAAAGGATCCTAGGGGGCTGCGATAAGTAAATTCTTTTTTAGTAGGGTTCTGGGTACGCCAGATATCTTCTAAGTTAAAAACGTTTAAGAAGTGTTTAAGATTTGGGGTGCTCTTATCTACATAGTTAACTTTATTAGATCTATCCAGGTTATTGTTGATAACGCAATTAAAATCACCGCCAACGATGAAAGGAAAAGTACGTGGGTACTTGTTCAAATCATTTTGAAGGTTTCTAAGAAAATCTTTACGACGAACAATGGCGTGTGGTCCTCCAGTCGGAGCATAAATATTAACGAGAATAAAACGATTATCGTCAACAGAGAGATCTAAAATTACATAATGACCTGTATTGCAGGCATAATGTGAATGAATTGTGGTGTTGATTTTTTCAGAGATTAAAATCGAGACACCCTTTCTGTTGTCTGTTGACACGGAATGAAAGGTTTTTCCTTTCCAATTTGCGAAGGTTTTGTCAAGTTCAGTGGAGTTTAAATGCGTTTCTTGCAACATAATTATGTCAAAGTTTTTAGCAAATAAATGATGAAAAATCGTGTCACGACGACGGGGGTCTCGCAACCCATTCACGTTTATACTTGCAATACAAGCCATGATAAATTGTAAAGGGGGTAAAAGTATAAAGTACGATAGATTTAGTGTTCATTTTGTTGATTTACCTTGAGTTTTCTTTGTTTTGTTTTCTTCTCAGGAGTGGTGGGAATACGCGTTTTACCCCTTTCTTAAAGGGGCATAGTTCTGTATAGCACCTTGGTCGTCGGTTTTTTTCTGGAGTAAATTATCTGTTGTTGGTTGTGCGTTGGTTGAAGGTGGAGGGGTTTTTGTGTTTTCTTCGGTTTGGGTTCCATTTCTTTCGGTTTTTGTTGAAGGCAGATTATTGGTTGTTGGGTGTGTGCTGGTTAAAGGTGGGGGGGTTTGTTCACCATCTTCATCTTGAGTTTCATTTGTTCTAATTGTGGGTGGTGTGTTTTTGTTGGGCTTAGCATCCTTTTCTCCTGTCTCAGCTGTCACCGGTAGTTGGTCTTTTGGGAGGAAGGGTTTTTCAAGATTTTCTGCTGTTATTTCATCTGTTTCATTGTCGGAATCTTGAATTTCATTGGACATTCTTCATCCCCTTGGACGTCTGAGCACTACAAATTTCTCACAATCTTGCTTTCGGTGATCGGTGGAACCGCAGAGAAAACAATGTTTTAAGTTCAAGTTTTTAGAGGGGCACTCTCCGGTTCTGTGGGTATCCTTCATACATATATTGCAAAACACTGGTTTGCCTTTGAAGGAAAGTGAGATTTTCTTATTGCGGATAATAATAAAAGGAGGTAGGTCTTGTCCTCCAGAAGGAAACATAGTGAGGAGGCGTTTCCCGTTAAAAACATTGGGGAAGCCTTCCCATGTCTGCTTCCAAATACGTAAAACAGTGCCATGATACGAAAGGCAGTCCCGTATTTCATCGTCAGATATATCAGGCGTTGCATCTGGGATGGTAATAAGCAGAGCTCTTCTCTGAACAGGAACGACTGTAACACCAATATCATTTTCTTGAGACGACGGGAATTTGACCAGGTTGTCTATGACTGAGTCAACATAAGAGGGCTTTGAAAAAATGACGTTCCAACGTTGTTTACCAGGCAAAGATGATAAAGGCATAAGCTGTTGAACAGCATCGCGATCTTTAAATCTTGATTGAAAATACGTGATGATTTCCTTAAAATCAATGTTGTCTGGGGTTTCAAATTTGGCTCCTCTTGCTGCTAAATCTCCTGTAGACATCTTTGCATTTGATCGTTTTAATCTTTCCACAAAGCTAAGATGTGGCTTAGGCCGTGTTGAGGGCTCTATGGCATCTCCCCAAATCGTTGTTTCTGGAACATTTGAAGCCATGATAGTCGTATTTCCAATGGATAACAAGTGCAAATTGAATTGCTAAACTTTATGAACTCCGAAGAGCAAGAAAACAATAACTTTCGAGCAATAAATAAGCAAATAAGCAAAAAATCGCGTGATGTCTTCCCCGTCAGGTAAGTATGCAGGATTTTTCTAGCAGAGGGAGCCTCGTTCAGAAACTTCTCCTTTCAAATGTGGTACATTGGCAACAGACGACAAGTGAAAGGCTGGTACTTCAACATATCCTCATACCCAGTTTTATGCAATAGATATAAAACGTAAACCCTTCTACTTTTATGCGATTGGCATAAAATAAGGCCATGCGTAACACACTGTCAATATGGCAAAAGCTTGTTATCTACTGCGCATAGCTGCAAATGTTTCTCAATGGCGGATACTTTTGTCTAGCTGTGGAAGGGACTACTAGGGAGAACCATATATAGTTGCAGCGTGAAGAAATTTGGAGCTGGTTGACTTTTCACCATTCAAAATGCAGAGCAGTCAGAATGATGGTAATGGTAGTCCTTTAGTTGGCAATTCAACAGGAGGGGGAAATGTTTATTACCTACAAAATTACAATATAGTGAGGTCCCAGGTATCTACCGTAGCTAGGCCCAGCCCAGGTCTATAGGCCTAAATTAAAACTAGGCCAGTCATGATATGATGGGATTTTTACTGTTTGATGATCTGGTGACTTACTCTGAGGATATATATCAAAACTTTGCTGATAAAAGTGCTAGTATATCTGAAAATAGTCAGGAAAATAGTGAGATAAAGATAAATGCCATGGCTTGTTCTATGTTTATTTCCATGGGTCATTCAGCTGTGATTATAGATACAATTAATTGTTTGAGAGAAAAGAAATGAAATTGTTATATCCAAAATATTAATTGTATCAAATTTAATGCGTTTTTAGAATCAGTATATTGTAAGTAAGCTGAGAATACATAATGAAATTGAAATTGAATTGAAATTTAATTGAAATTTATGTGAGGCAAAAAGAAATACACAATGGTAGACAGAACTATTATGAAAATGCAATCTTCAGCATAAAATATAGTAGAATGCTGCGTTGAAATAGAACTTCCTCCACACCAATTTTGGTGATGACAGTGCTCTTGTAATTACTCGTTATTTCTTCCTAGTATTAATTTTTACTTTCCTCTGTATAGGCAATAAAAGAAAAATTGGCAAGGTAAGATCCTTAGTTTATAATTTAATTGCATATGACATTAAGAATAGGCCTTCCCCTCAAGGCGTTTTCATACCACACTTAGGGCACATGACCTGCACCGTAATATGTTTAAAGAACCAATTTAAGTTCAATTTAAGTGCATTCAAACTATATCTGAAGTGTCAAAGAAAAAGCTGACTGTCACCTCTGCTTCCCACATTCCAGATGTTGGTATTGTTATTGAGGTAAAGAAACCATGGCATTGTTATGAGGAGAAAATCCGTAATGCCTATACATGAAACTTCAAGAGGCTTTATCAGCAATTTGCAAATATAAGATTATTCAGCAGTGATATGCATTGCCTTTTTGCATTGAAAAATATGAATCTAAGAATCCTTCATTTTATTGATGAGTGAATGAGATTGTGGACTATAGGCAATTGAATGTCTGAATTGTTGGAAAACATAGTAGATGTATTGAGAAGTGAAAAGAATTAAGTAAACTTGCATTGTCAATATAGCAGAAATTGTCTTTCTTTTTTCAGATTTGCATGCATTGCTCAATGGAAAACCCCATATGGAGTTTAAAATGTAAAAATTGTTGCAATGAGTTTCCCCCACGCCCAGTGAAAATGAGTAAAATGTCGAAACAGCCCAATGAGACTTTACAGAAAAGAATCATTTGTAATAGGGTATGTATTGGCATTCATAAATGTTAAAAATCTTTTGGTAAACATATTTTTGTCAAGTTTTTCAAGAAAATAAACATGATTGCTTGTTGTTTTTGATGGTATGTTGTTCTTTCATTTTGTGCCATGTCTATGCAACCAATTAATGCTTTTGATTTACAGATAAATGCATTGCATCATTTGCATGGCAGCAACATTGTTGTTCTCTTTGTGAAAAAACACAAAAATGGTCATGGACTTGACACAATGTGTACCCCTGGGTTCGCAGAGAGCTTCATGGGCACTGATGCAAAAAGGCGCCCTGACACTGGCAAAGCTGTCTTGAACCTTTTCTTGACTGAATTTAAAAGTATGTTTTGCTTTGGATACTTTTTTCTGCAGATTGTTGCTTATGAGAAAAAGGGTTTAAGATTCTTGAATGTTTCAGAATATCTAGCTTCCTGGAGGGAGGGGTATATGACATATGGATGGGTGTGGATTTGCTTTCAAGATTTTGAAGACCCACCTACTTATAATGGAGATGCAGAGCAGCACAGACCGTATATGATGGGTAATAGCAAGCCTTATATGAGAATAATAAGGCTTTCTAGGCCATATTCTTGCTTGAAATTACACTTCAAACATCTTGAAAAAATTCAATTCAATTAATTTTTTATATTATTTAGAATGGTACTCAAAATCTGCTTATGAAACCACAGGACATAGCAATGGTAAGGTGTTTATTTTCAATCTCTAAAATATACCCTTAAGTATACAGTGTTAACATTGAATGAATCACAACAGGACATATTAACCTCTGATTTGTGGGATCAAACATGGCCAACCATTTTCCTATATAATTTCGCTATTAGAAAGAGAGTGTATATTATTAAAATGCAATTATTTTTTTAATTTTTAGATTGTCTAATAGAATCACCTAAAATTTTATTTGGTTATTTAAATGCTTGTAATGCTTCTGTTACAGTCTAGATTTTGGAAACTCTATCTCCAAGATGAAGGCATGGGGGGCATGGCTCTCTGCAACAGAAATTTTCAATATACCTTTATTCCTTAATCTACCCCATAATTTATTCTTTTATTTTGTAGTGAAAGATATGGAAGGAGAAACTGAATGCCAAGGTATGCAGGGGCAAAATATTTAAGGCTGACAAGAAGCAATAAAAATTCTGCTGCTTGAATAAATTGCAATCTGTCTTGTTAAAAATAAAATGAATCCTATTTTTGCTAGGTAGCCTATTCATAACATATTCATATTCATAACAAACATAATTTTCTCTTCAGCCAAACAATGTGATTTAATTTATTGTTGGGTTGAGCGATGAAGAATATGCTGCACTAAAAATTCAGGCATTTTTTTAGAGAGAAGATTTCAAATTTGTTTATCAGTAAAAAAATCTCTTAGGGGATTCCAAGAAATAATTTATGGAATGCAGGGTGTAAACATGAGTTTTGTAATTCTTTTTATGCATACAGCAGAGCAAATGGAAGATGATTATATAGAGGAGGAGGATATGATGGCAGAGGAGATGATGGAAGAGGTCATGTTAACTGAAGGTAAATAATTAACAGAAGGTCAGATCCCTTCCAAATATGATTAGTCGTTGTCGATAAGCATATATAAATCTATATATATATACATATATACAGGTGTATATGCATATATATACACCTTCAATTCTTGATAACGTAAGGGACATGGCAAGCATTTTATTGCATTTCTACAAGACTGTTCTTTACAAGAGTATTTGTAATAATAGCGTTTGAGATTTGTTTCTAGCAATACAGCAAAATCAGACCCAAGCCAAAGGTAGTATTGTATTACTGTAAGGGACGTGGCAAGCATTTTATTGCATTTCTACAAGACTGTTCTGTACAAGAGTATTTGTAATAATAGCGTTTTATATTTGTTTCTAGCAATACAGGAAAATCAGACCCAACCAAAGGTAATATTGTATTACTGTAAGGGACATGGCAAGCATTTAATTGCATTTCTACAAGACTGTTCTTTACAAGAGTATTTGTAATAATAGCGTTTTATATTTGTTTCTAGCAATACAGCAAAATCAGACCCAAGCCAAAGGTAGTATTGTATTACTGTAAGGGACGTGGCAAGCATTTTATTGCATTTCTACAGGACTGTTCTTTACAAGAGTATTTGTAATAATAGCGTTTTATATTTGTTTCTAGCAATACAGGAAAATCAGACCCAACTGAAAGGTAGTATTGTATTACTGTAAGGGACGTGGCAAGCATTTTATTGCATTTCTACAAGACTGTTCTGTACAAGAGTATTTGTAATAATAGCGTTTTATATTTGTTTCTAGCAATACAGCAAAATCAGACCCAAGCGAAAGGTAATATTGTATTACTGTAAAGGACATGGCAAGCATTTTATTGCATTTCTACAAGACTGTTCTTTACAAGAGTATTTGTAATAATAGTGTTTTATATTTGTTTCTAGCAATACATGAAAATCAGACCCAACCGAAAGGTAATATTGTATTACTGTAAGGGACATGGCAAGCATTTTATTGCATTTCTACAAGACTGTTCTATACAAGAGTATTTGTAATAATAGCGTTTTATATTTGTTTCTAGCAATACAGGAAAATCAGACCCAACCGAAAGGTAATATTGTATTACTGTAAGGGACATGGCAAGCATTTTATTGCATTTCTACAAGAGGGAGCGTCGTTCAGGAACTTCTCGTTTCAAATGTGGTACATTGGCAACAGACCACAAGTGAAAGGCTGGCACTTCCATTCCGTTGAGATCGGCAAAGGATGAGAACAGATTTGGTAAAACTCGTCGCGGTTGGAACTTTCAGCACTAATGCTATGCGATGGTGAAAGGTCGAATAAATAAGGCAAAACAAATACTGTTTCCTGAAGAAGGTTCTTCTGTGTTGCTTGTTTTACACTTCAAGATGAGGGGGTGGGCCATCCATGGCGGCACTGCAATATCAGGACAACCCGTGTCCAGGGTGAAGCAAGCTTCAGACCCACGGACCAATTCCAAAAATCAGTTTAATATTTGAGCACCCTTGGGTGCATATCAGATATTAAGCTGATAAGAACAGATACTTTTTTTTTTTCATTTTATGTTATTTGGAGGTGCCCCCTGTTATGCAGTAGGTACACCTCCAGGCCCCCCATAGACATGGCAAGGGCAGTGTACATGAAATCAGATTAATTACAATGATACTAAAATTTTAGTGACCGAAACTAATTAATTACAATTATACTGTTTTAATTCTATATCATACTGTTATGAAACACATTGAATCAGGTGTAATTGTCAATCTTACTTAATACAATAATAATTAAAATCTTGTAGTATTGTTCGTGTGATAATTAAACTAGGTGAAATGATTAAAAAATTAAATGTTAAAATGAATTGAATTATTTTATACGCTTGCAATTAAACTATTTACAGTGAAGGACTTGAGAGACTTTCCTCCATCCATTGATATCATGTTAAAGGCTATCGTGATTCGATCTCTGATTACTTTTCTGATTTCTAGGATAATTTGCTTACTATTTTGAAATTTCTTATCATAAACAGCTTTGCATCTGCTAATCCAGATATGATAACAAATTAATTTTATTAGGTACAATAAAAGAGATCTACAATGGAAACTTACAGAGGTGGGGAGGATGCGCAAGAAAACAGTTTCCGTTGTCAAATCGAAACTGTTTGTGCCAAGAGATTGCAATATTTCTTTAAAATTAATCCAAGTCTCTATAGCAACAGGGCATTCCAAAAACACGTGCTCTATGCTTTCAGCTTTATTACAGCGTTTACATAGACCATCGGTTTTAAGGCCCCAGGATTTGAGATAATCTCAAGCTCTCAAAACGCGATGGGTAATTTTCCAGGAAACATCATTTTCGTATCCTGTAGATAGGCCGTGGAATGAGGAGGACCAAATAATATTCCAAGGGAGGTTGCGTGACTGGACGACGATCTCCCAGATTTGTTGTGATCGAGGTTCAATCTGCAACATATTTAATATAAGTTTATATAAATTACGTACATTTAAGCTAGCAGAATTAAATGATTTGATGTCAGCACTAAGCTTATTTACAAGCGACAACAAAATATCATAGAGGGGAGGGCGATAAAGGGAATTTGGAGTGTTATTGCTTCTAAGAAAGGACCATAAGGTAGAGTATTTTGAAAGGCTGCGAGCAATCCAATAGCGAGCAAGGAAAATCCATTTAACAGTTGCTCCTTGATCACAAATTGTATGCAAGGAGCGCAGAAGGAGGGCTTGATTCTTCAGCCGAAGGTTAATGAGGCCTAAGCCCCCTTTATCTCGGGGTTGGTAGATGACTTCTTGTTTGACGAGTTCATTTCTAGACGACCATAAAAAGTTGAATACAAGTGCATAGATCCTATTTAGGATGTTAGGAGGAATAGGATAGACGATAGAGAGGTAAAAATTACCGAAAAGACCAAGTGTGTTAATGATCATTACTTTTCCATGCAATGATAGAGAGCGATTCGACCAAGCGAGGAGACGTTGCTCCAGTTTATTGACCCGCTTAGTAAAAGCGTCGTTGATTGCCTCATTTGAGCCAAAAGCAACACCAAGGATTTCAATGTCATCAGAAGCCCAGTTTAGTTCTGGGACAGAGCGTGAAGCGCAACCTTTGTATTTCCCGAACCAGACACCTTCGGATTTCACTTTCGAGAAATTTACTTTGGAGCCTGATCAAGCTTCAAAAGCACGGACTGATTTGAAAGCTTCTTTTACTGAATTATCGTCAGTAACAAGGATGGTTGTGTCATCTGCATATTGGCTGATTTAGCCGGTGAAGCGGAACCAGGGAATGGTAATCCAGAGACAAGACTATTATTTCGAACTGCATTACCTAGTGTTTCTGCTACCAAACAGTACCATAAAGGAGAAAGAGGGCATCCTTGGCGGACCCCTCGTTGGAGAAGAAACTTTCTGGAAGAATGACCGTTATTTAGGACACATGACGACACGATGTGGTAGATTGTTGTGATGAAGCTGATGAAGATGGGTCCGAAATTCATACGCATCATAATTTTATGAAGAAAATCCCAATTTACACGATCAAAAGCTTTCTCTTGGTCAACTTTGATAATTGCTAAGGAAAGATTCTTTTGTTCGGCGTAAGAGATTGAATCTCTAACTAGAAAAAGATTATCAAAGATAGTTCTTCCGGGGACGCAACAGGTTTGGTCCTCGTTCAGTATAGAAGGAAGAACGGTTTTAAGGTGGTTTGCAAGGGCTTTAGTGCCAATTTTATAGTCAACATTAAGGAGAGATATCGGACGCCAATTTTTGAGGTCCAGTTTGTCTCCTTTTTTGAACAAAAGGGATATCAATGCAAGTCTCATAGACTCGGGGAGCAAACCAGAGTAAAGAGAGTAATTGAGAACATCAACGAGATCGGAGCCAAGTATTGGCCAGAAAGTCTTATAAAATTCTGAAGGAAGGCCATCAGAGCCGGGCGATTTTTGGCTCTTCATTGAGGACAGAGCATCGTAACATGATTGTGAATCAAGTTTAATCTCTAAAGAGTCCCTTTCTTTGGGTGATAGACGTTTTTCGATTTGCGAAAGAAGAAATTCTTGAGCTGCAAGGTCAGGATTCTCGGCGGTGTATAAATTTTCGTAAAACTGAGCAGAATTTTCTAGTATATCCTGAGTGGAGGTAACGGTTCTGCCATCGCATTTTAATGCAGAAATGACTTTAGAGCTTTGACGAGAATTTTCTAAAGAGTAAAAGTATTTGGAAGGCTTTTCAAACTCGGTGTAGAAGCATTCCTTTGAACGAATTCTTGCACCATGAACAAGAGTGTTATCAAGGTCTGTAATGTCAGACTTTAGAGCCTCGATGGCATCTAAAACAGGCCTAGACGGCTTTAAGGCGCTAAGATCCCTGAGCTTCTTTTCTAAACGGGCTCGCTTTTGGCGACGTTTCCGTGCTAAGCGCTTAGAGAGTTTCATAGCAATATGTTTAATTTTGCGTTTCCCAATATCCCACCAGGCATTTAAATCTCGGAAGTCAATCTTCCGTAGCTGCCAATGGGACCAGAAAGATTTTATTTTATCAACAAAAACGGAATTATCTAAGAGAGAGGTATTAAATTTCCAAACCCCCGGACCCTTTTTCAAAGAGTTTGGGAGCTTAAAAGAGATGCTTGGAGCATCATGATCGGAATAGGGAAAAAACACTATGTGAGAATAACTACAATTACGAAAAATATCTCAAGACACATAAAATTTGTCAAACCGACACGAGATAGAACCATCAGGATTGGTCCATGTGAAATTTCGTGTTCACGGATTCAAATGTCGGAAAACATCCTTCAAATCGTACATAAGGTTGAGCAGTTGCAAAGCTTTTAAGGCTGTTATTGCTAAATCGGAGTCTCCACCGTTTTTGTCTAAAAAGGAGTCTTCGATGCAATTGAAATCTCCACCGAAAACTGTTGGGATACCCCCTTTCAGAACCGCATGCAAGGATTCAAAAAAATCTTTACGTTGAGAAACATGGTTAGGCGCATAGATGTTGCAAAATTGAATATTTGCCTCACCAAAGTCGCATATGAGATTCAAATACCGTCCAGCGAGATCGTGGGATTGAGAAATTAATTTGAAATTTGATGTACGAGAGAAAAGCGTACAAACACCTGCGCTGTGGTTGTTGCCAGGAGACAAAAACACTTGGCCATCCCATTCCTGTTTTAACTGATCAAGATCAGCCGAGGAAAGGTGCGTTTCTTGCAAGAAAACAATGTCCTGTTTTTGGTTTTTAACCCACTGGAATATGGTCTGACACTTGCGAAAATCTTTCAGACCATGAGTGTTTATTGTTATGCACTTAAAGTTCATGGTTAGGCTATTTTAGCGTCTGGAGATATTTTATTTTAAATTTTGCTGGGCAAAAATATATACAAACACAGACAAATTGCGAATAATTTTATGCGACGGAATGGTTCATTTTTAGTCCTTATTATTGTTAAATTTATTGGTGAATCTACTTACGAAGGACTCTGACTTCTTCTTCGGAGGACGAGTTGAGCTTTTCTTCTTTTGTTATTCTCAATCAAGCTTCCAACTGTTGAAGAGCCAGATGATTCTCCAATAGGGCGTTTGGAAGAGCTACTTGCATCAGATTGAGTGGCTGTCTCCTGCTGTGAAGGTTGCGAGCCTGTTGGTTTGGGTGGAAGGGTTGGTTTTCGGGAGGGCTTTTTGGGGGGTCTTTGAGGCTTGGGTGATGCGGAAGGTTGAATGGTTACTTTGGAAGGTGGATTTATGTTCGGTGAAGCTGTTGAAGGGGTCAAGTAAACTTTCGGTGGGCGTTTACTGAAGAGCTCTTCAAGAGAATCAGGTTGCGTGTCCTTGAAGAGGGTTTGAGATGGAGTGAATGTGAATTTTTGTGTTATGCCAGTCTTGTTAAAAGCAATATTGGCAAAAGGGTTTGGTGGGGCAGGATCTGATAGGGTGGATGGAGTTGGCTCTTCTTCGGTGTTTGGAGCAAGAGTGGATGAATCTTTTTCCGGATCGCTTGTCTCCTCATCATTGTCGTCATCATCGGCCTCGTTGCTGTCATCTTCGTCTTCAACCACGTCTTCAGCGCCTTCCTCAACTTCTTCCGCTATGTTTTGGTTCCTCTCATCTTCCTCCGGAGCTTTATTTTCACCTTCTGCTGTCATGACTTCACTGTGGATATCCATCCCAAAATTATCGAAATCTTCTTCGTGTGGTATCCATTCAACGCACTCCGAAATGTCGTGCCGGGCAGAGCCACATATCGCACAAATTTTGTTCAGGGGGCAAGCTGCGTTGGTGTGATCCATTTTGCCACAGTTGAAACAACGAGAGCGTTTACAGGAGCTTGCATTATGACCACATTTGTCGCATCTACAGCAGGTCTCTGGTTGACCAGTGTAGCGTACGTGGAAGGACTCACTGCCAAAATGGATAAATGAAGGGATTGCTCTCCGCAAATTCATACGCAAATGATGAATTCCATTTTCGCATTCTGGCATCGATGCGTGATGGCCTCTCCGTATGCTGAGAACAGAGCCATACTTCTGCAGTTTGCGGACAACAGCATCATCGTGCAGCTCAAATGGGACGCTATAGACATTTATGAAAGCAATAGTTGAAGCCAAATCAAAAATCCCTAAGGTTTCTCCAGAACTGATTTTCAGAGCGGCGAATTTCATGATTTTCTTCTTTTGTTCCGAATCCTTAGTGGTGATGATGATGTCTTCATTTGTACTTTTAGACAAAGAAATTGGTCGAAGTTCAAACACCGACGCACACAAATCATAGATTTCTCTTGGCTCCACTTTACAGCCTGTTGGAACACGCAAGGAGACGGAGTTGGGACGCTTTAGTCTGCCAAAGGCACCAGTTGCCGTAGGAAAAGCATTTGCTTGTGAATACATAGCAACACGAAACGATGGAGCAGCAGCAGCAGCGTAAGTCATGATGGTTTGAATCGTCAAAAAAAAAATTAACCACAATAGATGCAATTCAGTAAAATCGTTACCACAATAGATGTGATCCAGCCAAATTTTAACCACAATAGATGCGATTCAGCAAAATTTTTAGGTCAGTACATTCCAAAGGTCACTGCCTGCCAATCAAGAGGCGCCAGGCTATTTATAGCCTAGACTTCTTCACCTTTGCACCCAAAAAACAATGGGTGCGCTACTCAGTTTCCGGTTGTGGCTCAAACGAGTAGAGCTTAGCCAAAAGACCGAGAAGCAATAACGAACTAGTTTTTGCTTCAGGCCGCGTCTCCACACGTGTTGCAATCACACATGGGTGCAGGACAGTGAAACGGAATCGCCAGTCCGTGTGCAATACCTGGCCTGTGCAATACGTCGGTTTGAAAAGAAGGACTGCAATTGCAAAAAGTGAAGCCTACAACACCAGGTGTTCCCAGGCGGTCACCCATCCAGGTACTGACCTGGCCCGACCATGCTTGACTGCGGTGATCGGACGAGAACCGGTATATTCATGGTGGTATGGTCGTAGGCGAAAGCTAGTGGGCCGAATGTGCATGACACTACAGGCTAGAGACGCAGAAGTGTGCACATGCACATGCACGTATACGGTTTGATGCGTACGAAGTGGGTTGATGGAGGTAGATCTTGGCGGGTGTGCAGTGCTGCTGAGAAGGTGCGGTGAGCACTCTGGCCAGTTGGAACGGCGGGTGTGGCATTCGTGGAAGCCCAGCTTGCTCGTTAATAGTGTTGCAAAGGATGGGCTTCCGGTTGCGGCTGTACGAATGTGGTAAAGGTTGGTGCATCTTCCGGCATCTGGAGCGAAAGATGTGGAAAACGGCAAACGGTCGGTAACTTGCACACTCTTTGTAGAGTAGGGGAATTTTCGTGTCGAGAGGTGCCTGGTATCTGGCAAGTCGGCGGTGGTGTGCTGATATGTATGCAGAATTTGACATTAGTACTACTGGAAGGGGACTAGCGCGAACGCAGGTCCCCACTACCAGAAATTGTACCGTCGAGTTACCAACGTTTGCGGTAATCGCAGGGGTCAGCCAAACCGAACTGCAATGGAAAGGCCTCGCCCTGGAAGAATCTCCTTGTTGATCAATTTTTTTTTTTTGAGCTAGGCACATGCCTACGCTCGTTTAATTTTATCTCAAAACTCAACATATTTACAGGTTAAAATAATTTGATTAAATAAGTTTTGAAATTGTTCACTTGAAATATATTGGTCATTGGTAAGTGTTCATGGTATATAAATATTGTTGAAGGGTCTATTTTTAATCTCAAATGCAAACTTAACTAGATTACTTTAAACTACGACTAACTATTCTAATGAACTTAATACTACAACAACAGCTATAACTACAACTAATCTTAATATATTACTTACTTAACTAATGATAAAACTAAAATTAATGAAATTAATAAAATACTTAACAACAATTTAAATTACCTAATTAAACTAATCTAAGCAAACCCAATATTATAAAATTCTAATGGTAAACCCGAATGAATAAACTACAACTAACTAAATACTTATTAAACTACAATTGAAATTCCCTAATTCTAAGTTAAAAAAATTCCAACGTTGAAACAAATAAATAAACAATTTAATAAACGCAATAATAATTCATAAAATAAAAGGAAAAACGGAAAAGTAAAGCAGGAAAAAATGGAGAGAAAAAAAAACAGAAATCGGGGAAATGAAAACGAGGCAAGTCTCATGGGATGTTGATTTTGAGTTTTCGATTCTCAAGGGAAGCAAGGACGCCATTTTTACAACATTTTTGTTCAAAAAGATTGAGAGTTTCAACATCTTGTGAAGCAATGAAATGTTCTTCTTTGAGTTTGGAAATAACTTTGAAGATGAATCTGTTTTTCAAGTCATCTCTTTTGTTGTCAAAAATAATTTCATTTCTTGTTTTCCAAATGACTGAAAAAGCTGCATCTCGTAAAAAGTTTTCAACAGTTAAGTCGGGTTTATATTCGTAAAAGCCAAGGATAACAAACTTACAAATGTTGTTTAGATTGAGGGTGGGGTTGATTTTCTTTACAAGTTTGAATACAAATTTCCACAGTTTACTTACAGGGGTACAATTGAAAAAAGCATGAAGGGAAGTTTCATCATAGGAATTGCATCTTTGACATGCGGGGGTTTGAACAATCCTATGTCTATATAATCTTTCATAGATAGGGAGACAAAGTTGAAGAAACTTCCACTGAATGTTAGCAGATTTTCTGTCATGATTTCTTTTAAATAAAGTTTTGAAGAGTCTTGGCCAATTGACATAACCTATTTTTTGTTCCCAAAAAACTCTAAATTTCTGAGCAACAACATTTTGATCTTTCAAGATGAGCATATTGTAGATTGTTTTGCAATTCAGAGATGAAAACAAAACATATTCATCTTTGGTATTTTTAATATAAAAGTCATCAGATAAACTTCTTTCATTGCTGCACTCAGTTGTTATTTTTCTTTCCATTCAGGGGGTAAGCGTGATTTCAATTTGGAGTAGAAACTGTCTGAGAAACCAGAAGGGATTAATTCATTCAGGGCATTGGAAGGTAAGAATCCAGTTGTAAATTCATAACAAATGTCTCGTATTGTTGTAATGTTAGTGTGTATCCAAGCATTACTGGTATCAACATGTGTGAAATAGTTGTCGAATAAAGGTTCATTGTATATTCCTTCAATATCTGTGGGTTTTAGTCTAAGGTCTGAAAAGTTTGCTGCAAAACATTTTACGACATCTCGATAAAACTGTGGGACATGTTTCATTTCAATCGAACACAAGTAACATTTGAATATTTTGGCGCCAATGTTGAAATTCTTATACTTATCTAAGTTCAAGGTGAACAGTGCCTTCCATTTAGAGTTATTATCATTTTGAAGATATTTTGAAATCCAAGATAATTTAATGGCATCAGCTTTCTTTTCAATATCGATAATGTTCAAACCTCCTAACTCGTATGGAAGTCTTGCTTATGTACGTTTAATAGGATCTTCTTTATTCTGATAAATGAATTTCCAAAGTCTTTCATTGATTTTTTTGAGAACCCACTGAGGAAGGGGATATATGGCTGCAGTGTACCAGAATACCGAGCTGGCCAGCTGGTTTGCAACCACAGCCCTCCCCCTCAAGGAAAGATCACAAGAGGTCCAAAGGTCTAAAGTTTTTATGAATTTGTTTACACGTGGGTCCATAGTTTCTTTTTCTTTCAAAATAGGGCCATGAAAGACACCAAGGATTTTTAATGCTTCCCTGCCCCATTTTAAATTATATGGATTATCTGATCTGTTTTTATATCTTCCAAGCCAAATTCCATTACTTTTCTCTTTGTTTATTTTAGCTCCTGGTGCCATTTCAAAATCTTGGACACAATCAAAAGTCGATTTGATGGACTGTTCACCTTGCAAGATAATTGTGGTGTCATCAGCATACTGGGTAATTTTAAATTCAACATTTTTAATTGTAATACCAGTAATGTCTTGGTTTTTTCTGATAGAGATGGCAAAAATTTCGGAAACTAGGACATATAATAAGGGGGATAGGGGACATCCCTGTCTCACTCCCCTACCAAGGGTGAATGGGGCAGAGATGTACCCATTTACTTTCACACGACTACTAATATTATTATACAATGTTTTAATATATGAAATGAATTGTGGCCCAAAACCAAAGCTTTCTAGGGTTTTGAAAAGGAAATTCCAGTTTACACGGTCAAAGGCTTTTATTTGATCTAAAGATAGAAGGGCTGCTGGGAGATTTTCATTTTCAGCATAGTAAAGGAGATCTCTTAATATATGGCCGTTTGACAAAATTGATCTATTTGGGACACTGCATGTTTGATCTTCAGAAACAATGCTTGATAATACATCTCGTAAATGATTGGCAAGAGTTTTTGCAATTATCTTGTAGTCAACATTGAGCAGACTAATTGGTCTCCAATTGCCTAGATCACTTTTGTCACCTTTCTTGTAAAGTGTTGAAATTAAGCTTACACGCTGAGAGTGGGAAAGTTGTTGTAATTCAAAGCAGGTGTTAGAAACCCTTGTAAAATGCTCCCCAATGATATTCCAGAAGGTTTTATAAAACTCTACTGGGATACCATCGAGGCCTGGTGTTTTATTATTTTTCATCTTAGAAAGTGCCGTTTATAATTCGTCTTTTGTTAGTTGGCCTTCACAAGAGTCTCTGTCAATGTCAGAAAGTTTGTTTTCTACTTTTGAGAGTAGTTCATCTTGTTTAGAGGCGTCTGTCCGTTCATTTGCAAACAAGTCAGAGTAAAATATTTTAACAGTTTCAAGCATATCTTTTGGATTGTGAACCATTGTTCCTGTCTTTGTCTTAACAGATTTCATAACTTGTGCAGCTTGACGTTTTTTCTCTAAATTACAAAAATATTTGCTGACCCTTTCACCCTCTTCTGTCCAGCGTGCTTTTGCTTTGACTTTTAAATTAAATGCTTCGTTGGTTTGAAGACTTTTTATTTCTTTGGTTATACGTTCAACTAAGTATTTGAATGACTGTCTGTCTGTCTGTTCTGCTTTTATCGTTGCATTGCGCAATTGTTTATAAAGTTTTGACTTTTTCTTTTTGCGTTCAATTGATAGTTTTATACAATATTGTTTAGTAATTGTTGCTATTTGTTTTTTAGCCTTATCCCACCAATCAAGTGGATTACGAAAATCGTCAAATATGGAAATCCAAAACTGGAGAAATCCTGACATTGCAAGTTGATAATCTTCTTGTTGTAAGGTGGACGTATTCATTTTCCATGATCCCTTTCCCCTCTTTATCTTATCAAAATCAAACACAAGTAAAAGTTTTTGATGATCAGAGTGGGGAAAGGAACAATTACATTTTGTAAAGTAATTCAATGTAGCTCTTGAGGTATAGAATCTGTTAAGTCTGCTGTATGTTCCAACTGGGCTTTTGTATGTATATTGCTTTTCATCAGGGTGAAAGGTTCTCCAAATATCTTGTCAATCATTTTCATTAATTGTCTCAATAAGAGGATTTTTTGATCTGTCAATGTATGTTATGTCTCTACTTCTGTCTAGGTTAGTATCAAGAACTGTATTGAAATCACCACCATAAATAATAAATTCAACATCTGGATAATTTTGGATTTTAGTCTGAATTTCAGAAAATTTATCCTTCCTTTTCTGTGTTTTATTACCTCCTGCAGGAGCATATACATTTATCAATAGAAAGTGGTGATCGGCATAGGTCAAGTCAGTAAAAATGTAGTTTCCTTCTTGGCAAATGTCATTAGAATGTATGGTTGCATTGAAATTTTCAGAAATGAGGGTGCTAACACCTGCAAAATTATTGGGAGAAATTGAGTGTATTTTTATTCCTTTCCACCTATCATTAGAAATAATGGAGTGTTTTGTGTTATGATTTAAATGTGTTTCCTGCAAAAGTACAATACTTGGCTTATCATTCTTTAAATTGTGGAAAATTGCGTCTGCCTTATTGTTGTCGTTTAGACCATTAACATTTATGCTAACTATAGATGGCATATTGAGCTAGGTTTTGGGACACAATTGAATGTGTTTTTTGCTTCTTCTTCTTCGTCTTTGTTCTTTCTGATTCCTGGTGTGTGGACGTCGTCTTCTGTGATGATGAGGATGAGGAAATGGGTCTTTTATGTTGTGATGGCATGGAGGTAGTATTTGGAGATGGGGTGGGTTGACTGAGTGAGAATACAGATGTAATGACTGGGGATGTTGCTTGTGTGTTTGGAGGTGAATAATTAAAAAGAGTTTGTGCAATAGTTTGTGTGATTAAATGTGAGTTTGGGGTGATTTATGTGGATGGTGAAAATTGTTGTTGTTGTTCATTTGATGGGGTAATGATAGGTGAGTTGGTTGAAGGTGTTGTAACATGTGGATGTGTGGAAATAGAGTTTTCTGGTGGAAATGTGTTCTGTTGTGGTATGATTGGAAGGATGGATTGTGATTCAAATTGTTGTGTGGCTTCTGGAGATGCTGTGGATGTTGGAACTTCTGCTGATATTAATGTTTGGGTTGGTTGAGATGGTGTTGTTTGTGGAATGGGTGGAGGGCCCTCAGCCTCGCTACCACTGCTTCCGTCAAATTGTGTTGGGTCATCGTCTTGTAGGTCTCTGTCACTGTCATTCTGCTGTTGTTGTTGTTGTTGTTGTTGTTGTTGTTGTCTGTTCGAGGGCCTAAGCCTATACTTAGGCCCTGCTGGTCTGTCCTGTTCGTCTGTCTCACTCTCACAATTGTCCTGTTGTTGTTGCTGTGATGTAGGCCTAAGACGACTGCTAGGCAGTGGTCTGTCCAGTTCACTGTTATAGTCAGACAGTAGTACTGTATCACCGTCAAAATTGTTGTTGTCACTCTTGTCGTCACTCATGTGATTGTCAGATGTTTGTCTTCGTCTTTGTACCGTATTGTGAGTTGTTGGTCTGTCACTGTTTTGTTTAATGTCACAGTCCACGTAGTTATGTCCATCGTCTCCACAGTAATAGCAAAGCTTTAGGCCCCGTAGGTTGCAATTGATGGTCTGATTGAAAGTGGAGTTGCAATGCATGCAAATTGGTTGACGCCCCCTGAATGAAATAAGGATCTTTTGGCCAGAGATGATGATGAATGGAGGCAGTGGATTTTCTGGGTTGGGATAAATTGTGCAAAGACGCTTTCCTGTGGAGATGGTTGGGAACTCTTGATAGGTTTGATTCCAGATGTTGAGTATTTTTCCATGGGGCTCAAGCTGTTCAAAAATGGCTGAATTTGAGATGTCAGGTGAAGCAAATGGGATGGTAATGAGTGTTGGTCTTTGGCGTATGGGCTGTATTGGTAATGGGTGTTCAGGTTGGGAAGGTAGGAATATGGTTTTTGATAAGAGGACGTCAACCAATTGTGATGATGATAATATGGCGTTCCAATTTTGATGACCTTGTCTGGATGGCATTCTTTGTAAGTGGGTGATGGAACAGGGGTTGTTTAGTGTTTTATGGATTGTTTTGATAATTTCGATGTGTGTGACTGATGGTTTAGTGTAAAATTTGATTCCTCTGAGTGCTAGACTACCAGTAGTGTTTTGATGTGTGTCTGTTCTTAATTTTTCTGCAAAAGTATTACCTATTCGTCGATTCCTTGTACTTCTTTCGTCATCAGATTCTTCTAATTGTTCTTGTGCCAATGAATGTGGTGATGTTTCTTGCGCATGCGCATCATCTGAAATATCGTGAGTATGCGCATCATCGTTTTCTTCTGCAATTGTAGCCCAGTCTTTGATAACTTCCATCAGATTCTCTTCTGTGGCCGCCGCACTATTACCTGACAGGTCCATGCTTAGGCACTTCTTCCCCGTCATGTAAGTATGCAGGATTTTTCTTGCAGAGGGAGCGTCGTTCAGGAACTTCTCGCTTCAAATGTGGTACATCGGCAACAGACCACAAGTGAAAGGCTTGTACTTCCATTCCGTTGAGATCGGCAAAGGATGAGAACAGATTTGGTAAGACTCGTTGCGGTTGGAACTTTCAGCACTAATGCTATGCGATGGTGAAAGGTCGAATAGATAAGGCAAAACAAATGCTGTTTCCTGTATAATAACTGATGATGCAGTGCAATGTGAGAGATAGATGGCTAAGACATCCGCAAGATGATGACGACAGAAAGAGATGTGACGATGAAGAAAGTTTTCCTGTGTTGCTTGTTTTACACTTCAAGATGAGGGGGTGGGCCATCCATGGCGGCACTGCAATACCAGGACAACCCGTGTCCGGGGTGAAGCAAGTTTCAGACCCACGGACCAATTCCAAAAATCAGTTTAATATTTGAGCACCCTTGGGTGCATATCAGATATTAAGCTGATAAGAACAGATACTTTTTTTTTTTCTTTTAATATGAATTCGAATGGGAGTGCCCCCAGTTAAGCTGTAGGTACACTCCCTTAATACAATCATACTTGTAAGAAAGAAAGCATCTTACAGCAAGTGTAATACATACATGGTTATCTCAATTGTTAGTAAAATCAAATGTGCAAAACAATCTCATCATCTACTTTACTACAAAAGACATCATCAATTGTAAACAAGGACAGCTGTGGATTGCTGACAGAAAAATATACAAATATTCTTTCAACAATGTTCTGGTTAACTATTCTTATGATATCATCTTTGCAATAATTTTTTGCCTCGTAAACTCTACAACAACGCTTTTTCCAAATAACAAAAAGAATAAGCTTAACCAGATAGTTACAAATAATTTTCCTTTTGTTGAAAATATTTTTCGGATAAATATGCAAAAATAAAAATTTCTCATTTATAACGTCCTTGCTTAAAGCCAACATACTTATGAAAGGGAGGTAATACGTCCAAACGTCTACAGCTACGGGACATTGAAGAAAGATATGTTCAATTGTTTCAGGGACATTACTGCAATTCCTACAATAAATATTAACGTGAGGAATACCCCAAGAATTTAAATAAACTAAAGAGGAATAACACGAGGAACAATTTTCCAATTAACATCATTTTCATGACCACTAGAAATACCTTTTGAACATGCTAACCATACAGGCTTCCAAGAAATATTACCTAGATGAAACCATTCTCGTTGACAACGAGGGACTTCAAAATTTATTTCCAAAAGATGCTTGTAAAACATTCTCACAGTACGATCAACAGATTTAATGTTTAAATAAATATCAGAGAACTTGTCAAATTTACCAATAAGCATATCATAGACATGGGGACGAAATAAAGAATTAAGCTTAGAGTTAGATCTTAGAAATACCCATTGAACAGAGTATTTTGAAAGACTCCTTCCAACCCAGTACCGTGCTAGATATACCCAACTAAGAGAACAATTGCAATCAACTATGTAATTTATCATTTTAAATTGCAAAGAATCGACTTTCAATGCAGTATCTATCAAGCCTAATCCACCTCTATCGAAAGGCTGGTATATAAAGTCACGTTTCACTAATTCATTCTTTCCTGACCAAAGAAAATTGAAAATTGACTTCCTGATGCGAGTTACAACACTTTTTGGGATAGGAAAGACAGAACCAAGAAAAATTAAACCTGAAAGTGCAAGCGAATTAATGATGAGCACTTTTCCACGTAAAGAAAGACAGCGGTTTTTCCAACATTCCAATTTATTTTCTAGGAGTTAACACGAGAGTTCCAAGATTCAAGAACTGAACATTCACGACCAAATTCAATACCAAGAATCTTCAATGATTTTGAAGAGAAATCAAATCCAAACAAGTTAGAAGGACCATTATAGTCACCTATCCACAATCCAGCAGACTTTCCAGGATTCAAGTTTAGCTTTGCTCCAGAGCCTAGCTCATAACTTTGAGTGATTCTTTTAATTTCATGTATTGACTGACAATCCGTTGCAAAAACTGTTGTGTCATCCGCATATTGACAAACTTTGACAACAGATTCAGGAATTTGAAGCCCCTTGATGCAAGAGTTTTTACGAAGAGAGTTACCAAGGGTCTCAGCTACAAGAACGAACAGAAGGGGAGACAGTGGACAACCCTGTCTTACACCTCTTGTTACAGAAAAAGATTTAGAAAAATGTCCATTATTAAGAACCTTCGAAGACACATCATTATAAAGAGCCTGAACTGCAGTACGCATAGAATCAGAAAATCTTCCTTCTTGAAGGAAAAAATTCATCAAATCTGTGAAATCATCACCTAAAATTTTCCAAAATTGAAGATAAAATTCCATTGGCAGACCATCACAACCTGGAGATTTGAGACGCTTCATTGATGATAAAGCTTCAAAGAGCTCGTCTTTGGATAAAGGAGTTTCTAAAGAAAGCTGCTCACACTCAGAGAGTTGTTTATCAATAGAATCGAGCAATTTCTCTTGCTCTGACAGATCCAAAGGCTGTGAAGAAAAAAGGTCACTGTAAAAAGATGCTAAAACGTTCAGAATTCCAGTTGTATCTTGAACAATTATATCATCGGAGGATTTCATTGCATTAATAACCTTTCTCTCCTGTCTAGAAGACTCGAGAGTAAAGAAATAGTTACTTGGCTTCTCAAACTCGCTATAGAACCGATCTTTGCTACGGATTTGAGCACCCTATACATTTTCTTTGTCAATAGAGAGAAGTTGTTCACGTAATTCAGTTAACTTATTTCCTGAATTATCACCATGTAAATTTTTTATTTCAGATTCTATTTTAGACCTCTGAGCACGTTTATCTCTTGCTAACCTTTTCGAAAACTTCATACAGATATGTTTGATCTTTCTTTTACCAATATCCCACCAGGCCTGAAGATTTGAATACTGGTGCTTTTTATTACACCAGGATTGTAGAAAGTTGCTCATCTTTTTGATAAATGCCTTATTCTCTAGAAGACTGGCATTGAACTTCCAGTAACCAGCACCACGTTTCAAGGAATTTGGTTCCAAAAAAGTAATGTATGGGCAATCATGGTCGGAAAAAGAAAAAGGAGTTATTTCAGCAACAGAAGTATTTGAAAAAAACATCCCCTGATACATAAAAACGATCCAGTCGGCATGAAATAGTGTTACTTGCGTTTGCCCAAGTAAAAACACGAGCCGAAGGATGTAGATTTCGAAAGGGATCAATAAGGTTAAAAGTTTTCAAGAGTGATTGAAGAGAGTTTATGGGCCTTTGCACACTAGAGTACTTTTCCAAACTTTAGTTAGGATTAACAAATTAACACCTTTTTTCCTAGTGTGCAAGGACTTTTTTGCATTTTCTACTATCCATAAATTCTAGTAAGGATGAAACAGGCCGACTAATTAAATATGGGCAGCTCCCGAGCTGCCCTTATTTCTGCCAAATGTCATCACGGATTAATTTCTTGACTTGAAGCGACATTTTCTTGCTTTTTTCATTCGTTCTCGAAACAAGATGTCGGATGAAGAGTTTTTCTATTTGCTGGAGCAAAGCGGCCAGGGCAGAATGCAAAGAATGATTTTGGTATTATCTGCACATGTTAGACTATTACATTTACAAATGCAACAAGTGGCATTAAGGTTCTTTATTCAACAATATTCTGAAGAGCTGTCATTCACTAAATGTCGAAAATAGGCAATTTCAAAATAAATATAATTCAAGTTGATGGTGCATTGAGGGTGAAAGAAAGAAAGAATTCTTCTCAGACGTTACGGTGAACCCTATCGAATCTGTCATCAGAAGTCGAAATGATTGATAGAGACTATTTCAGGGCATCAGGAATTTATGGTCGGAACTCAATAATTAGCAAATGCGCCCCACTGTTTGGTAGAATTTTGGCAGAATTTTAGGTCTAGTGTGCAAAGGGCCTATATCAGAAGAACCAGTATCAAAATCACCACCAAATTTGTCAAGAAAAACATCTTCTAAACAATTGAAGTCACCACCGAGCACAGTTGATAGACCTCCTTTGACAACTGAGAGTAAAGAGTCAAAAAAGTCAGCTCTATCGGATACTCTAGTAGGTGCGTACACATTACACAATTTAATAACTGAGGTACCAGAGTCATACAGAATATTAATAAACCTGCCCAAATGATCAGTGAAAACCTTAACCTTATCTTGTTGTATCTTGTTGCGAAATAAAATGCTTACACCTCTACTATGATTTGACCCAAAAGAATGAAAAGAAGACCCAGGCCAATGCTGTTGCAAAAAGGCGATATCCGAGTGATTAGTAAAATGAGTTTCTTGTAGAAATATTATTTGAAACTTTTCTGCGAGTAGCCAGGTTAAAACTTTATTTTGTTTTTCTTTTGATCTTAACCCATGAACATTTAAGGAAGCGATAGAAATCATTAAAATTAAGAAAAATATTTAATATTTACTGAGAGTTATTTCCAAGGAGACTTTGGCTTCTTCTTCTTCAGTGTTGTTTTCTTCTTTGGTCTTATTTTCTTCAGCGTGTCATCAGATGAATTCATTGACCTTTTTGATAGAGTTGATAGAAAAGAAGCATCAGAGTCATAATTAGTGGCGTCTGCAGATATGTTGGTTTCATCAGATTGTTCCTCATCAATATCGATTTTAGCATCAGAAGATGGTTTGCAGGTTGTTGCAGGAGCACCTTGCTGATCTTTTTTTCTCTGTTTTTCAAGATAATCAGACAGAGGAAGAGTAAACTTTGGAGAAGATGTCGTCTTTGCATTATTGAAGAGGCTAAACCTCGGAGTTATGGCTGGGGATTGAAAACTAAATATTGGTGGGGATGACAAAAGACTTTGAGAGCCACTAGGGGGCTGTGAGGACGGTTTTCTACTTTATGTTTGATCCACTTGGGGCGATGAAGAAACAGTCGGAGTTGGATGACTTTTTGCTGCAGAAGAAGAAGTGATTTCAGCATCATGACGAACAGGAACCCAACCAGTACATTCAATAGTAGGATGAGATGCTGCCGAGCACCTCTTAATATCTTCACAGGAGCTGGATGTATGTCCTGGCTTTCCATAATTGAAACATCGGATCTTCGTACAAGAATTAGCTAGATGGCCAGGAGAATCACATCAGCGACAGGTTTTGACTTGGTTGTCATACTTAACAGAGAGAGCGAAACTGCCAACATAAATCCTGCTTGGAATATCAGAGGACAGCACCATCCGAAAATGGCGTAGACCATTCTCCACTTGTGGATGGCGAGGAAGATGACCATTTCTAGAACTAATAACCTCGCCATATTTTCCAAGGTACTTTTCAATAATCGTATTTTCAAGTTCATATGGGGCATTGAAGACAGTTACGTAAGTAAAAGATGTATCAGCATCACTAAAAAATAACTTCATACCCGCGCAGTCCAGAGTTCCAAGTCTAAGCAGGTCACGTTTGATATTACTTGAGGCAAAAGAAACCAAGTAAGAACTGTCATCTGATCTTTGAACCGAGCGAGCCAAGTAATCTTTGGATAATAGAGCTTAGCAAATATCAGATCCAAGAACAGTGCCAGGAGCATCGTATTTCACCAATACAGTTGTTGGTCTTCTTAGTTGAGCCATAACAATAAAAAACAGAAATTTCAAAAAAATAACCACAATAGATTAGATCTACCTGCAGTGGTATTGCAGGAACTAACCGGCCTAAATTTGATGCCGACGGATAGAGCTTCGCCCTCAGACAAAAGGCCGAGAAGCGATAACGAACTAGTCTTCGCTTCAGGCCGCGTCTCCACACGTGTTGCAATCACACGTGGGTGCAGGACAGCGACACGGAATGGCCAGTCAGTCCGTGTGCAATACCTGGCCTGGCTACGTCGCGTCGGTTGGAAAGAAGGACTGCAATTGCAAAAAGTGAAGCCTACAACACCAGGTGTTCCCAGGCGGTCACCCATCCAGGTACTGACCTGGCCCGACCATGCTTGACTGCGGTGATCGGACGAGAACCGGTATATTCATGGTGGTATGGTCGTAGGCGAAAGCTAGAGGGCCGAATGTGCATGACACTACAGGCTAGAAACGGGGAAGTGTGCACATGCACATGTACGTATACCGTTGGATGCATACGAAGTGGGTTGATGGGGGTAGATCTTGGCGGGTGTGCAGTGCTGCTGAGAAGGTGTGGTGAGCACTCTGGCCAGTTGGAACAGCGGGCGTGGCATTCGTGGAAGCCCAGCTTGCTCTTTAATAGTGTTGCAAAGGATGGGCTTCCGGTTGCGGCTGTGCGAATGTGGAAAATGTTGGTGCATCTTCCGGCATCTGGAGCGGAGGATGTGGAAAACGGCAAACGGTCGGCAACTTGCACACTCTTTGTAGAGTAAGGGAATTTTTGTGTCGAGAGATGCCTGGTATCTGGCAAGTCGTGGTGGTGTGCTGACATGTATGCAGAATTTGACATTAGTACTATTGGAAGGGGGACTAGCGCGAACGCAGGTCCCCACTACCAGAAATTGTATGGTCGAGTTACCAACGTTTGCGGTAATCGCAGGGGTCAGCCAAACCGAACTGCAATGGAAAGGCCTCGCCCTGGAAGAATCTTCTTGTTGATCAATTTTTTTTTTTTTTTTTTGAGCTAGGCACATGCCTACGCCCGTTTAATTTTCTATTCAACGCAACATATATACAAGTTAAAATAATTTAATTAAATAAGGTTTCAAATTGTTCATATCAAATGTTCATGTATATTAACTTTGCTTATGTTCATTGTGTAGCAAGTGTTTTTATCTCCAATTGTCCAAATTAAATGAAATTATTCTTAACAACAACTAACAAAACTACAACTACAACTAATTTAATGAATTATCTACTTAATAACTATGATAAACTAATTAAAGAAACTACAACTAACTAATTTAAGAAACAACTAATTTAATAAATTACTTACTTCAGAACTATAAGAAAACTACAACAAATAAATTAATAACTTACTTAACTACAATTTATTACCAAATATACTAAACCTAAACAAACCCAATACTTTAAAATTCTAATGTTAAAACAAAATTAATAACTACAACTAATTAGATATATATTAAACTACAATTGAAAGTACCAAATTCTAAATTAACAAAATTCAAACGTTGAAACAAATAAATAAACAATTTAATAAACGCAATAATAATCCATAAAATCTGGGGAAGTAAAAGTAAAGACGGAAAAGTGAAGCAAAAAAAGGAGAGGAAAAAACAGAAATGGGGGAAATGGAAACGAGGCAAGTCTCATGGGATGTTGATTTTGAGTTTAAGATTATCAAGGGAAGCAAGGACGCCATTTTGACACCATTTTTGTTCAAAAAGATTGAGAGTTTCAACATCTTGTGAAGCAATGAAATGTTCTTCTTTGAGTTTGGAAATAACTTTGAAGATGAATCTGTTTTTCAAGTCATCTCTTTTGTTGTCGAAAATAATTTCATTTCTTGTTTTCCAAATGACTGAAAAAGCTGCATCTCGTAAAAAGTTTTCCGCAGGTAAGTCGGGTTTATATTCGTAAAAACCAAGGATAACAAACTTACAAATGTTGTTTAGATTGAGGTGGGGTTGATTTTCTTAAAAGTTTGAATACAAATTTCCACAGTTTACTTACAGGGTACAATTGAAAAAGGCATGAAGTGAAGTTTCATCATATGAATTGCATCTTTGACATGCAGGGTTTGGACAATCCTATGTCTATATAATCTTTCATAGGTAGGGAGACAAAGTTGAAGAAACTTCCACTGAATGTTGGCAGATTTTCTGTCATGTTTTCTTTTAAATAAAGTTTTGAAGAGTCTTGGCCAATTGACAAAACCTATTTTTTGTTCCCAAAAAACCCTAAATTTCTGAAGAACAACATTTTGATCTTTCAAGATGAGCATATTATAAATTGCTTTGCAATTCAGAGATGAAAATAAAACATATTCATCTTTGGTATTTTTAATATAAAAGTCATCACTTCTTTCATTGCTGCACTCAGTTGTTATTTTTCTTTCAATTCAGGGGGTAAACGTGATTTCAATTTGGAGTAGAAACTGTCTGAGAAACCAGAAGGATTAATTCATGCAGGGCATTGGAAGGTAAGAATCCAGTCGTAAATTCATAAGAAATATCTCGTATTGTGGTAATGTTAGCTTGTATCCAAGCATTACTGGTATCAACATGTGTGAAATAGTTGTCGAATAAAGGTTCATTGTAAATTCCTTCAATATCTGTGGGGTTTAGTCTAAGGTCTGAAAAATTTGCTGCGAAACATTTTATGACATCTCGATAAAACTGTGGGACATGTTTCATTTCGATTGGACGTAAGTAACATTTGAATATTTTGGCACCAATGTTAAAGTTCTTATACTTATCAAAGTTGAAGGCGAACAGTGCTTTCCATTTAGACTGAAGGTCATTTTGAAGATATTTTGAAATCCAAGATAATTTGATGGCATCAGCTTTCTTTTCAATATCCAGGGCGGATCCAGGGTAAATATTTACGGGTGCCCATCAAGGGGTCCGTAATTTTTGGGGACCACGCCCTTCAGAACCCCAGAGAAGGTGGGAAACGCCCTTTTTAATTCTGCAAGGCGATTTTATAATTATAGGAAAAATTGTTAAAATTATCCTGAAAAGGAGCAAAATGCAAGGTTTTTAAGACATGGAATAAAAAGCTTGTAAAATATGCAAAGAGCAAAATCTTCCCAAATTTCAGATATCTTAGTCAAACTCTTTGGTTGGGATATCGTACATTAAATAATCTACCATGATTCAAAGATTACCATATTTTATTCAGTCGATCTTCCTTTTCTTCTTTTTAACTGAATTGTCGCTCAATATTTCATTTAATTCTTTTAAAACTTCAAATTTCATCAATAACATAGGGCCTAGCCTAGACAGCTTTGACACATCTAAATAAAATGGCAGCCTTTCCGCGCGCTTTTCACTTTCAAAGAGTAATGCAGCAGCAGCAACATTGATGAATAGATTTTGTGTTTGAGCATTCCTATTGGCCTGCGCTATTCTGCACCATGCAGAAAACACATTTGATTGGCCTGCGCCATTTTCAGAGAAAGATGATTGGCCTGCGAATTATCTTTTGAATCTGTAGGGGCTCCCGCTAAAATTTGGGTCATGCCAAAGAGAACAAAGAGAAAGAACCACGCAAACAAAGGTTCTAGTTCCTGATTGTCCTTCTGGTCCAGTTATTCGTTTGACGGACAAGAAAGAAAACACTGCCGATCTGGTCTTTTGCAAGGCAACGTATCAAAATTTCCTTTCATGAGAATAAAAGCAAAACAATCAATCAAGGAAGTAAATGATGACGTTGCCAAAATGATTGACTTAAGCCCCCGAAGACAAAGATGCCGAGTTCCAGTTATCAAAATAAGAATCGAAAGTCAGTTATACTAAATATAGATCTTTGAAAATTTTAAGGGTGCTTGAGCACCCTAGCACCCTGAATCCGCCCTGATATCAATAATATTCAACCCTCCTAATTCGTATGGAAGTCTTGCTTGTGTACGTTTAATAGGATCTTTTTTATTCTGATAAATGAACTTCCACAGTTTATCATTGATTTTTTGAGAGCCCACTGGGGAAGGGGATATATGGCTGCAGTGTACCAGAAAACCGAGCTGGCCAGCTGGTTTGCAACCACAGCCCTCCCCCTCAAGGAAAGATCACGAGAAGTCCAAAGGTCTAAAGTTTTACAGAATTTATTTATGCGAGGATCCCAGGTTTCTTTTTCTTTCAAAATAGGGCCATGAAAAACACCAAGGATTTTCAATGCTTCCCTGCCCCATTTTAAATTATATGGATTATCTGATCTGTTTTCATATCTTCCAAGCCAAATTCCATTACTTTTTTCTTTGTTTATTTTAGCTCCTGATGCCATTTCAAAATCTTGGACACAATCGAAAGTTGATTTGATGGACTGTTCACCTTGCAAGATGATTGTGGTGTCATCAGCATACTGGGTAATTTTAAATTCAACATTTTTAATTGTAATACCAGTAATGTCTTGGTTTTTTCTGATAGAGATTGCAAAAATTTCGGAAACTAGGACATATAATAAGGGGGATAGGGGACATCCCTGTCTCACTCCCCTACCAAGGGTGAATGGGGCAGAGATGTACCCATTTACTTTAACACGACTACTAATATTAGAATACAATGTTTTAATATGTGAAATGAATTGTGGCCCAAAACCAAAGCTTTCTAGGGTTTTGAAAAGGAAATTCCAGTTTACACGGTCAAAGGCTTTCATTTGATCTAAAGAAAGAAGGGCTGCTGGAAGATTTTCATTTTCAGCATAGTACAGGAGATCTCTTAATGTATGTCCATTTGACAGAATTGATCTATTTGGGACACTGCATGTTTGATCTTCAGAAACGATAGTTGATAGTACATTTTGCAAACGATTGGCGAGAGTTTTTGCGATTATCTTGTAGTCAACATTGAGTAGACTAATTGGTCTCCAAATACCTAGATCACTTTTGTCACCTTTTTTGTAAAGTGTTGAAATTAAACTGACGCGTTGAGAGTGGGAAAGTTGTTGTAATTCAAAGCAGGCATTAGCAACTCTTGTAAAATGGTCCCCAATGATATTCCAGAAAGTTTTATAAAACTCTACTGGAATACCATCGAGGCCTGGTGTTTTATTATTTTTCATCTTAGAAAGTGCCGTGTATAATTCGTCTTTTGTTAGTTGGCCTTCACAAGAGTCTCTGTCAATGTCTGAAAGTTTGTTTTCTACTTTTGAGAGTAATTCATCTTGTTTAGAGGCGTCTGTCGGTTCGTTTGCAAACAAGTCAGAGTAAAATATTTTGACAGTTTCAAGCATATCTTTTGGATTGTGAACTATTGTTCCTGTTTTTGTCTTAACAGATTTCATAACTTGTGCAGCTTGACTTTTTTTTTCCAAATTACAAAAATATTTGGTGACCCTTTCACCCTCTTCTGTCCAGCGTGCTTTTGCTTTGACTTTTAAATTAAATGCTTCGTTGGTTTCAAGACTTTTTATTTCTTTGGTTATACGTTCAACTAAGTCTTTGAATGACTGTCTGTCTGTCTGTTCTGCTTTTTTCGTTGCATTGCGCAATTGTTTATAAAGTTTTGAATTTTTCTTTTTGCGTTCAATTGATAGTTTTATACAATATTGTTTAGTAATTGTTGCTATTTGTTTTTTTGCCTTATCCCACCAATCAAGTGGATTACAAAAATCGTCAAATATGGAAATCCAAAACTGGAGAAATCCTGACATTGCAAGTTGATAATCTTCTTGTTGTAAGATGGACGTATTCATTTTCCATGATCCCTTTCCCCTTTTTATCTTATCAAAATCAAACACAAGTAAAAGTTTTGATGATCAGAGTGGGGAAAGGAACAATTACATTTTGTAAAGTAATTCAATGTAGCTCTTGAGGTATAGAATCTGTCAAGTCTGCTGTATGTTCCAACTGGGCTTTTGTATGTATATTGCTTTTCATCAGGGTGAAAGGTTCTCCAAATATCTTGTAAATCATTTTCATTAATTGTGTCAATAAGAGGATTTTTTGATCTGTCAATGTATGCTATGTCTCTACTTCTGTCTAGGTTAGTATCAAGAACTGTATTGAAATCACCACCATAAATAATAAATTCAACATCTGGATAATTTTGGATTTTAGTCTGAATTTCAGAAAATTTATCCTTTCTTTTCTGTGTTTTATTACCTCCTGCAGGAGCATATACATTTATCAATAGAAATCGGTGATCGTCATAGGTCAAGTCAGTAAAAATGTAGTTTCCTTCTTGGCAAATGTCATTAGAATGTATGGTTGCATTGAAATTTTCAGACATGAGAGTGCTAACACCTGCAAAATTGTTTGGAGAAATTGAATGAAATTTTTTGCCTTTCCACCTTTGATTAGAAATATTGAAATTTTTGCTGTTATCATTGAAGTGTGTCTCCTGCAGGAAAACAATATCAGGCCTGTCATTATTTAAGTTGTGAAAAATAGTTTCTGCTTTGGCTTGATCATTCAGGCCATTAACGTTGATACTTAATATAGATGGCATATTCTACTTTGGAATTGGGGCACAATTCATTTCAATTATGAATAAGACTTAATGAGACATAAGTGAAATACTGATAATAATTATGACGACAAGTTTTCAGTTTTCTGTTTCTTTTTCTTTGCCTTGATCTTGTCTGGCTTGTCTTGGTAGTGCATGATGATTCCGATGAGATGGGTCTTTTTTGGGGATGTGGTTGAGATGGTAAGGATGATTCTAGTGGATTTAATGGATTGATTGTGGCTGGAGCTTGTGTTGTTGTATTCGAATAATGGAATAGTGTGGCTGCAATGTGAGGTGTTATTGGAGATTGATGAAATGAATTATTTTCTGTGTTGGGAAAATATGGAATTGATGGGTTAGGTGACTGGACTGCTTGGGATGAGGAGATGGATGGGAATAATTTTGGTATCTGTGGAAGAATTGATTGTGATTGGAGCTGGTGAGTGGCTTCAAGTGCTGCAGGTGATGTTGGAATGATTTGGCTGGTAGTGTCAGAAGATGTAGAGTCTTGTGGAGTGGATGGTGTTTGATTAATGGAATTGAGGCCCTCTGACTCGCTATCACTGCTTTTGACAAACTGGGTCTCGTCATCGTCCTGTTTGTCACTCCCACTCTCTTTGGGCCTAAGTTTGTACCTAGGCCCAGGTGGTCCGCTCTGCTGCTCACATTCACTCTCGCTGTCATGTTGTTGTTGTTCAGTTTGTAAAGGCCTAAGTCGGGACTTAGGCCTACGAGGAAGTGGTCTGTCCAAGTCGCTGTCTGCGTCAGAAAGTATAACAGTGTCACCATCAAAGTTATGAGATCCACTGTTATTGTCACTGTCCATGTCATTGTCAGATGTTTGTCTATGTGTAGTATTGTGAGAGGTTGGTCTGTCGCCGTTTCGTCTAATGTCGCAGTCAGTGTAGTTGTGCCCATCGTCACCACAGTAATAGCAGAGTTTTAGGCCCCTGAGGTTGCAATTGATGGTTTGATGGAATTTTGAGTTACAGTGCATACAAATAGGCTGACGTCCTTTGTATGAAAGCAGTATTTTGTGGCCGGAAATAATGATGAATGGTGGTAAAGGGTTTTCTGGATTGGGGTAGATGGTGCATAGTCGTTTTCCAGTTGCGATTGTTGGGAAGTCTTGATATTTCTGGTTCCAAATATGAATGATCTTGCCATGTGGTGAAAGTTGTTCATAGATTGTATCATTTGATATGTCAGGTGGTGCGAATGGGATTGTGATGAGTGTTGGTCTTGAACGAATTTGAGTTATGGGTAGAGGGTGTTCTGGTTGCGATGGAAGGAAAATTGTTTTGGAAATGAGGACGTCAACCAATTGTGGAGATGATAGGATGGCATTCCAGTTTTGATGACCTGGTCTTGATGGCATGCGTTGTAAGTGGGTAATGGAACAGGGGTTGTTAAGAGATTTATATATGGTCTGTATGATTTCTACGTGTGTGGTACTAGGTTTGGTGTAAAATTTGATTCCTTTTATAGCTAATCCAGTGGTATTGTCTTCTCTATGTCTTGCAGTATCTGCAAATGTATTACCTGTATTTGATCTCGTTGGATTTCTCTCGTTGTGAACATTGTTGATGCCAAGTTGCCAATTTTCTTCTTCTTGTGTTGCATGTGGTAGAGTTTTCTGAGCATGCTCATCTTCTATTTCATCTTGCGCATGAGTGCTATCATCTTTGTGAGTATTTTCCACAATATCTGCCCAGCTTGCATCCATATCCATGATTTGCACCGCACTATTACCTGACGGGTCCATGCTAACACATTTCTTCCCCGTCAGGTAAGTATGCAGGATTTTTCTAGCAGAGGGAGCGTCGTTCAGGAACTTCTCGTTTCAAATGTGGTACATTGGCAGCAGACCACAAGTGAAAGGCTGGTACTTCCATTCCGTTGAGATCGGCAAAGGATGAGAACAGATTTGGTAAGACTCGTTGCGGTTGGAACTTTCAGCACTAATGCTATGCGATGGTGAAAGGTCGAATAAATAAGGCAAAGCGAATGCTGTTTCCTGTATAATAATTGTTGATGCAGTGCCATGTGAGAGATAGATGGCTAGAACATCCGCAAGACAATGACGACAGAAAGAGATGTGACGATGAAGAAGGTTTTTCTGTGTTGCTTGTTTTACACTTCAAGATGAGGGGGTGGGCCATCCATGGCGGCACTGCAATACCAGGACAAACCGTGTCCGGGTGAAGCAAGCTTCAGACCCACGGACCAATTCAAAAATCAGTTTAATATTTGAGCACCCTTGGGTGCATATCAGATATTAAGCTGATAAGAACAGATACTACACTTGATCTTAGCCAAAAGGCCGAGAAGCGATAACGAACTAGTCTTCGCTTCAGGCCACGTCTCCACACGTGTTGCAATCACACGTGGGTGCAGGACAGCGACACGGAATGGCCAGTCAGTCCGTGTGCAATATCTGGCCTGGCTACGTCGCGTCGGTTGGAAAGAAGGACTGCAATTGCAAAAAGTGAAGCCTACAACACCAGGTGTTCCCAGGCGGTCACCCATCCAGGTACTGACCTGGCCCGACCATGCTTGACTGCGGTGATCGGACGAGAACCGGTATATTCATGGTGGTATGGTCGTAGGCGAAAGCTAGAGGGCCGAATGTGCATGACACTACAGGCTAGAACCGGGGAAGTGTGCACATGCACATGTACGTATACCGTTGGATGCATACGAAGTGGGTTGATGGGGGTAGATCTTGGCGGGTGTGCAGTGCTGCTGAGAAGGTGTGGTGAGCACTCTGGCCAGTTGGAACAGCGGGCGTGGCATTCGTGGAAGCCCAGCTTGCTCTTTAATAGTGTTGCAAAGGATGGGCTTCCGGTTGCGGCTGTGCGAATGTGGAAAATGTTGGTGCATCTTCCGGCATCTGGAGCGGAGGATGTGGAAAACGGCAAACGGTCGGCAACTTGCACACTCTTTGTAGAGTAAGGGAATTTTTGTGTCGAGAGATGCCTGGTATCTGGCAAGTCGTGGTGGTGTGCTGACATGTATGCAGAATTTGACATTAGTACTATTGGAAGGGGACTAGCGCGAACGCAGGTCCCCACTACCAGAAATTGTATGGTCGAGTTACCAACGTTTGCGGTAATCGCAGGGGTCAGCCAAACCGAACTGCAATGGAAAGGCCTCGCCCTGGAAGAATCTTCTTGTTGATCAATTTTTTTTTTTTTTTGAGCTAGGCACATGCCTACGCCCGTTTAATTTTCTATTCAACGCAACATATATACAAGTTAAAATAATTTAATTAAATAAGGTTTCAAATTGTTCATATCAAATGTTCATGTATATTAACTTTGCTTATGTTCATTGTGTAGCAAGTGTTTTTATCTCCAATTCTCCAAATTAAATGAAATTATTCTTAACAACAACTAACAAAACTACAACTACAACTAATTTAATGAATTATCTACTTAATAACTATGATAAACTAATTAAAGAAACTACAACTAACTAATTTAAGAAACAATTAATTTAATAAATTACTTACTTCAGAACTATAAGAAAACTACAACAAATAAATTAATAACTTACTTAACTACAATTTATTACCAAATATACTAAACCTAAACAAACCCAATACTTTAAAATTCTAATGTTAAAACAAAATTAATAACTACAACTAATTAGATATATATTAAACTACAATTGAAAGTACCAAATTCTAAATTAACAAAATTCAAACGTTGAAACAAATAAATAAACAATTTAATAAACGCAATAATAATCCATAAAATCTGGGGAAGTAAAAGTAAAGACGGAAAAGTGAAGCAAAAAAAGGAGAGGAAAAAACAGAAATGGGGGAAATGGAAACGAGGCAAGTCTCATGGGATGTTGATTTTGAGTTTAAGATTATCAAGGGAAGCAAGGACGCCATTTTGACACCATTTTTGTTCAAAAAGATTGAGAGTTTCAACATCTTGTGAAGCAATGAAATGTTCTTCTTTGAGTTTGGAAATAACTTTGAAGATGAATCTGTTTTTCAAGTCATCTCTTTTGTTGTCGAAAATAATTTCATTTCTTGTTTTCCAAATGACTGAAAAAGCTGCATCTCGTAAAAAGTTTTCCGCAGGTAAGTCGGGTTTATATTCGTAAAAACCAAGGATAACAAACTTACAAATGTTGTTTAGATTGAGGGTGGGGTTGATTTTCTTAAAAAGTTTGAATACAAATTTCCACAGTTTACTTACAGGGGTACAATTGAAAAAGGCATGAAGTGAAGTTTCATCATATGAATTGCATCTTTGACATGCAGGGGTTTGGACAATCCTATGTCTATATAATCTTTCATAGGTAGGGAGACAAAGTTGAAGAAACTTCCACTGAATGTTGGCAGATTTTCTGTCATGTTTTCTTTTAAATAAAGTTTTGAAGAGTCTTGGCCAATTGACAAAACCTATTTTTTGTTCCCAAAAAACCCTAAATTTCTGAAGAACAACATTTTGATCTTTCAAGATGAGCATATTATAAATTGCTTTGCAATTCAGAGATGAAAATAAAACATATTCATCTTTGGTATTTTTAATATAAAAGTCATCACTTCTTTCATTGCTGCACTCAGTTGTTATTTTTCTTTCAATTCAGGGGGTAAACGTGATTTCAATTTGGAGTAGAAACTGTCTGAGAAACCAGAAGGGATTAATTCATGCAGGGCATTGGAAGGTAAGAATCCAGTCGTAAATTCATAAGAAATATCTCGTATTGTGGTAATGTTAGCTTGTATCCAAGCATTACTGGTATCAACATGTGTGAAATAGTTGTCGAATAAAGGTTCATTGTAAATTCCTTCAATATCTGTGGGGTTTAGTCTAAGGTCTGAAAAATTTGCTGCGAAACATTTTATGACATCTCGATAAAACTGTGGGACATGTTTCATTTCGATTGGACGTAAGTAACATTTGAATATTTTGGCACCAATGTTAAAGTTCTTATACTTATCAAAGTTGAAGGCGAACAGTGCTTTCCATTTAGACTGAAGGTCATTTTGAAGATATTTTGAAATCCAAGATAATTTGATGGCATCAGCTTTCTTTTCAATATCCAGGGGCGGATCCAGGGTAAATATTTACGGGTGCCCATCAAGGGGGTCCGTAATTTTTGGGGACCACGCCCTTCAGAACCCCAGAGAAGGTGGGAAACGCCCTTTTTAATTCTGCAAGGCGATTTTATAATTATAGGAAAAATTGTTAAAATTATCCTGAAAAGGAGCAAAAATGCAAGGTTTTTAAGACATGGAATAAAAAGCTTGTAAAATATGCAAAGAGCAAAATCTTCCCAAATTTCAGATATCTTAGTCAAACTCTTTGGTTGGGATATCGTACATTAAATAATCTACCATGATTCAAAGATTACCATATTTTATTCAGTCGATCTTCCTTTTCTTCTTTTTTAACTGAATTGTCGCTCAATATTTCATTTAATTCTTTTAAAACTTCAAATTTCATCAATAACATAGGGCCTAGCCTAGACAGCTTTGACACATCTAAATAAAATGGCAGCCTTTCCGCGCGCGCTTTTCACTTTCAAAGAGTAATGCAGCAGCAGCAACATTGATGAATAGATTTTGTGTTTGAGCATTCCTATTGGCCTGCGCTATTCTGCACCATGCAGAAAACACATTTGATTGGCCTGCGCCATTTTCAGAGAAAGATGATTGGCCTGCGAATTATCTTTTGAATCTGTAGGGGCTCCCGCTAAAATTTGGGTCATGCCAAAGAGAACAAAGAGAAAGAACCACGCAAACAAAGGTTCTAGTTCCTGATTGTCCTTCTGGTCCAGTTATTCGTTTGACGGACAAGAAAGAAAACACTGCCGATCTGGTCTTTTGCAAGGCAACGTATCAAAATTTCCTTTCATGAGAATAAAAGCAAAACAATCAATCAAGGAAGTAAATGATGACGTTGCCAAAATGATTGACTTAAGCCCCCGAAGACAAAGATGCCGAGTTCCAGTTATCAAAATAAGAATCGAAAGTCAGTTATACTAAATATAGATCTTTGAAAATTTTAAGGGTGCTTGAGCACCCCTAGCACCCCCCTGAATCCGCCCCTGATATCAATAATATTCAACCCTCCTAATTCGTATGGAAGTCTTGCTTGTGTACGTTTAATAGGATCTTTTTTATTCTGATAAATGAACTTCCACAGTTTATCATTGATTTTTTGAGAGCCCACTGGGGAAGGGGATATATGGCTGCAGTGTACCAGAAAACCGAGCTGGCCAGCTGGTTTGCAACCACAGCCCTCCCCCTCAAGGAAAGATCACGAGAAGTCCAAAGGTCTAAAGTTTTACAGAATTTATTTATGCGAGGATCCCAGGTTTCTTTTTCTTTCAAAATAGGGCCATGAAAAACACCAAGGATTTTCAATGCTTCCCTGCCCCATTTTAAATTATATGGATTATCTGATCTGTTTTCATATCTTCCAAGCCAAATTCCATTACTTTTTTCTTTGTTTATTTTAGCTCCTGATGCCATTTCAAAATCTTGGACACAATCGAAAGTTGATTTGATGGACTGTTCACCTTGCAAGATGATTGTGGTGTCATCAGCATACTGGGTAATTTTAAATTCAACATTTTTAATTGTAATACCAGTAATGTCTTGGTTTTTTCTGATAGAGATTGCAAAAATTTCGGAAACTAGGACATATAATAAGGGGATAGGGACATCCCTGTCTCACTCCCCTACCAAGGGTGAATGGGGCAGAGATGTACCCATTTACTTTAACACGACTACTAATATTAGAATACAATGTTTTAATATGTGAAATGAATTGTGGCCCAAAACCAAAGCTTTCTAGGGTTTTGAAAAGGAAATTCAGTTTACACGGTCAAAGGCTTTCATTTGATCTAAAGAAAGAAGGGCTGCTGGAAGATTTTCATTTTCAGCATAGTACAGGAGATCTCTTAATGTATGTCCATTTGACAGAATTGATCTATTTGGGACACTGCATGTTTGATCTTCAGAAACGATAGTTGATAGTACATTTTGCAAACGATTGGCGAGAGTTTTTGCGATTATCTTGTAGTCAACATTGAGTAGACTAATTGGTCTCCAAATACCTAGATCACTTTTGTCACCTTTTTTGTAAAGTGTTGAAATTAAACTGACGCGTTGAGAGTGGGAAAGTTGTTGTAATTCAAAGCAGGCATTAGCAACTCTTGTAAATGGTCCCCAATGATATTCCAGAAAGTTTTATAAAACTCTACTGGAATACCATCGAGGCCTGGTGTTTTATTATTTTCATCTTAGAAAGTGCCGTGTATAATTCGTCTTTTGTTAGTTGGCCTTCACAAGAGTCTCTGTCAATGTCTGAAAGTTTGTTTTCTACTTTTGAGAGTAATTCATCTTGTTTAGAGGCGTCTGTCGGTTCGTTTGCAAACAAGTCAGAGTAAAATATTTTGACAGTTTCAAGCATATCTTTTGGATTGTGAACTATTGTTCCTGTTTTTGTCTTAACAGATTTCATAACTTGTGCAGCTTGACTTTTTTTTTCCAAATTACAAAAATATTTGGTGACCCTTTCACCCTCTTCTGTCCAGCGTGCTTTTGCTTTGACTTTTAAATTAAATGCTTCGTTGGTTTCAAGACTTTTTATTTCTTTGGTTATACGTTCAACTAAGTCTTTGAATGACTGTCTGTCTGTCTGTTCTGCTTTTTTCGTTGCATTGCGCAATTGTTTATAAAGTTTTGAATTTTTCTTTTTGCGTTCAATTGATAGTTTTATACAATATTGTTTAGTAATTGTTGCTATTTGTTTTTTTGCCTTATCCCACCAATCAAGTGGATTACAAAAATCGTCAAATATGGAAATCCAAAACTGGAGAAATCCTGACATTGCAAGTTGATAATCTTCTTGTTGTAAGATGGACGTATTCATTTTCCATGATCCCTTTCCCCTTTTTATCTTATCAAAATCAAACACAAGTAAAAGTTTTTGATGATCAGAGTGGGGAAAGGGAACAATTTTACATTTTGTAAAGTAATTCAATGTAGCTCTTGAGGTATAGAATCTGTCAAGTCTGCTGTATGTTCCAACTGGGCTTTTGTATGTATATTGCTTTTCATCAGGGTGAAAGGTTCTCCAAATATCTTGTAAATCATTTTCATTAATTGTGTCAATAAGAGGATTTTTTGATCTGTCAATGTATGCTATGTCTCTACTTCTGTCTAGGTTAGTATCAAGAACTGTATTGAAATCACCACCATAAATAATAAATTCAACATCTGGATAATTTTGGATTTTAGTCTGAATTTCAGAAAATTTATCCTTTCTTTTCTGTGTTTTATTACCTCCTGCAGGAGCATATACATTTATCAATAGAAATCGGTGATCGTCATAGGTCAAGTCAGTAAAAATGTAGTTTCCTTCTTGGCAAATGTCATTAGAATGTATGGTTGCATTGAAATTTTCAGACATGAGAGTGCTAACACCTGCAAAATTGTTTGGAGAAATTGAATGAAATTTTTTGCCTTTCCACCTTTGATTAGAAATATTGAAATTTTTGCTGTTATCATTGAAGTGTGTCTCCTGCAGGAAAACAATATCAGGCCTGTCATTATTTAAGTTGTGAAAAATAGTTTCTGCTTTGGCTTGATCATTCAGGCCATTAACGTTGATACTTAATATAGATGGCATATTCTACTTTGGAATTGGGGCACAATTCATTTCAATTATGAATAAGACTTAATGAGACATAAGTGAAATACTGATAATAATTATGACGACAAGTTTTCAGTTTTCTGTTTCTTTTTCTTTGCCTTGATCTTGTCTGGCTTGTCTTGGTAGTGCATGATGATTCCGATGAGATGGGTCTTTTTTGGGGATGTGGTTGAGATGGTAAGGATGATTCTAGTGGATTTAATGGATTGATTGTGGCTGGAGCTTGTGTTGTTGTATTCGAATAATGGAATAGTGTGGCTGCAATGTGAGGTGTTATTGGAGATTGATGAAATGAATTATTTTCTGTGTTGGGAAAATATGGAATTGATGGGTTAGGTGACTGGACTGCTTGGGATGAGGAGATGGATGGGAATAATTTTGGTATCTGTGGAAGAATTGATTGTGATTGGAGCTGGTGAGTGGCTTCAAGTGCTGCAGGTGATGTTGGAATGATTTGGCTGGTAGTGTCAGAAGATGTAGAGTCTTGTGGAGTGGATGGTGTTTGATTAATGGAATTGAGGCCCTCTGACTCGCTATCACTGCTTTTGACAAACTGGGTCTCGTCATCGTCCTGTTTGTCACTCCCACTCTCTTTGGGCCTAAGTTTGTACCTAGGCCCAGGTGGTCCGCTCTGCTGCTCACATTCACTCTCGCTGTCATGTTGTTGTTGTTCAGTTTGTAAAGGCCTAAGTCGGGACTTAGGCCTACGAGGAAGTGGTCTGTCCAAGTCGCTGTCTGCGTCAGAAAGTATAACAGTGTCACCATCAAAGTTATGAGATCCACTGTTATTGTCACTGTCCATGTCATTGTCAGATGTTTGTCTATGTGTAGTATTGTGAGAGGTTGGTCTGTCGCCGTTTCGTCTAATGTCGCAGTCAGTGTAGTTGTGCCCATCGTCACCACAGTAATAGCAGAGTTTTAGGCCCCTGAGGTTGCAATTGATGGTTTGATGGAATTTTGAGTTACAGTGCATACAAATAGGCTGACGTCCTTTGTATGAAAGCAGTATTTTGTGGCCGGAAATAATGATGAATGGTGGTAAAGGGTTTTCTGGATTGGGGTAGATGGTGCATAGTCGTTTTCCAGTTGCGATTGTTGGGAAGTCTTGATATTTCTGGTTCCAAATATGAATGATCTTGCCATGTGGTGAAAGTTGTTCATAGATTGTATCATTTGATATGTCAGGTGGTGCGAATGGGATTGTGATGAGTGTTGGTCTTGAACGAATTTGAGTTATGGGTAGAGGGTGTTCTGGTTGCGATGGAAGGAAAATTGTTTTGGAAATGAGGACGTCAACCAATTGTGGAGATGATAGGATGACATTCCAGTTTTGATGACCTGGTCTTGATGGCATGCGTTGTAAGTGGGTAATGGAACAGGGGTTGTTAAGAGATTTATATATGGTCTGTATGATTTCTACGTGTGTGGTACTAGGTTTGGTGTAAAATTTGATTCCTTTTATAGCTAATCCAGTGGTATTGTCTTCTCTATGTCTTGCAGTATCTGCAAATGTATTACCTGTATTTGATCTCGTTGGATTTCTCTCGTTGTGAACATTGTTGATGCCAAGTTGCCAATTTTCTTCTTCTTGTGTTGCATGTGGTAGAGTTTTCTGAGCATGCTCATCTTCTATTTCATCTTGCGCATGAGTGCTATCATCTTTGTGAGTATTTTCCACAATATCTGCCCAGCTTGCATCCATATCCATGATTTGCACCGCACTATTACCTGACGGGTCCATGCTAACACATTTCTTCCCCCGTCAGGTAAGTATGCAGGATTTTTCTAGCAGAGGGAGCGTCGTTCAGGAACTTCTCGTTTCAAATGTGGTACATTGGCAGCAGACCACAAGTGAAAGGCTGGTACTTCCATTCCGTTGAGATCGGCAAAGGATGAGAACAGATTTGGTAAGACTCGTTGCGGTTGGAACTTTCAGCACTAATGCTATGCGATGGTGAAAGGTCGAATAAATAAGGCAAAGCGAATGCTGTTTCCTGTATAATAATTGTTGATGCAGTGCCATGTGAGAGATAGATGGCTAGAACATCCGCAAGACAATGACGACAGAAAGAGATGTGACGATGAAGAAGGTTTTTCTGTGTTGCTTGTTTTACACTTCAAGATGAGGGGGTGGGCCATCCATGGCGGCACTGCAATACCAGGACAAACCGTGTCCGGGGTGAAGCAAGCTTCAGACCCACGGACCAATTCCAAAAATCAGTTTAATATTTGAGCACCCTTGGGTGCATATCAGATATTAAGCTGATAAGAACAGATACTACACTTGATCTTAGCCAAAAGGCCGAGAAGCGATAACGAACTAGTCTTCGCTTCAGGCCACGTCTCCACACGTGTTGCAATCACACGTGGGTGCAGGACAGCGACACGGAATGGCCAGTCAGTCCGTGTGCAATATCTGGCCTGGCTACGTCGCGTCGGTTGGAAAGAAGGACTGCAATTGCAAAAAGTGAAGCCTACAACACCAGGTGTTCCCAGGCGGTCACCCATCCAGGTACTGACCTGGCCCGACCATGCTTGACTGCGGTGATCGGACGAGAACCGGTATATTCATGGTGGTATGGTCGTAGGCGAAAGCTAGAGGGCCGAATGTGCATGACACTACAGGCTAGAAACGGGGAAGTGTGCACATGCACATGTACGTATACCGTTGGATGCATACGAAGTGGGTTGATGGGGGTAGATCTTGGCGGGTGTGCAGTGCTGCTGAGAAGGTGTGGTGAGCACTCTGGCCAGTTGGAACAGCGGGCGTGGCATTCGTGGAAGCCCAGCTTGCTCTTTAATAGTGTTGCAAAGGATGGGCTTCCGGTTGCGGCTGTGCGAATGTGGTAAATGTTGGTGCATCTTCCGGCATCTGGAGCGGAGGATGTGGAAAACGGCAAACGGTCGGCAACTTGCACACTCTTTGTAGAGTAAGGGAATTTTTGTGTCGAGAGATGCCTGGTATCTGGCAAGTTGTGGTGGTGTGCTGACATGTATGCAGAATTTGACATTAGTACTATTGGTAGGGGACTAGCGCGAACGCAGGTCCCCACTACCAGAAATTGTACGGTCGAGTTACCAACGTTTGCGGTAATCGCAGGGGTCAGCCAAACCGAACTGCAATGGAAAGGCCTCGCCCTGGAAGAATCTCCTTGTTGATCAATTTTTTTTTTTTTGAGCTAGGCACATGCCTACGCCCGTTTAATTTTTCCATTTAACACAACATATTTACATTTAAAATAATTTAATTAAATAAGGTTTCAAATTGTTCATATCAATGTTCATGTATTTGATTTTTGCTTATTTTCATGGTGTAGCAAGTGTCTTTATTTCTAATTGTCCAAATTAAATTAAATTATTCTTAAAAACAACTAACATATTTGAAAAATTTTAATTAACATATGACAACTACAACTAATTTAATGAATTTTCTACTTAATGCCTATGATAAACTAATTAAGGAAACTACAAGTAACTAATTTAAGAAACTTATGACTAAAACAACAACTTCAGAACTATAAGAAAATTACAACTAATAAAATTAATAACTTACTTAACTACAATTTATTACCAAATATACTAAACCTAAACAAACCCAATACTACCAAATTCTAATGTTAAAAGCAAATGAATAAACTACAACTAATTAAATACTTATTAAACTACAATCGAAATTCCTTAATTCTAAGTTAAAAAATTCAAACGTTGAAACAAATATATAGACAATTTAATAAACGCAATAATAATTCTGGGGAAGTAAAAGGAAAGACGGAAAAGAGAAGCAAAAAAAAGGAGAGAAAAAACAGAAATCGGGGAAATGGAAACGAGGCAAGTCTCATGGGATGTTGATTTTGAGTTTTCGATCAAGGGAAACAAGAACGCCATTTTGACACCATTTTTGTTCAAAAAGATTGAGAGTTTCAACATCTTGTGAAGCAATGAAATATTCTTCTTTGAGTTTGGCAATAACCTTGCAGATGAATCTGTTTTTCAAGTCATCTCTTTTGTTGTCAAAAATTATTTCATTTCTTGTTTTCCAAATGACTGAAAAAGCTGCATCTCGTAAAAATTTTTCTACAGGTAATTCGGGTTTATATTCGTTAAAGCCAAGGATAACAAACTTACAAATGTTGTTTAGATTGAGGGTGGGGTTGATTTTCTTAAAAAGTTTGAATACAAATTTCCACAGTTTACTTACAGGGGTACAATTGAAAAAGGCATGAAGTGAAGTTTCATCATAGGAATTGCATCTTTGACATGCAGGGGTTTGGACAATCCTATGTCTATATAATCTTTCATAGGTAGGGAGACAAAGTTGAAGAAACTTCCACTGAATGTTGGCAGATTTTCTGTCATGTTTTCTTTTAAATAAAGTTTTGAAGAGTCTTGGCCAATTGACATAACCTATTTTTTGTTCCCAAAAAACTCTAAATTTCTGAGCAATAACATTTTGATCTTTCAAGATGAGCATATTGTAGATTGTTTTGCAAGTCAGAGATGAAAATAAAACATATTCATCTTGTGTATTTTTGATATAAAAGTCATCAGATAAACTTCTTTCATTGCTGCACTCAGTTGTTATTTTTTCTTTCCATTCAGGGGGTAAACGTGATTTCAATTTGGAGTAGAAACTGTCTGAGAAACCAGAAGGGATTAATTCATGCAGGGCATTGGAAGGTAAGAATCCAGCTGTTAATTCATAACAAATGTCTCGTATTGTTGTAATGTTAGTGTGTATCCAAGCATTACTGGTATCAACATGTGTGAAATAGTTGTCGAATAAAGGTTCATTGTATATTCCTTCAATATCTGTGGGTTTTAGTCTAAGGTCTGAAAAATTTGCTGCAAAACATTTTATAACATCTTGATAAAACTGTGGGACATGTTTCATTTCGATTGGACGTAAGTAACATTTGAGTATTTTGGCACCAATGTTAAAGTTCTTATACTTATCAAAGTTCAAGGCGAACAGTGCTTTCCATTTAGACTGATTGTCATTTTGAAGATATTTTGAAATCCAAGATAATTTAATGGCATCAGCTTTCTTTTCAATATCTATTATGTTCAACCCCCCTACTTCATATGGAAGTCTTGCTTGTGTACGTTTAATAGGATCCTTTTTATTCTGATAAATGAACTTCCACAGTTTATCATTGATTTTTTTGAGAGCCCACTGGGGAAGGGGATATATGGCTGCAGTGTACCAGAAGACCGAGCTGGCCAGCTGGTTTGCAACCACAGCCCTCCCCCTCAAGGAAAGATCACGAGAAGTCCAGAGGTCTAAGGTTTAACAGAATTTATTTATGCGAGGATCCCAAGTTTCTTTTTCTTTCAAAATAGGGCCATGAAAAACACCAAGGATTTCAATGCTTCCCTGCCCCATTTTAAATTATATGGATTATCTAATCTGTTTTTGTATCTTCCAAGCCAAATTCCATTACTTTTTCCTTTGTTTATTTTAGCTCCTGATGCCATTTCAAAATCTTGGACACAATCAAAAGTCGATTTGATGGACTGTTCACCTTGTAGGATTATTGTGGTGTCATCAGCATACTGGGTAATTTTAAATTCAACATTTTTAATTGTAATACCAGTAATGTCTTGGTTTTTTCTGATAGAGATGGCAAAAATTTCGGAAACTAGGACATATAATAAGGGGGATAGGGGACATCCCTGCCTCACTCCCCTACCAAGGGTGAATGGGGCAGAGATGTACCCATTTACTTTAACACGACTACTAATATTAGAATACAATGTTTTAATATATGAAATGAATTGTGGCCCAAAATCAAAGCTTTCTAGGGTTTTGAAAAGGAAATTCCAGTTTACACGGTCAAAATCTTTCATTTGATCTAAAGATAGAAGGGCTGCTGGGAGATTTTCATTTTCAACATAGTAAAGGAGATCTCTTAATATATGGCCGTTTGACAAAATTGATCTATTTGGAACACTACATGTTTTATCTTCAGAAACAATGGTTGATAATACATCTCGTAAACGATTGGCAAGAGTTTTTGCAATTATCTTATAGTCAACATTGAGCAAACTTATTGGTCTCCAATTTCCGAGATCATTTTTGTCACCTTTCTTGTAAAGTGTTGAAATTAAGCTTACGCGTTGAGAGTGGGAAAGTTGTTGTAATTCAAAGCAGGCATTAGCAACTCTTGTAAAATGCTCCCCAATGATATTCCAGAAGGTCTTATAAAACTCTACTGGAATACCATCGAGGCCTGGTGTTTTATTATTTTTCATCTTAGAAAGTGTCGTGTACAGTTTGTCCTTTGTTAGTTGGCCTTCACAAGAGTCTCTGTCAATGTCTGAAAGTTTGTTTTCTACTTTTGAGAGTAGTTCATCTTGTTTAGAGGCGTCTGTCGGTTCGTTTGCAAATAAGTCAGAGTAAAATATTTTGACAGTTTCAAGCATATCTTTTGGATTGTGAACTATTGTTCCTGTTTTTGTCTTAACAGATTTCATAACTTGTGCAGCTTGACGTTTTTTTTCTAAATTACAAAAATATTTGGTGACCCTTTCACCCTCTTCTGTCCAGCGTGCTTTTGCTTTGACTTTTAAATTAAATGCTTCGTTGGTTTCAAGACTTTTTATTTCTTTGGTTATACGTTCATCTAAGTCTTTGAATGACTGTCTGTCTGTCTGTTCTGCTTTTTTCGTTGCATTGCGCAATTGTTTATAAAGTTTTGACTTTTTCTTTTGCGTTCAAATGATAGTTTTATACAATATTGTTTAGTAATTGTTGCTATTTGTTTTTTTGCCTTATCCCACCAATCAAGTGGATTTCAAAAATCGTCAAATATGGAAATCCAAAACTGGAGAAATCCTGACATTGGAAGTTGATAATCTTCTTGTTGTAAGATGGACGTATTCATTTTCCATGATCCCTTTACCCTTTTTATCTTATCAAAATCAAACACAAGTAAAAGTTTTTGATGATCAGAGTGGGGAAAGGGAACAATTTTACATTTTGTAAAGTAATTCAATGTAGCTTTTGAGGTATAGAATCTGTAAAGTCTGCTGTATGTTCCAACTGGGCTTTTGTATGTATATTGCTTTTCATCAGGGTGAAAGGTTCTCCAAATATCTTGTAAATCATTTTCATTAATGTTCTCAATTAGAGGATTTTTTGATCTGTCAATGTATGATATGTCCCTACTTCTATCTAAGTTAGTATCTAGAACTGTATTGAAATCACCACCATAAATTATAAATTCAACATCTGGATAATTTTGGATTTTAGTATGAATTTCAGAAAATTTATCCTTTTTTTTTGTGTTTTATTACCTCCTGCAGGAGCATATACATTTATCAATAGAAAGCGGTGATCGTCATAGGTCAAGTCAGTAAAAATGTAGTTTCCTTCTTGGCAAATGTCATTAGAATGTATAGTTGCATTGAAATTTTCAGAAATGAGAGTGCTAACACCTGCAAAATTATTTGGGGAAATTGAGTGAATTTTTATTCCTTTCCACCTTTGATCAGAAATAATAGAGTTTTTCGTGTTATGGTTTAAATGGGTTTCCTGTAGGAATAATATATCTGGTTTATCATTCTTCAGATTGTGAAATATTGCTTCTGCCTTGAGTTGGTCATTCAACCCATTGACATTGATACTAAGAATTGAAGGCATAGCAATTTAGGGTTTTGGGTCACAATTCATTTGTTAAGTAATGAATTTAATTATAAAAAATTAATGAAAATTAAAGGGAAAAGAAACAAAAAAGATGAGTGATAATATTTGCCTGGTTTTATTTCTTGTGCTTTTTCTTCTTTGATTTTCCTTTTTCTGTCATTTCCAGGGATGTCTTTTGAGATGATGATGATGATGATGATGCCATTGGTCTTTTCTTCTGGGAATTGGTTGGTGTTGGTTGGGGTGTTGAGGTTGGTTGGGGTGGTGAGGTTGGTTGAGCGATTGAAGAGACAGATGTTATGACTGGCGATGATGTTTGTGTCGATGGAGCGGAATAATGAAAAAGTGTGGAAACAATAGCGGGGGTGATTGTGGGCTGTGTTGGTGTTATTTGGGTTAATGGTGGTGAACGTTGTCTTGGTCTAGGTACTGGAATTTGAGATAACTGTGGAAGAATTGATTGGGAGTTGGATTGTTCAGCAAGGATTGGAGACGCAGGAATGGTGGTGTCTGATTGGGATGATTCTGATGATTGAGGTGGCTTTGAAGGTGTGGTGTGGGAAATGGAGCTGGGATCATCAGTCTGACTTCCACTGTGGGCGTCAAACTGTGTTACGTCCTCGTCCTGTGCGTCAGAGTTATTGTCATCCTGTTGTTGTTGTTGTGGTTGCGTTGGCAAGGGCCTAAGCCTATACTTAGGCCCTGCTGGTCTGTTCTGTTGGTCTGTGTCTGTCTCGCTGTCACTGTGTTGTGGTTGTTGCTGTTCTGTTCGTAAGGGCCTAAGCCTCTTAGGCAGTGGCCTGTCCAAGTCACTGTCATAGTTGGAGAGTATAACTGTGTCGCGGTCGCCATTGTCACTGTTGTTGTCACTGTTGTTGTCACTGTTCATGTCACTGTCAGAGGTTTGTCGCCGTACTGTATTGTGTGTTGTGTATCTGTCACCGTTTAGTCGTATGTCACAGTCAACGTAGTTGTGTCCGTCGTCCCAACAGTAGAAGCAGAGCTTCAGACCCCTGAGATTGCAATTGATGGTTAGATGGAATGTTGAATTGCAATGCATGCAGATTGGTTGACGTCCTCGGTAAGAAATCAAGATTTTGTGGCCTGAGATGACAATGAATGGGAGAAGTGGATTTTCTGGGTTGGGAAAAATGGTGCAGAGACGTTTGCCGGTGGAGATGGACGGAAATTCTGGATATTTTTGGTGCCATATGTTGAGTATTTTGCCATGAGGTTGGAGTTCTTCATAAATTTGTGAATTGGAGACGTCTGGTGTGGCAAATGGAATGGTAATGAGGGTTGGTCTGGAACGAATTGGTGTGATGGGAAGTTGATGTTCTGGTTGTGATGGTAGGAATATGGATTTTGAGAGGAGGACGTCAACCAATGATGAATGTGAAAGTATGACGTTTCAGTTCTGATAACCTGGTTTTGATGGCATTCTCTGCAGATGCGTAATGGCTGTTGGATTGTTGAGTGATTTGTGTAGAGTTGTGATAATTTCTGAATGGGAAGTGGAGGACTTGGTGAAAAATTTTATCCCACAATGGGCAATTGAATCATAATTATTTCTTCTGTTTTTTACTTTTAATTTATCGGCAAAAGTACTAACTTGAGATGTTGTACCAGAGATTTGAGACATATTTTCGTCGTCTTCTTGTGGATGCGGTGTTTCTTTGTGCCATGCGCACCATCTGATGTAAGCTGAGTCTGCGCATCTGAATTTTCTTCTACCAAAGTCGCCCAGTCTGTCGAAGTTTCCATTGGATCTTTTTCTTTGGCCACAGCACTATTACCTGACAGGTCCATGCTGAGACACTTCTTCCCCGTCAGGTAAGTATGCAGGACTTTTTTGGAAGAGGGAGCGTCGTTCAGGAACTTCTCGTTTCAAATGTGGTACATTGGCAACAGACCACAAGTGAAAGGCTGGCACTTCCATTCCGTTGAGATCGGCAAAGGATGAGAACAGATTTGGTAAGACTTGTTGCGGTTGGAACTTTCAGCACCAATGCTATGCGATGGTGAAAGGTGGAATTAATAAGGCAAAAGAAATGCTGTTTCCTTTATAACAATTGATGATGTTGATGCAGTGCAATGTGAAAGAAGGATGGCTAAGACATCCGCAAGACGATGACGACAGAAAGAGATGTGAGGATGAAGAAGGTTTTTCTGCGTTGCTTGTTTTACACTTCAAGATGAGGGGGTGGGCCATCCATGGCGGCACTGCAATACCAGGACAACCCGTGTCCGGGGTGAAGCAAGCTTCAGACCCACGGACCAATTCCAAAAATCAGTTTAATATTTGAGCACCCTTGGGTGCATATCGGATATTAAGCTGATAAGAACAGATACTACACTTGATCTTAGCCAAAAGGCCGAGAAGCGATAACGAACTAGTCTTCGCTTCAGGCCGCGTCTCCACACGTGTTGCAATCACACGTGGGTGCAGGACAGCGACACGGAATTGCCAGTCCGTGTGCAATACCTGGCTGGCTACGCTATGTCGGTTGAAAAGAAGGACTGCAATTGCAAAAAGTGAAGCCTACAACACCAGGTGTTCCCAGGCGGTCACCCATCCAGGTACTGACCTGGCCCGAACATGTTTGACTGCGGTGATCGGACAAGAACCGGTATATTCATGGTGGTATGGTCGTAGGCGAAAGCTAGAGGGCCGAATGTGCATGACACTACAGGCTAGAGAGGCAGAAGTGTGCACATGCACATGTACGTATACGGCTGGATGCGTACGAAGTGGGTTGATGGAGGTAGATCTTCGTGGGAGTGCAGTGCTGCTGAGAAGGTGTGGTGAGTACCCTGGCCAGTTGGAACAGTGGGCGTGGCATTCGTGGAAGCCCAGCTTGCTCTTAAAAGTGTTGCGAAGGATGGGCATCCGGTTGCGGCTGTACGAATGTGGTAAAGGTTGGTGCATCTTCCGGCATCTGGAGCGAAAGATGTGGAAAACGGCAAACGGTCGGTAACTTGCACACTCTTTGTAGAGTAGGGGAATTTTTGTGCCGAGAGATGCCTGGTATCTGGCAAGTCGTGGTGGTGTGCTGACATGTATGCAGAATTTGACATTAGTACTATTGGAAGGGGACTAGCGCGAACGCAGGTCCCCACTACCAGAAATTGTACGGTCGAGTTACCAACGTTTGCGGTAATCGCAGGGGTCAGCCAAACCGAACTGCAATGGAAAGGCCTCGCCCTGGAAGAATCTCCTTGTTGATAAATTTTTTTTTTGAGCTAGGCACATGCCTACGCTCGTTTAATTTTATCTCAAAACTCAACATATTTACAGGTTAAAATAATTTAATTAAATAAGTTTTGAAATTGTTCACTTGAAATATATTGGTCATTGGTAAGTGTTCATGGTATATAAATATTGTTGAAGGGTCTATTTTTAATCTCAAATGCAAACTTAACTAAATTACTTTAAACTACAACTAACTATTCTAATGAACTTAATACTACAACAACAGCTATAACTACAACTAATCTTAATATATTACTTACTTAACTAATGATAAAACTAAAATTAATGAAATTAATAAAATACTTAACAACAATTTAAATTACCTAATTAAACTAATCTAAACAAACCCAATACTATAAAATTCTAATGGTAAACCCAAATGAATAAACTACAACTAATTAAATACTTATTAAACTACAATTGAAATTCCCTAATTCTAAGTTAAAAAATTCAAACGTTGAAACAAATAAATAAACAATTTAATAAACGCAATAATAATTCATAAAAGAAAAGGAAAAACGGAAAAGTGAAGCAGGAAGAAATGCAGAGAAAAAAAAACAGAAATCGGGGAAATGAAAACGAGGCAAGTCTCATGGGATGTTGATTTTGAGTTTTCGATTCTCAAGGGAAGCAAGGACGCCATTTTTACACCATTTTCGTTCAAAAAGATTGAGAGTTTCAACATCTTGTGAAGCAATGAAATGTTCTTCTTTGAGTTTGGAAATAACCTTGAAGATGAATCTGTTTTTCAAGTCATCTCTTTTGTTGTCAAAAATAATTTCATTTCTTGTTTTCCAAATGACTGAAAAAGCTGCATCTCGTAAAAAGTTTTCAACAGGTAAGTCGGGTTTATATTCGTAAAAGCCAAGGATAACAAACTTACAAATGTTGTTTAGATTGAGGGTGGGGTTGATTTTCTTAACAAGTTTGAATACAAATTTCCACAGTTTACTTACAGGGGTACAATTGAAAAAGGCATGAAGTGAAGTTTCATCATAGGAATTGCATCTTTGACATGCAGGGGTTTGGACAATCCTATGTCTATATAATCTTTCATAGGTAGGGAGGCAAAGTTGAAGGAACTTCCACTGAATGTTGGCAGATTTTCTGTCATGATTTCTTTTGAATAAAGTTTTGAAGAGTCTTGGCCAATTGACATAACCTATTTTTTGTTCCCAAAAAACTCTAAATTTCTGAGCAACAACATTTTGATCTTTCAAGATGAGCATATTGTAGATTGTTTTGCAAGTCAGAGATGAAAATAAAACATATTCATCTTTGGTATTTTTAATATAAAAGTCATCAGATAAACTTCTTTCATTGCTGCACTCAGTTGTTATTTTTTCTTTCCATTCAGGGGGTAAACGTGATTTCAATTTGGAGTAGAAACTGTCTGAGAAACCAGAAGGGATTAATTCATGCAGGGCATTGGAAGGTAAGAATCCAGTTGTAAATTCATAAGAAATATCTCGTATTGTGGTAATGTTAGCTTGTATCCAAGCATTACTGGTATCAACATGTGTGAAATAGTTGTCGAATAAAGGTTCATTGTAAATTCCTTCAATATCTGTGGGTTTTAGTCTAAGGTCTGAAAAATTTGCTGCAAAATATTTTATAACATCTCGATAAAACTGTGGGACATGTTTCATTTCGATTGGACGTAAGTAACATTTGAATATTTTGGCACCAATGTCAAAGTTCTTATACTTATCAAAGTTCAAGGCGAACAGTGCTTTCCATTTAGACTGATTGTCATTTTGAAGATATTTTGAAAGCCAAGATAATTTAATGGCATCAGCTTTCTTTTCAATATCAATAATATACAACCCTCCTAATTCGTATGGAAGTCTTGCTTGTGTACGTTTAATAGGATCTTTTTTATTCTGATAAATGAACTTCCACAGTTTATCATTGATTTTTTGAGAGCCCACTGGGGAAGAGGATATATGGCTGCAGTGTACCAGAAGACCGAGCTGGCCAGCTGGTTTGCAACCACAGCCCTCCCCCTCAAGGAAAGATCACAAGAAGTCCAAAGGTCTAAAGTTTTACAGAATTTATTTATGCGAGGATCCCAAGTTTCTTTTTCTTTCAAAATCGGGTCGTGAAAAACACCAAGGATTTTCAATGCTTCCCTGCCCCATTTTAAATTATATGGATTATCTGATCTCTTTTTATATCTTCCAAGCCAAATTCCATTACTTTTTCCTTTGTTTATTTTAGCTCCTGATGCCATTTCAAAATCTAGGACACAATCGAAAGTTGATTTGATGCACTGTTCACCTTGCAGGATTATTGTGGTGTCATCAGCATACTGGGTAATTTTAAATTCAACATTTTTAATTGTAATACCAGTAATGTCTTGGTTTTTTCTGATAGAGATGGCAAAGATTTCGGAAACTAGGACATATAATAAGGGGGATAGGGGACATCCCTGTCTCACTCCCCTACCAAGGGTGAATGGGGCAGAGATGTACCCATTTACTTTAACACGACTACTAATATTAGAATACAATGTTTTAATATATGAAATGAATTGTGGCCCAAAACCAAAGCTTTCTAGGGTTTTGAAAAGGAAATTCCAGTTCACACGGTCAAAGGCTTTCATTTCATCTAAGGATAAAAGGGCTGCTGGGAGATTTTCATTTTCCGCATAGTAAATAAGATCTCTTAATATATGTCCGTTTGACAAAATTGATCTATTTGGAACACTACATGTTTGATCTTCAGAAACAATGGTTGATAATACATCTCGTAAACGATTGGCAAGAGTTTTTGCAATTATCTTATAGTCAACATTGAGCAAACTTATTGGTCTCCAATTTCCTAGATCACTTTTGTCACCTTTCTTGTAAAGTGTTGAAATTAAGCTTACGCGTTGAGAGTGGGAAAGTTGTTGTAATTCAAAGCAGGCATTAGCAACTCTTGTAAAATGCTCCCCAATGATATTCCAGAAGGTCTTATAAAACTCTACTGGAATACCATCGAGGCCTGGTGTTTTATTATTTTTCATCTTAGAAAGTGCCGTGTATAATTCGTCTTTTGTTAGTTGGCCTTCACAAGAGTCTCTGTCAATGTCTGAAAGTTTGTTTTCTACTTTTGAGAGAAGTTCATCTTGTTTAGAGGCATCTGTCGGTTCATTTGCAAATAAGTCAGAGTAGAATATTTTGACAGTTTCAAGCATATCTTTTGGATTGTGAACTATTGTTCCTGTTTTTGTCTTAACAGATTTCATAACTTGTGCAGCTTGACGTTTTTTCTCTAAATTACAAAAATATTTGGTGACCCTTTCACCCTCTTCTGTCCAGCGTGCTTTTGCTTTGACTTTTAAATTAAATGCTTCGTTGGTTTCAAGATTTTTTATTTCTTTGGTTATACGTTCAACTAAGTCTTTGAATGACTGTCTGTCTGTCTGTTCTGCTTTTTTGGTTGCATTGCGCAATGGTTTATAAAGTTTTGACTTTTTCTTTTTGCGTTCAATTGATAGTTTTATGCAATACTGTTTAGTGATTTTTGCTATTTGTTTTTTAGCCTTATCCCACCAATCAAGTGGATTACGAAAATCTTCAAATATGGAAATCCAAAACTGGAGAAATCCTGACATTGCAAGTTGATATTCTTCTTGTTGTAAGATGGACGTATTCATTTTCCATTATCCCTTTCCCCGCTTTATTTTGTCAAAATCAAAAACTAGTAACAGTTTTTGATGATCAGAGTGAGGAAAAGGAACTATTTCACATTTTGTAAAGTAGTTCATTGTAGCTTTTGAGGTAATAAATCTGTCAAGTCTGCTGTATGTTCCAACTGGGCTTTTATATGCATATTGCTTTTCATCAGGGTGAAAGGTTCTCCAAATATCTTGTAAATCATTTTCATTAATGTTCTCAATTAGAGGATTTTTTGATCTGTCAATGTATGATATGTCTCTACTTCTGTCTAGGTTAGTATCAAGAACTGTATTGAAATCACCACCATAAATAATAAATTCAACATCTGGATAATTTTGGATTTTAGTCTGAATTTCAGAAAATTTATCCTTTCTTTTCTGTGTTTTATTACCTCCTGCAGGAGCATATACATTTAAAAAACTCTACTGGAATACCATCGAGGCCTGGTGTTTTATTATTTTTCATTTTAGAAAGGGCTGTGTATAATTCATCTTTTGTTAGTTGGCCTTCACAAGCGTCTCTGTCAATGTCTGAAAGTTTGTTTTCTACTTTTGAAAGTAGTTCATCTTGTTTAGAGGCATCTGTCGGTTCATTTGCAAACAAGTCAGAGTAAAATATTTTGACAGTTTCAAGCATATCTTTTGGATTGTGAACTATTGTTCTTGTCTTTGTCTTAACAGATTTCATAACTTGTGCAGCTTGACGTTTTTTCTCTAAATTACAAAAATATTTGGTGACCCTTTCACCCTCTTCTGTCCAGCGTGCTTTTGCTTTGACTTTTAAATTAAATGCTTCGTTGGTTTCAAGACTTTTTATTTCTTTGGTTATACGTTCATCTAAGTCTTTGAATGACTGTCTGTCTGTTCTGCTTTTTTCGTTGCATTGCGCAATTGTTTATAAAGTTTTGACTTTTTCTTTTTGCGTTCAATTGATAGTTTTATACAATATTGTTTAGTAATTGTTGCTATTTGTTTTTTAGCCTTATCCCACCAATCAAGTGGATTACGAAAATCGTCAAATATGGAAATCCAAAACTGGAGAAATCCTGACATTGCAAGTTGATAATCTTCTTGTTGTAAGATGGACGTATTCATTTTCCATGATCCCTTCCCCTCTTTATCTTATCAAAATCAAACACAAGTAAAAGTTTTTGATGATCAGAGTGGGGAAAGGGAACAATTTTACATTTTGTAAAGTAATTCAATGTAGCTCTTGAGGTATAGAATCTGTCAAGTCTGCTGTATGTTCCAACTGGGCTTTTGTATGTATATTGCTTTTCATCAGGGTGAAAGGTTCTCCAAATATCTTGTAAATCATTTTCATTAATTGTCTCAATAAGAGGATTTTTTGATCTGTCAATGTATGTTATGTCTCTACTTCTGTCTAGGTTAGTATCAAGAACTGTATTGAAATCACCACCATAAATAATAAATTCAACATCTGGATAATTTTGGATTTTAGTCTGAATTTCAGAAAATTTATCCTTCCTTTTCTGTGTTCTATTACCTCCTGCAGGAGCATATACATTTATCAATAGAAAGCGGTGATCGTCATAGGTCAAGTCAGTAAAAATGTAGTTTCCTTCTTGGCAAATGTCATTAGAATGTATGGTTGCATTGAAATTTTCAGAAATGAGAATGCTAACACCTGCAAAATTATTGGGAGAAATTTAGTGTATTTTTATTCCTTTCCACCTATCATCAGAAATAATGGAGTGTTTTGTGTTATGATTTAAATGTGTTTCCTGCAAAAGTACAATACTTGGCTTATCATTCTTTAAATTGTGGAAAATTGTGTCTGCCTTATTGTTGTCATTTAGACCATTAACATTTATGCTAACTATAGATGGCATATTGAGCTAGGTTTTGGGACACAATTCAATTCAATAGTTAACTAGAGAGTTATTCAAAATCCTAACGAAAAAAAAAAAAATATATATATATATATTTTACAAATAGTTAGTGTGATGCCATGAAATTAGTTTTTTTGTTTCTTCTTCTTCACCTTTGCTTTTTCCATACTCTTGGAAGTTTTCTTTTGTGATGATGATGAGGATGAAAGTGGCCTTTTTTGCTGTGATGTCATGGATATAGTGTTTGGGGATGGTGTGGGTTGACTGGTGGATAATACTGGGGATGCTGTTTGTGTGTTGGATTTTGAATAGTTGAAAAGTGTTTGTGCAATTGTTTCTGTAATTACGTGTGAGCTGGGTGACATTTGTGAGGATGATGTGAAATGTTGTTGTTGTTGTTCATTTGAGGTAGCAGTGACGGGTGAGTTGGTTGCAGTTGATCTAATTTGTGCTGGTGTGGAATTGGAGTTGTTTGGTGGAGAGTCGTGGATTTGTGATGTTTTTGGAAGGATAGATTGTGACTGACTTTGCTGGGTTGCTTGTGGAGATTCTATTAAGGGTGGAATGATTGTATTGGGTTGTGTCAAGATCAATGGATGCATGGGTGGAGATGGGGGTGTTGAGAAAATTAGTGGAGGGCCCTCAGCCTCACCACCACTGCTTCTGTCAAACTGTGTTGGGTCGTCGTCCTGTTGGTCGGTCTCACTGTCACTGTCACTCTGTTGTTGTTGTTGTTGCCTGTTGGAGGGCCTAAGCCTATACTTAGGCCCTGCAGGTCTGTCCTGTTCATCCGTCTCACTGTCCAAGTTGTCCTGTTGTTGTTGCTGTGATGTGGGCCTAAGACGATTTCTAGGCAGTGGTCTGCCCAGTTCGCTGTCATAGTCAGACAGTATTACAGTATCGCCGTCAAAATTGTTGATGTCACTGTTGTCGTCACTGTCCATGTCACTGTCAGATGTTTGTCTTTGTGTTGTATTGTGAGTTGTTTGTCTGTCACCGTTTTGTCGAATGTCACAGTCCACGTAGTTATGTCCATCATCTCCACAGTGGTAGCAGAGCTTCAGACCCCTCAGATTGCAGTTGATGATGAGGTGGTGAGTGGAATTGCAATGCATGCATATCAGCTGACGTCCTCGGAATGAAATTAAGATTTTGTGGCCTGAGATGACAATAATTGGTGGAAGTGGGTTTTCCGGGTTTGGATAGATGGTGCATAAACGTTTTCCTGTTGAAATTGTGGGGAACTCTTGATATGTTTGATGCCATAAGTTTAATATTTTGCCATGAGGACTGAGTTGTTCGTGTATCTGATGATTGGAAATTTCTGGTGAGGCGAATGGAATGGTTATGAGGGTTGGGCGTGAACAAATGGGAGTGATTGGTAGGGGGTGTTCTGGCTGTGATGGAAGAAATATGGACTTAGACAAGAGGACGTCAACCAATGTTGAATGTGACAAGATGGCGTTCCAATTTTGAAATCCTGGTTTTGAGGGCATGCGTTGTAAATGTGTGATTGCTGTTGGGTCGTTAAGTGATTTGTGTATTGTGGTGATTATCTCTGTATGTTGAATGCTGGATTTTGTGAAGAACTTGATGCCACGTTGGCCTAGTGATTCAGTTGATCTGCGTGGTGTACCCTTTAATTTATCTGCAAAACTGTTACCTTGTAAATCCTGTACGTTTGAAATTCTTGATGTAATATCTTTCTCTCCTGCTTGTGGTATTGAGTGCTGCGCATGCGCAACATCATTGTTGTTTTGCACATGTTCTTCATCCGTTTTTGCTGACTCTTCAACCAACGATGCCCAATCTTGATTAGTCTCCATGTCTTGACTTCCATGGTACTATTACCTGACGGGCCCATGCTAACACATGTCTTCCCCGTCAGGTAAGTATGCAGGATTTTTCTAGCAGAGGGAGCGTCGTTCAGGAACTTCTCGTTTCAAATGTGGTACATTGGCAACAGACCACAAGTGAAAGGCTGGCACTTCCATTCCGTTGAGATCGGCAAAGGATGAGAACAGATTTGGTAAGACTCGTTGCGGTTGGAACTTTCAGCACCAATGCTATGCGATGGTGAAAGGTGGAATTAATAAGGCAAAAGAAATGCTGTTTCCTATATAACAATTTATGATGTTGATGCAGTGCAATGTGAGAGAAGGATGGCTAAGACATCCGCAAGACGATGACGACAGAAAGAGATGTGAGGATGAAGAAGGTTTTTCTGCGTTGCTTGTTTTTCACTTCAAGATGAGGGGGTGGGCCATCCATGGCGGCACTGCAATACCAGGACAACCCGTGTCCGGGGTGAAGCAAGCTTCAGACCCATGGACCAATTCCAAAAATCAGTTTAATATTTGAGCACCCTTGGGTGCATATCAGATATTAAGCTGATAAGAACAGATACTACACTTGATCTTAGCCAAAAGGCCGAGAAGCGATAACGAACTAGTCTTCGCTTCAGGCCGCTTCTCCACACGTGTTGCAATCACACGTGGGTGCAGGACAGCGACATGGAATTGCCAGTCCGTGTGCAATACCTGGCTGGCTACGCTACGTCGGTTGAAAAGAAGGACTGCAATTGCAAAAAGTGAAGCCTACAACACCAGGTGTTCCCAGGCGGTCACCCATCCAGGTACTGACCTGGCCCAACCATGCTTGACTGCGGTGATCGGACGAGAACCGGTATATTCATGGTGGTATGGTCGTAGGCGAAAGCTAGAGGGCCGAATGTGCATGACACTACAGGCTAGAGAGGCAGAAGTGTGCACATGCACATGTACGTATAGGGCTGGATGCGTACGAAGTGGGTTGATGGAGGTAGATCTTCGTGGGAGTGCAGTGCTGCTGAGAAGGTGTGGTGAGTACCCTGGCCAGTTGGAACAGTGGGCGTGGCATTCGTGGAAGCCCAGCTTGCTCTTAAAAGTGTTGCGAAGGATGGGCATCCGGTTGCGGCTGTACGAATATAGTAAAGGTTGGTGCATCTTCCGGCATCTGGAGCGAAAGATGTGGAAAACGGCAAACGGTCGGTAACTTGCACACTCTTTGTAGAGTAGGGGAATTTTTGTGCCGAGAGATGCCTGGTATCTGGCAAGTCGTGGTGGTGTGCTGACATGTATGCAGAATTTGACATTGGTACTATTGGAAGGGGACTAGCGCGAACGCAGGTCCCCACTACCAGAAAATGTACGGTCGAGTTACCAACGTTTGCGGTAATCGCAGGGGTCAGCCAAACCGAACTGCAATGGAAAGGCCTCGCCCTGGAAGAATCTCTTTGTTGATCAATTTTTTTTTTTTGAGCTAGGCGTGTAATTTCTATTCAACTCAACATATTTTTTATTCAACTCAGCAAAATGGCCGACCAAGGATAGACGTGATGTTGAGGCTCCGGTCAAAGGAACGCTATAAGCTTCGTTTTTCAAGACAAATGTGAGGAATTTGCTTACAAACAGATAGTACAAGGGTGCATCTACGACTGTGGAGTGAATTTAAAGGATAAGCTATCGTTTATTGATTGATTTAGCTCGAGGAAAATGGCTCGTTGCTTTGGCCTAAATTTAGGCCCAAACTAAACCTCTGCTTTTATGGATGCAAAATCAATTCCTGTGTGGATAAGAGAGAGACGGCAATTTGCATGTAAGGTCAATGCAAGAAATAGCAACAACTTGGTTCAACTGAGGTATGCTCCTGTTCCAGCATCTCCTCCACCCTTCGCTATGTTTCTATGCAATGCAAGATCTGTTAGATGCAAGGCAGCTCAAATACGTAACTTTATAATTGATAATGATATTGACATATTGGTGATCACAGAACCATGGTTGTCCCCGCAAAATGATGTAATTCTAGGCAGAATCACCCCCGAGGGATATAGTGCTGTGCATCAAGGTAGAGAAAACAGAGGAGGAGGTGGGGTGGCTATTGTTCACAAAAATGCTGTTTCTGTGGATATAAAAAGAAAGGGCATTACACAGACTTTGGAATATCTTGACACCTATGTGACACATGAGAATAGGTCATTAGAATTAATTGCTGTGTATAGACCTGGCACCAATCCCAAAGATGGCAGCAGTGTACCATTCTCAGCTTTCTTGGACGACTTCATTGACATCCTGGAAGGACATGATATAGCTTCATATGATATATTGGTTACTGGTGATTTCAATATTCATTTGGATGACTGTGATGATAGAGATGTTATTAACTTTGTTGACTTGCTGAATTGTCACAACCCAATGCAACATGTTAAAGGATCCACCCATGATAATGGACATACTTTAGATCTAGTAATCACAAGATCCCCTGAAACAGTTTCTAAGGTGACAGTCACAAATGATAAATTATCAGATCATTTCTCTATCAAGTGCTATCTACCTCTTACTAAGCCAATACACGAAAAGAGAGAGGTTACTTACAGGAAGCTCAATCGGTTAGACTTTGAAAAATTTTCTAATGATCTTCAAGAACAGTTTGACTTGATTGACCCTAGTTGTGATTTGTCAACCCTAGTTTCTACATACAATTCAAGTGTGACTGAAGTCCTTGATCATCATGCTCCATTGCAGAAAAAGATTATAACACCGAGAGATAAGCGGCAAGGCTACAATGAGGAAATGAAATCAGCTAAAAGAGAGCAACGTCGTCTGGAAAGAAGGTGGAGAAAAACACGCCTTCCTGCTGACCCCGACAATTTTGTGGCCCAAAAACTTAAACTGCGGAAAATGCTGGAAGATGCAGACACTAAATTTTACCCAGATCTGGTAATGAATAATTCATCCAATCCTGTTCAAGGTCTTCAACAACATTTTAAATAAGCAAACACAGTCTCCCCTACCACCACATGAATCCCCTGCTGAACTTGCAGATAAATTTGCCTCCTTTTTTACACTGAAAATTGACAAAATTCAAGAACAAATTCAAGAAACTCTTGAAGACAGAAAACTTACAATCAACCAACAAGAGACATGCAAATTTGATACAGCAATGATGCAATTTGTAGCACTTTCAGAGGATAGTGTAAGAAAAATCCTCAAAAAAGCTCCCATAAAATCGTGTGAACTAGATCCTCTGCCAAGTTGGGTTCTTAGAAAGTGTGAAGATGTCTTTATCAGAATCATCACCCTTATTGTGAACAGATCATTTGAAGAAGGAGTGATGCCCACTGATTTTAAGCTTGCTGAGCTGATTCCTCTGCTCAAAAAGATTGGTCTTGAGCGACTGAAGAAAAACTTTCGACCTATATCAAACTTACCGTATGTATCCAAGATTATCGAGAGAGCTGCTGCGGACCAGACTGTGCAACATATGATCACAAATGGTTTACAGGAGCCGCTTCAGTGTGCCTACAAACAATTCCATAGCTGTGAGACAGCACTTCTCAAGGTTCAGAACGATATTCTAATGGCAATGGATAAGCAACAAGTAACAATTTTACTGTTGCTTGACCTCAGTGCAGCCTTTGATACGGTGAATCACAACCTGCTGCTAAGACGGCTGTCAGACAGGTGTGGTATTCAAGGTCATGCACTTAGATGGTTTGAGTCTTACTTGTCAGAGAGGTCTCAGATGGTGCGTGTTAAAAATGAGACGTCCAAGAAGGTACCTCTTACCTGTGGAGTCCCTCAATGGTCAGTGCTTGGCCCACTCCTCTTCTCAATCTACACCATGCCTCTTGGGGACCTAGTTCGCGATCGCTACAACATGAATTTTCATCTATATGCAGACGATACACAGTTATACATGGCATTCACTCCCACTCCAGCTGATGCAGAACAGTGCACAGAGAAACTGGAAAATTGTGTACATGACATACATGAATGGATGCTGTGCAATAACTTGAAATTGAATGGTGATAAAACAGAGATGCTAGTAATTGGTACTCGCCAACAACATGCAAAGGTCCAAGGCCTAACCATTAAGATCGATGGGGAAACTATAAAGCCCAAAGACGAAGCACGGAATTTAGGCGTCATCTTTGACAAGCACATGACACTGAAGGCTCATTTAAATGCAGTGTGTCAGCAAGATATTATCTCCATAACATCAACGACTACTTGACCACTGAAGCAAAAGGCCAAACTTGATGGCACAAACTCTTTACTTTATGGCCTGCCAGCTACTGAACTGAAAAAACTCCAAAAGATCCAAAATTCTGCGGCTAGGATTCTGACAGGTGCATCAAAGTATGATCATATGACCCCAGTATTGAAGCAACTGCACTGGCTGCCCGTATCATCAAGAATTGAGTACAAGATTCTTATGCTTGCGTTCAAATGTTTACACGGATTGGCACCTCACTATCTGGAGGCCCTTGTCCCAAAGTATGAGCCTGCCCGCATGACAAGATCAGCTTGTGATGGTTACCTATTGAAACACAACTGGACAAGTTTGAAAACAGCAGGAGATCGTTCATTCAGTCATGCAGCACCAACTTTGTGGAACAGACTTCCGTATTCAATTCGATCATTAGATTCATTGTGTAGTTTCAAGCAATCACTAAAGACATACCTATTTGGATCGTATTACTATTAGATGAGATGAGATTACTCTAGATATCAAATGTAGTGACTTTTAGATGCAACTATCGGATTTTAGAAAATATAGGAACAATTAGGTCTCAACGAAGTTTTTAAAAAGTATTAATTAATTTGATTTTACGATCGAATTCTTTATTGAATAGATTAGCAATTTTAAATGTAAATCATATTCTGTACCCTAATTTTATGTTAAGTAGTTATGTTGTTAAGCGCCTATGAGCCCTGGGGATATATGGCGCTATAAAATGCCTATATTATTATTATTATTATTATTAAAGTGTGCATTATTAATTCCAAATGCAAATTTAACTAAATTATTCTAAATAACAAAACTATAACTACAACTAATTTAATAAATTACTTACTTAAGAACTACAATAAATGATTAAGGAAATTAATAACTTACTTAACTACAATTAAAATTACCTAATTAAACTAAATCTAAACAACCCAATACTATAAAAGTCTAATGTTAAATTCAAATTAATAAACAACAACTAATTAAATACTTACTTAACTACCTAATGCTAAATAAACAAAATCAAATGTTGAAACAAATAAATTAACAGTTTAATAAACGCAATAATAATTCATAATAGGAAATAAAATGCAAGACGGGAATTTAGTCAAGAAAAAAGAAAAAAAGAAAGAAATGGGGGACATGGAAACGAGGCAAGTCTCATGGGATGTTGATTTTAAGTTTTCGATTCACGAGGGAAGCAAGGACGCCATTTTGACACCATTTTTGTTCAAAAAGATTGAGAGTTTCAACATCTTGTGAAGCAATGAAATGTTCTTCTTTGAGCTTGGAAATAACCTTGAAGATGAATCTGTTTTTCAAGTCATCTTTTTTGTTGTCAAAAATGATTTTATTTCTTGTTTTCCAAATGACTGAAAATGCTGCATCTCGTAAAAAGTTTTCTACAGGTAAACCGGGTTTGAATTCGTAAAAACCAAGTATGACAAACTTACAAATGTTGTTTAGATTAAGGGAAGGGTTGATTTTCTTAACAAGTTTGAATACAAATTTCCACAGTTTACTGACAGGGGTACAATTGAAAAAAGCATGAAGGGAAGTTTCATCATAGGAATTGCATCTTTGACACGTAGGGGATTGAACAATCCTATGTCTATATAATCTTTCATAGGTAGGGAGACAAAGTTGAAGAAACTTCCACTGAATGTTGGCAGATTTTCTGTCATGATTTCTTTTAAATAAAGTTTTGAAGAGTCTTGGCCAATTGACATAACCTATTTTTTGTTCCCAAAAAACTCTGAATTTCTGAGCAATTACATTTTGATCTTTCAAGATGAGCGAATTGTAGATTGTTTTGCAAGTCAGAGATGAAAATAAAACATATTCATCTTTGGTATTTTTAATATAAAAGTCATCAGATAAACTTCTTTCATTGCTGCACTCAGTTGTTATTTTTTCTTTCCATTCAGGGGGTAGACGTGATTTCAATTTGGAGTAAAAATTGTCAGAGAGAACCAAAAGGGATTAATTCATTCATGGCATTGGAAGGTAAGAATCCGGTTGTAAATTCATAACAAATATCTCGTATTGTTGTAATGTTAGCTTGTATCCAAGCATTACTGGTATCAACGTGTGTGTAGAAATTGTCAAATAGAGGTTCTTTGTAAATTCCTTCAATTTCCGTGGGTTTTAGTCGAAGTTCAGAAAAATTTGCTGCAAAACATTTAAGGACATCTCGATAAAACTGTGGAATATGTTTCATTTCAATCGAACGTAAATGGCATTTAAAATTTTTGGCACCAATGTTGAAATTCTTATACTTATCAAAGTTCAAGGTGAACAGTGCTTTCCATTTAGAGTTATTGTCATTTTGAAGATATTTTGAAATCCAAGATAATTTAATGGCATCAGCTTTCTTTTCAATATCTATTATGTTCAACCCCCCTAATTCATATGGAAGTCTTGCTTGTGTACGCTTAATAGGATCTTTTTTATTCTGATAAATAAACTTCCACAGTCGGTCATTAATTTTCTTGAGAACCCACTGGGGAAGAGGATATATGGCTGCAGTGTACCAGAAGACCGAACTGGCCAGCTGGTTTGCAACCACAGCCCTCCCCCTCAAGGAAAGATCACGAGAAGTCCAGAGGTCTAAGGTTTTTATAAATTTGTTTACACGTGGATCCCAAGTTTCTTTTTCTTGCAAAACAGGGCCATGAAAAACACCAAGGATCTTTAATGCTTCCCTGCCCCATTTTAAATTATATGGATTATCTGATCTGTTTTTGTATCTTCCAAGCCAAATTCCATTACTTTTCTCTTTGTTTATTTTAGCTCCTGATGCCATTTCAAAATCTTGGACACAATCAAAAGTCGATTTGATGGACTGTTCACCTTGCAGTATTATTGTTGTGTCATCAGCATACTGGGTAATTTTAATTCAACATTTTTTATTGTAATACCAGTAATGTCTTGGTTTTTTCTGATAGAGATTTCGGAAACTAGGACATATAATAACGGGGATAGGGGACATCCCTGTCTCACTCCCCTACCAAGGGTGAATGGGGCAGAGATGTGCCCATTTACTTTAACACGACTACTAATATTAGAATACAATGTTTTAATATATGAAATGAATTTTGAAAAGGAAATTCCAGTTTACACGGTCAAAGGCGTTCATTTGATCTAAAGATAGAAGGGCTGCTGGGAGATTTTAATTTTCAGCATAGTAAAGGAGATCTCTTAATATATGTCCATTTGACAGAATGGATCTATTTGGGACACTGCATGTTTGATCTTCAGAAACGATAGTTGATAGTACATTTCGCAAACGATTGGCGAGAGTTTTTGCAATTATCTTGTAGTCAACATTGAGTAAACTAATTGGTCTCCAATTGCCTAGATCACTTTTTCACCTTTCTTGTAAAGTGTTGAAATTAAACTGACACGTTGAGAGTGGGAAAGTTGTTGTAATTCAAAGCAGGAATTAGCAACTCTTGTAAAATGCTCCCCAATGATATTCCAGAAGGTTTTATAAAACTCTACTGGAATACCATCGAGGCCTGGTGTTTTATTATTTTTCATTTTAGAAAGTGCTGTGTATAATTCATCTTTTGTTAGTTGGCCTTCACAAGCGTCTCTGTCAATGTCGGAAAGTTTGTTTTCTTGTTTTGAAAGGAGCTCATCTTGCTTAGTAGTATCTGTTGATTCGTTTGCAAACAAGTTAGAGTAAAATTTTTTGACAGTTTCAAGCATTTCTTTTGGATTGTGTACTATTGTTTCTGTTTTAGTCTTAACAGATTTCATAACTTGAGCGGCTTGGCGTTTTTTCTCTAAGTTACAAAAATATTTGGTGACCCTTTCACCCTCTTCTGTCCAACATGCTGTCGCTTTGACTTTTAAATTGAATGCTTCGTTTGTTTCAAGGCATTTTATTTCTTTTGTGATACGGTCCACTAAATCTTTGAATGATTGTCTGTCTGTCTGTTCTGCTTTTTTGGTCGCATTACGTAATTGTTTATAGAGTTTTGATTTTTTCTTTTTACGTTCAATTGAGAGTTTTATGCAATATTGTTTAGTAATTCTTGCTATTTGTTTTTTAGCCTTATCCCACCCATCAAGTGGGTTACGAAAGTCATCAAAGATAGAAATCCAAAATTGGAGAAATCCGGACATTGCAAGCTGATATTCTTCTTGTTGTAAGATGGACGTATTCATTTTCCATGATCCTTTTCCCCTCTTTATTTTATCAAAATCAAAAACCAGTAACAGTTTTTGATGATCAGAGTGAGGAAAAGGAACAATTTGACATTTTGTAAAGTAGTGCATTGTAGCTTTTGAGGTATAAAATCTGTCAAGTCTGCTGTATGTTCCAACTGGGCTTTTGTATGTATATTGCTTTTCATCAGGGTGAAAGGTTCTCCAAATATCTTGTAAATCATTTTCATTAATGGCCTCAATTAGAGGATTTTTTGATCTGTCTATGTATGTTATGTCCCTACTTCTGTCTAAATTAATATCAAGAACTGTATTGAAGTCACCACCATAAATTATAAATTCAACATCTGGATAATTTTGGATTTTAGTATGAATTTCAGAAAATTTATCTTTCCTTTTTTGTGTTTTATTACCCCCTGCAGGAGCATATACATTTATCAATAGAAAACGGTGATCGTCAAAAGTAAAGACAGTGAGAATAAAGTTTCCTTCTTGGCAAATGTCATTAGAATGTATAGTTGCATGTAAGTTTTCAGAAATGAGAGTGCTAACACCTGCATAATTATTGGAAGAAATTGAATGAATTTTAGTGCCCTTCCATCTATGGTCAGAAATGATGGAATTTTTAGTATTGAAATTTAAATGGGTTTCCTGCAAAAATAAAATATCTGGCTTGTCATTGTTTATGTTGTGAAAGATAGCTTCAGCTTTGACCTTATCATTAAGGCCATTCACATTTACACTAATTATTGAGGGCATTTTTCAACAGGGGTTAGGGACACAATTCATTCCATGAGATCAAAAGAGTAGTAAGTTAAGAATTTAAAACGTGAATGCTGTAGAAAGTAAAAAGTTTATTTGTTCTGTCTTTTTTTCTTTGTCGTTGCTATTTCCAATTGTCCAGATTAATCCTTTGAGATGTTTGAGGATGATGTGGAAATGGGTCTTTTTTGTGATTGTGACTGTGGTGATAGAGTTGATTGAGTGGATGAGAAGACTGGAGATGTTGCCTTGGTGGTGGTAGTTGAGAAGTTGAAGAGGGTCTCCACAATGGTTTGACTGATTGGGTGATGAATTGTTGAACTGTTTGAAGGTGTTGCGGTAATTTGATGTGGTGGGACGTTTGTGGGTGCTATCAATGTTGTGACCTGTGGTAGTAGTTATTGGGATGCAATTTGTTCTTCAGTGTCTGGTGACTCGGGTGAGATTGGAAAGATGAAATGGGAAGCTGATGTGGAGGTTGTTGCTTGGTTTGAATGTTGTGATTGTGAAATGGAATTGTTTTGAGTGGCTTGTTGTGGAGTGGTGGGTTTGGGGTCCTCAACCCTGCTAACACTGCTTCTGACGAATTGCGTTGCGTCCACGTCCTGTGTTTGCAGTTGAGGCGGTGCAGGCGAGGGCCTAAGTTTGTATTTAGGCCCTGCCGGTTTGTCCTGTTCGTCTTGTTCACTATCACTATGTTGTTGTTGTTGTTCAGTGCGTAAGGGCCTAAGTCGGTTCTTAGGCAGTGGCCTGTCTAAGTCACTGTCATAGTCGGAAAGTATAACTGTGCTACCATCAACATTGTCGCAGTAACTGTTATTGTCACTGTTATTGTCACTGTTATTGTCGCTGTCCATGTCATTGTCAGACTGTTGTGCACGTGCTGTATTGTGTGTTGTAGGTCTGTCCCCGTTAAGTCTTGTGGCACAGTCTGAGTAGGTATGCCCTTCGTCTCCACAGTAAAAGCAGAGTCTCAGACCCCTTAGATCGCAATTGATGGTTAGGTGAAACTTTGAGTTGCAGTGCATACACACTGGTTGACGTCCTCTGAATGAGATGAGTAATTTCTTTCCAGAGACGATGATGAAAGGTGGCAGTGGATTCTCAGGATCAGGGAAGATGGTTACTAAACGCTTGCCTGTGGAGATGTGAGCAACTGTTAACGCGATCTTTAATTTCATGTTCAATTGCAAATATGATATTAACTTCAGATTGTGGAAATTTTTCAAATTTACGTTTACATCTAGTAGTCCATATAAAATACTTTATTAATTTTAGTAGATAGTTACATAGTACTTTACATGTTCTAGGTATGCAGTTGGGAAAAGAATGAAAGAATATAACAGAAGGTTCGATAGAAAACGATCCTAAAAGCGATGTTAGAAGAAAAGAAAAGTGTTTCCAGACCTTAACAGAAAGAGGGCAGGACAAGAAAACATGAGAAATATCCTCAATTTGAGGACACACATCACATTTATCAGAAATGTTCAGGCCCCAACTTCTTAGATAAGAAGATGTCTTTAGAACACGGTGTAAACATTTCCAGGAAACATCATTAACAAACCCAGTTGAAATGCCCGTTAGGGACACAAGCCAACATTGTTTCCAGCAGATAATTGTTTGAAGACTGGCTTCCCATACTAGTTCAGCAGAAGGCCTAGCGAAGATGGCACCTTGAAGGAAACCGTAAATGCTGCGAACAGTTGAACTTGCATTTATGAATTTGAGATATATCTATGTCGGCTGGAAGAGAAAGATCATCTGTCCATGATGGTTCAAGCGGAGCGATCAAAGCTTCACCAGTGGCCAAAGCAGGTTCTTCTTCACCAACTTCAGTCGATGATGGTTGTATCATATAAGGATACAGCACCTCATCGGATGCTGACTGTGCGTCAAACTCTTGGACGGATGTTATTTTTCTATTAAATATTGCAATAGATGGTGGGGTACATGGAATTCTTTTTGCCCAACCAGAAAAGACTGATAAAGAAGACAATGATACGGCTCGTGACAAGCCCACATATGCCTGACCAAATTCGAACACTCCATTAAGCGAAATTGCAACGCAAGGAAGGGTTTGTCCTTGACTTTTATGCACAGTCATGGCCCAAGCCAATGACAGTGGTAATTGGCGTCGGGTTGCCAATGTAATGCCGTCTTCGTTTTGTTGCTGCCATACGTGTGGCTCAATAGTTATAGTCGTTCCAGCATTAAACCTTACAACTGGTTTCCCTTTGCTCACGCCTATTATTTTGCCCAGCGAGCCATTCTTCAACTCTTTCCTGTGCATATTACGAAGTAGCATAACTTTCGCCCCAACCTTGAACGGAAAGCGCTCTGGAAGAGGACAAACTTTTAACTCTGCCTTCGTACCACCGTCTTGAGCATGATGCACGTATTCGTTCCCCGGAATGGTACTTAGAATCTCCAGATTCTTTCTGTAAACTTCTACCTTATGACAATACAGATACGTCACGCCTTCGTCAACTGCATCACCTTCTGTAAGTGGTATTTCATGCAAGATTTCTTGGGCAAATGCTGACAATTCACCGCCCATGCGAACTTCAGACAGAAAGCGTAAATATTTTGGATCAGTCTGTCTATGAACAGTTTCAAGCTTTAACATCAGCTTTATACACTTGTGCCACTTTACTGATTTGAAGCAGAATGGCATATCTGCATCATTAGATACCTTATCAGCTTTGAGACTGGTGACTGGTGGTAGCTGTTGAAAATCTCCACAGAGAATGAGCTGTATCCCACCAAAACAGGCTTCATTCTTCCTAACTTTCCTAGCTATGAATTCTAAAACATCAAAAGCATGTTGGTCTAACATTGACACTTCGTCAATGATGAGGCATCTGCAGTTCCGCCATCTATCCACAGAACTTTTGTTTGCTAAAACACCCTGCAACAGTTTGTACCTTGAGCCCCTACCAATTCCAATACCCGCCCATGAATGAATTGTTTGACCTGCTATAATGGTAGCCGCTATTCCCGTAGTTGCAGTGATCCCTACCGCTTCATGGCCGATTTTTTCGGTGAGAGATGATGCTATTTGCATGAGTGCTCTTGTTTTGCCGGTACCTGCATTTCCGGTGTAAAAGAAGCTAACGCCATCGAGAGCCAACTGGAAAAGTTTTCCTTGCTCTTTGCTGAGGTAGCTTTCTACAAAACTGTCGGACATCCAGCTGACTTGTATTTCTAATCTGTAAGAGCGCCAGGATTATATTTCAGTATAAACTTGGGACACAACGAAACTCGTTGAAGGACGCATTCCCAGTTTGGTGAAATTAAAGTGGTTGAAAAATGAATAAAAATTTTGTATTGTATCTAATAGGTACATAACATTAATTTTTCCAAGCCTGAAGTTTTAGACCTGATACAGTCCGAGAGAGCTTATCTCCTTAGATTTCATTAAATATTATGTTGCTTGTAATATTTTTCATTTACAACACCTTATTTTACTGCTTGAATACCACCTAATGCACTAGAAGTATATGGATGTGCATTTAGTTTTTCGGCTCCTCTCAGTTAACTACGAATGATAATGCAGTTTCCTCACCATTAGTGTATTAGCTCCACCAAGATGTCCAGATAACAGACAGCTGTTACAATTTCACACAATGAGCGACAATCAAAGGAGCCTCGTTGTCGACCTTGCCTCCTTGTCTGTATATTGGTATTGTTGTTGTTGTTTTGTTAATTTGGCAGATGCTTGAATACACAAAATAACTGTAACTGGCTGTGACTGATGAGCTTCTGTGTTGCACCTCGTTGGCTAAGAGACACTTAGCCTCATCTTTAAGCTCAATTTGCGGTTGTTGAAGGATAGGAAACAGAAATAGATGCTATAACTCAGAAGAAATTATATTTTATGTCATGACTTTTATATCATTTATGTACCCCAGCAGTGTCTAACCACCCATGCTTTAACTCAAGGCAACATCAGCTTGGCCAAAATGCTACCAACGACTTAACTTGCTTAAGAATTAAATTGTATGTATCTGTTGAAAATTGTATGTAAAATTGTATGTAATTGTATGTATTATTGTATGACCCACACATTGTATAAAATTGTAGGTATTGTTTTAGCTGATGTTTTACTTAAGGTAAGGGATAGATCTTTCAGGGATATATCAAGCATTGCTATTTATTAGAGACAATTCATAGCATATGTTGCAAAGCTAGTCAAAGAACATACAAACAGAGGTCAACTGCAAGCTTCTTGTACATGCATCATATTCTACGCATAAATTTTTCCTTGCATATTTCATAAACAATTCAACTTGTATCTCCAAATTACTATATGAACAATAAGATTTAAAATAACCTAATTACATTGTAATTTAACTGAGAAAACTAGAGAAAGAAGTCATCACCTCCTTCAATGTATTTTTTCAATGTATTTTGGAAACAGCATACCAAAAAAACCAGTTGTCTCCTATGCAAATAGGATTTCCTCCATGCAAACATAAGCCATCATAGAAAATTATCCCAACCCACATCACTTCATATAATTAGACAAGGTATGCAGCATTTTGGGTTACACTCACTTGCAAGTACCTTGAGAGATCCCATCAGTTAGGATTGGACTAGACATAACAAAAGGTGACTGCTTAGGAAATGTCAGCCGAATATCAAAGTAATATCCAAAACCTCCATGACTGTCAATCTTGAGAACTCCGCAAATTACCAGAAACAAATTTTCTCATTAGGGGAAATTGTCATTCAATATCCTGCCATTTTTTAAATTAATTGCTGCAACTGACAGCAATTTTGCAATTTTGTTGATTAATTTGTAAATACGATTTTAGATGTAATTACTTCCATTGTAAATTTTTATTAATTTTAATAGTCTATTGTAACCTATTATATTAAGATGATTGACATTCAAATAAAAATTTTAAAAAAATAACATCAACAAATGGTCATTCTGGCTGGTGAGATCTTGTAAATAACTTAACTTGTGACCATCTCCATACAATCTTGTTTCATAAGGTATTTAAATTTCGTCGTACTTCCAACAATCTGACCAGCCTCCCTGTCTACTCATTCTGGTTGATATTGCAGTGTTAAAGTTTAGAGTCAAACTTTAATAGGCCTTCCAATCCGAATATATCCAATATATTGATCTAGGCCAGCAATCTTCTTTCATTACAGGTGATCACAATTCACAAACACGTTTCTTTCAGCAAACAAAACAAAGATCTTGGCTTGGTCTGAGTGACTTTCAGTAAAAATACAATCTTAGTGCTTTCTCACCGTGCATTTTCTGACGCGTTATGTTCAGCTTATTCGTCTGCACACAAAAAAGTGAAGGGATGAATGAACGGATATCTGCTCTTGTTCTCACAACAACTCCAACATGGCCCAATCTTTGTTGCGATAACAAAATCGAGGCTCTTCTTTTCCAGATCTACTTCATCCAATAATACATACATTACTCTTCTTTTTCAGATCCAATAATACATTACGCAGAGGATGAGCAAGATACACTCTGCACTCCACCATTTCATTTGGCTTCATCCACAGCTTTCCTTTCAACTGTCCGCCATTTTCAGTTTCTGTCTGTCAGTGTCATTGCATCTCCCCCGTCTCCTATCTTTCACGCTGTTCCCTTTTATCCCTGTAACTCATAAGCCCTTGTTACGAGCATCGTGAGAAAAGTCGCTGTATGAATGTATAGGGGGTTGCCATCCCATCTGTTTTTAAACTGTTAAGGTCTTCAATGTCTCCTCCGCAAAGCAAAGAAATTTTCCTCCGCATACTTATACGGTGTCTAACCACCCATGATACTATGTCTAATCATACTTTTAGGTAGCAGAATGGTATGTGAAGACAAAAGTTCCCATTGCATGCTTTGTGTATATCAATGGAAGAGTAAATTTCATAAGTAAGATGTTATTTATCTATCCAACTATTTTACTTTTGAATTTGCAGCTAGATTTTCAACACAAATTATATCTCACTCAAACTGGGTTATAATCATTCTGATCTTTTATGCAATCTTTCACAATGTTTTAATTCAATGTTTATAATAATAGATATAAAAATTAATGGCATAATGTTCTGTTATGTTAAGGTATGAAAAGTTATGGCATCTATTGTTATAACTTACAACAGTCTGTTTTGTTTTATGTAAAGATATGTTTAAGGTTTTACTCTCATAGCAAAAATAATTATTTAACAGCTACACCTGATATTAGAGAACTTGGAAAGAATGCAGAACTTCAAAGCATCATTTCAAGATACATATGTGAAAATAATGCAGCAAGTGCAGAAGGTGAGTGGCAGCATATATAATGATTAGTTTTGCAAAAAAAAATTTATTAAAAGTTACTAATGCAATCTCTCTAAGCTTCATCAGCTTTATAGTCTCGGTTTGATTACTTTTGTAGAAATTCAGTTGTTTTAATCTTTCTGCAATGATCTTGTTATTTATTAATCTCAAAACCTTTGATAAAGCTCAGACTGTTTACAACTGTTTACATTGCAGATGACAGCATAACAAGTGATATGAACTTGAGTCTGCCTGAGAATTTCAACCCTCTAAATGAAAATGTTCGCAACCTAAGAGACATTGTAATGGACATTGGTACAAGTAAAGGTATGTTGAAACTTTGTCATTACATAAATACAATTTTGTTTCTAAATCAATTCTTGATAACTAGCAGAGACTTCTTTCTTTACCTTACACTCTGTGCCCTGCAAAAACACATTTCAATCATCTGGTCATCACAGCCTTGCATCCAGAATTTAGTTTTTTTTTACCATGAATTGTTGAAGCAAAATCAGTGTTTGAATTTGTCAAATTTTGTTTCAGGAAAACGAAACGCTTATTGGGGTATTGAGCCTCGAAAGCCATATTGGTGGCCAGACACTGTTATGTTTGTGAGCCCCAAGAACAACCGATCTCCACATAGGCCAAAGCGTGTTGATCTTGTTAAAATTGTCCAGTGTTTCATTGACAGTCGCCCCCTGATGCCATTGAATGCAAATGAAGAACTGGATAACATTGATGAAGGGGTTGATGACAATGTCATTTCAAGAAAAGAAGATATTGAAAGTCTTTGTGACATGATTAAACCAGTGAGATTTTTGAGATGAATTGTTTACTGTATGGTTTTGAAGACCAACTTTGATTTAGGTTGCTATTCTGGAAACCATGTTTTGTATGAAACAGACTCCTTTTCAACATTCCCTTGGGAAAAACAAGATGTTCATATATGAATATTCAAAGGTGTAGCATGGATGTATGCATGGATTAGTGAGACAGATGGACTAGTGTCCCTTTAACCTACATCAATGATTAATGATAACACTCATGTGGGATTTATTGACTGTCAACCAATCGAGTAGGCAGATTGAGATTCTAACAGAGACTGGTAATTTGCCAGCTAGCTGTGAGAGCCCCTATTCCACCTGTGACCTTAACTGCATTCCCTGAAAATGATCACTGTTTATAACACCCCTTCCTTATTTCTTGTTTTAATGCAGTTACCAGTTGGTCAGATTACTGAATTATTTGAATAAAAGTAATCGAGGTATGACAATGAAAGATTACGTGGTGGACAAATAGGGGCATTGTTTTCCACTGTAGTTATTTGGAGTATTTTCTTTCGTAGGAAATGACTGTTGATGATGGCAAAACCGTTTTGCATAATTTGGCGTCCTTTGTGTGGTCTGATTTAGAGCATGCAGCAAAAAATATTGCAATAACTGCAAAGGAGATCTGTCAGTCATCGTTACCAAGACTTGAAGACCCTGTACAAGAGAGACATATAAGAACATGGTGAGTGTTATAGCTTTGTGACCTGGAATTTATAATGCAGCTGTATGGGTAGCCCAAAGATTAATAACTGAATATCTGAGTTCTTCGCGACGAGTATTTGTTCACTACTGAATGACATGGGTTTTCTCTCTCTGTAGATTCCTGCCTCTTCATAGTAAAACATGAAGCCAAACGTATTGCAGCAAAGCTATGGATGTTGTATGTTATATGTCTAGGATCTGATTGAAATATGCCAGTTGTTTAAATATATTATTTGCTTCTGGTTGTCTTAGAGCAAATCAATCGTATGTTTGAAAGAATGTTTGCAAATTTGTTTGCGTTCATATATCTTTACCAGTGCCACAAAGTAACGGAAATCTATTTAATGAATAAAATGCTCTTATGCACTCTCTTACAAATCATATAAGAAGAAGTGCCATGGAACTTATCTTCAGTCCTCTTGTTTGCATGAAGAAGTAGAGAACTAGAAGAACTAGAGAAGTAGAGAAGTAGAAGAAATTCTGACATACCAGCATTGTTTGTACGTTGTATCTTACAGGTCACGCCATCTTATGCCAGAGAAAGCAATCGGATATGAGCCGGTAGACATAGTGACCGATAATAATAGTCTGTTTAGAGCAGCATCTCGAATTATTTACCACAAAGAAGGATTCTGGCCGTTGTAAAAGATCGGTTCACTGGTAAAAGCAATTGCGGAGTCTGATTATCATGCACATGAGGTATAGCTTTATTGTGACAGACAATTTCTTTCTTATGAAAGTATAAACAGAAAGGGATGAGGATTTATTGATCCATTTGTTTCGTAACTACTTTAGCCATAATTACTGCCGAATACACCATTGTAATTTTCTTGTTTTTAGTTCGTATCTCTTCAATGCAGTCAGCATTCCTTATATGCAGACAGTTAATAATGTGACCTGTATAAATTTTTCGATCTTTGATAGGTAGTAGATGCATCTTCCCAAGGCTTTTTACCGATTGCAAATGTCATGAACATTAAGTTAGTGACATTCTAACTCAAGTTTCTTTTATTTTTGATTAGATCTATCTTGGTATTCTCTAAATGATCAAGAATTGTATTCTAGATTACCGTATGAATGCAATTTCATTCTATTATCTTTTCATTTTTGTTGTTTTGGTGTTTTTGGTGTGGTCAATTGCTAAACATTAATTAATTAATTAATTTATTGTTGACAACTTATTTATTTATTGTCAATTGGCAACATTTATGAGTTTATTCTCTTGATTGTCGTATTGTATTATTACTTGCAGATTTCACATGGTGAGAAATTTGACTTAGCCGATAATGATGCAGCTTTGGAACAGTTCAAAAATGCGATTAATGACTCCATGTTAGGAACTTATTCAAATGGTATAAAATTAATCATTTTTTATATTAATGCTACTACTTCATTCGAATTGTTGTGTTTTGGGGTTATTGATTTTCTGTAATATCTCTTCAGCAAACTTCCGAGACATACCCTTAACGAATAACATAGGTATTATGTTCATCTTCACAAAAATTGAAATATGTCATACGCATGTTTGACGACACAGTTAGAACAGTTAGAAGACAAATCAACTGAAAGCCAACAAATAATTTAATATAAGTTGAAGATCTGTTTATAGCTAAAGATGACAATAGGGTAACAATTGTGTAAATAGATTGCCAACTTTAAGAGGAGAATGAATTTAAGACAGAACTATGGAATATGAAAGGGGTCTTTTTTGGGGTCTTTTAAAAATTACAGTTTAAGATAACTACTCAAGTTTAATTAGAATATAAATAAACAACTTAATTGTGAAAAAAAACCACAATAAATTTTAATTAAAATTTAAGTCGGTGTTAATTTGAACAGCTGTTAAATATGTTACATAGGATTCATCTGAGAGCCACTAGGCCTTTGTTTGCGCAATTTGTCCTTTGCTTTCATGTAGCCAATGCAACGTTTAAAAAGTTTGTTACCATTTTTTCCTTTTTCAGGATCATTATGTTGTCAGTCGGGTAGGAGATTGGATTGAACAAGAGAATATCGAAGCACCAGTTGATAAACGCCGTTTGGACGAGCTCTTCTGTCATATAGCAACAAGAGAAGTATACCTCTGACCTTTCTTCTGATTTTGCTGCGACGATTTTCTGCGTATCGTTGAATTAAATATTAATCAATTCAATACTTGAATATTAATCGATTCAATTCAATATCATAGGACTATTCAGTGGGACTAAGCACATAATACTATTTAGTGGGACTAAACATTAGCCATGCACCATATTCGATAAGAATGAGTTGAGAATTTAAGTAGAAATTTTTATATGAAAACAAGGTTCCAACAGCATGCAAAATCAGTTATCGGGTGTTCGAGTTACGCAGTTTACTGTAGACCAGAGTTTACTGTATCAAACAATTGCCTTGTCAACGTTGAATAGTATTGAAAATGTTTTCCCCAGAATTCGATTGTTGTTTTTAATTTTCTAGGTTGAAATATTTATCATTATCAAAGAAACCCAACTTGGCAGACTCACTGTGGAAAAGGCTGCTCGAAAGATCCTTGGCGCCCACTATCCTTCTCCTGATATGTGGCTACATATGCCAAAATAAAAGGCCTTCCAGAACTACAGAACTTCAATATCGAAACTATATCATAAAGATCAGTACTATATTTATTATTTTGGAATATGAAGATCAAGAAATTAAAAAAATTAAAGTAATATCTGAAATTCAAATGGACAGGCGTAGTAATGAAACTTTGTTTGACACCATGTTGTTATCAAATATCTTAAAAATGTTCCATGAACCTGTAAAATAGAATGTTGTACACATTATCAAGCAAAGCTAATGCATTAAATTGAGATACTGTGTAGGTTAGCTGTCTTATTCAATTTGCGAAAGCTGTGGTAGCCTCGATGTCTTTGTACCTTTAGTGCCAGTGACATAGAGAGGAGTAACAAATGGGTTGTTAGGTTTCCGGCTTGTTTGGACGAGTTTGTCGTTTCTTGAAAGGGTTTGGAAGGTTAGACATGGTTATTTAACTATATCCCAAGTACAAGAATCTTCAGCTAGCTTTGGGGAATTGCTGTATCGTTAATTAATTAATGGGGTGAGCTTTCATTAAAGAACCTAAGCGCTCGTATGTGGAACAACCTCTCTCCCTCATTAAAATTAGTATGTATAGTAAAATATTTAGTACAAATGTTAAAAAATCAATTATTTCTAGTTACTCGTAACGCAAAATGATCTGATTATTAGATTTACTTGTGATATTTCCTAAAAGATGTTTTCTTACTATTGCCTAATTTCTTGTTATTGTACTCATTTTCACGTAAACAGTGTATTTTAGAATTAATTTGCTCTTAATGTTAATGGTTTATTTTACTTTATATTTTAATTTAACAGCCCAAGAAATCTTAAGCCCTGCTTCTCTTGGGTCGTATAGTATACAATATTTTGTACCTTATAAGTAGGATTGTATTGTATGCTATGAAAAAAGTTGAAATTAACGAAATTTTTAATTGTGTTCATGAATGGATGGTTCGTGCTTGGTGAAAAAGAACAGATACATCGTTGTTGGTTTGTTAAAGCCTGGTTTTCATGTATTTTATTTTGTCTGTGACCTGCGACTGTTCTAGAACTTTCATAATGCTTCCTATCGGAATATGCTGCAACAAGCATTCTCGAAGAAAGTGGCATAAGTCGATATCAAGTAGAAGCTTATCATTGAAATTGTGCACACCGTCCTTGTACTCCTGGTACCTGTAATACATTCCACATTTTTTGCATTCCTTGAAATATGTTTCCAGGCCATTAACCAATCCTTCTCTTGTTATCAGGATTGCGTCTTTGCAAATTCTTTTTGCTGTGCCTAGCTCTTCCTTGCAAATGTCTTTTCCTGAGGCACAAGACGTTTCAATGTATTTGGGTTTGCTTTGACTTCCAGCTGTAATGGAGTTTTCTTTTGCTCAATGATATAACAGCACATTCTTAGGAGAATATCTTCATTCACGGGAGGATACACTTCAATGTCATTGTGTAGTGCAAATACTGTATCCTCCAATAAGTTATCTGACATGGAAGTATTTGTCTGCTCTTCCAATGTTCCCTCCCTAGACTTCATAAAGGAGGCTAGTTTGTCATGTTCCTTCAGGTACCAAAAAAACATACGCTTTTATGGACACAAGAGAATCTTCTTCTGTTACAGCCGCAGTCTAGGTGTCCATTTTGAATTTTAGCTGTTACCACAACTCTACCTAATCGAGAAAAATAATTAACTTCCTTGTGATAAACAGAAAAATGAATAAATCTTTCTCCATCTGTCATTGCAGTAATGAGACTTGTCCCATCATTTCTCGCTAAATCTTTCAATTCCATACATTTATTAATACTTTCGTCTTTAAGTAAGCGATATTCTCCTTCTTTCCCCAATGCAGCCAAATTCTCCTCATCTAAGTCTTGTATAGGCGGGTAATGCGGATTCCTCATTGCATCTTTTACATGCTGACACTCTGCAGCAACAACACCACTTCTTCTGGCTGTCCTTAGCAGGTCCATGCACCGTGTCTCCTCACATTCAACACCAAAGTGTTCATTTCGTGCTAACACATTCTTTTTTACATGAATTGGAAAGGAAACACCACCCTTCGAGCTCTTTCGCACGAGAAAAACACCAGCAACTTCATCAACACATGTACTGGATGGTTCTGTTTCACCGTGTATATCTCTGCAATGTCTTGTGATACTCTTTTTATGCATGGGTTTCTTGCATGTTGGACATCTTGCGATCACTGATGGGTTTCGCAATATTTTTCCTGAACTGAAACTTTCGCAATCCTCTGCTGCTACGTCATTTGAAGCCGGCTTCTCTTTCTCAGTGTCGTTAGACATTGCATTGTGCTGATGGAGCTTATGCTCATCACTCTTTTCAGACGGCATAGCTTCCTTGTCTCCATCTCCTTGCGTTTTAGCATGAAGTTTAATATGAGTTGAAAACCTGTTCTCGTTGCTTAGTGTTCTTGCACAAACCGGACAGTGATAGTGGGATCTGTTGTTGGCAGCTTTGTTCACGGAATGGGCAATTTTGCACGGGAAACATTTTATACCGCTCACTGTAACAGCTCGCGACTCGTGCGCTTGTTCGAAGTGTCTTACTCGATGTGCCGGTTTTTGGAATACTTTGTTACAGTAAATACACCGTTGACCCTCAAAGTGTCGTTCCAAGACGTCTTCCTGTAGGAAAAACAATGAATATTCTTGATAAAATATACATTAATGTTATGCAGTATGACGCAGTAGGATGCAGCAGTTCACGAAAATGTAGAAAATCTAGAAAATCTTACAGCTGTAACTGCTCAGACAAAATATGAACTGTCACTGACCTGGTTTTCCAGGTTGTTCATTGTCGTGCATTGTTACCATTGATTCTAATCTTCGACTATTGAATGCTTTGGGCTTGCGACTTCTTCTTTTGCAACTGAAAAAATGAACATGGTTGTTAACTACAGCATCCTGGCTTTGTACAAACTGACCAATCTTTAAGGCATTGTTTTACACATTTAGCAACCCACTTTCATGATGTTGATATGCATTTCTATACTAAATCTTAAGCAAATTTGATTTTACACCCACTTTTGAGGTATTAGATCGTCTTGTGGAGAATTTGCGAAGAAAAATCCATCCATAAGAGGGGCACACACCTGTCCCCCTACATTAAGGAGTACCCCCCAGGTAGTCGGACCCAATTCGCGTGTAATAACTGTTAGCCTACACCAGGCTATTTTCATACATGGCTTATTTGTTACTTATTGTGTTACCTCCTGCCCTAATTACCTTAAGAGAAGAGGTCAAACTTGTAGCTTGTTCGGTCTTGTATTCTACCTTATGCCACTCCTCTGTAGAGGTTACCATGCGTGTAGTCAAAATAAATTCTACATACCTGATTGGCTTAACTGCAGAAATGATAAACATTCAAAGTTTTACATTTGTTTAACTTCAATGGTAGGGCTGCAAAGCTGACAGAGTTTGCACACATAACCTCCACTGAGGGGCTAAATTCCAAACATTTCGTCGTTAATCTATGTATCGTAGATCCTCTCATTGCTCCCCTCGAATAAGCCATTCCTTCGAATAAACTCACACCCTAGTTCTAGAAATTGTTAATTGCTTGCCGAGTTCATCGATCGAGTCAATTTTTTACACGATGAAAATCATGATTTTCTAAATAATAAATAAGCCGCTAATTCAAAGATTGGTGGTAAAAAAGAAGTAACAAACTTACCCGAGATTGAGATATGGTCGAATCTTTATCTGCGAATCATCTAAAACTTTCCATGCATCCCCTTCCTCAGTTGGCGAGTCTCCAGAAATGATATATTCTATTTTAATATTACTATTGCCACCAATGTTGATTCGATGCTGAAATGTTCTTAATTCTTTCCTATTCCTATAATTATATGGGAGTGCGTCTTTTGGTTTTCAAAAGTAAACACCGGAAATGTATCCAAGTGCCTCCCAGGCTTCTCAATGACGGTGATCACCCAGATGATGATTTTCAAGAAAATGGGTGGTCCTCCATCAAAATGATGGACACAAATAATTGAGAAATACAGCAGTCAAAGATTTTATTTTCCTCACCCTTTGAAAGCCACTAAAGGAGGACGTTGTAAAGTTAGCTACCTTAATTTTTCTAGTCTTCCATATCTGTAACCTTCCATATATGTAACGCTACTATAGGTAACCTCCGACCGTCCCAATATGTAACGTAACAGGTAACCTCACTACCCTCCCTATATGTAACGTAACTATATGTAACGTAATACGTAACCTTACTACCGTCCCTATATGTAACGTCCCTATATGTTACGTAATACGTAACCTTACTACCGTCCCTATATGTAACGTCCCTATATGTAACGTCCCTATATGTAACGTCCCTATATGTAACGTCCCTATATGTAACGTAACTATAGGTTACCTCTCTACCGTCCCTATATGTAACGTCCCTATATGTAACGTCCCTATATGTAACCTCCCTATATGTAACGTCCCTATATGTAACGTAACTATAGGTTACCTCTCTACCGCCCCTATATGTAACGTCCCTATATGTTACGTAATACGTAACCTTACTACCGTCCCTATATGTAACGTCCCTATATGTAACGTCCCTATATGTAACGTCCCTATATGTAACGTCCCTATATGTAACGTAACTATATGTAACGTAACTATAGGTTACCTCTCTACCGTCCCTATATGTAACGTCCCTATATGTAACGTCCCTATATGTAACGTCCCTATATGTAACGTCCCTATATGTAACGTAACTATAGGTTACCTCTCTACCGTCCCTATATGTAACGTCCCTATATGTTACGTAATACGTAACCTTACTACCGTCCCTATATGTAACGTCCCTATATGTAACGTAACTATGGGTAACCTCACTACCGTCCCTTTATGTAACGTCCCTATATGTAACGTAACTATAGAAAACTTCCCTACTGTCTCTAATGCAGCTATATGGATTTATTATCATCAGTGCTACCACCTTAACACAGGATGCCGTGAGCTGACCTTCACAATTGTCTTTGCCAATGTCGGAAAATTTGTTTTCTACTTTTGAAAGAAGCTCATCTTGCTTAGTAGTGTCTGTTACTTCATTTGCAAACAAGTCACAGTAAAATATTTTGACAGTTTCAAGCATATCTTTTGGATTGTGTACTATTGTTCCTATTTTGGTCTTAACAGATTTCATAACTTGAGTTTGGCGTTTTTTTTTTCTAAGTTACAAAAATATTTGGTGACCCTTTCACCCTCTTCCGTCCAGCGTGCTTTAGCTTTGAATTTTACATTAAATGCTTCATTTGTTTCTAGACTTTTTATTTCTTTGGTTATACGTTCAACTAAATCTTTGAACGACTGTCTGCCTGTCTGTGCAGCTTTTTTTTCGCATTACGTAATTGTTTATAAAGTTTTGACTTTTTCTTTTTGCGTTCAATGGATAGCTGTATGCAATATTGTCTAGTAATTTTTGCTATTTGTTTTTTAGCTTTATCCCACCAATTATTAAATTCATCAAATATGGAAATCCAAAACTGGAGAAAACCAGACATTGCAAGTTGATATTCTTCTTCTTGTAAGATGGACGTATTCATTTTCCATCATCCCTTTCCCTGCTTTATTTTGTCAAAGTCAAAAACTAGTAAAAGTTTTTGATGATTAGAGTGAAGAAAAGGAACAATTTCACATTTTGTAAAGTAGTGCATTGTAGCTTGTCAGGTATAAAATCTGTCAAGTCTGCTATATGTTCCAATTGGGCTTTTGTATGTGAATTGTTTTTAATCAGGGTGAAAGGTTCTCCAAATATCTTGTAAAAAATTTTCATTAATTGTCTCAGTTAGAGGATTTTTCCATCTGTCTATGTATGTTATGTCCCTGCTTCTGTCTAGGTTAGTATCTAGAACTGTATTGAAATCACCACCATAAATGATAAATTCAACATCTGGATAATTTTAGATTTTAGTATGAATTTCAGAAAATTTATCTCTTCTTTTCTGTGTTTTATTATCTCCTGCAGGAGCATATACATTTATCAATAAAAAGCGGTGATCGTCAAAGGTCAAGTCAGTAAAAATATAGTTTCCTTCTTGGCAAATGTCATTTGAATGTATAATTGCATTTAAGTTTTAAGAAATAAGAGTGCTAACACCTGCAAAATTATTTGGAGAAATTGAATGAAATTTTTTGCCTTTCCACCTTTGATTAGAAATAATGAAATTTGTACTGTTAACATTTAAGTGTGTCTTGTGCAGGAAAACAATATCAGGTTTGCCATTTTTTAAGTGGTAAAAAATAGTTGCTGCTTTGACCTGATCATTTAGGCCATTGACATGCTGTTTCCTGTATAATTATTGTTGATGCAGCGCAATCTGAGAGATGGATGGCTAAGACATCCGCAACACGATGAAGACAGAAAGAGATGTGGCGATGAAGAAGGTTTTCTGTGTTGCTTGTTTTACACTTCAAGATGAGGGGGTGGGCCATCCATAGCGGCACTGCAATACCAGGACAATCCGTATCCGGGGTGAAGCAAGCTTGACACCCACTGACCATTTCCAAAAATCTGTTTAATATTTGAGCACCCTTGGGTGCATATCAGCTATTAAGCTGATAAGAACAGATACTACACTTGATCTTAGCAAAAGGCCGAGAAGCGATAATAAACTAGTCTTCGATTCAGGCCGCGTCTCCACACGTGTTGCAATCACACGTGGGTGCAGGACAGCGACACAGAATTGCCAGTCGGTGTTCAATACCTGGCTGGCTACGTCGGTTGAAAAGAAGGACTGGAATCGCAAAAAGTGAAGCCTACAACACCAGGTGTTCCCAGGCGGTCACCCATCCAGGTACTGACCTGGCCCGACCATGCTTGACTGCGGTGATTGGATGGGAACCGGTATATTCATGGTGGTAGGGTCGTAGGCAAAAGCTAAGGGGCCAGATGTGCATGACACTACAGGCTCGAGAGGTACGCATGCACATGCACATGCATATGCACATGCACTGTTTGATCGATGTGAAGTGGATGGGTGTGGAAGTTGGTGATGGTGTGCAGTGCTGCCGAGGTTGTGTGGTGAGGAGAGGACTCTGTGCAGTTGGAGCAGCAGGTGTGGCATTTGTGGAAGCCCAGCTTGCTCTTTCATGGTGAGATAAGTGATGGGCTTCCGGTTGTGGCTGTACGAATGTGGGAAATGTTTGTGCATCTTCCGACATCTGGAGCAGAGGATGTGGTAAACGGGAAAGTGTCAGTAACATGCACACTCTTTGTAGAGTAAGGGAATTGTTGTCTCGATAGATGCCTGGTATCTGGCAAGCCGTGGTGGTGTTCTGACATTTTTTTTTGGGAGCTAGGCCCATTTAATTTTATCAATGAACTCAACATATATACAAGTTAAAAATAAGTTTATATTTATATGGTTTTGTAAAATGTTCTCCTAAATGTTCATTATGTTTGATTTTCGAATAGTTCATTTTCTTGCCATATTTAATAATGCTATATTTTAACTGGTATGAAAAATTAGATAACTACAACTAATATATATAATTATTTATTTAACTACAATTGTAAGTACCTAATTAAGCTAAGCCTAGAGAAACCCTTTTCTATTAACTATTCAAATTAAACACAACAAATTACGCTAAAAATACAAGATTCTAATCTTATAACTAATGAAATAAACTAATGGCTAATAACAACAACTAATAAATTTAATTACTTATTTAACTACAATTTTAAACACCTAATTAAACTAAACCTAAAGAATCCCTATACTATTAACTATGCAAAATTAAACTACAATCCCAATTAAAATTATCCAATACTAAATTAACTGCAAAATTCTAATGTTGAAACAATTTCATAAAACGTAATAAAAATTCATAAATTTTACTGTACAGAAAGAAAGAAGAGGTGAAAGAAAAAGAAAGAAAAAAAATTCGGGGACATAGAAACGAGGCAAGTCTCATGGCAGGTTGATTTTGAGTTTTTGATTCTCAAGAAGAAGCAAGGATGCCATTTTGACACCATTTATGTTCAAAAAGATTGAGAGTTTCAACATCTTGTGAAGCAATGAAATGTTCTTCTTTGAGTTTGGAAATAACCTTGAATATGAATCTGATTTTCAAGTCATCTCTTTTGTTGTCAAAAATAATTTCATTTCTTGTTTTCCAAATGACTGAAAAAGCTGCATCTCTTAAAAAGTTTTGAACAGGTAAGTCAGGCTTATGTTCATAAAAACCAAGGATAACAAACTTACAAATGTTGTTTAGACTGAGGGTAGGGTTGATTTTCTTTACAAGTTTGAATACAAATTTCTAAAGTTTACTGACAGGGGTACAGTTGAAAAAAGCATGAAGGAAGTCTCATCATAGGAATTGCATCTTAGATAAAGGGACATGTCTGAATAATCTTTCATGGGTTGGCAGGCAAAGTTGTAAGAATTTCCACTGGATGTTTGCAGATTTTCTGTCATGATTTCTTTTAAATAAAGTTTTGAAGAGTCTTGGCCAATTAATAAACCCTATTTTTGTTCCCAAAAAACCCTAAATTTCTGAGCGACAACATTTTGCTCTTGCAGAGCATATTGTAGATTTACAATTCAGAGATAAAAAGAAAACATATTCATCTTTGGTATTTTTAATATAAAAGTCATCAGATCATTGCTGCACTCAGTTGTTATTTATTCTTTCCATTCAGGGGTAAATGTGATTTCAATTTGGAGTAGAAACTGTCTGAGAAACCAGAAGGGATTAATTCATTCAGGGCATTGGAAGGTAAGAATCCAGTTGTAAATTCATAAGAATTATCTCGTATTGTTGTAATGTTAGCTTTTATCCAAGCATTACTGGTATCAACATGTGTGTAGAAACTGTCAAATAGAGGTTCATTATAAATTCCTTCAATGTCTGTGGGATTTAGCCTAAGTTCTCAAAAGTTTGCTGCAAAACATTTAATGACATCTCGATAAAACTGTGGGACATGTTTCATTTCGATTGGACGTAAGCAACATTTGAATATTTTGGCACCAATGTTAAAGTTCTTATACTTATCAAAGTTCAAGGCGAACAGTGCTTTCCATTTGGAGTTGTTGTCATTTTAAAGATATTTTGAAATCCAAGATAATTTAATGGCATCAGCTTTCTTTTCAATATTAATAATGTTCAAACCTCCTAATTCGTATGGAAGTCTTGCTTGTGTACAATTAATAGGATCTTTTTTATTCTGATAAATAAAGTTCCAAAGTCTGTCATTGATTTTTTTTGAGAACCAACTGGGGAAGAGAAGATATGGCTGCAGTGTACCAGAAGACCGAACTGGCCAGCTGGATTCCAACCACAACCCTCCCCCTCAAGAAAAGATCACAAGAAAACCAAAGGTCTAAGGTTTTTAGGAATTTGTTAATAAGCGAGTCCCAAGTTTCTTTTTCTTTCAAAACAGAGCCATGGTAAACACCTAAAATTTTGAAAGCTTCTCTACCCCATTTCAAATCAAATGGATTGTCTGATCTGTTCTTATATCTGCCAAGCCAAATTCCATTACTTTTCCTTTGTTTATTTTAGCTCCTGACGCCATTTCAAAATCATGGACACAATCAAAAGTTGATTTGATGGACTGTTCAACTTGCAGAATAATTGTTGTGTCATCAGCATACTGGGTAATTTTTAACTCAACATTTTTAATTGTAATATCAGTAATGCCTTAGTTTTTTCTGACAAATGTTGCAAAAATTTCAGAAACTAGGATGTATAAAAGAGTGGATAGGGGACATCCCTGCCTCACTCCCCTACCAAGGGTGAATGGGGCAGAGATGTACCCATTTACTTAATAACAACTACTAGTATTATGATACAATGTTTTGAAATGATCTTTGAAATGAATTGTTGCCCAAAACCAAAGCCATCTAGGGTTTTGAAAAGGAAATTCCAGTTTACATGGTCAAAGGCTTTCATTTGATCTAAAGAAAAAAGGGCTGCAGGGAGATTTTCATTTTCAGCATAGTAAATAAAATCTCTTAATATATGTCCATTTGACAAAATTGATCTATTCGGGATACTGCTTGTTTGATCTTCAGAAACAATGATTGATAATACATTTCGTAAACGATTTGCAAGAGTTTTTGCGATTATCTTGTAGTCAACATTGAGTAAACTAATTGGTGTCCAATTACCTAGATCACTTTTGTCACCTTTCTTGTAAAGTGTTGAAATTAAGCTTACGCGTTGAGAGTGGGAAAGTTGTTGTAATTCAAAGCAGGTCAAATAGCAACTCTTGTGAAATGTTCCCCAATGATATTCCAGAAGGCTTTATAAAACGCTACTGGAATACCATTGAGGTCGGGTGCTTTTCATCCTAGAAAGGGCTGTGTAAAATTCATCTTTTGTTAGTTGGCCTTCACAACTGTCTCTGCCAATGTCAGAAAGTATCTTTTCTACTTTTGAAAGGAGCTCATCTTGCTTAGTAGTGTCTGTTGTTTTGTTTGCAAACAAGTCAAAGTAAAATTTTTTGACAGTTTCAAGCATATCTTTTGGATTTTTTACTATTTTTGCTGTTTTTGTCTTAACTGATTTCATAACTTGAGTGGCATGGCGTTTTTTCTCTAAATTACAAAAATATTTGGTGACCCTTTCACCGTCTTCTGTCCAGTGTGCTTTAGCTTTGACTTTTAAATTAAATGCTTCGTTTGTTTCAAGACCTTTTATTTTCTGGTTATACGTTGAACTAAATCTTTGAATGACTGTCTGCCTGTCTGTACGGCTTTTTTTGTCGCTTTACATAATTATTTATAGAGTTTTTACATTATCTTTTTGCGTTCACTGGATAGCTGTATGCAATATATTGTTTATTAATTTTTGCTATTTGTTTTTTAAGCTTTATCCCATCAGTCAAGCGGATTATGAAATTCATCAAATATGGAAATCCAAAACTGGAGAAAACCAGACATTGCAAGTGTATATTCTTCTTGTTGTAAGATGGACATGTTCATTTTCCATGATCCCTTTCCCCGCTTTATTTTATCAAAATCAAAAGACAGTAACAACTTTTGATGATCAGAGTGGGGAAAGGGAACAATTTCACATGTTGTAAAGTAATATATTGAAGCTTTTAATGTGTAAAATCTATCAAGTCTGCTGTATGTTCCGACAGGACTTTTGTAGGTAAATTGTTTGTCATCAGGGTGAAAGGTCCTCCAAATATCTTGTAAATCATGTTCATTAAGGGTTTCAATAAGGGGATTCTTGGATGTATCTATGTATGTTATATCCCTTCTTCTGTCTAAGTTGATATCAAGAACTGTATTGAAATCACCACCATAAATAATAAATTCAATATCTGGATAATTTTGGATTTTAGTATGAATTTCAGAAAAGTTATCTTTTCTTTTTTGTGTTTTATTACCTCCTGCAGGAGCATATAGATTTATTCAGAGAAACCGGTGATCTTCAATGGTCAAATCAGTGAATATGTAATGGCCCTCTTTGCAAATGTCATTAGAATGTATGGTTGGATTTAAATTCTCAAAAATAAGAGTGCTAACAACTGCAAAATTATTTGGGGAAATTGAGTGGATTTTATTCCTTTCCACCTATTATCACAAATAATAGAGTTTTTTGTGTTATGATTTAAGTGTGTTTCCTGCAAAAGTACAATACTTGGCTTATCATTCTTTAAATTATGGAAAATTGCCTCTGCCTTATTGTTGTCATTTAGACCATTGGCATTTATACTGACTATGGATGGCATCTTTAGCTAGGTTTTGGGAAACAATTCAATTCAAGTTAACTAATTTGCTATGCACAAATCCAATTATAAAGTAAAAATATTATGCAAATAGTTATTGATGGTGTGATAGCCTAAAATTAGTTTTTTTGTTTCTTCTTCTTCGTCTGTACTTTCTCTATGGATGCGCTCTTGGACGTTGGTTTCTGGGATGATGATGATGATGAAAGTGGTCTTTTGTGTTGTGTTGACATGGATGTGCTGTTTGGTGATGGTGCTGGTTGACTAAATTAGAATACTGATGTAATAACTGGGGATGTTGCTTGTGTGGTTGAATGTGAATAATTAAAAAGTGTTTGTGCAATTGAAAAAAGTGTTCGTGGAGTTGTGACATGTTTGGAAGGATGGATTGTGATTCAGATTGTTGTGTAGCCTGTGGAGATGCTGGAGAGGTTGGGATGATTTGATTGCCTTGCTCTGATAATAATGGTTGAATGGGTTGAGACGTGGTTGTTTTTGAAATGAGTGGAGGGCCCTTAGCCTCACTACCACTGTTTCCGTCAAACTGTGTTTGGTCAATGTCCTGGTCATTCGTCTTACTCTCATTCTCACTATGTTGTTGCTGCTGCTGCCTGTTGGAAAGCCTATACTTAGGCCCTGCAGGTCGATCCTGTAGTTCTGTCTCACTCTCACTCAGTCGTTGTTCCTGTTGCTGTGATTTGTGTAAGGGCCTAAGATTGCTCTTAGGCAAAGGCCTATCAAGTTCGCTGTCATAGTCTGACAGTATTACTGTACTACCGTCAAAGTTGTTGAGGTCACTGTTGTTGTCACTTTCCATGTCACTGTCCGATGTTTGTCAACCAACTGTATTGCGAGTCATAGGTCTTTCACCGTTTTGTCGAATTTCACAGTTGTAGAATTTGAAGTCTACGAATGTGTTTGGTACCTATTTTAGTACAAGAAGACATCATAATTATAGGCCCTTTATTTTGGTTCGGTTCAGGCTATGCATTCATTCATTTTCAACTTCTCATACTTCCTTCCGCTAAACTTTGCACAACTTTGCATTCCTATGATCACGAAATCACCTTTTTGCAGCAATCCCCCTTGTATTACACGGGTCATTCCTGCGCTACTCGTACTCCAATTGCACATTTCCTTATTTTTCCACCGAGGGGAAAATCACTTTCCTTATGACTGGACGAGATTTTTGGGATTTTCACAGAAGAACAATAGAATTTCCAGAAAATTATTAAAGGATTTTCAAAATAACAATAGCCTTTTTCAAAAAGTGGACGAGATTTTATGGAGTGATTTGCCCCTCGTTTTCAACTGTGCTGTGGGGTCGCGAGGCTGAACTTGAATAAAACAAAACCTTCTTCTTTATATTTTTATTCATCTCAAAAAACTTCAATATTTTAATTAATTTGTGTACCCAAAAAATTCTTAGTTTGTTATTACTTTTAATTTTCAATTTAAATTTTTTAACTTGTATCTTACTGTTTTGACCATGTATCAAATGATATAGTGTCATGAAAAAATTCAATCCTTTGTGTTGTGTCACAAGTTTACAGAAGTTCAAGTTCCTCGGCTTCCGGCTGCTTCCGGTAGGCGATCATGTTGTTTCGGTTATGCCATTTCATTGATTTTATTTACTCCAGTTCAAGATCTCTTGTTTACGCACATGTAAACGTTTGTTATCAAAATATCGTTGTTTTCCAATCCTAAAATTGTTGCACTCTTTGTGTTTTCGATTTTAAAATTTTTAAAGTAAATTTAGTGAAATTTTCAATTTCTTCGTTTTTCCTAATTAGTATTTGAAAATGACGATTCGATTTGGCAGGCATTAAGCTTATAAATCATTGTCATTTAATATTTATTTTTCGATCTTTTCTGACTCTTAGAACCCTCCGTTCCCGGTGATTCCCGCTCGTTCCCGGTGATTCCCGCTCTTTCCCGCCCGTTCCCGCTCGTTCCCGCCTGTTCCCGCTGATTCCCGGTCATTCCCGCTCGTTCCCCCTGATTCCCGGTCATTCCCGCTCGTTCCCACCCGTTCCCGCTGTAGTCTACCCCATCTTTATTAGTGAAGTCAATTGAAGTCCAAATTTTCTTATTGTGGTAAAAACATTTTTTAAAACTGTAACCTTTTTGGGACACCTTGTATAAAAATATATTCTAAAACCTTGTCTGAGAATGGTTGACATCCTTCATTACGTAAACTAGAGGTGTTTGGTTTTATTATTGTTGCTAAATTTGATTGTAATACATATTATTATAAAACTCGACCCAATCAATGTTAATAACTGCATTGCAGTGATAACAAGTGCACAAACATCTGGTTAGAAATAATTATAGGCTGTTTAATATCTGAAATTGGAGCACTTGAAATATGTTTTCCCAGACATAAAGAAAAAGAATAAGCATAATTCACTACCAGAAATAGATTTCTCTCAAAAAGCAATTTTCAATAGTTCAGATCCACAGGTTTAGATCAATGGCTTGTCAATGAGATTGATCCTTAAGAATTTTTTAACATGATATTTAAAGTTAAGTGTTTAAATCTATACCCAAACCCATGTACATGTTCTTCCTTTTCGAAAAATACTGCTCCTTTTCTAAGCTTCCTAAACACAAGACATGTGATGTGCTTCATTGATTGGGTCAGCTTAGTATGCATTGCGGACTGAGTACTACAAATATTGCAACCCACTAGCACGAACCCAAATCAGAAAATTACACTGAAAATTACTCCTCAATATACTCGAGCCTTGAAGTAAGATTTCTTAATTAAGAATTTATGTATTATTTAAAACGCGCTTTCATGGCTCTTTAACTAGTCGATACTAAATATTCAATAGCATTTCAAGCACTCTGGTTGTTCTTGACTTCGCAGGTTCTTGCTAGCGGGTTTTTAGGTATGTGTATGTATAACTCCACTTAAAGTTTATAGTATTGTTTTGTTAATATCTATTATTGTTTTTACAAAGTTTAAAAAAGTGTAGTGACACATTTAGTCAGCGATATTATTTTCTTCTCTTCGATCAATTCTACAGGTTCGGTAAATCATACCCTAGTACACTAAGGCGTCATCAGATATTGCGCAATAATGATTTCTGGTGCTAGCCTTAACACTGTCAACACTACCCTAAGCCGAAAATTTAAGAACGGACCATAAATATGTGTACTTAAACAGTTTAATGCACACATTCATGGCCCACTGTTAAATTTTAAGCTTAGGGTAGTGTTAAGGTCAGGATCAGAAATCATTATTGTGCAGCATCTGATGATGATGGCGTAGCGTACTAGGGTATGATATAGTATATCCCATTCTTCAGCACTTGTCTGAAATTGACACAAAGTATAATGTCACGAAGCCAGCTCGATTTCCCTTAGAAGCTCGATATAGAGGTTGAATGCCTGCTTGACATCAATGGGTGCTGACAGTGCTCTTCGATTCATCACAGTGAGCGCATACTCCTCAAACTCTTCACTGTAGTCCCTCACGTTCATTGCGGCATCATCATAAAATTCTTCAATCTCATCCAGATCAATATCCACTTTACAGTCTTCCACATCATACAGATGTGGCAAAAAATACATACAGTCTGGTCGCCCCCTTGGACCACTACTGTTTCCAAATTTGCTTCTAGATATGATATGCTGATTCCACGACTCAGCGACTTTGTGAAGCTCTTTTCTTAAAATACTCATGAAGCAAAAGCGTAAACACTCGACTTGCACAGGATCAGAGTCGTTAAACAAATCAAAATCACGCAGGTCTTTAAAAAAATTTCTCCACCACCCAGGACCATCCCTAATCAAATGAGACCAAAAAGCCTCAATTCTTTGATTAGAAGTTGATGTACCAATGGCAAAGCTGGCAAACCCAGCGTGATCGTGGGTAGAGCGAAAGTAGATATGCAATGCCTCAACAAGGCTGTTCTCTGTTCCGTCATCAGATCTCATCTTTCTTGGTGCTCCTCCAACTTGTTTTATTGCATCGAGGTACTATTTTCCTATTACATCCGGGTTTTTGTTTGTAGCACAGACTTCCAACCAAATAAGTCGTCTTGAAAAACATCGATGCAGGCGTGTATACTAAATCCAAATGGTTTGAGTTTGTCGTGGCCGTCAATATGCCAAGTGAAATTTGGCCCCTTTGAATGGTAAGCTCTTCTGTGAAGCCGCTTTTTTGTTCTGTCATTGACTCCTTCAGGATCTAGTTCACGCAAGCACTGCATGACCCTTGACCGTTTGACAATAAGTCCTTGACTTTTTAAACGTTTCCACATCTTACGATAGCCCACAACACACCCACTACCCACTAGTTCTTCCTGAATGGCAAGCTTTAACTCATCGGCGCTTACAACATGAACATGTGATGATGATCTTCTTCATAACTGCAGATCCTGCAACCGCCTCTTTAAGGTAGAAAGACTCAGCGTAACATCATGCAGGCTTAGGAATTCGATGATTTCCAGGTTAGTATATCCCTGGTTAAAATAGTTCTGAATGAGTTCATCTGTATTGCTTGTATCAGTGGCCTCCATGCATGGCGAATAGTTTGGTAATGGCATCGTGACAATCTGGTTTACTTGTGAGGTAGGCCACTCATCATGATCAGCATTTTGATACAGCAAAAAATGTATTTGGCGCCAAAATCCATACGATACAATCATCTCAAAAATAGCGGGAACTTATTTTGGAGAAAAAGCTAACTGAACTGTCAAAAAATAAAACTGAACTGTCAAAAAATAAAACTGAAACTGTCCAAAAAATAAAACTGAACTGTCAAAAATAAAACTGAACTGTCAAAAAATAAAACTGAACTGTCAAATATAAAACTGAACTGTCAAAAAATAAAACTGAACTGTGAGCCTTCTGGGCCATCGTAACGATGAATCTGTTTTTCAAGTGATCTCTCTTGTTGTCAAAAATAATATCATTTCTAGTTTTCCAAATAACAGAAAAAGCTGCATCTCTTAAAATATTTTCCACAGGTAAGTCGGGTTTATAGTCGTAAAAACCAAGGATAACAAACTTACAAATGTTGTTTAGATTGAGGGAAGGGTTGATTTTCTTTACAAGTTTGAATAGAAATTTCCAAAGTTTACTAACAGGGGTACAATTGAAAAAAGCATGAATTGAAGTTTCATCATAGGAATTGTATCTTTGACACACAGGGGTTTGAACAATGCTATGTCTATATAATCTTTCATAGGTAGGGACGCAAAGTTGAAGAAACTTCCACTGAATGTTGGCAGGTTTCTGTCATGATTTCCTTTAAATAAAGTTTTGAAGTGTTTTGGCCGAATGATAAACCCTATTTTTTGTTCCCAAAAAACCTTATATTTCTGAGCAATTACATTTTGATCTTTCAAGATGAGCATATTGTAGAGAGTTTTGCAAGTCAGAGATGAAAATAAAACATATTCATCTTTGGAATTTTTAATATAAAAGTCATCAGATAAACTTCTTTCATTGCTGCACTCAGTTGTTATTTTTTCTTTCCATTCAGGGGGTAGACGTGATTTCAATTTGGAGTAAAAATTGTCAGGGAAACCAGAAGGGATAAATTCATTCAGGGCATTGGAAAGTAAGAATCCAGTTGTAAATTCATAACAAATATCTCGTATTGTTGTAATGTTAGCTTGAATCAAAGCATTACTGGTATCAACGTGTGTGTAGAAATCGTCAAACAGGGGTCATTGTATATGGTTTCAATGTCCTAAGGTTTTAATCTAGCTTGAGAGCAATTGGAAGCAGAACATTTTATTACATCCCTGTGAAACTGGGGTACGTGTTTCATTTCAATCAAACGTAAATGGCATTTAAAAATTTTGGCACCAATGTTGAAATTCTTATGCTTATCAAAGTTCAAGGTGAACAGTGCTTTTCATTTAGAGTTATTATCATTTTGAAGATATTTTGAAATCCAAGATAATTTAATGGCATCAGCTTTCTTTTCAATATCAATAATGTTCAAACCTCTTAATTCGTATGGAAGTCTTGCTTGAGTACGTTTAATAGGATCTTTTTTGTTCTGATAAATGAACTTCCAAAGACTGTCATTGATTTTTTGAGAATCCATTAGGGAAGAGGATATATGGCTGCAGTGTACCAGAAGACCGAACTGGCCAGCTGGTTTGCAACCATAGCCCCCCCCCCCCCCTCAAGAAAGATCACGAGAAGTCCAAACGTCTAAAGTTTTACAGAATTTATTTATGCGATGATCCCAAGTTTCTTTTTCTTTCAAAATAGGGCCATGAAAGACACCAAGAATTTTTAATGCTTCCCTGCCCCATTTTATATTATATGGATTATTTGATCTGTTTTTGTATCTACCAAGCCAAATTCCATTACTTTTCCCTTTGTTTATTTTAGCTCCTGATGCCATTTCAAATCTTGGACACAATCAAAAGTAGATTTGAGGGACTGTTCACCTTGCATGAGTATTGTTGCGTCATCAGCATACTGGGTAATTTTAAATTCTACATTTTTAATTTTAATACCAGTAATGTCTTGGTTTTTTCTAATAGAGATCACAAAAATTTCAGGTACTAGGACATATAATAAGGGGCATAGGGGACATCCCTGCCTCACTCCCCTACCAAGGGTGAATGGGGCAGAGATGTAGTCATTTACTTTAACACAACTACTAATATTTTGATACAATGTTTTAATATATGAAATGAACCCTGGCCCAAAACCAAAGCTTTCTAGGGTTTTGAAAAGGAAATTCCAGTTTACAAGGTGAAAGGCTTTCATTTGATCTAAAGAAAAAAGGCTGCTGTGAGATTTTCATTTTCAGCATAGTAAATTTTACCTTGACACCCTTGATGCGGTGAAATTTATTTGACACCTGACGCGGTGAATATTAGTACCAGTTTAGCCTTGGAAAGACAAGACGCTAGAGTCCGGGAGGTTGTGGGATGCAATGGGAGCTAACCTCCCGGACTCTAGCAAAGTTCAGGAGGCTGCAAGTTAAAAGGCAGCTGAGTGGTATCTTGTCTTTCCAAGGCTAAACTGGTATTATTATTCACTGCGTCGGTGTCAAGGTAAAATCTTACCTGCATCAAGGGTGTCAAGGTAAAGCTCTCCGCATTGCGGGCGTCCAAGTTAAAAGCTAGTCTACTTGTAATGGTAAACACATAAGATAATTGATAAAAGGGTATTAAAATGTGGACAAAAAAAACATTATCATTATCATCATAATCATCATCATAGTTATCAGCACCATAATCATATTCATCATCATTATCATAATCATAATCATCTTCAGGTCATCGTCATCATCATCATCATCATGCCATCAAAATCATAGTAATATTCATCATCACCATCATAATCATCATAATCATCATTATCTGCATGTCATCAAAATCATCATCATCATTATCAATATAATATGAAAGCTGAAGGTCAAATATAAGCCAAGTTTTATAAAACAAAACCTTGGGTGGGATCGTGAATCAGTGAGTCGTGGAAGTTAAGGGTATCTCTGACTGTGTTCCATCCACTTGAAATCTAATGCAACGTTTCTATGCCCTGTCCACGCTCGAAAATCCTATTATTTTATTAACAGCCTTAATAAAAGTCAAACAGTTCGATTGTAAATGCTCAATGAATTTTTTTGCCACCAAAATTCCAGATCTACTGAGAATGGCTTTCGTGTCAACTTAAGGCGCAAAATTAATAGTATTACCTCTGCGTAAATTCGAAAATCCACCCCTATCTCATTGAGAGTTTAGTTTTAAATGTCCTTCATGAACAATAAATATCGCATTATATCAGAACAATTTTCATTTTGTGTGTTTGTGCTCTGAATTTTCAAAGGAACATTCAACATGAAACCCAAAAAATTTATGGTGTCTTAGTAGTGTTTCATATGCATTGAAACAGTAAAACTCAAAGTTTAGCATGGTGATTTATGGAAATAATCAAAGCAAGAACTCTTCTTGAAAACGGAAAGAATATGAGAAAAATTCCAAAGTGAATTACAGTCTCCTAGTGTCCTTTGACGTCCTTTGACCCCTGAAAACGTGAAACGTACTTACCAAAAACGCGAAAAGCACTCAAAACGAACCATAACTTGATGAAAAACACCCAAAACCACCCAGAAATGTCCAATTCACCTGAAATCATCTATTAAGTGGCAGAAAATCCTTGAGAAATCACCAGAAACTCTTATGTTCTTTGAAATTTCATTTTTAACTCTTAAAATTCTACTTTTGTCTTGGGACTTTTCTTGACATAAAAAGGTTTTACATCGCTGGAGTCGGAAAATCCTTTTTTGTTCACAACAGTACTGTAGTATTATATTTGAGCGTGAAGTAGAGAGATAAGACACAATCGCACGCTGCCAATAAATATACCGTTGGGAAAGGTATCCATTGTCTGGAAAACGTGTTTCATTTTGATATCTCAAAATATCTTGTAAGAAAGACTACATCACAACTAAATAGTAGTAATGTAATTGTGGAGGCTCTGTTACGACCAAAATGACCGTATTTGTATTTATGGTCGTGCGATAATAGTGCAAAAAGAAATTATCACGTCTCACTATTGTGCGATAGTTGCACACAGTTAAGATTTTATGTGGAATCCAGGCATTTAATGCCACAAGTCGTTGAATAAACCCCATGAGAGTTGCACGCAAAAGATTCAATGTACGTGTAGTGAAAAGAACATAATAGATATCCGCCATTAAAAAGGAAACTTTTTGAGGCCGAGAGAAAATAGAAATTTTAACTATCGTTCGCTTCTCAAAAGATTTCTAAAAATAGGGCATGCACTGCCTGGGCAGGAAGGGCTTCGGTCAAAAAAAGAATCACATTTCCAGGTGCCCCAGGACTGGAGCCTTTTTGTGCACAATCGAACAATGGGCCACAACAATTGGGCAACTCAGTTGCATATTAAGGAGTTTAGTAATGGAGATAAGATCTCTTTATATATGGCTGTTTGACAAAATTGATCTATCTGGGACACTGCATGTTTGATCGTCAGAAACAATGGCTGATAGTACATCTCGTAAACGATTGGCAAGAGTCTTTGCAATTATCTGGTAGTCAACATTGAGCAGACTAATTGGTCTCCAATTGCCTAGATCACTTTTGTCACCTTTCTTGTAAAGTGTTGAAATTAAGCTTATGCGTTGAGAGTTGGAAAGTTGTTGTAATTCAAAGCAGGTGTTAGCAACCCTTGTAAATGCCCCCAATGATATTCCAGAAGGTTTTATAAAACTCTACTGGAATACTATCGAGGCCTGGTGTTTTATTATTATTCATCTTAGAAAGTGCTGTGTATTATTCACCTTTTGTTACTTGGCCCTCACAAGAGTCTCTGTCAATGTCAGAAAGTTTGTTTTCTACTTTGAAAGGAGTTCATATTTGGTGAGTCTTCACCCTCTTCTGTCCAACACGCTTTCGCTTTGACTTTTAAATTGAATGCTTTGTTGGTTTCAAGGAATTTTATTTCTTTTGTGATACAGTCCACTAAATCTTTGAATGATTGTCTGTCTGTGGCTATTACTAAAAGCAGGAACGGGGAATATCAGCGGGAACGAGCGGCAATCACCGGGAACATGCGGTAACGCGCGGGAACGAGCGGGAATCAGCGGGAATCAGCGGGAACGGGCGGGAACGAGCGGGAATGACCGGGAATCAGGGGGAACGAGCGGGAACGAGCGGGAATCAGCGGGAACGGGTGGGAACGAGCGGGAATCACCGGGAACGGGGGGAATCAGCGGGATCGGAGGGTTCTAAGAGTCACAAAAGATCGAAAAATAAATATTAAATGACAATGATTTATAAGCTTAATGCCTGCCAAATCGAATCGTCATTTTCAAATACTAATTAGGAAAAAAGAAGAATTTGAAAATATCACTAAATTTACTATAAAATATCAAAATCGAAAACACAAAAAAAGGCAACAATTAGGATTGGAAAACAACGATATTTTGATAACAAACCTTTACATGTGCGTTAACACGAGATCTTGAAGTGGGAAGTGGAGTAAATGAAATCAATGAAATTGCATAACCGAAACAACATGATCGCCTACCGGAAGCAGCTGGAAGCCGAGTAACTTGAACTTCTGTAAACTTGTGACACAACACAAAGGTTTTTATTGATTCATGATATTTGCCTCAATTAAAGATATTCCAACTTGAGAACAAAAACATAGACTACCTATTTACCTAATGACAAATGAAAACAAAATCTTAGAAATTTTAGGACAATGGGTGATCGTAATTGAATTTAATATTTGGAATTTATTACGTAATTTATCTTTACATTATTGAGTTTTGTTGTGCAAAAAGTACACTTGTTTTCTTTTTTTCTATAAGAAACTTTGCTCTTGAAACATTTGGTAGCGTTTCTTATGTTAAATGAAAATCCCCAAAAAGAATATGGTTTGGGGGCTTTCGAACACTACAGTTCCTGAAGAAAGAATTACAACAGTACAGAAACGTAAAATCAGTAAAATGTTGTAGAATTTAGAATTTGAAGTCTACGAATGTGTTTGGTACCTATTTTAGTACAAGAAGACATCGTAATTATAAGCCCTTTCTTTTGGTTCGGTTCAGGCTATGCATTCATTCATTTTCAACTTCTCATACTTTCTTCCGCTAAACATGGCACAACTTTGCATTCCTATGATCACGAAATCACCTTTTTGCAGCAATCCCCCTTGTATTTCACCAGTATGACACAGGTCATTCCTGCGCTACTCGTACTCCAATTGCACATTTCCTTATTTTTCCACAGAGGGGCAAATCACTTTCCTTATAACTGGACGAGATTTTTGGGATTTTCACAAAAGAACAATAGAATTTTTTTTTCAATGCAAAACACAAGAAAAACAAGTTGCACAAAAACTAAAATAATTTTCATGAAGACAAGTAGTGGTTTCTTATTTGATTCCTACGAATAATTTACCACTACAAGACAAGCCAAGAAAAATTTAAAATATTTGGGTCTTCAGAGTTCTTAAATAGATCAATCCAATGCATAAATAAGGAAAGTCACAAGTAATTCATGCCAAATTTTCTGCACACAGGCTGATTTAACATTTGCCACTTTAAGTGTCTTTTGATTTGTAGTGACAAAACTAAAATCACATCTATAAAAGATATTCAAATATTTAAATAGATATTGTACATTTGGATACAGCTCTGAAAAAATAAACCTGCAGGAATATTTTTCTCTTTTTAACTGCTACTTTCTGGCAATGCAAGAGAAAGTTTTCAAATTATAAAACTTTTTGTCTACTTACATGGTTGAACTGATTGCTTTAATGGCATGCTCTGCAGATCCTCTGAAAAATTTATAAACATTAACTTTTAACATTACTTGATTTATTGTTATTACTTTACAGGGCTACAATGACTGCCTTCATTGGTACAACAAAAGTGGTAAAGATATCATTCTTATTATATACTTTTTGACAATGAAGCCTTTGCAAAACATACTGAACATGTTCACAACCCAAATATTGTTTAATTAGAAATGTTCAGTATGTTTGGCCAGCATGTTATTTAGACCTTTGGGGAATATTAGCTGTCATTTCAGGCCGGCCTTGCAATATTTATATCTTCACAAATATATGTATGAGTTTTGCCAAAGTCACATAACCAGATGTCTTATTTTGAAAGACAAATAAGCAAAATGAGCTTAATTAATATATTATTGAAATGCTGAAATAAATTACAAACAAAAAACATGGAAACTACAAAAAAGCCATCAAAATTACACAAATTGCCATCATGCAGATCTTAATTTGTAAAAAAAAACTGCTCTGAAATCCTGTAGATTATATTGCAAAACTGAATGAGAATTAATTGAGATTAACAATGATACCTTGCATAGATTGATCACGAAATAATGAAGTAATATAAACTACCTTTAATATTTTTTGTCTTTTCTTGTAGACGACTCTTTTGATGCCAATTTCTAAGCAGAAAATGCAACCAATGAAGATGCAACTTTGCATATAAAAAATTGCAGGAGAAACCAGGTTGCAATGTCTAGGAGGAAAGAACAAGTGGTCATTTGGGATGTGTGTTGGGGAAGGCTATGCAACCATTACAGCATTTCACCAAGATGGAATTCAGCTGGCAATAGACGACATCCTAAGCATCATTGTAACCCGTGGAGTGTCTTTTCATCATGTCCATCAAATTACATTAATAGGTAACAGCCATTTTTATTTCAAAAATGTTAAATAACCTTTTTTTAAAAATGATACGCTGAATCTTACAAAACCAAAACCTGCTACCCTGAATACTGCAATTGTTAAACTGAACAGGAATAAAATCTACAGAGAAAGGTACTTGTTGAACAAAAACGCATTGTACAAGTTAAACAAATGTCAAAATTGAAATACGGTAAGAAATAATAATTAGTATGTAAAAATAATTAAGTTAGAAGGCTTAAAGGGAGGCAAACATATTTTAAAATTTGTTTTAACTGTAGTGACAGAACTTAATCCAATCGTAGAAAATGTTGCTGATGACAATATTCAACACATACAAATGAGGGCAGCTGCACAAGGCACAAGATTCAATGGTAAATATCATATCAACCTTCACTGCTCGTCAATCTGCTTATATGTGCAATTATGTACAGAAGCATTACTAAACAGTAGAATCAGCAAGAGCTAGTCACCAAAAACTGTTACATGGTTTTGGGTGCTTCAGACATGCTTTGGTGGCTCTGACTAATTCCAACATGTAGAAATGCCAAATGTATAGCTATCCCTAGTTTCAATTCTTGGAGCCAACTTTATTTGAAGAAATGGACTCAGTTAAGCAAGAAATAAAAAAATCGCAAACCAGCAAATATATGTAGATTGTTTTGGACGTAAATAACTAAGAGAATCATAAATACAAAAAGAATGAATGGCTTTGGTAATTTTTTTCTTGACCAAGAATTGAAAAGACAGCAGAGAGACAAATCAATTGTGTGTTCCATTTTAAGGCACAGCTAACCAATCAAAAATTTTTGGTCAAAATTTATTTTTGGCTTCACAAGCAATGTCCGCCAATTTGTATTCTTAGCTGTATTTTGATCTACTTGTTGATTCATGAAACTGAAACAGTGAGATTAACTTTTGAAAATAGGACTTGAGCTTGGTTCTCAACAAAAACCAATATTTTCGAATTTAGACTTTTCATAACTTTTTGCAAGCTGTTTCATGCGTCAATTACCTTCTGTTTTATTTCAGAAAAGACGCAAAAATGAAAACATGATTGAGTGTGAAGCAAAAAAAAAATATGTAAGTTTTATATCATCACATAACGTATATGTATTTGCACCAGTTAGAAGTCTTCACATGTCATTTATACAGAGGGAACGGCTTTACCGATGTGAATGAGCTACGCTATCAAATGTTCTGTGCAAAAAAGGTGAGCTGGAGTCCCATCAACTTCCTCCGTGTAGACATGTTGAAGCCCATACTTCGCGCCAACTACCAAGCTTTTGTGTGGAAATCATGTTTAGCAGAGATTTACTAATGTGTGAACCCCGTCCTTACAACATGCCCCATTTTAAAAATGTCTATCATGCCAATTCTGCATAGTAGGATCATATACTTGATAAGAATCGTCATCATTGTTATTCCCGCCAAGTAGTACTAAAAACCTCTTCAGCAAATAGACTATAATGTGTTATTACTAAATAAAAAGCTTCCTTTGTCGTTATTATAGTTACCTACCAAGTTTCATCATTATATGATCTGTTATTGTTGAGTTACAAATAGTCAAGTCTTCTTGTACCAACTCCTGTTTGGTAGCAATTTCACAGAGACTGACTTCCATTGGAGAGGCTGAAAAATTTAGAACGCTACCACTGATCACATGCTATCAAGCATTTTCCAACTCTCTAGGTATATATCTTGCAAAAAATCGGTAGGAGCCTGATTCCCTGCTCATATCCTATTGGCAAACCCAACCTTTATATATACATATTCATATAAGAGCTTAACGTTTGTGACCTGACCTAGTTTTCAGTCAATATCATGTAGCATACACTTTGAAATACACTTTTAAAGTTGTTCTTAAAGTTCCCTCAAAGTTGCTTTTAAAATTTTGGACATTTGAGACCTATTGCTTCAAATTTTGCATCAAAAACCTGCCTATGATGCTGAATGAAGAGATTTTTCAATAAATTTTTGAGACTTTTGACCCAAAGCAACACTTTCTCCACTACATTCCGGTGTTCAACATTTCAAAGTTTCAATTTAATGTTCATTTAGGATCATTTAACTTTGCGTAACAAGTTGTCAGAGTCCTTGCTCTGCCTCTCTCTGCTTCTGAGTCCTTTCTAAATAAATTTCGCAAATTACTAATTAGTAATTTGCGAATTATTTTGGGAGCAACTGCAGAATACAGGGCCAGCCTATGTTAACCATTTACCTCAAATGCAAGAAGGCCAATAGCTTTCTTAGAGTGCAGTTACGGCACAAACCACAGAGTCTCAAGCCTACAAACGTGAAGCGCCAAGTTAGCGAAGAACAGTACTGACTGACGACATGTTATAACCAAGTGTGTTACAGCGCCGCGCGTCACCAGCACTCAAGCTTTTTCGGATGGACTCCTTGTGAATAACCTTCCTAACATGTTGCAAGAATATATTTTGGCCAGCCTACAGCCTACAGCCAACAACTCAAAGCACATGCACGGAAAAAAAGAAGCGCAACGTCACAGCCTTGCTAACATGTTGCAAGTATATATTTTGGCCAGCATACAGCCAACGACTCAAAGCGCATGCACGGAAAAAAAGAAGCGCAACGTCACAGCCTTGCAAACATGTTACAAGTATATATTTTAGCCAGCCTACAGCCTATAGCCAACTACTCAAAGTGCATGCACGGAAACTTGCACGGAAAGTCCATTTGAAAGGTGTTAGTGCTGTAGCCCTTTTGATAACCGGTTGATACTTGGGATTGCTTTCTTGCAACAATAAAACTATTCCATTTGAATGAAAGGTGTTATTGTGCTAGCTCTTTTATACTGTGGTGATACTGTGGGGATTGAAAAGATCCTTTTTTGGGTTTGAATTCTGGCCAACTTCTATCTGCCAGTACAAATAGGAAAATTGACCCTAAATGGAAATAGAGTTCAAGTTTCCATCCCCCAGTCTTCCCTGTCGCACCAAACCAGGTATAAGCTTTGAGATGCAATGCAAACAGATAGACAAACTTCTCTCAACCTAAAAATCTTTTGATGCATAAAGTTATATAATATTTCAAGTCCAATCATTGAAACCATTCTCTTCGCTATTGGCTTGTAGTGCATCTTTGTACAGAATGGCACAAAAGGCTTGCTAACTGTTCCACTGCATTATTTTCATTCAATGTTGTACTACTCTTCTTTGTTCTTATACAAACTAGAAAGTAAAATTTGTACACTATGCACACATTTTCAAAAGCTGTCATAACATTTCCAAGATAATTAGACACACGTTGTAAAAATATATCTTTGACACAATCTTGACCCCCGATCTGCCAGTACTATCCCAGGGGGGGGGGGGGGGCATTTGTCCACATTGAAAATGTTTCAATTCTATGTACAGTACAGCTCTATGATACACGTTTTTTTTATAAGAAAGTTTTTTCGCCAGTATTGAAATTTTCTTAGATATTTCATGTTTTAAGTACCAAAACTTTCTTGTGACTTTCTTAGCAAAAATTTTGGAATACAGTATTTCTAAGAATGCACAGTTTAAGGCACTGTATACATTGCACAAATACCATGTGTTTCAAAGAAAATCATCATTAGACTTGTTTAATAGGAAGAAGAGCGACTGAACAGAAGAGCGAAAGTAACACACAGAACATTAGGAGTGAAAGTATGAAACAGAACTTTCTTAAGTTTCAAGAATCCAGTATTGAACTTCCATAAACTTCTAAGATGTTGAGCACTACTTTCTTATAAACCACTTTCTTATAAAAAAAAACGTGTAGTGGTAATGCAAACTCTCTAAAATTGGAAATATTTTTCTCAAACCCAACATATATTTTCTTGCAAAAAATTCCAATTGCCTTGAACTTACTCAAGATCTTCTGAGAAAATCCCATGGCCATGACCCCATGAACTATGGTAGAACGGAGGCAACGCTCCAGTACAGTAGACCCCGCACGTGTGATAACACCCACTGTGAGGGTAATTTCTTCTGCACGCTAAAAATCAAAATTCTGGTTACAGACCGTCTGCAAATAAAACCCAGCCACCAACCTCTGGCCTCCCAGGCCATTTCGATATTTTTTGGTACCAATATCACGCAAAATGGCATAGGCCATTGCTAACAAAATTCGGACGGAGCGGCATTTTTATTTTATACGTGAAATCTAATTGAAAAGTCCTACGTTTAACAAGCAATATGATAAAGAGTTATTCATACCTCTCTACAGCAATTTTCCCAAAGCAATGTCGACAGAAAACAATTCAACATCACCGATTCTGAAAAAGGACCCAAAAATCCAGTGTCCCCAGCTTTTCAGTTTGAATCAGCAAGCACATCATCATTGGTGATTACAGTTTATGTGCAAAACTTTCAAATATAGTCCTTCTGTTGATCGGGGATACTTCTCTTTTCATCGAGTCGGTTCGGCTGCCATTCTTGTCCCCGTTCTTCTCCCTATTCTCAAAATGAAGTTCACACTGTCCGACATTACGAAGAGCCTACAACATTTGCAAAGGACAGGTAATTAACATCTCATTTTCTATTCTTTTTCTCAAAATCCATTGTCCACAAACAAATGCTTTCTGTTACAAATGACAATAGCTTGCTGCGTGGGCTGTAGGGGGCCCAACACAACTAGGCCCTGCATTCTGCAGTCGAGCCAACCTTTTGTTGAAATCTTCTAATAATAGAACTATTTGCTTGATGAATCTCGAGAATGGCTTCATGACACAGTATCTGACGCTGTTTACTCCTAGTTTTTATCATTAAGTGTACAATTCTGTTAGAATTTGGGATATATATTCTTTTGCAAAAATTTTGCGAAAATTGCGCAAAAGTTTTGCGAATCTTTTTTAAAAATTCCGCAAATTATCATAAGCCATTTAATGATCAACAAAAATAGTTAATCTTTTGTCTGATTTTTCGATTTCTTCGTAAAAATTTTCAAGTAGCTCAGTAATAAATCTACAATTCCCTGTTAAATTTTTTTTTAATGCGCTCAAACAATTCCAGTTGATTTGTTCCCGAGATCCACATAAGATTGGGATTTTCAATTATATTGTTATAATTATTTAACAGATTTACCACCCAAGTCGTTTTACCGCTTCCACTTACTCCAGATAGAATCAAAGAAAAAGGTGCTTTAAATCTCAAATCGTAAGTCATATTTATAACAAATTTTAAACATCTCCTTCAACAGGTAACATCTATTCATAACAAATTCTTAACATTAAACTATAACATCTAATTTTAAACATCTCATGAATAACAATTATCATTATAACAACGTACAGTCTAAACAAGTGCTGTGATCAAATTGTTTATTATTCTGCTCAATATTTGCAGCAGATACATCGATGTGAAGAGACTTGGATGAGATAATTCATCATGCAGATTTTCAACTTTGGATTTGATTGTTTGATTCAGTCAGCCATTATTCTTCTTCAGTTCATCAAACATTGATTTCTTGAACGATTCTTTCCCTTCAGCCAGCATGTCAGTGTTGACATAACTTATGTGAAATGATAGAAATCTGAAAGCATTATGAACCATGCAATCTTGCTTGTGATCAGTAGCATCAATTTTATAAGACCACATCTCTGTAGTTGCACACTTTTCACAATACTCTTTTGCCTTGAAAATACATATCAGGAGAACTTTACTATATGCTTATTCCACTTAAGCATCAATGTTTATTGGATCTTCTTCTTGTTTCTTTTTCTTCTTTTCGATCTGCTTGTCATCTCTCGCTGGTCTTTTGCGGGATGGTGGTGGAAGCATTATCAGTTCAGAAAGCTTTCCATGCAATGCTTTCAGCATTTCTTATTTTAGATTTATTTCTGTCTTTGATGGTTTCTCATTCTTCCACCTTTGGGTTCCAAGACAAAGCTTCACAGGGGAATTTTTCTCCATGTAGATTTTCAACTTGTCATCATTCTTCTGCAGATAGATTTCCAGCTTATCCTCATACGCTTCTTCTTTACTCAAAGCTTCAGTGTATAATGTTAGAAACTCTGTGAGCCTACCAAAATACTGCTTTGATTGAATGTGTACTTTGTTCTTCTCAAGCAGACTTTCAGCATCTTCTCCTTGAAATTGAAATCAATGGTTTAGGTTTTCATCAACTATTTCCAAATGACGAGACATTGCTGCATGAGAAAAACCCATTTATTTTACGGTCAATGCATCTTTAATCATATCTTACAGTACTAACAACCATTTGTTACAACCAGAATGAACAGCAAATGATGACTTGATTAGACATCTTTTTGACAATCCAAATTTGAAGGTTTCTAAAATTAAAAAGACATTTACCTCCAAATCTCTTTTTACGCTGTTTATTTCTACCCTGTCTCTTACGTTTACCCATCTTTAGTTACTAGGTGCATGTATTGTATTTATAAGAGATTTGAGATGACTTAGATATTCTTGTAAACTTTTGTCAGATTTTCTTAGAGCCTTAATATACTTTTCTTGATCTTCCCATATTATACATTTATTAGACAGGAAACAATACAAGAGTTTGGCCAGTCTAACATTACCATCTGGAAAAGGATGTATTTGTAAAAACTTTCGCAGAAATTCGTGAGGTTGAATATTTCTATCATCCAAGAGTTTAGCTAGTTCTTTTTCAATATTTCAATATCTTTTTCAATTTTCAATATAATAATCTCTTTTAGAGTTTCTGAAAACCTTCAAAAAACCTTGGAAGCAAAAGTTCTAGCCAATCAGGTTGCTGTAAGTTTTTAAGTAAAGTAAATCAGCCAATCAGATCTAGTCTTCTTCAGAATTTTCTAGAAAGCCTTTGAAAAAACCTTGGAAACAAAATTTCTAACCAATCAGATTGCTGTAAGATTTTAAGCATAGTCAATCAGCCAATCAGATCTAGCCCTCTTCAGAGTTTCTAGAAAGCCTCCGAAAAGCCTTTAAAAAGTTCTAGAAAGTTCTAACATACCACCAATCAGATCTCACCAGTCATAATTCAAAATAATTGCCTGTATATACTGTTAAAAAAATTTTGTATTCGATCACACTCTGAAGAAGCCCTGCTTGGCAGGCCTTAATATAAGCAAACTGAAAAAAACATAGTTGTATTTTGTGTCTTGCGCTGCGGTGTTTCTGCCTTACTGTATTCAATCAGATTATTCCGCATTTGTCCTGCTTTGGGGCTTTCCCATTTTTCTGAGACTTTCTCAAAAAGTTCTAGAATGTCTACGAAAAGTCTTTGAAAAGTTCTTGAAAATTCTACACAAAAAGTCCTCAAAAAATTTTTAGAAAGTTCTACGTTCTAACCATTAATAAACTCTGATAGTTATCAAATAGATGTAGGCAACTTGTAAATCATCAACTTCATTTCATAAATTGAATCAAACATTTCCTATAAACAACAATCGATTACCATGAAATATAACATAAAGCATTCAGGATCAATTAATAGTGTTTCACCCCATTCTCAGAGGGCTTTATCATTGATTTATTCTTTTATTTCTTCTATGAATGATGTAGCTATAGTCCTTCCATGATATTTCATTAAAAGATCAGCAACTTCTTCAATAGAAATCATCAACACAGCCTTTCTTCCCCAATTTCCTTCTTTATCCACAATTGGAGAAAGTCCACACACTAGGTTTTTGGCTTCTAGCTTTGAAAAGACTTGATGTTGTTCTACATGAGACTTAATTGAGTTATTAGAGCTAGCTCTTGCATATGCTAAAAGATTTTGCATCCAATGATAGTATGAGCTTCTGATTGGGATTGATTGTCTCTTGAAAGATACACCTCCTAAATTGCAACCTTCATAATTCCTCTCCAAAGAATATGCAGTTACATTTTTCCTGGTTAATTCCCGCTCCTTCTTCACAGCGTTGAATATGAAGTAGGCCAACAAAGTAGGCCAAGTATTTTTCAAGGCCGATGTTGTGATAGAGATGATTCAGTCAGAGTAAGTTTCAGAAGAACAACAGACAATTCTCCCTGAAATGGAAGCAGGGAAAAGATGAAGAGTAACAACCAAGCTGTAACTGTCGACTGTAAAAAATCTCTAACGGGTGATGAAATTGAGAAACTCTTTTAATTCAGAGGTACAAGAGTTAGTTGGTTATAAAAATGTTTAACTGCTAAGTTTTCTCCTCCCTTAACAATTGATTCTTAAATGTAGTATATATGTCTTACATTGCAATGCCAAACAGCGTCCCAAGCGTCCCCAAGGTCCCCATTCTATATCCTATGATAAATGTAGTATATATGTTTTACATTGCAATGCCATACAGCGTCACGAGCGTCACCAAGGTCCCCATTCTATATCCTATGATAAATGTAGTATATATGTTTTACATTGAAATGCCATACAGCCTCCGGCGCATCCCCAAGGTCCCCATTCTATATCCTATGATAAATGTAGTATATCCTATGATAAATGTAGTATATATGTTTTACATTGCAATGCCATACAGCGTTCGGAGCATCCCCAAGGTCCCCATTCTATATCCTATGATAAATGTAGTATATGTTTTACATTGCAATGCCATAGAGCGTCCCCAAGGTCCCCATTCTATATCCTATGATAAATGTAGTATATATGTCTTACATTGCAATGCCATACAGTGTCCTGAGCGTCCCCAAAGTCCCCATTCTATATGCTGTGATAAATGTAGTATATATGTTTTACATTGCAATGCCATACAGCATACCGGGGGTCCCCAAGGTCCCCATTCTATATCCTATGATAAATGTAGTATATATGTCTTACATTGCAATGCCATACAGCGTCCCGAGCATCCCCAAGGTCCCCATTCTATATCCTATGATAAATGTAGTTTATATGTTTGACATTGCAATGCCAAACAACGTCCCTAGCGTTCCGAAGGTCCCGGCAGCACTTATTTGTGCTCTACTCTTTTGCGTTTGGTCTTAGGAGAGAGTAAAACAATAAATCAAATAGTTTGGAGGAAAAAAATCATATTTCACATAGCAACACATTTCAAGTTACGCATATCAAAGGAATGAAATAAAATTAATCTAAAGTTCATTGCTGTCATTGAGTCATTTCTTTCTGTTCAGTGGTCCTTCCTTTTGTCTTCCGTCGTACAATTGTTGCAGTACCTGCAACAATTGCTGACCAACGATGAATGTAAGATTCATTCGAGATTTATGGTGCATACAGACGACCTGCTTTATGGATTTTAGTGTTGTGTACCATTTTTGGCTTTTAGGAGGGTTTTGTTTATACCCAGGCATTTCATATGGTACCTGCAATTGCCAGGACACTGAATAGAATTTATGTGAGAGCATCTATTATAATGTTGTTTGAACTTTACTTGAACTTAACAAATATAAAATAATTTCAAGCAATCTACTAAAAAGTGATACATCCATATTTGGGTGAACTCTGCCTGAATGGCGAAAAATATCTTCAAATATTCTGGAAATGGAAATCACATCCTCAGGGGTTCATTAAGGAAAGGGGGTTTGAGTATTTTGTATATTTGGGACCACCTCACTGGGTCAGCAAAGGTGCGAGGCTCGAAATTTTTCAATTAGTCAGTTGCCAATAATAGACTTATTACCTGAGTCCCAAATTAAAGTGAATAATCACTCCAAAGGATTGCTCCAACTGGTAGTTATCCTATTCCTATAAAAGTAAGAAATTTGTATCTCGCTAGATTTAGTGTAACTTACAGTTTTATTGCTGGCACAAGTTTCATGTTAGATTGATATTGGTGCTACATAGAACATCAGTTACACTATACTGCTGAGGTATTGTTTGTGTCCTTATTTTCCCTCTGTGATGGGTTGGAAATGCTGCAGCTGCACAAAACCACATTGCTGTAACTACATGGTGATTTTTGTATCCTCAGATAGACCTACTTACACTGTACACAAAAAATTCCATACTTAAGTAGAAAAATTCCATACTTAATCCCCACCTACAACAACATGCCAAAGTTTATTCTTGCATGTTGACCTTCATGCAATTTCCAAACTGGAGTGATTTGCACAACAATATAAATCCATTAGGAAAGTTAATATGTAACGACAGCTATTCAATATACAACTTGGGCTGGACAGTGTTGGTAGTAAAAAACCAAGGATGGTAAAAAATTTCATTTCTCCAAGTTTCATTTTCCAACTTTCATTTTCAAGTAGTAGTAGCTGAACACACCTGTTTTTATACATTCTTTTAATTTGTCTGAGAATCTGCTCAGTGGAATTTTGTGTCCTGAAAAATAGAAAAATCTCTCTTATTTATTTATTTTACTCATCCAGCTAGATACTTTATTCTGTTTTGGACTAAAGATTGTGATTACCTCTTAGTGAATCTGTTGTTTCGGGGTCACGTAACTTTTGCTGTAACCTTGTACAAGCAACATTATTTTTCTGGAAGTATGTTGATACTGAGATGGCATTTGCCAACCCACTGACTTCATGTTCCAGTTCCTTGGAAAGAAGAAGAGAATTCTAAGATTTTTACCTGCTGTTATTAATTGCTGGTCATAAGTTGTCATTGGAGGGAAAAAATGTGAAACATATTAGCCTACAAATACTTACAGATTTGTGGACATTTTCCAATTAATCAAATGCTTTTGTTTTTATAGATAGAGCATCTACCAACTGGTTTCTAGATCTGACTCTTACTCTAATCTGCCAGTTCAACCAGGTCAATGCCTTGGAAAAAGATGAGACATTAGTGATACATGGCATGCAGATTGAAATCTACGTACCTATGCTGGATTGAGCTTAAGTAAGGCGTTAAAGTATGAAACATTCAGCTGAAGACAGGAATGTCATGAAACCATTCACATATATTTAAATTGAGTAAAAGATTGCAACTTTGAATTAACTAGCTAGGAAGGAAAGATGTCTAATTCTTCATTTATTTTCAGTTTCTATGGCAACATGCTACTTGCCAGCCAGACCAACATGGTTAATAAATCAGCTTCCTTCACTTTCTGTGTTACAGCGACATTTGGAGTGCAAAATTCTACAAAACTATATTGATATTTGTAACTTTAGAATGGTAAAATTAACCTATTGTATCAACATCTACTGTCCATAGCTGGAAATAACAATTTTATCTCAGACCATCAAAGCAATGAGATGCATAATTGGTGTTGGATTTTGACTGAGATTCAATGAAATTTGTCGATATGCCACAAAAAGCTGAATAACAAGCTAGCCAACTAACTAACTAACTAACTAACTAACTAACTAACATACAAGCTATGCTTGCAACATAACTAACCAGCTTGCTAAGTAACTACCTAACTAAATAACAAACAAACAAACAGCCTCACTAACAATCTAATTTACTAACAAACTAACTAACTAACTAACTAACTAACTAACATACAAGCTATGATTGCAACGTAACTTACCAGCTTTTAAATAACTAACTAAATAACTAACTAACTAACAAACAACCTCGCTAACTATCTAATTTACTCACAAACTAACTACCCAGGTAACTAACTAACCAATTAACTAACTAACACTCTATCTGAATAGCTTAATAACACACAAGCTATGCTTGCAACCATACCAACCAGCTTGCTAAAATGCTATCAAACTAACTATTTAACTAACTAACAAAATCGCTATCTATCTAATTTACTCACAAATTAACTAACTTTGTAGCTAACTAACCAACTTAGTAACTAACTCTCTATCTGAGTAGCTAACTAACATACAAGCTATGTTTGCAACCTAACCATCCTTCTTGCTAACAAACAAACTAACTAACTATCGTTTTCCAGCTTATAATTATGAAATGAAAATGTTTTGTTCAGTGTGTTCAGTGTCACTTGTAACTCATCATTGACAACAAAATTTGGTAACCTATAGTTGTTTTCTTGTTATTATATTGTATATGTCCTTTTTTACGTTGCAAGACATACTGCAACAATTATCTCATTAAACTTGAAGGATACTTACACTGTTCTCTTCATTTGGCAGCTTGTTAAAAATTCCATCTTCAAGCCTTTCCATTAAGCTGCCCATTTCAAAGCTTTCCTTGGGCTGGCTACGCAAGCATACCATCAGATCTTCCACGATGTTTGCTGGTCGATGCAAGGAGAGTAATAGCAAACAATGAATTATAATAGAGTAATAGCAAACAAAATATTGAATCAGTACTTCTCATCCTTTGAAAAAGACTAAAGTTTCCATTTTATCAAGAGTAAGAAGAGAAGAGAAGAACACATCAAGGATACTTACACTGTTCTCTTCATTTGGCAGCTTGTTAAAAATTCCATCTTCAAGCCTTTCCATTAAGCTGCCCATTTCAAAGCTTTCCTTGGGCTGGCTACGCAAGCATACCATCAGATCTTCCACGATGTTTGCTGGTCGATGCAAGGAGAGTAATAGCAAACAATGAATTATAATAGAGTAATAGCAAACAAAATATTGAATCAGTACTTCTCATCCTTTGAAAAAGACTAAAGTTTCCATTTTATCAAGAGTAAGAAGAGAAGAGAAGAACACATCATCGCCTTTGTATAAATAACTAGTGCCATGCCATCACACCAGCGCTGCTGCTTTCTCTTGAGACATCGCATGAGGATCTCGCTTATCTTTCTCGGTGCAATCTTGAAATTTTTTAGAATGTGCAGATATTCGTGATGATTATCATCTGCTATGACTTACATGGTAGTTGTAGCACATCTCCTTCATATCATCCAACTGGACTTTGTCTTCAGTGGAAAGAGCTTTAAAGTCATAATCCAGCTGTATAATTCTAGACTTAAGAGTGTGGAAGTATATTATTTGTCATTAGAATCGCAGCAGTGACTGGCAAACTATAACCAAGATATTAATGTCCACTGTTTCTATTTGATAGCAAACCAACAATCTTGGACGCAATATTATGAGACATGCGAAAAAAAATCTGAGTACAATAAGAAATCCCTAACTTTGGCTGGACAATAACTGATTCAACCTCCTCCCTTCCATCAATGTTGAGTGATAATGAAACAATTCTACGGCATTTGATCAACATTGAGTGAGGGAAGTCTTTCAATCATTTACCATGTTTTAGTATAAACATGTCCATAAGGTGTCCTGAAATGGGTTGTTTTATATTTCTTTGGTATAGAAGCAGAGTTTTGATTGAGAGTGTTTCTTCGTAATGTTGCTGTAATTCTGTGAGTTTTCTTTTCATCAGAAGGATGTCTATAAGTAGGTTCCATTATAAAGAAAACAACGTGAACTTGTTTTATTTGCATGTGAGAATAGAAAAGGATGCAATTTTCAATTCCTGTATACCCACTGGTTGGGAGTGGCTTGATTGGATGATATTATTATACCACATCTCTTGGGGCTGCCCCTGCCACGACTTTCTAAGCCCTGTCTGCAACCTTCGTGGATGTGTAGCAGATTGTCTGCTATAGACTTATTGTCCATCACATCATTCAGATTCAGAATGAAGGAGCTTCTCGTGCAGCAGGAAAGAACCGATTTCCTAAAAGGTTGAAAATAAATAATATTGGTTTTCAATGAAGCCACATGTTAACTGGTAGTTACTTGCAAAACTGTTACTACACTCTCTTTTTATAAGAACACACTTTATAAGAACATTGAGAAAAGATTTGCCGAAAAAAAGAAAGAACAAGGTAAGAACATTTCCAGCCCCGCCTGAAACATACGAGGAAAGAAACTGTGTTTTTAGAAATTTTTATCTCATGTGAATACAACAAATTTTTGAAGTAACTTACTAAACAGTATATAGAAGATACGGCAAACTGTTACTTATTGTTCGTAGAGGCAATTTATTGTGTGCAGTTGTAGAGAAATCAATGTTGAAACAAGAACACCGTTAACAACATTCGAGCCTCAAATTATAAAAAATAAAGAACATCGAGCCTCGGAAAAAATTATCTGGTTGTTATAAAAAAGAGTGTAATGCAAGAAAACCAACGTCATTGCCTTAATGACGTATTTTTGTCAGATAGAAGTCTTTGTTGAATACTCTGTTTGATACTAATATCAATGTATTTCAATCAGAAATTCTCAGCTGTATGGCCCTGTATTACTGTATGTAACTAGTTGTAACTATTGTCATTTTTTTGCTTTGTAACCAAAATGCATCAGACTCGCGTGGAAGACCCTGTAGTTGTTGCATTTCCGGCTGAGAGAAGCAGGTCATGAGAAACTCTGTCTGCCCCCTGACCAAAATGGACGATATGTTGCGTCATAGTCTTTCCCACATTTTTGTCCGCAAACAAAAGAATCATATTGGCCTTTCCTTTGCAAAGAATGAAAGATAGAAAAATTAAGTTTTCTTACTTAAATACACTATATTGTAAAATGGAACTTGTATCGAAGGGTCTTTTACAATCGGAGTGTTATTAAACACTGCCTAGCCTCTATAATGTCATGTTATAGATATCTACTGTATACGTTGTATGACAAAATGTTATGGATATCTATATTGTTTCTTAAATGTTGAACAGAAGTATCTATTTATGCTTGAGCGGTGTATCACAATTTGCGATTGTAAACAGGTTTGCACAATCCTTGTATGCCATCAGCTTTCTGATCACGAAATTCAGCATAAACTGTATTACGTGGAAAAATGTAGCACAGTGTATAATGATGTTTAGCACTTGTAGTAATTATTTGCATGTTGTCGTGATTCAATTCATTAGTCCATATCAATCTTTTAATGCAGAAGATTATTGACAAAGCTGTATATCAAACTAAGTACACTGCTTTGTATGGACATGCATTTGTCATCTCTGTGTGGAAAGAGTAACAAGTGCCAACAACGCTAACAGAAGTGAGGACACATTTATATATGGATATAAATAAGGATTTAAAATGACTCACCGTTGCTTATTGGTTCAGAGTCGCTGTTTGCTAACTTTAGAAGTCTTGCCAGTGCAAAAGCCAATGTGGTCTGGATTACCCTTTCATTGACACCACAGTGCTTTGTATAGTCGATCAGCCTAGTCAAAAGGAATTTTCGATCCATGTTAATTTGATTCATAGCTGCATCCACGAACCGGTAGTACACGTATTTTTTATAAAAAAATAAAAAATCCTGCCAGGGCTTGAAAGTTTCTTAGTTCCCGGAAACACGGGAAACAAAAGAAACAATTTCACAGATTGAGGTGAAAAAATTTGTTTGGTAATCCTTTTCCAGTACTGGAGTTTCCCAAGTTGTTGGCCATTCCAAAGTTTGGGTTTCTTATAGAGAGTTTCTTATAAAACAAGATTCGTGGATCTGCTAACTTGATCGTTATATAATTCTAAATTTTCTCGCCTTACCTCTGGTTTATCTCAATGCAAATTTCTTTCATCAAGAGCTCTTTCGCAAAACTGACATGCATGTCCTTTAAGTCGTAGTCTTCGTCATGTAAAGACATTCATTTGGGTTCAGGAATTGCTTGTTCTAAATTTCGACCCTTAAAACCAGAAATTCATTTCAGTTCATTTCATTCATTTTAGGTAAATTCCCTTAATACAAAACAATATAATATTAAAAAATAAATAGCTTAGCAATTTTAACTGAAAAATATCATGCAGGGTTGGGATTTTTAAGTTGGAGAAGAGAGGAGTAGAGTGTGAAGTAGAGTGTTCAAAAGTTATTGCCCTTATAATCCTTTTCTGTAACAAAAACACTGGATGCATCTCAGAGGAAACTTTGCCACCAAATCAAGCATAATAACCCACCATAGTAGCGCTTATCCATCACAGTACGCCAAAAATACCACCACCCACCTCTAGCATAATAACCCACCACCTCAAGCATAATATACCACCACAGAAGTGCGTATAGATTCGCTAGGGTGAGCAATGAACTCACTTCTGGAGAAAGGAACCAATATCCTTTTCCCATGAAGCCAATGTGATGTGTCACACTGAAGTACTTGGGCTCCCCCTTGCTGATGTAATCGTCTTTCAAGAACATCAGATAGTCAGATAGGTCGCCTTTCCAAATAGAGACATTGATAATTATACCAGTACCATTAACTCTTTGAAGAACCTTGACAGATTTCCGAAACAGTCAAAACTGAGGCTTATTGTTCTGCAAAGACAAAAGAGCGGTTGAGGGTAATGGTACCATACACAGTTTTTGTAGCAAGAGCCATCATAACACAACTTTGGTCGACTTCCGTGAGTACCCTGAATCACAAAATCACATTGTGTTAATTGTGTTGGCTCGTTTGTTGGTTCATAAATTTTCGGTCCTTATACATGTAGGTTGCTTATAAAGTGGTTCTTTGTAAAAAAAAGCGTGTATCTCTTCTTGCAAACGCAAGCACACGCGGGAGAGAGTATTTCTACAGCGCATTTTAAACCCTGCGAACATCAAACAGAACATGAAATGGTAAAAGTCAGAATTTTACAAAATAGCTACTACTATTATCCACAAATAGGAACAAAAAGAACAGACAATTCTGTTTAAATAAAAACAAAACCATTCATTTACAAGGCACTGTCATTGTCACTGGTGTTATTAAGCTTTCGCCTTTTTATTTGGAGAGTAGGCATACCGAGCCATTCACGGGTATTGCAGCTCTCTTCCGAAGAGATAATTGGGAGTGTGGCCGACATTTCATTTCCCAACTCAGGCAGGTACTCGTTGTTTAGACACACCACACAACTTTCATCCTCCGACGCACTGTCTCCAGTTCTTTGCATTGGAATATCTTGGCTTCCAGGATTTGCTATAGTTGGGTTGCTGGCATAATCGTCGCTACCTAAAAGATTGTAAAGGGAAAGAATTCTTTATGCAGAATGTACTAGCAGTGAACATTTTGATTGACACCAATTGACACAAACGTGTTTGTCCCAAAAAATTTCTTGGACATTACCATTTGTCGATTATTGATTACTTTCATTTTCACTGTCTTCAGAAGTTGAATACTCATCATCAGCATCATCACAGCTGTTAGAAGGCAAAGGTTCCCTTTCCCCAGAAGTAGACCTTTCTTGCAATATTTCTTCCTCAGCTGAGCTTATCAAGGAAACATCCCATGATGCATTGTGCAATTCTACGCCTGTGTAATCAGATTCTTCACTGCACCGGTCCATTTTTAGTTGCAGCTTGGATTTGTGACAAGTTTACAAAGCGAGGATAGGACAAGTTTCGGTATGATTAACCATCAAATATAAAAATCTGAAGAAATATTGCTAAGCTACAACAGAGCAATTACATAATTGTCAGGGTATAGAACTTATTTTAGACATGAAAAGCATCCACCAATGTTTGTTCAATATTTCAGCCTGAAGTGTGATGCTATCCCTATTGAATACACATCTTGTCTTCAAACCCAGACGCATTATCCTTTATGCAAGGTCACCCTTTTTCATGTTTCCTGCACAATTTGTGCAATGGTTGAAAGCTGTAAAGCTGTACAAAGATGTGCGTCCCAATGTAGTATTGCTTGATTTTTGCAAAAAATTAGATAATCAAGCTCGACAGAAATTTATATTGATATACCTCTATCTGAAATGCTTTTCCTTACAATTTATATTAAGTTAGTAACGGAAATTATTTGTCTAGTAGAACTTTCCTTCTACATACTTTATCATTAGCGTCTGTCGATGTTTTGATTTTGCTAATTTCCTGGTTTTTGAAACATTTTAAAACAAGTACGCAGTACTCTTAATATGCATACTTTCTGAGGCTACTTTTCAAGTAGCTAGCTAGAATTGTAAGGCTAAATGCTTGTCAGACAGTTCAACAGTTAGATATTTAATTTCATTTTCAACTAAATGGGCATGTGCTATTCGCTTGACCCCAGTACACGTATTTTAAGAAACTTTTTATAAGAAACCCAGTGTCTGGAATGGCCAAATTTTTCAGAAACTCTAGTACTGGAAATTTTTTACGTCAGAAACTTGTCACCTCAGATAGCTAAAATTTTCTTTTATTTCCCTGTGTTTCATCTGCAATAGACCATTTCTGTGACAAGCAGAAGCAGGTGACCAGGAAACCCATATGCTTTCAAATAGGATCAAAAATGGGTTTGGAACATCATTCATATAGGGTTGCCAATATGGATAGTCAAGAGACTCTGAAGGAATTTCGAGCACTCAAAATATGAAAATTTTAAGAAACTTTCAGTACTAGAGCAATTGTTTAGTTTCTTATAAAAACAATATGTTTAGCACAGTATAGCAGCCAGACCAACACTCAAGAAAGATTTGTGCTTAATGAAAATGCATTGGAACAGTGTATTTTCACGTTATGACAATTTGCATACTCTTACGTGTCTGATTGCGGTCCCCCTCCGACTAATATATTTTAGAAAAATTCCCCCCCACCAACCCCGCTCCTATAAGGACATCGCACTTAATAAGATTTGCATTACTGGTGTCCATATTCTAGGTTTCTGTGACTTGCATGTGGTGTGCAAATGCACTTGTGTACTCTATTAACTTTTTAGAACTATGCATAAGTAGCTAGCTACTACAGGGCCCTTTCGCAGTGCCCTTCAGCAGTTTCCTGTCTACAAAGATTCAGTTCCCCCATTTGTTTGGACCCCCACTAGTCAGATCCTGCATGTGGTAGCAACCCTTCCACGCTACTAAGCTTCTTGATACAAAAAGATAGCACTTTGGTATTAAACTGGATTGCAAATTTGATAAACTGAAAACAAAGCTCAGGTGTGGTTTCCTTTAAAAAGAAAAGCATGTATTTTTCTTCTGGTACTTTATCCTTTCTTCTCATCAACATTCAATTAACGCAAATTTTTACCAATCTTGAAGCCAAATTATTTTGACAGCCTGACTCAAGTTGTAGCGACACTTGTTGTTTTTAGAATAACTCACTTTACAAGGCTTGATTTGCCAAAAAAATATAAACCTGGAATGTCCAGCCTGCAATGGAAAATAAGGAACAAGAAAATGTGTTTTAGAATTTTCACATCAAAATAAGTAAACGATTATGCTTTTCTATAATGTTTCTTATCGTAATATTTTCCGCTAATATTTCCCGCTATTACTGACAGTTATACTTACTACTATTAACAAACATATCTGCTCCACAGATACAACAGGTATTACATCTCTTTACAAATATCTGACAATGGCATAAAAGTTATTATAGTAGAATAAACTGTGAAAAAGGAAGCAGCTTCATACTGTATCTTATAGTAATGTTACACGCCCAAGGGGGGGTACCTAATATATTTTGTGTACTGGGGACGTGCCGCCTAAAAGGGTATAGTTTTTCATGATTTTGGTATAAACATGTGTATTAATTTTCTGAAAATTGGTATAAATATGGGTACTGGTTTCTCGATAATCAGTACAAACTTTATTAAAAACGGCCTTATTTTCGTTTGCTTTCACTTTTCTTGGTGAATTTTAATTCGGAGAAAGCTTATTACAGTGCATTTAAGCATATAAAGCAGTGTAGGAGTTCATATTTTTGCATATTTTTGGGTGTACATTTTCAGGAATTTCATATAAATCTGGATAGATATTTGGATACTTGGGTGGCACGAGGCTATCCATAACTTGGTCAAGTGACCCCCAGGGTGCCACCCAGGGGAGGCTTTCATTTCGGAAGTCTGTGAGGGAGTCTTTCTAGAGCAAGGGCTTATGAAATTATCAAACCTATTCAGGGTTTTATTCGTAGAAGTAGAAACAGATGTTAGAAATGAACTACATGTGTATTGAAGATTTTGACCTTAAATCACATGAAATTCAAAGTTAAATAGTTGTTATTTGTAGTTATAAGACATATGTTTGGATAAGAAACTCATAACCGCTTGATTTGCCTTTCATTTCGGGGATTTACTACTGAACTTTCGAAAGTTCAAAAAAGGGGGTCTTAATACTTATGAGGGGCTTATTTCAAATATTCACTTTAAAGAAGGAGACATACTAGAAGAGGGCTTTAATTTCTACCTACTTTTCAACCTACTCTTCTAGTTTCGTGAAATATGCTTATGCTTATAATCTTCCTACCCCAGTTGGGGTGCACTATGTATAATTTGGGTACTGAGGACGTGCCGCCCGGAACGGTACAGATAGACGGTCTTCATTTTACGATTTTTGTATAAGAGGGTGCCACTTTTCACGATTTTGGTCTCGATTTTGGTGTTTTGGTTTCAGGAATATTCCACCTAAAGTAGCCATCAAACCATCTTGCCAAATTAAATGGAAAATAGAGTCCGTCCAGTTCTCTGCTGCTTTGGCGGTTTCAGGAGCATGGAGGGGAACATCACACGATAAACTGTATGCAGATCCTGGCTTGGAGTCTTTAATTTCCCGAAGGTGGAGTAGCTGCCTTCCCTTGTTCTCTGAGAGCATGAAAATCTCAGCTCCTTTTATGCAAAGGAGCCAATACCGCAATTTGGGCAACTGAATTACTCCCTTCGCAATGATAATAATAATAACAATAATAACAAAACCTTCTTTGGAGTTGGTAATATAATATAATGGTTAAGAAAAACTAATTCAACTAATTATTTATCTACATACAGATTAGCTACATATTTAACTATTTAGATTGCAATTATAATAATTATGTGCTTCTAAACAGAAAAGAGTGTAACAAATTTTTGAAACTCTTTAAGACATAGAAAATAGAGCAGATAGGCCTATGACAATTCCATTTTTGACCATCCCATTTACGAATAAGTGTTTTGAATTCACTCAGAGATTACGTAGTTTTAGCTTGATCACTTAGAGTGTTCCAGAAGATACTCCCTTGAAACGATGATGATCTTATGCAAAATTTTAGCATTTTGGAGTTTACAGAACATTTTGGTGCGGAGATTGTAGGTTGTTTCTTTCCACATGAAAAATTCCCTCATATATTCTGCGTAAAGATTATTCATTGTTTTTTAGATTTGAGTCATGAGGGTTTGCAAAAATTCTCACATGAACCGTTTGAAGATACCCAATTTCTCCAGTAGTGTATCATATCATGATTCGTGAATGTGACAGAAAACTTTCAGTTAGCGTTTATGGGTAGCTTTTTGTGTTCGGTATGGGCGAAATCTCCCGAAGGCGCTAATCTTTTTATTTACTTTTTGCACATTTCTTTCCCATGTGTATCAAACTAGAGTTTTGCGTCAATATGAACTCCTAATACCTTGTTACAGTCAGTAGTTGAAATTTCACTGTCGTTTGTTTTAACCCTTCACTGGTTTATAGGAATGAATGATACATAATTCCAAAAAAATTGGACCAGGGGCGTGGTCGATTTTTCAATATTTTATCCCCCCCCCCAGAGGAAATTGCTTCCCCTTAACTGAAATGTGAGAGTGCCTTGCCCAATAGATAGTGCATTCAAAATGCTACAAGAGTGTTACTTACCTTCTTATACTGAAGCATGTAGCCTTAGGAGCACGTTTTTGTTTCTTTGCCTTTCATTTCAATCTCAATTAAGAGATCCTCTTGCTGGAGCTTTGATAGTTTTACGGCCAGTTTTGAAATAAATAGCCTTTCAGAGAATTTTTTAACTCAAATTTTGTTGTAGCTACGATTATAAAGACTTCTCTTAAAATGTTAATAGAAGTATACTTGAACTTACTCTACAGTTCATCCAAAACTGGCCGGTTTGCTTAATCAGATACGTAATATCAAGTTGTATCACGCAACACAGCTACAAAGTTGTTCTTTTCTATGTTTTCTTGTTGTTTTGTAGTTAGGTTTAGTTATTTTAGTATTGGTTTATTTTGATATTCGTAGTTGCATATTCTTTGTGAATATGGCTTCGAGGTAGTCATGATCTATTGCTCATTGGGGTATCGTCTTTGTAATATTGTAAGGCAGTTTGTCCGTGGTGTCTAAAGCAATTCTCTTGTTGTAAACTTTCATATTGAATATAAAAAAAGGCCTGCTAGAAATTTCTATTAAGCATCGTTCTTGTAGCATTATTATTAACATTGAGTAACATTAAGCTCAGATATGATTACATTAGCAATGACTCGAAAATTAGTCACAAAAATTGTATGTAAGAAGGGCAAACGTTAGTACAACTAAGATGTTCTAGAATGTTCAAAATTCACTATCTGAACACAAATGCAAAACATATGTTACGAATCTAAACTATCATCAGTTATAATGAACCTCATAAGGTCATCCCGCACAATTTTCTTACCAGTGTCTTTCTCAAGATCCACCCTTTGACTTTGAACGAACTTTATGTTGTTGTAGAAATCTTGCAAATAGTTGAAATAAATATTGGTTTTCAAAGATGATCGCAGCCTTTTCTTGTTCTCCTTGTTATTCAAGGACCCTTGATAACTTATTTTGATGGTGTTAGCTTGTGAGGCAAGGTTTACATCATGATAAGCACAAAAAGGAGACTTGTGAGGACAGGCTTTGGCATGGAACCTGTCACCCAGAATATACTTTTGAGCTTTTCCCGTCGATGGATGGGCATGCATGCTATCAGACTCTACCTGAGAGCTTGCTGAAGGCGCTTCTGACCCAAACTCTTGTTTCAGGATGTCAATGTCTGGTACATTGACATCCTGAAACATCAAGCAAAAGCTTCAAACTTTTTACACAGAAGAACAGAATGAACTAATAAATTATTTTCAGTAACATTGTACTACATGCATCATGAAGCTAGCTCAGTGGCACCAAAAAAACACGAGCGTACTGGGACCCACTGCCCCCTTGCCCTTGTCAACATTGCATAATTGATTTTTTTTCCTAATCTCCTATTGTTTCCCACATATTGTTTTGGCCCTGGTTTGTTGCTTCTGCTCCCCCGGCCTTGTTCTGATTGCGGCGCTCCTGAGCTGTCTCACACCGCAAATGCTCCATGTTTTCAAAGGACTTGCGTTTATCCAGCATCTAATATTTAAGCTGAGTTTAAACACGCTAGCAATTCAAGTCACATTGCTATCCTGAATCTATATATTCTTCAACATCGTGCCTACAACATACACAACAGTATGTACATACTGAGCTTGGTTGTTTTGATGCATCTGGTTTTGCAAAGCAACCATGGTACTCTCCCCAACATTCTTCGGCCAGGTCTGGTACACGGTTGTTGATATGGCTTACTAGTGTACAAGGAGTATCACAGACAAAGGTAACAGGTGGATACTTTAAGGATAACCAAAGGTCTGCAGCATCCCACACCGACTCTGTTAACATCAGGAACTTTGAAGCAACAGAACACTGTAAGATAACATATATCACTTCAGGAAGTTGTGGATCCTGTTATGATTACAATGTAAGTGAACAACTTTCATTCGGTTACCTATAGCTTCTGTACGGGTACTTACACTGTGTGGACTTACAATGTGGTAAAAACCGCCCGTATGTCCTGGAGATTTGGTGAAGGCCTGACAAGCCGATTTTCCTACCAGAATTGTTGCATAAAGTTGTTGTAATTAAGCTTTCAGCATACTCTACCAGCAATATAAACTACCCATTTAAGTTAGATGGAAAAGTTAATAGCATTTTGACAATAAAAAATAGTAAATAAAAAACTTTTGCCATGCTATGCATAGGCGAATACATTAAAAGACAAAATATCCTTAAGTTATGAAGTAGCTGTCTTTGAAATACTCTCTCCACTCCAACAATATATCGAGCCCAATAAGGACCTTGTTACAACAGTTAAAGAGACCTAAAATAATAATTCCGTGTAAGTGTTCATTCATTTACACCTGATATTTACTATATCTTTTTGTTTGATGTGAATACTTACTTTGCTTTAATAGAGATTCTGCCATGCTACTTGTTGGAACGCTATTACAGAATAACAAATTTTATGTTCGGCATTTATACTTATTCTGAATTGCCCACACCTGTTCAAATTCAGATGAGGGTGCTTTCATGCATTCTTATTTTCTTATGTTGCATTTCCTGGACGGAACACAAGAAATTTGAATTACATGCTTCTAATTTAATCAAGTTTTACTATCTCGGGGCTTCTATTATTTATTTTCTGAGCTTTTAAAGTTTACGATTTAAGGGCTTCGAAAGGGACCGAGTGGGCTAAAAAGTTTCACCAACTTATGACCGTTCAAAGTTCCCAATTTTTGGCGATCTAGTCCTTAAAAGAATTTGGGAACTTTGAAAGGTCATAAAATTAAGAACACAATCGCTATCAGACAGTGAAACTCTGTACGTAGACCAACTTCTGGACGATTTAGCTATACGATTTTGGCATCAAACGATATATGTTGTGATTTCGAAAAATTTCAATTCTGTCGGCCGGGGAATTTCATTGCAAATGAATCCATTAATACTAAATTGTAACATCCTTGGTGCCCACAACAATTGACCGCATCTCAACAAACGAGCATAATTTGATCAAATCGAGCATAATTTGATCATTTCGGCAAAAATTGAACATGTCTGACTTCCAGATTGTCTTTGTAAATCCAGTTAAATGGCTTTCCGTTTTTTGGATTGTTTTTCTGCATTGAATTATTGTACCTAATGCATAGCCAATAAATGATCGTCATGAAAATGAATTGTAAAATGGATCAATTCATGTTCTGCTTTCTCTCCCACCTACCCATCCATCCATCCATCCATTCATTCATTCATTCGTTATGCATCTCACTGTCAGGATCTAATTAGCGGGATGTCGGAAAAAAACGGGGGGGGGGGGATTGGAATTTGTTTGACAAGCTTTTTCAGGACATTGCTGAAACGCAGAGCGAGGGGCCCTATAGTACTTGTAGGCTAAGGAAATCCATAGTTCTAACCAACAAATAGAGTATACAAGTGAAATTTCACATCAAGAACGTTAGAGTAAGTTAAGCAAAAAAATATCAATATCAAGAGTCAGTTCATTAGCAAAAGACAAAGATGTTATCTGAGATAAAAATAGATTGAGCATACTTTATGTCACATTTATGGGTGTCGATTCCCTTTAAGGGAGCCGAAACTTGCAGCCCATTTGCTGCTATTTTCTGTTTCATCGAACTTCTATCAGATCAATTTGACTAAATAAAAATGTTTTAATAACAGCATCGTTTCTTTTGTAAAAGTCATGTGCACATTTCAGGGCATGTCAGTACCGTAAAGCTGGAAATAACAAGGGGGCCCTACCTCATTCTGAGGAACATAATACGCGAAGGCGCACCGGAGTCAATGAAGGGGGACAAATTTTCAGTATACTGCCTCCAGATTGCCTTGGATTGGCTGTTGAAAGTTTCCGAAAACTATGGCATGGTATCAGAAATGATTTGAACCTCGAAATACTGTGTAAAAAGGGGGTAAAAGGTTGCAAGGAAAATATTATATTTCCCACAAGAGCTTGTATGTTTCTGGAGAAAGATTGACAATAACACTTGGAGAATGAACAAAAATAATGAAGTGTTTTATGCTTAGGGCAACAAATCTAGGGGGCTGTGAACTCCAAGCACCCCAGCTCTCGAGATTTCCGCCATGTTCATCATACTATGTAGCTCAGTAACTAAAATGAGCTTGCAAGGAACAAGAATAGACAATGGAGAAATCCAGACAGACAGCATGCTTTTGGAAGAAGTAAGATAGCACTGATTCCCTGTTCTTATAGTAAAATTCGCTGAAGTTCTTGGGTTGTAGGACATTCTTTAATTTTCTTTTCAAAAAGTATTGATTAAAGAATAAAAAGCTCAAACAAATTAATTGAAATAATAGGTTTGGCAGATCATCCCATCCATTCAGTTCCATGTTACACAATATTGTTGACATTATCTGATTTCAATATTAAATTTAAATAGCATGGATCAATCAATAATGAGTTATGTAAGTTGCTATTTTGCTACAGTATTTCATTTCTCCAGGTATCAAGATAAATGCAACTTATGAGACACTGCTGACATCTGCGTTCTTTTATTTTCCTCTTACATTTTTTAAATAAGGCAAATAAGAAAGTGGTAAGAGAACAACACTGAAAAAGACAAGGTTTTGACTTCAAATTATATCCTTTTGTTGTCATTAAGTTAACCTACTATTTCAGTGCAGGGAATAATTTCAGAGACATTCTTTTCTTATCTTAGCAAATCAGATGAAATTTTGTACACATTATATGTTATATAAGGAATTTCGGAATTTGACCATTGCATACTTTGCACAGATGTTGCATAAGACAAGGCATTTATTTTTGTTTCAATCTTTTAGGCTAGATTTTTGTAACTCAGTACAAAACTTGTAAACAGGACCAACTGTGGTTGTCTTATTTTAAGTCCATGTTCATTCAGACACTAATGGCTCTGTTTTCTGTTCACATGAAGTGACTTGTGAATTATTCCTCAGCAGCCACACGGATCCTGACTTCTCAAAATATGCCTGCATGAAAGAAAAACCAATTTACTTACGTCAATGAGTGTAAGGAAAACATAACATCAATTCGCTAAAAACAATCCAATTTTATGGAGAAAATGAATTTGTTCATTCACTAACAGCTTCTAAAATAAAATTAATGGCATTGAGCACAGTCTAAAATCAGCAATATTCCATAAAAATAAAGTGCAATTTGCATTCTCACAAGATGCTTTTTATGTCCGAAGGACATATTAAAAGGGTGTTCGTCGTAATAGATTAATATATAGGCATATAGATGCTTTTTCCTGCCGAAAGCGTAACAAAAGATAAACCACAAATGCTAGGAAGTAAACTTTGAAGTCGCCGCAAGTGTTGTCATTAGTGGGCCTCATTAACAAAATGCAATTGCTTGCCAAAAACATCAATTAGTATAAACTGTTAGTGTAGCACAGTGGAATAATGCGCTTGTTTCTTGCGCTAAGGATGGTGAGCTCGAGCCACGATGCAGGAAACTAAAAATTTGACACCAAGATTTTCTTGCAAAAAAGCCGGCTCAGTCGGGCTTCAAAAAAAGGTTTGACTACAATATTGCAAAATGTTGCTAAAATCTAATTTGATATGATTTTTATTTTGAAATATTTTCATACAATTGTTGATTGGGTTGTTATTCTCAGAGGTTTCTAGAAGTCCTCTTACATGTAAGATATTTTCGTGTGAAGAGAGGAGAAGATTGTGGCGCAGTAGAAATTGTTGTCAAGTTAGACAAAAGAAATTTTTTCAAAACAGTTTGCGGCTTCGAGAATCATCTGAGAATAAATGGTTCAAAGTTGGCAATCAATTCTTCGAAGTGCCACTAATTATCGAATATAGTCATCTGCATAGTATGCGAATTCTTATGATAGCTCTTGGAGTTTCTAGAATTAAATTCATCATTTGAAGCGAAGATTACAGGTTTCGGTGCACTGAAGGAAGTTATTTGTTACACAGTTTATCCTATGAGTTCAAATTTATTAGTGCATATACGTTACTAGAGGTTTTCTATTTTCGATTCAAAGTTTTGGGATTCTTCCAGGAAAGATTCATCTGATCACATTGTCAACAATCGCATCATCATCATAATGGATCATTATCATCATCACCATCATCATCACAATCACCAATCATTGTCTTCAACATGATCATCATTGTGAAGAAGATGACGATCATGTTGAAGACAATGATGATCATGTTGAAGACGTTGTTGTCGTTGTCGAGCATCATATTCATCATCATGATCGTCTTAAGCATAATCATTATGGTCATTATCATCCTCTTCAAAGTCATCACCATCTTCAGTTGCTTTTTCTTGTTCAGTTTCAATTCATAACCATCATATTTTAATTGTTTATCTTTCAAATTGTAAATAATTTTAAAATTTGTACATCCCGTTTCACTACATTGAGGGGCATAAGGTAAAAAATTTCAATTGCAATATAGTTTGTTTTTTATGTATACATAGAAAGTCCGTCTCTGTAGATCTGTGTTGTAGACAAAATTCAGTTTCAGTATCATATGTATTTTGAATTCCAGTACACATATTTATACATACAATATACATTCATACATATACCATAATTCATTGCAGACAACTTTACAGAATACAAAATTATGACAAAAAATATTGCAACATCTCAGATTAATAGACCTGAACAAAGTCGCAATAATGAAAAAATATATGAGCAAGTGTATGCCATGCCATGATGGCACATAACAGCAATAACTTTCTAAGACATTAGCTGAATAGTAGAATATATTTCTGTTTCAAGATATTGATTATGTTGGTAGAATACTATCAGAGGACATAAATAATTGACGATTGAGTTTAATTTGTATATTTTGGCCTAAAATGAAATGCAATGAATGAATAAAATAACTTCCTCCGTGATGCTTTATCAACAGATGATAACATCAGACAGTTGCAAAAAGTGGGATTATTCCTGTCTTGCTAGAGTTACAGTATCGGTCCGTCTGAAAACGAGTTTTAGCTACATTGCTTGCTATTTTGCTACTTTCTAAAGTGTTCTACGTTTTAGCTACATTGCTTGCTATTTTGCTACTTTCTAAAGTGTTCTACAAGTGGTCTTGATTCAGACTAGATTATCTTACTCGTATTAATAATAAACAGGTTGGCCTACCATAACTTCGATGCACATGGACGAGATCTTAGTTTAGATAGACAAGACGGTGTAGATTGCGTAGATCTACCTTGCTTGGCCTTTCCTGTTATGGAGGCAAGTGGAGAAGCATATGTTCCCTTTTGCAGACACTTCTTTCTCTGTGACTTTAAAATAATACAGAACTTTCTTTGAAATAAAAACGAAGCTCGGTTTCTAAAACGACAGAGCATGGAGAGGAGCTGCCGAGGTTTGTTTTTGTGTTTTGCTCCAATGTCACCCTGTGATCTTATGAAGCACAGAAACAATTGCCCTCTTAGACCAATCGCTGCCCGGAAATCAACAGTGATTCCCTTGAAGGCTTCATAGAGGACCACTTTATCCCCTGCCAAAACTGCTTCAAATTTCACAATTCTGTTTTACATCTATCCCAGTCTGTTCTAGTTCCTTATTCTTTTCGTATAGCAGCAAACTTTCCTCTTCCCACTCTTATGCCAGGGCAACTCCGTTCCTCTGTGCAGCTTATCATTGCTTTCTGCTTCATCTAGTTTCTCACAACACTTCAGTAGCAAGTTGTATAAAAGCAAAATTATACCAAGTAGTATATGTAAAACAGGCGGCACAATACATCCAAGGTCTTTGATGGGAAAAAGCATCTTGTCTATGACACTACAGTGATATTTTCCATTCTCGCGATGGTTTCCATTATTCCTATCATCACAAAAGTTTTTGTGGTAGTTTAAATGGTAATGTTCCATGGTTCGTAGCTCAATATCACAGTTTTCGAGATTATGTCATCGGCTCCCATGGTTGCACAAGTGATCCAATGTTACTAAATCTGTGCAACTTTGGTACGTTGCTGCTGATCCTTAGTGACCAAGCATGTCATCTAGAAAGTGAAGGTCTGCATCCAAAAAGATACGTATGCTGCGCCCTGCAATTTTGAATCCCTGCTCTTGAAGTTCAGTGATGGGTTCACGATAAACATGGAACACTTTCCACATGTTTTCCACTATGTCTGCACCTTTGAACAAGCAAACCATGTGCACAATGTCCATAGAAGCAGAAGACGTACTGTTAATCATTTCCACGTGAAATTTCATGTTTCCTCCACCCTTACCACCAGCAAATAACAGCCACAGTTTGTTATCAAACAGAGCTGGATCTAGTTCCCTGGTAAACCTTGTAATATCGATTCGATAAACAGCTTCAAATCATTCACCGGAATGAACGGTAGCATTGTGGTGTTCTCTTCTGTTGCGGTTTGCTTTAATGCCATCACGATTACACCACTCTCTACGGTTGATTTACTCACTTGCTCTGTGCGCCTGCATTCAGCTTCTCGCATCTTTCTTTCAGATGGCCAAAAATTGCATCCAGATTTCTCTAAACAGCAATGCCAATCGTGAATCTTGTTCATTGACAATCTTGCTATCAGTAATTGTTTCTCGCTATTGAGACCAATATTTTCTCCAGAAATTTCAACAAGGACATCAAATGATAATTTGGCTCTTTCCTAAAGTGCTCTGTTTGTTATGGTGGAAATGGGTTGGTTTGAGGAAATCCGAGCATAGACACTGACCTTGCCACTGCTTAACTGCCTGTGATCACTTGAAGAACCATAATAGTTTATACCGTGTAGAATGTCATTATTCTCAGTGGTACCAACAACAGATATGAAAGCTTTTCCTACATCTTCGATTTCAGTTCCAACGCTTTTCTCAGCTGTAACTTTGCTTGCTGTTGCTCTGTAATCTTTGTCCCTTTTCTTCACTTCTCGAAACAGAGCACTCTTCACCCCTCCCAAATGTTTTTGATATGAATGGACTTTTTTCTCGAGCCCGGTGTTCTGATCTTCTGCTTGCTTTATTTTTAATTCTGAAAGCTCTGCAATCTGTTTCATGTCAGAATGTTGGCTCTATAAAATTCTCGCAACTTCTTGAGCAATAAGTCGAGTGATGATACTCTTTTGCCAAGAGTAGCTTCGTTCGGCAAAACATATCCCTCGTCAGGGAGAAGATGTGACAATATGTTGCGAATTTCTCCCATTGGAAATCGTTTATGAAGCTCTAACAGAAGACCATTTTTGAGAACATCGAAATCTTGAACTCTACTTATCAAGAAAAAGTCGTTAAGGCAATCTTCTGTAAGACCTGTGAGAGATAAATAATGTTCTCCCATCCTCAAAACGGTTAGAACAGCAAAAAAGCAGTAAAAAAAATTTGGCCGCTGTGGGGTAGCACCCGGTCTCAAGTCAGGAGCTCAGCTAGTAAAATGCTTTGCGCTTCAAGAGCAAACAAGTTCCAACGACAATTATAGTTGTGATCAATAGAACAAGGCCCTGAGAAGAAGAATTCTATGGTTTGCCAGCTCTATTGTCTCTCAGCAAAAAGCTGTGGTCACGCAAAGGTTTGCTGACGTAGTTTTTCAAATACTTACGTTGCCTGGCAACAGAACAAAGCTTGCAAACCCTCGACTTGATGTAGCCTCATAACCGATTTAATTTATGCGGAAAGAATAAATAATTAGCTCTAACAGCCTGAGAGCGATGACTGAAAAACTGACGAGTAGTTTAGGCCAGATTTGGGCTTCCCGCTGAAAAAGTGGAGAAAACATCACAAAGAACGATATTTGCCAAAAAGATGGAGAGAAAATGACATGTTATTCTAACATAATTCGAAAGTAAAAGGTTTGCAGAGAAGAAACAAAATAAATCAATATTATTTGGTATCACTAAACTATTCGTTTAAGAGTTCTAAAATAATTTCAAAATTAATGTGAGTGGCACGACGCCCTGTTGCAATAAAAAATCCACAAGACTTCACTTCCTTGTTACTGCGAGACCCCCGTGATTACAGATGCTAGAAAGATGACGTTTTGAGCAATGTCATATTTGTCTGAGATTTCATTGGTTGAAAACACTTGTGACGAAGAAAGTCAGACTTGCCACGCTTGTCAGCCCTGCCACACTACATATGTATACAGTACGTATACCATACGAAGTGGGTGGATGGGGGTAGATCTAGGTGGGTGTGCAATGCTCCTGAGAAGGTGTGGTGAGGACTCTGGGCAGTGGCAACAGCAGGCGTGGCATTCGTGGAAGCCCAGTTGGCTCTTCAATAGTGTTGCAAAGGACGAGCTTCCAGTTTCGGCTGTACGAATGTGGGAAATGTTGGTGCATCTTCCAGCATCTGGAGCGGAAGATGTGGAGAACGGCAAACCGTCGGTAACATACAAACTCTTTGTAGAGTAAGGGAATTTTTGTGTTGAGAGATGCCTAGTATCTGGCAAGTTATGTTGGTGTGCTGACATGTATGCAGAATTTGACATTTGTACTATTGGAAAGGGACTAGTGTGACACAGGTCCCCACTACCAGAAATTGTACGGTCAAGCTACCAATGTTTGTATTAATCGCAGGGGTCACCCAAACCGAACTGTAATGAAAAGGCCTCGCCCTGGAAGAATCTCCTTGTTGATCAATTTTTTTTGAGTTAGGCACATGACTACGCCCGTTTAATTTTAGCAAACACAACATATTTACAATTTCAAATATTTTAATTAAAGATATTTAAAATTGTTCACTTTGAATTTTCAAATATAGTGTTCGTCAATATTATTTAAAAATGTTCATCTGTTATTATGATTATCTTCTAAATTAAATTATTCTAAACAAAAGCTACAGTATACTAATTAAATTTTACCTAATTAAAATAACAACAAATAATTAAACAGACAACTAATATCTACCAAAATTCCCAAAACCACGACTACAATTCCAAACATTATTATAATAAATTTAACTACAGCTAATTTAGTTAACTAAAATTTGAATAACGTAATAAAGTAATTAAACCAACCCAAAGAAACCCAAAATTCTAATGTTAAACCAATTCTAATGTTAAACTACAACTAATGAAATACAAACTAAACTAGAATTGAAATTACCTTATTCTTATTTAAAACTAAAAAATTCAAATGCTAAAACAAAACGGATGCAACAAAAAAAAAAGAAAAAAGAAATAAAAGGAAAAAAAGGAAATTGGGGGATATGGAAACGAGGCAAACTTCATGGGATGTTGATTTTGAGTTTTTGATTCTCAAAGCAAAGCGAGGACGCCATTTTGACACCATTTTTGTTTAAAAAGATTGAGAGTTTAGACATATAAGCAATGAAATGTTCTTCTTTGAGCTTGGAAATAGCCTTGTAGATTAGTCTGTTTTTCAAGTCATCTCTTTTGTTGTCAAAAATAATTTCATTTCTTGTTTTCCAGATGACTGAAAAAGCGGCATCACGAAGAAAATTCTCAACAGGTAAGTCGGATGGCTTCTGATCAAAATGGCTGTGAAGGCATGTTTCTCAAAGAACAGAGAAAAAGAGAAAACGACAGCCTTTTCGAATCCTGAAGAAGCTTTAAATGCTTTCTTTGATGATGATGATGATGAGAGTGAAGATTCTAATAAGTATTTAGACTCGGGTAATTCTGAAACAGACAAAGATTTTGAAGCTGAAGTCTGTGCTCCTTTTCCTTACTCACAAGCCATGTTGCATATCCCAGATCCCTGTGAGCTTGAATCAGTGCTGCATAGTGATCTAAGTTGATATCATAATAACTGAATATCTTTCTCTTCGGAAACAAATTTCTATATATTTTTTTTGCCACACAGTCTATATTTCGAGGGGAAAAGAGTTTTTTTAGCATTATAGATGAAGTGAAAACTTAGGCCCTTTGTTTACATCAGAAATCAGTTGATTTTCATTTTCCAAAATTTACCATTCATTCAACGGCTCATGCTGTTAGAGCTAATGTTGGTAGTAACTATAGTATATTTATATGTTTTTATATATATTTATAGGTAGTATATATTTCGTATTATCATTTCTAGGAGGACATTCGAAACGATGGAGAATCTGGTGCTGAAAACAATGACAATTTTAGTGAGCCAGAAAGTGATGAAGACAACAATAACAATTTTAGTGAGCCACTGCACCTGCAACAAAAGGTTCTTTCTACAAGCAAGGCAGTCAACTACTGGAGTCTTTTGGAAAGACGGTGATAAAGACCACTTTGTCAAAAAAAACAAGCAAGGGGCAAAGCCAGTGAAGAGAAATTTGAAACAAGGTGTTACTAAAAAACAAGGGCTTCGGAAAAAAAAATATGTTAGTAAGAAACGGGATGGAGATCCCGAATGGCATGATCTAAACACACCATTCGTGAACCCAAACAGTTCTATTCAATTTCATGCATTTGTTGGAATAAAGAGGAGAGGTATGGTGGCCTAAACCTGCCACACTGATTTTTTGTAGAGATACAAAGGAAATGTAGAAGTCAGAGCATGGTGAGTTAGTTTATTATTGCAATTAAAAAAGAACTGATGCATGCATACCTAAAAAATTTGACTAAATGAATTATTGCTCATCTAATCAATGCTATCTATATACCTCTATGAAATCTATTCATATTTGTTCATTGCAGGTGTCAATGTGGAAAGTGCAGCATCGAGCACCTTGTTGGTGCTCTCGGGTATCGTTGCTGTGCCAAGGTAAATGAGGCACAGGGCAAGCTTGTATTTGACGGCAGCATTGAACGCATCTCATGCATCACAGATCATGATGATTTCATTGCTATGTCAAATACAGCTGTGCTTCAACATGTTGGCCCATTGCTGAAGGACAGGAGAGGGAGGAAATACCGACGTACGGCAGGAATAACTGAGTAAGTAAATCTTGTTATTCAAACTTATATTTTGTATGGATTATAGCTAGTTAAATTATTATATGCTCAAGGTAACAGATCTGATGATTGTAATATTTGAAGAGAGGCTACCACAACTAAATAACATTACAACAAATTATAAAATTTAAAAGTTGTCTGCTCTGGTTGACAGGTACTTAAGAGCTGTTGCATATCGGTGGCTAGCCCGATGGATATTTGGCTACATGGGCTGGGATAACACAAGGCCACTTCCAGCCTGAATCTACCACTACATCTGTCAAAACTTTGCTAGCATGTAAGCAACGGGATATAAGGATGCAGAAAATAGACCTTGAAAGGTATGCTATCTGTTCCCATTTGTTAAGTATTCTTTAATATATTATTTGTTGTAAGGGAGCGGTCATTATTTATGACCGGGGTTGGGCCCGAAGAGAAATGATTTTTACCTTACAAATTTTTCCTACCCAACATATTTAGACCACTGTTTTTTAAATAACCAACCAAAACAATGGCACAATTTTATTTTACCCAACTCTAGAATATTTTGATCACCCTATAAACGATTTAACCATGCAATTAAAGTCCCATGAAGCTATTGGCCCTTCTTTATCAGTCATGCTAATTAAAATAACACTTTGAATACAAGTTGTGATGTATGACTACATGTTGTGAACACGTTAAACTTTTCATTGAGTATAAAATAGAAAACTGGTGAAAAGTTTGGTATAACATAGGTACGTATAGCTTCACAACAGCTCCTTGCAGTTTTAAAACATTTACAGATATGACAGTTAAACAGCCCCATCCGTGCAGTCTTCAAATAAAATTTGAAGACACTGATTTTGAAAAGTTTTGAAGATGTCTGCATGTGCGCATAATGGCGAAATGTTAGTACATTCTCTGCATTTGCCTTTATCAAAACATAAATAAAACACTCATACCTTATGGTTATGGTTGCCTTTGATATTAATTCATGGTAAATAAATTCCAAGATCCCGCATGTCGTCCATAAAGTGTCCGTACAACAAGTGGAAGAGGCTCTGAATCCTTTTCACCAACATGCTCAACATCACCATCCTCGCTATCACTATCAGTGCTTTTACTCCCAATTTCATTGATCACTGTGTCACCATCACTGTCGCTTTCATCACTGGAGCTGCTGTCATTCGCTTCAACAGATTCAATATTTTGTGTTTTGCCAAAACTGTCCTGGATTGACTGTTGAGTTGTACAATCCACATTTTATCTTAGCACATCTGCAGTTATTGCTCTAACTTTATCGTATTTCTTTCCTTTCATGTTTAACTTGTTCTTTTCCAAATATTTTTTGAGTTCTGAAATATTTAGTTTATCAAGTTCACCTTTCAATACGAATTCTAGCCAATCATAGTCATTATATACTTTGTCTCTCTTTTCAGCTTGCTTCCTTTTTCTTTCGAGGGACCTTATTCCTTTTCCTAGTTTGAGATTAGTTAAATACTGGAGGCAATTGACAACATAGTCCCTTTTCACATAATACTTTGAAGCAAAGTCAGTTATTTTATCCTGGTCTTTCAATGATAACTCATTGCTGTTAAACAGCTTAGTTATGTTTACTCTTGGTTGCCAATCATCTGACTGCCATTCATTGCCATCTCCATCTTCAAGTGGTGTCTCAGAGACTTCCATGTAATGACCAGGGTGTTCAGGGTCAGAGCATGGTTGGGGGATACGCTTCATGGGAGCACCTGTCCAGGCTTTACAAAAATCACATTCTGAGCTTGTGTCAGTGCAACTAAATTTCAGGAACTCCATAAAAAGCTCACCAAATTTGTAATGGACAATAAACTTCAAAATTGTATTGAAGTACGCAGCTCCTGGAACCTGTTCTTTTGATGCCTGGCTTGATACAGACTGATTCTTTGTAAGATGGCATTGATTGAAAAAGAATAGTTCATTATTATCTTCAGACAGATATGCCTTGATCATTTCACTCAAAACAGCGGCTCCATCAATGCGATCTACAAATTCTTTTGCATTCTTGCTTCCTCAATTTGCTCAAACTCTTTCACACTCAATTTTGTCACTTCTTCTGGAGTAAGTCCTTCAAATTGTTTAAATTTTTCCCAATCTATTGTTGCACCGTCAACAACAGCATCACTGATTGCATGAATTGGTTCTTTCTGATTCACCCTGACCACTGTCCCCACGAGATCTATGAAGGCGAATTCTGTAGTCAGATTCAAACATCCGATTTTTCTACAGCTTACCTCAACTGTTGCAACCAATGCCTTTATGTTTCCTCCCTCTTTTTCAATTTCACTAAAGCAGTTATCAACTTCAAGGAAGACATTATGAATCAATTTAACTAATCTTGATTCATACAGTTTATTTTCTGATGCTATTAGTATTTCATCTTGACATGATATGGCATCAGTAAGTTCCTGCTTTAAATGTTTCAGTCTTTCTTGCTCATATTGTGTGTAAATACAATTTTTTTTTTACCAGTTGCTTTGTTCAGATCTGCTGATTCTGTCATATCTGAATACAAAAAACAAGCAAACTGAATTATGGAGCAGGCCTTCCGGAATGGAGTACTGTATGAAGAGTTATCTTTCCCTGCAATCTCAAAAATATCAGGATGTCTCTGTCTCAAACGCACAGTTTCACTAGCCCATGTCGTACCACTGGAGCCAATTATTGCTTTTGGGCGTATGAACACAAAATGATTATCATCACTTGTCACAAGTTTTTCGACACCAGCTTCAGACATAACTTAGGATTTGCTAAAGATATGATGTGACCCCGGAGTTTGATACACAAGCCTCTGTGGCCAATCGTATTTGGTCAACTGGCGTGCTTTGTTCACATCAGAAACTGTAAGAATTCTTTGGTTTCGAGTGTTTGAAAAACCTTCAGAAGTACCTGGTCTCAGGTACGCTTTGTCATAAATGCTTTGCATAAAACACAAATTTGAGCTAGATTTCATCTTTTTTGAGAAGAATGCCATCTTGATGTTTTTGACATGAGCTCTCTGATAATGAGTATTTTCGTTATCCACATCTTCTGCTTTCGGGGGTTTCTTTGTACAAAAAAGTCCCTTTCCCATATGGCGCTTGGCTTGGATAGACCTCGAGTTCCGGGGTCTACATCTATTATAAACTGTTGTAGAACTTTTAAGAAGCTTTTTATTTCTGCTTAACAGCTTATAATTGGCTATGTTAAGCAGATCCGACTTTTTGACTCTTCTATTGGTTTACATCACCAAATCATGCCTGCGGCCGTGATATGTGGCCTTGTCCTCAATGCATTTTGCCACAAATTCTTCATCTTCAGTATTTAGCAATGGCCTGTTCCCCTGATTCGTAATTGCTCTTTTTTTTATCCTGTTCTTTTCAAACAAACTTATAGCCCTTCTTCTTTGCATTTGCTGTAGACTCTGCTTTTGCTTTTTTGTATTTTCTTCTGAAAGCAAACCTTCAATATCCTGCATTTTTTCCATCACTTGCTGCACATGATCCTCCATTTCCTTAATTACAGACTCACTCCACTTGCCCTTTTTTACTGCAATTTTATCTGTTTCTTCCTTCATTGATTCTGAGGGCTTCCTTTTTCTGTGCTGTAAAGAGAGCCTCACCATATCTGCTGCAGCAACATTGGCTTTCTTCCATTCAGCTGTGACTGTAACAACCTGAATCAGAAAATAAACACTGTCAAAAAAGTAAATTTGTACCCTCAATTTAATGTTGTCAAAGGTCTTCATGAAGGTCTTCAGGGATAAGATACACATTACTCTCTTTAGTTTCTCTAAAACTCATTGTGCCACTCAAGATAAAATTTCGAGTTATAATAAACAATAAAGTGCAAAGGTGATAAGCTTTCAACATTTCAAAAGAAAAGTGATGCAAAATCAATAGGTCTACAACAAAATTTTGTGAGCTTTCTACATTGACGCCTGCTTCTTAATTTGAAATCAACTGCACAAGTTACTATTCTCATAGAACATAAGATTGCATAAATTGAAAAAGGAAAGACCACTTAACTGGCTGCTGCGTGTAGAAATCTTTCTTGCGGCGAAGAGATAAATATAAAAACCAAGCAGGAACACAGCGACGCAGAAAACAAAAGATAGACTATGGTTTGCAATTAAAATATTTTTTAAAGAAACTAATATTTCGCCCTGCCAAGCAGGGCTTCTTCAGAGTGTGATAGAATCGAGAAAATTTTTTTAACAGTATATACAAGTAATTATTTTGAAATATGGTTGGTGAAATCTGATTGGTGGTATGTTTGATGCTTCGCAGTGGCAAGGTGTGGTGTGGAAGATGTGCATGTTGTCGTAGTGAGGGCGTAAATAATGATAATAATCATAACGGTGAAATGATAATAAAATTAATAATTATATAAAATTGATTTATTATTGATAAAAGAGAGAATAATCTCCATAATTATTATAATAGTAATAAGGGTAAAAATAGTTAGGTAGTGGGAAGAAGAGGTTAGAGTGGGTTAGCGGTCAGTGGTCCTGTTTAGTCCGTTAGGTGCGAGAGTGTTAGCTAGACCAATGAAGTACTTTTCTTTGGCTCTTCTAACACTCTCTCGTTTGTTGTGTAGTTGTAGTATCGGTAAAATTTGTATTCGGGTTTACAGAAGTGATCTGCAACCCCGGATTTGTCATGTCTTTTGTTGATAAATCCCTACGGTGCTCGTTTAGTCGGTCTGGTAGTCGTCTTCCTGTCTGTCCGATGTACGCCTAGCTAACACTCTCGCACCTCACGGACTTAACAGGACCACTGACCGCTAACCCATTCTAACCTCTTTTTCTTTGCCGCCTGTCTTTCCACTACCGAACTATTTTTACCCTTATTACTATTTTGATAATTAAGAATATTATTTTTTCTCATTAATAAAACAATATTCTATAATCATCAATTTTATTTTCATTTCACCATTATGATTATTATCATCATTTATATCCTCATTACCACAACATGCACATCTTCCACACCACACCTTGCCACTGCAAAGCATCAAACATAGCACCAATCAGATCTCACCAACCATAATTCAAAATAATTGCTTGTATATACTATCAAAAAATTTTTTATTCGATCACACTCTGCAGAAGTCTTGCTTGGCAGGGCGAAATATCAGTTATTTGAAAGAGTTTTTGACCTCACTAGGCATCAGTCAACATTTTATTAAGTTTGATGAGTGTGGCTACAATGACTTGGATTTTATTTTGTCATTGTCTCCAGAAGAACTCGAAGATATGTTTGAGCATGTTGGCCTCAAGTCAATGCCTGGTTACATGCTGAAGATAAAAAAAGCTTTGAAATCCAGACGAGAAGAAGAATTGGCAGACGCAGAGCCACATAAAATAATACTTGCCCAAATATAATCGAAATTCCAGCAGCAACAACAACAAGTTCTTGTCAAAGCCAAAAGAAAGTTGTTCAGAAAAGTGAGTATTATATAATACGCCTTATGCCTAACCTAACCTGCTTACCTTAATAAGCCAGCCTATCTTACATTTACATCAATATAGACAGATAGACCTTAACTGTTCCCAGCAGCAACCAGCCAGCAGCATGGTGCTGATGGAAAATTGAAGATTGTGGCTGTCTATGCAGGGTCTTGGTTTGACACCCTGCCTGGTGGGGGCTGGTGAAATTCATGTTCATGTATGTCATATGCCACAGTACATAATAATAATATAAATAATGAAAACTCAACTTCTTGAATAATGTTGTCTTATTGTGAAGTTATACTCAAAGCAATATTCTAATTATGGTTTTTTTCATCTTTTTTATTTGCAGCACTCTCATTTGTTGAAGGAAAATTCACTTTCGGCAAGAGCTCAACTTTAGAAGATCACCCTTGGAAAAGCTATTTAATTCCAAACCCAAAATCAAAGAGATTGATTGTTTTCAACTCTGGAACAGAGGAAATTTACAAGTCGGCATACGTCAGAAAGCAGTCTAGCTTCCAGGCTTATTTGGATGGCCAGAGAAAGTTCTGCTGGGAACTACTGTGAAAATGGATTCGTTTGAGAAAGACTTGGAATGACCAACTACGACTTGGAATGACCATCTTGACCAACTACGACTTCATAATAATGGCTGCTGCCAGTGAATGGACAAGCCATTACGTACAGCCGTCTCCCAAAATATAAAAAAATAGAAAACTTCATGTCACACACCACGAACTTGCGCAGAACATATAATTCAGACTTAGAAATATTCCACTTCACTTCCAATCATTAATCGTTCTCCAGTGATTAGTTAAGATCATGTTGTTGTGTTCATGTGAGTTAAGGGGGATGCCTCTTCCAACCAATCAAATGACAGCGCGGGATTTCTTTGTTTCTAGTTTTGGCGGGCACTTGTTTTCACTTTCAAGGACTTGTTTTCACATTCAAAACCGAATTAAATATCTCGTTTGTCTACTTTGCTCTCATAGAAGTTAACTGGTTGTATTGATATTGTTCATGAACTTCATTAAGCCTACGCTATTCTGGTTTAAAGACGGAGAATGAAAAAACGACGTAATAATTCGAATTGAGCTTCAGCAACAAATACAGAAAAAGTTAGAGGTATGTATTTCTGGATTTATTTAGGCCCACAACTTCAAAGAATCGTTTTTTACTAGAAAGTCCTAAAAACGTAAAGAATTTTGGAATTCTGAATGTTTGCGAAGAAATGATACTTTGTATATACACATTTATGTATATATATATATATATTTACATTTTCAATTATATAATTTGATGTTGAATATGAATTTGCAATCTCCATTTTTTTGATTTTACTTTAGGCACCAAGCTGCTTGCACGTAAAATTTCCTGTCAAATCAACCGAACTAAGGAAGAAAAGCTTGCCTTGAAGGTATCAATTCGAATCGAAATATCAATATTTTCTTTAAAATGTTATCATTGGTAATTGGTAATTATTTGTAAATTTTAACAAAAATTTGTAATTAACCAATTAAATATCAATTTTCCAGGAGCTGCTGCAAAAGGAGACTGACACAGTGAGAAGAAAGTCTGTTGTTAAAATAAAGTTCCCTGCTATTCGAGCAGTTGAGTTGTATTCTTTATTGCCAGTTGCTGAAAATGTTATCCACAATGTCTGGGACCTGGAATACATTCCTTCACTGGCTGAGTTTAATTCTTTTATAGATGTTCTTACAGACAAGAGTTCACTTATGAAGGCAGTGTCATTGAGAGATATCGGGATATTTGGTGTGCCTGAATTGAAGCTGATCAAGAGACTTCATGAAATACAGAGACTTCAGGATGATGTTGAAGAAGAAAAAATTTGGATTAAGGAAGAGTTGCACACTCCATATGACACATGCCCCATCCTAGATGAATTTAGCCTTGCAAAATTAGAAGCATTGCTGCTAGAGAACAGTAATGGGAAAGTAGTGTTTCCTCCAAGTACTGTCACCGAAGATGTATCTTCTCTGTGTTGCAATAGATGGCTAAGTCTGGGTGTAATTCAAGCATTTGTCAACATATTAAATGAAATGGGAACCCAGGCAAGATTTTTTATCTTAAATGGTGTTGGACAAACATCTGAGGAGCAGTTGAAGTCTCTACTGAAACTTGACACAAAAAACAGTAAGCTGACCAGTTTATTGTTACTTGTAAATGTTGGGAAAGATGCCTGCGGCAACACATTCGTTGCTGACTGCAATAAGAAAGGAAGTCACTGGGCTCTGCTTAACATAGATCTTAAGAATAAGCGGAATATTTACTGTGACTCGCTTGCATGGCCCATTCCTAAGACATTACATTGCTATGTATTGCCAATTCTTCAAGTGCTGGAAAAGCTTTTCCTAAAGACTATTCAGAAACCGAACCTCAGAAACCCCATAATTTTCAAAGAAGCTCATAATTCCAACAGTTTTGATGAATTTGGTAATCACATTTGTTGTTCTGGCTGCCTCCCAAATTTTCCAATTCAAAGATGCAGTGAAATCTGTGGGGCAATTGCAACAGCTACAGCATCATTAGCAGTTTTATATCCATCTATCTGGAATATTATGAAGACTGCAAAAGAAAAGCTAGATCATCCATGTATGGCATTGTTTCAAAACCCCACAAGCTATTCAGCATTCATAAAAAGTGCCTTTGTGTAGCCCTTGTCAATGGTAAATTTACATATGAGACATATGGTTTTGACACTCCATCAATTGACGAAATCAAAGAATTTACAAAAATGTATCAACTTGAGAAAGATGACCAAGTTAAACAGAACCAAAGATACCCTGGGAACTTTGCTCAGTATTCTCAGAATTCATCCCTAAACATAAAGCAAAAAATTAACAGAAAACGCAACCGAAAGTATTCCTATTCTATTCAGCCTGAAAATGTTAAAGCTGCAAATCCTCAGTTTAAAAGAGATATTGACACTGGACAAGTAGTCAACAGTAATCAATCCACCAAAGACGTCCTGGATACAGAAAGATTTAAATATGAGGCACATGATAAAATTGAGTTTGGGAAAATGGAGACAGGTAACTCAGATTTCCAACTTCATAGAAACCATAATCAGAAAGTTCTTTCAAATGTTGCAAGTGCAAAAAATTCAGGTATATAGTACTTTAATAATTTATGCTTATCCAGATGCTTCAGGTTTCATTGTTATGCCATGAGACCATCTGGGTACTAGCAATAGACTTCTCCCAGCAGAGCTAAAATATTCCTTATTTCTTAATTTGTTTTTTGAAACCTGTGTGTTCTCTACAAGAAAAATTTTCAAGTGGAATGGTCAATTTTTTTACTGTTACCACCACAAGAAACTGTCCAATGTTTGTTAAATACATTGTACCAAAGTGTAAAAATCCCCATTCTTCAAGTTATTGCTTAAGAAATCTGCTCATTGAAATGCATTTTCGTTTGCTCATTTACGTGGAGATGAAAGAGCTGTCCATGACCTCATGGCAAGCAAAAAAATTAGGTCAAGTGCACCTATGTCTCTTCTTTCCAGTCAGTCAATTTAATAAGAGTTATTGGACATTTTTTTATTCCTCTTTATAGTTGACAATACAGTGGAAAGTGATCACTGCAATCTAGAGATCCAAAATACAGACAGATTTAAAGATCCAGAGAGTATGTTTGGGGAAATTGAAATCAATGATAAAAACTCTCAGTTACAAGACAACCTAACTGAATCCGGTGCAGTCACAAATCCATCTTAAAATGATAAAGTAATTGAAATAACTGCACAAGATATCAAAAGTAGATCAACAAATGATAAGGTAAGAACTTCTATTTCACACCGTAAATTATGTTGAATGTACAGCTGAAGATTCTTAGGAATTGGACTTGCCAAAGTCGTCTTTTATAAAATGAAAGAGATTACTTATCCCAAACAGCTCCTTGTCAATTTTTCATAAGACGTGTTAACCTCACCATTACATTCCATCAGAACAAATACCTTATAACATGAAATAAAAGTGATACAGCAAATAGAGTAAATGAAATTTACACAGACCAAATAAACAAGAATTAACTTTTATTAAGACAAAATCACCCTAAATAATGTATCACTTTGATTTCATGTAATAAGGTATACCCAACAATCATTACCATGATAGGTTTCATATTTAGTATAAATTGATTATTAAAGCCTTACTTTTGTTGTGAGATACCCCTGGCTGATGTTTAATGACTACCACGCTGTCTTTAATTCTTTTCAGTATTTTCTATTGTCTCTCTTCTGCTACACAAGTGATATGATTTACTTTGATAAAGTAGTACTGATAAAGTAGTTTAGGAAAATACTGTAATACTTAAATGCCGTCTTTGAAACATCCTTTCTTAAGCTTGAAATCAAAAGAAATTAACTCTGATATATTTGCCACCCAGAGTAAAGAAACGAGCAAGATCTACCAATGTCCATTCTGTGAGTCAATACTAAGCTCCAGAAATTGTCTCTACAAACATAAGAAGCGCAAACATGCAGACAAGTATGAGCCAAAATCTGGAAATCCTGTCAAATGCTCCATATGCAACAAATTCAGGTACATACATGTATTAAAATTTATGTTCATTGCTTGCAAAATTGTCTACTAGTAAATGAATGGTAGAAATCTCTAAGATGTATAGCAATTAATCCATTTTCCTCTTTTAGTTGCAAGACTATGAAAGAGCTTTCAGCCCATCTCTCAGAAGATCACGGGAAAAATGTCTAAATGGAAGCTAAAGCTTTCGACAATTACGAAGACTTCTTGAAATGGAAACAAGAAGTTGAGAAAGAAACAAACTCTTGGTTTGTTCAACATAGACAGATGGAGAAAAGCACAGATTTTGAAATACGAAGATTTTACTGCAGCCGATCAGGAGATATAAGAAGACGTGGTAATGATAAAAGATCATTGAAAATCCAAGGATCCTCAAAAATTAATGAAAAATGCAGTGCTTACATGAAAGTTACAAGCGAAATTGTTTCAAAAACTGTTAATGTTGAATTTTCTCTGTTGCAAATTGGACATGACTGCAAACTTGGACATTTAAGGATGTCTGAAGATCTGCGCCAGAACATTGCAAGAAAGTTGGCAAAAATATACCTCTTGACACGATTCTTGATGAAATTCGTGATAATTCAGTTGGTGAAATAAGCAGAGATCTACTTACGTGCAAACAAGATATTCATAATATCAAGCATCAGTACAACATAAGCCTGGTACAGAAGCACAGCGAAGATGCCACAAGTGTTCATTGTTGGGTTCAGAGCTTACGAGACCAACAGTATGACTGTGTTTTGTGCTATAAACCACAAGGCACAAGTGGGTATGATCTTCCAGAAAGCGACTTTCTTCTTGGTATACAAACAGAGTTCCAAAGGGATACTATGAAAGAATTTGGTGAAAAGTTGATATGTGTAGACTCTACCCACTCTACAACCGGATATGACTTCCTCCTGGTTACAGTGCTTGTGAAAGATCAATTTGGAGAAGGCATCCCTGTTGCATGGCTCATATCCAATCACGAGGATGTATGTGCATTGGATCCATTCTTTCGATCCCTAAAGGAGAGGGTAGGTGAGATGGCCGTTGCAGATTTCATGAGTGATGATGCAGAGTCCTTCTACAACGCTTGGGTAAGGAACTTTCGGAAGCCAAAAAGGTATCTTATTTGCTCTTGGCATGTAGACAAGGCAATCCGAAAAAATATATACAAGCATGTGAAGGGAGTTACAGAACAGGTTCAGTTGTACAAAACTTTAAAAACTCTACAGATAGAAACCAACTTGGCAGATTTTAAGGTCAAGCTGCAGGAATTTTGCTCTTTTGCAGAATCATCATATCCATCTTTTTATGCCTATTTCCGATCTGAGATGCTGAAACGCCAAGAGAGGTGGGCATACTGCTAACGTTATTCAGCGAGTGCAAATACTAACATGTCCCTAGAGAATTTTCATCGAGTTTTGAAGGTGATATATTTCCATAGGAAACAGAACAAAAGAGTTGATCATCTTTTACATTCATTGTTAAGAATAGCAAGAGACAAAGCATTCGAGGCTTGGGAGAAACTGGAAAAGGGGAAGAGAACAAGCAAAATAAAGGAGATAGACAAACGGCACAAAATTTCCTTACTCTAGACATGGATTTGGTTGTGAAAGTGACTGATAATGAGTGGAAAGTTCGTTCTGTTCCGAATGGAAATGATGTCCATTACACTCTTGTGAAAGAATCAGATTGCAAAGCCTGCAAAATGAAATGCAGTACATGTGATGTTTGCATTCATATGTACAGTTGTTTGTGCCCAGATTTCGCCATTCACTCAGTTCCTTGCAAACACATCCATCTAATACATGTAAATTTAAGCAAAGATGTTGATGGTGGTGCACTACCATCCGAATCAAGTGCATTTGAAGGGCCCTGCAGTTCATTAGAAGAGAGAAGGACCTACTTTGAGAAGCAACTGGTGGATCCTCAAACGAAAAACAACACTGTTGAGGGACTGAAGAAAAGTTTTTTAAATACGATAAGTCTGGTAACTGCAAGCGTCAATGACTGCGGTTCAGTGAATGCTCTCCAAACAGCAAGGGGACATTTAAATAATGCTTTCGTTGTTCTTAATGGATTGCCTTCAGAAACGATGACTACGAAAAATCTACAGCTGAATTTAAAAGAAAGGTTTCCTTCAAACAAAATGTTTGAAAAACAGCGAAGATTCTTCAGCACCAAGAAGAAGACAACAAAGAAAAAGGATACTCTTTCAAAGCCATCTCTTGATGACGTGAAACAAATAAAGGAAAGCTTATCCGAGCAAACAGCAACTGTTTGTGGTATCTGTTTTGACGCAGATGACAAAACCAATAATGAATTTGTGGATTGGCTAGAATGTTCAATGTGTGGTGTTTGGGTGCATAGTGCTTGTGCAAGTTTTGGCCAGGAGACAGAGTATATTTGCGAAAGCTGTATACAATGACATTTTGATCGTTTTTGAAGATAACTGATACCATAAATCCTCGATTAAGCCCCCCTAAATTGTAGGAGGACTCGAGGCTGACCCTTAATCTAGCTAATTTATGTTAATTAATAATTTCTGTTGTTAATGTAATCTTACGACTAGTCAGTATTTACTCTTCATACGAGTTGCATCTGTCAAGGTTGCATCTTGCATCTTCGAGAGTTGACAATAAACGAAAAATTGCAGCAAAAAGTGCAACTCTTATTCTTAGCTTCATTGGTGTGCGTTGAAGCCAAGCCATCCGGCAGGGGGAGTTAGAGTTATTTTGGCTAAAAACATCAAGTTAGAGTTATTTTGACTATCGAGTTAGAGTTATTTTGACTAAAAACAAAAATTTATCACCTTAGCAAAAATGATGCCCCCAATATTATGATTCAGAAGCCCAGCCAAAGTAATTTTTTCAGCTTTAATCTTTATTATAATCATTACTTATTACCTTGCAATTCTACATATAGACGTCATGTATTTAGAGATATTTAGATATTTACTGTTTGTAGTTTGATATAGTTTGTTAGGTTTTCTGAAAATATTTTGATGATACGTTTTCGGAGGATCTTTGGCTTGTCTTCCTTTGGTATTTTCCATCAAACGGCCTAATCTTATTTTTTTAATAAGCAACTGATCAATAAAAGCAACTAGGGCTGAAATGTTGCTAAAATTTTTAGTTAGGAACAAAGCTTTCCTTATAAAGTACATTACGTTAGTAAAAAGGAACAAAGATGAAAGCCTTGCCCGCCAATACTAGAAACAAAGAAATCCCGTGCTGTCATTTGATTGGTTGGAAGAGGCATCCCCCTTAACGAGGGGGCTTTGGGGGGTATCAAAACCCGAAAACCCGGAAGAAAATTGGGACAAACCCGAAAACCCGGATGACCTTAGTTTCGACAACTGTTTTTAGAGGTTTACCTAGTGACATCCTTTTTCAGGTTGAAAACCCGAAAACCTGCACATTTTTACTACAATACCCGAAACCTGGACTAGAAAAATGGCAAAACCCGTTGCCCGTTAAATAAACTTGACCCGAAAACCCGCACGATTTTTTAAGAAAACCCGAGGCCGAAATCGGCCAAACCCGCAACCCGTGAAATCCCAAAGCCCCCCTCCTTGACTCACATGAACACAACAACATGATCTTAACTAATCACTGGGGAACGATTAATGATTGGAAGTGAAGTGGAATATTTCTAAGTCTGAATTATATGTTCTGCGCAAGTTTGTGGCGTGTCACATGAAGTTTTCTATTGTTTTATATTTTGGGAGACGGCTGTACGTAATGGCTTGTAGTGAATGGAAAGATGATGATGACCTTAGATCGGTTCTTATAGCTTACAGCCGCCAAGGTACTAATCATCAAGATATTCTTGATTATGTATCCAGAGACTTCCCTGAATAAACATGGAGTTTTTGCACATTATGTCGTTGTTTGGCCCATATTAACATAAAGAAAACCGATCACGCTGTCAGTGTTGAAGATGTGAAAGATGCAGTGCAGAAGGAATTAAATGGCCCTGGAAGGGATCTTGGTTATAGAGCTATGCATCAAAAGATAAGGCAGGTGCACAAGTTGCATGTTCCCAGAGATTTAGTGTATGCCCTTATGACTTAACTAGATTCACAAAGATTTCGTGGCAGAGCAGTAGGAGCCAGAAAACAAAAGAAAGGATGTTTTGTTAGTAAAGGTCCTGATTGGGTCCATTCCCTGGACGGCCACTGCAAGCTTATGGGGTATAAAAGATGCACATTCCCACTGGCAGTATATGGCTGTCTGGATACAGCAAGCAGGAAGCTATTGTGGATACGAGTTTGGACAGATAAATGTGAACCTAATCTAATAGGGCGCTGGTATATTGATTATCTCTACAGCTCAAGAGTTCTTCAATCTCATATAAGAGTGGATAAAGGATCTGAAACAGGCCAAATGGCCACAATGCATGCCTACTTACGAAGTCAGTGTGGCGGTGCAGTGAACCCAGCAGATACTGTGATTTTTGGAAAGTCAACCTCGAATCAGGTTTGTGTTTATTAGTGTGTAAGTGCTACATCAGGCCCATAGGAAGTGGGAGGCTAGAGGGACTGTAGACCCCCAATAATAGGCAGAACAATGGTATTACATCATCGATATATGGCGGCACTCATTAATTTCTATTTCTCAGTCCCCCTCTCCTGAAACTATGATTCCTTCCTACAGTGCTGAAAAGTAGTTAACAAACAATCTATTGTTTATACAATGCATTTGCGTCTGCAGTTTGAATGGAACCAGGGCTGTAGAAAGAAAAATTACTCTGGGGGCACCTATTGTTTAATAAAACAATAAAACAATAGGCATTGCACATGAAGTACAATGGAATCTTATAATTATTTGGGACCAATGCCACTCTGGCCTCCCAACAGGCACATGCACTTTCCCTTTTTGGAACAACTGGTAACATTAGAGAAACTTTAATAATAGGTAACAGATGAAATATATGGAACAACATACCCAGAAGATTGGTTACAAGATATATAACAATCAAATCGTGTATGATGAATCATTATGTTGATTCATTTTTAATATAATGTAACATTTGGTTTTCAGATTGAAAGGTGGTGGAAAGAACTCCACGAGCGGCTTGAGAAATATTTCAAGCAGCAATTAATGTGGCTAAAGGAGGAGCAACACTACAATGCAGAAAATGTAACAGACAGGTACGGAAAAATGTTTTTGCAAGTTTTCATGTGTAAATAAGAATTATGGGTTGGAAAAGTGATCCCCAATGAAGCCTTCCGTTGAAAAAAATAAAGTGTGATGCTCAAATATAAATTCTTAGGGGCAGCTGGCCAGACTAAAAATAGTGAGGGCACAAAAGTACAAAATTTTCAAACTGGAGGGGCAAAAAGGTATACTGGGACATTTTTATGGCATTTTTCAATTACAATATTGGTCAAAATTTTAAAAGTTGGGGGGGCAATCGCACCCATATACTTCCCACGGCCATGTCACTACCTAGGGGCCGATCTAGGATTCTGGAGTAGGGGGGGATGCCAACTTTACATGCAATTTGCTTTTATTTTATTTTTCTAAAAGAAGGGCTTCACTGGGATCATTTTTACAATCTATATTTTTATTGATGGGCATAGTAATGATTAAATTATTTACATTGCCTTTTGTAGGAATATTCTGGCATATTTGTTTATTCCAGTTTTGCAAAGGGAAATCACATCATTTGTTGAATTGTGGAACTCGCATCGTATCAGACACCAGAAAAACACAGTTTCACCAGATGGTGTTCCCAATCACATGTACGTATTCCCAACAAGATATGGATTAGAAAAGTGTGGTAAGCATTCATTCAAAAGAAAGCAAGTTTTAAATTGAGTAACCCTGATGAAATACCATGGGCAATAATGCACCGTGTGTGTAGCTTAGAAATAAAAATCATTAGGCCTACCTCAATAATGCAGTCTTTCTTCTTTCATTTCTCTGCTGCAATCGGCCTAGCTGCCATTACTGGAAATCAAATTCAAACTGCGAACGGTTAGCTCCTGCAGAGCGTACTTTGTCGTTTCAAAGTTCAACAACCATAAAATATGACTGGGTACACAACGAGAGCATTTTCTCTAAGGGAGGTCTCGTCCACAGCTCAACCAATTTCATTTACCATATTTGGAATCTGCCATGCCAAACATCACAACTTTAAAGCAAGAATCCTGGGACTGAATGTGAAGGCGCAGTTTTTCTAGGGGGTCTCGACTTTCCACGGCATTTTCATAAAGGAAAGGAAACTGTATAGTGTTAGTGGTGTTAGATAGTGTAATGATACAAAAAGACGACGGATTCAAAATAAAGAAGTGATCGTGAAGTGACCGAGTAATTCTACAGTTAATTCTGGGGTGTGTATTGGGCCAAGAGTAAATAATTGCATATCTTGTCTCGTGCTCAGAACAAGACTTGAGTGTGTAGCTTTATAAGAAGAAATAATAGCAAGCGGTCTGCTATGCACTTGCACAATCAAATCATCGTAACTCTAGGCCTACGTTTTGTTGTTTTGTTGTAACCAGTAGACCTTGTATCTTATGATATTGTGTCGAAATGAGAAAAAAAAACGTTTAAAATTAATAAAATAAAGAAAACATTTCCCTTTCATCGAAAGAAGTTTAGCTGTTGACAAATTTCAACCATTTCATCAACGGAAGCTAAACCGTGACTTCTAATCTGTATTTGCCATAAAGTATGTTATTTGCAAAATCATTAGTCATGGGCTAATCAGAGCCCACTAGATCTGTAGTTTAATATATCTTTTGTTACTGCTGTTGTTATATTACTTAATTCTTTACTTGTTGTTCTGTTATGTTAAGTTAATTCATCAAGTAGCTGCTTAAGTATACATTTTAACTATGTAATTAAAAATAAAAAAATAAAAAAATTAAAATATAAAAATCTGAAAAAATCTGAAAAAAATCATCTGAAAAAAATGAAAATAAAAAAATCTGAAAAAAATCATTCAGAAATATGAAATATGAAGCTTGATCATACCCAAACAATTTTCAATTTATGTAATTTGAACCAAATCGGAAGTAGAGCAGATGGTTAGATATGGACCCCCCTGAAAAATAGAGACCTACCGAAACCTTTTGTTTTCCATTCTTTTGTTAAAGTGATGACCTGTCAGTGAAACTGGTCGAGCTGTGGACGAGACCTTGCTTAGAGAAAATGCTCTCGTTGCGTACCCAGTCATATTTTGTGGTTGTTGAACTTTGAAACGACAAAGTACGCTGTGCAGCAGCTAAACGTTCGCAGGCGCATCAGTTTGAATTTGATTTCCAGCAATGGCGGCTAGGCCGATTGCAGCAGAGAAATGAAAGAAGAAAGACTGCATTATTGAGGTAGGCCCAATGATTTTTTATTTCTAAGCTACACACACGGTGCATTATTGCCCATGGAAATACTGGAACATTTATTCATTTGCAACAGAACATTAACATACAGTGAAAACATACAGTATAGTGCAGCTGTTTTACACTTAACAAAACATAATATAATTTTAACACTGTTTTAAATACAACTGAACGTAAATTATCAAATCTTAATTCTTAACTAGAATTCTGTTTGACTCAAAAAGCTTCAAGGTTGCTCTACTCTCTGCTGAAAAAAATAACATTTCCACCTACAGTAAGCCAGACCACCCAATTTTCTTCAAAACTTTACATAGAGAAAATTTGAATGAATAGTAATTAATGAAATTTAAAATATTATTTTTTTAGGCTGGGATGTGTCAGAAGAGCAGTTGGAAAAAGTTGCAGGCCTCTGGTGTACTTCAAGGAGGACATGATTACTTAGATAATGATTTCAGGGCTATGTGTGAACAATATATTCAACATCCTACAGAAATAGAATCATCTGATTGTACAAATGCCTATCTTTACCTAAAACATTCAATTCAACAAAGTAACTTGCAGTAAAATGTTGCATATAAGGGTTCTGGACTTTTATACCTAAGTCCTCATAAAGGCCCTTGGTGCTTATTTCGCAAAGAAATATATCCTATGGTGGGGCTAATTCGAGGGGGTTTTCTCCGAGGGTGGGGCTTATTTGTTCACAGGCACACTTTTTTATTTATAAGAAACTTGGCTCAAGTGCTAGAACTAAAAGTTGTTTACATTTTAAATCTTTGATTTTGATAAAGAAAACAAAACAACTATAGAATGAAAATATATCCAAAGGGGCATACAACTTGATAATGAATAAAATAACCAGAAGCTTAAACATTTTTTAAGATAGCAAACGAAAGATGACAAGATATTAGCTATCGACTATATATTCGACTGCACTTTCCAGCAGTCATCATCAGAGTCTGCTGGAAAGTGATGACTGCTGGAAAGTGCAGTCGAATATATAGTCGATAGCTAATATCTTGTCATCTTTCGTTTGCTATCTTAAAAAATGTTTAAGCTTCTGGTTATTTTATTCATTAACTATAGAATCTTTTGTTTTTTACAAACAAAATAATCTTTTGTTTTTATGAGAAATTCCAGTAATAATTGCTTGTAAAAATTTCTTATAAAGAAAAAACGTGTATCAGCAGATGGCTATTGTGCACAAACACGAGAAACAAATACGGGCCCAAACACAAGAAACAGGATATTAATTTCCATGATATCTCAGCCTGATTATGGTTGCAAATGCATGGAAAAACTAGTATTTTGGTACATAGGGCAAAGAATCAAGTTACAAGTTTGATAATATAGTGATTTAAAGATTGCTATCAGCATTGGTTTTGCCCCACGGGGGCTTATTCAAGGTCGATGGCTTCTTGGGGGGCTTACTTGAGGACTTTTGAATCATAGTAAAATTTTGAATCATAGGATTTCTGCATAATCACTAGAAAGTTCTTGACTACACTAGTTTATATACCTGTTTAAATAGCTTGTTTACCTGCTTAGACTCTGCCCAGCTTTGCATAAATTGATTTTCTTTTTATCACATAAGTGTAAGGGGCTTTTACTGATTTCAATAACTTGGCAATTTTTTTAACTGAAGAATATTACAAAACATATTGCAATGATGGAGCTGTTGGAAGTTTGAAATCGCAGTGGTATTAAGATTACCAGCGCAAAATTGGATTTCTCCATTAACAAAGCCTTCTTCTGATGCAATCTCTGGATCACACATTTCTTCACCACATCCTTGAAGATCGACTTCCAATAATTTTCCATTGGACTTTTCTGCAGTGTTAAGTACAAAACATTCTGCTTTCTGTAAAATGCATTTGTCATCACACTGGCAAGGAATACCATTGTTGTTGATGTATTTTGCAAAGTTTCCTGCAATGTATTCTTCAATCGTGACATATTGTCCATCTTCCAATTCCCCTAAGAATGCTTTGTGAAATTTAAAGCATTTGCCAAATTCATTGTGCAGATCTTCAGCCTGTACTTGCTGTTCCAGCATTTGTGCAAAATAGTGTGCAAGATATTGTGCCTGGACAACAAGTTTTGCATGATCTATTGGTGTTTGGTTTAATGCTTTTATTATCTCCAATGTGCTTGGAAGAAATTTTTGACCACCCTGTCAAAAATTGGATGACTTGTTTGGCAAGCAGCTTTGTAAGCTGTCCTAAAACAACCTTCAACAAGAGACTCATTATCTATTGAAAACTCAAGACTGGTCAGGATATTGGACCATGACATGGTGTCCATACTGAAGTATGCAACTTTGATTACTGTTGTGTGTGGCTGTAGTGTCTTTATCAGTTTCAACATATCTAGGACAGAAATACTTTTGAGGAGAGCAGACTTGGCAACAGGTTTGACTGGCAAGGAAGCTGGGATCATATTCTTCTTATTCCTGCTAACTCCTGGCACAGTTGGGAAATCCTCACTTCAAGGATCTTCATCATGCTTTCTTTTTCCAAATTTTGGAATGTGGGGAAAAAACGAAATATCTTCGTCAATGTTGTTGTTGCTCGTCTTTTTTTCAATAAATCTGACAAAAATCAACCCAAGATTTTTTATATCCCAGCCAATTTACCAAATCAAGGATCCTGGAATTTCGTTGATTTTCCTTGAGAAAACCTAGGGACGATCCAGGAAACCCCAGGATCCTTGAGCAGTATTTCTTCTTGCGAAAAAAAACCTTGATTTCAATACCTCAAGGACCTTGAGAAAACCTTAAACACTATTAAAAAACGTCTGTTGTTTCAAGGATTTAGATCCAACCTTGAACCATATTTGAACCAAGGACCTTGAGAAATCCTTGAATTGCCAATGAACTCCTTTTAGTTCAAGGTATTTCATGAAACCTTGAGAAAATCAGACACACGGCACCTTGAGAAAACCTTGAGCTTACAAAAAGTTTTGGCGCCAAAATACAATTCTAACGGTTTGATAACAACTTTGCTTCTGGAAGGCAGACACGATTTTCGTCTGTTCAAAATTGCACAGTTTTTATGGTTTTTAATAATGGGCACAGTAATTTCATGAACCAAACAACGATGCTGATAAACAGTTGATGACTATGAGGACCTATTTTTACTATGAAAGACTGAAAATGCAGAAACTGTCGCAAAATTGGCAGAACAAACTTGAAGGTGAAGAGTTGTAAGTTGTTGCATTCTTCAAGTATGGTTTAAGATTTGTGTTGTTTTTGTAGTTTAGATATAGATAATGCCTATTATGCAGAGGCTAAAATTAACTCATCAATTTGCTACTAAAAGCATTTAAAGCGATTTAGCATATGACTTATTTCCATAAGCGCTCAACGTTTTGAGCTTATTAATTTCGGAACTCAAAGCTTCCAAAAATAGCTATTTACCATTAGTTTAAATACTACAAATGACAAAAAGTACTAAAGGCAAATTAGTTTATTTCTTGTATAAGCCTTTTCATTCAGTCTCAGTTTATATTTGATCTACTAAGAGTGGTGAAAGACGGGTTAAAATGTGTTTGCTTCATGTTTTTCACATTTGGCGTTCTTGTTCTTCTAATTCCAACATTGAGTATCAGAAATTCTCAATCTAGTATTCGGAATTCATTAATTCATGTTGGGAATGTGTTAGAAAATCGCGTGTTGATGGAGCTGAAGTTTATTTTATTAGAGGCGTTTCATGAAACAATGCAGAATAAAAAATAACATCGGGCCTTTGCAATCATAATTTCTACTTTTATTCATCTTGAATGAAAATTGAGTGTCATCTTCTCAAGGTTTATCTAGGATAATGATGTATTCTATACGTAGGCTAACCTAGGTAAAACCTAGGTTTTCTATCAAATAATTGTTATTGATTGCCCTAGGAAAACCTAGGTTTAACCTAGGTATTCCTGTCATCAGAAATATCGGCTGATGACATCCAAATATGGCATCCTTGAGCAGACCTAGGTTTTCCTTGAACTGTTTTTCCTTCCATATACAGCTACGTTGTTCCAATTTAAAACCTAGGAAAACCTAGGTCTTCTCAAGGATTGGCTCAAGGAAAACCTAGGTTCACTTCTAGGTTTTCCATGAGAGATACACCTAGGTTGACCTAGGAAAAACCTAGGTTATCCTTGAGCCAATTTTGCCCGGGATGCTTTAGTGTGTGACACGATGGGCCCTGCTCTCCAGTAAGAATATCAACTTCTTGTTCATCTTTGATCATTTCTTTGAAGTGCTGCTTGCATGCATCCTTGATATTTTCAATTGAAATGTCATTATATTTAAAAGCGACAAATTCCCTTGGCCCAACCCTAGTGTATTTCTGAGCTTTCCCGGAAACAGTTGAGCTCAGTCTTTGTACTACAAGCTCTTCGATATTGGTACTTTCTTTGTTTCCTTTCTTCCTTTTGTCCCCAACTCGCTTCATCTTCATTTGCTCCTTGTAGTTCGACCATGCACATACTTTCTTGTTGTCCACCATGTCTTATCTTATCTGAAGATCTGAATCACCAATCACCACAACACATGCACCACGTCGAGCAGAAATTCCCGCCAATTACCCAGTCTGAAAAATTGTTGTTGTTGTTGTTGTTGAAGTGGCACGTTTAGGCCGTTTAATAAAAGTTGAAGTAAAAAATCAAGTCAATATTTTTCAGATTGAAAAAAAATAGCGTGAAAATTTTTGCCTAATGTCTAAAAAATATTAAAGTTAATAATTTTGCAACATTGTTTCTTTGGAAAAAAAATTGATGTTTTGAATTTTTTTGACAAAAAACCAGTGTGGCACGTTTAGGCCACCATAGAGAGGCATGTCAGCCAAATCCCCTCATGATTTCTTTCTTTTATTTTGTACAAGAAAAATGTTTGAAATGTTTGCTGACCAAACGAATCTGTATCACCAAGAATGCATGTCACAGAAGCCATCTCCAATGAGATGGATGCAAACTTACCCTGAAGAGTTGATGGCATTATTGCCATGGGAATAGCAAACCTACCTGAGGTAGAAGATTACTGGCAAAGAAAAAATAACATATTTTATATGCCATGGTTGTCTGCTGTCTTTAGACCGCTTCAAACAAATCCTAAGACATTTGCACCTGGTTGACAACTCAAATGATCTGCCAAGAGGTGACCCTAACAGAAATAAAATTTTCAAGCTTGGGGATTTTCCAAAAGAGCTAAACAAATCTTTCAATGAAATGTATGCCCCCTCAAGAAATCTTTCTATAGATGAGCCAATGATTGGGACAAAGGCAAGAATATGTTTTTTACAGTATATGCCAAAAAACCAAAGAAATTTGGTATCAAACTGTGGGCTCTTTGTGAGTCGCTGACTAGATACTGTCTACAAATCCAGATATATACAGGGAAAGCTGCTGGGGGGAGCTGAACACGGGCTTGCATACAGAGTTGTATTTGACCTTTTGGCTGGTTTCCTGGGGAAAGGGTTCAGGGTATTTTTTGACAACTTCTACACCAGTTTGAGGCTCGTCAAAGATTTACTGATCCGAAACACATTATCTGTGGCACAGTAAGGGTTGATAGAGGTGATTTTGCAAAAAAATTCTTTTTCTAAAGGTCACTTTTCTAAATAACAGCAATGTTGTTGCAGTTCACTGGAAAGACAAGAGAGATGTTTTTGTTATGTTTTCTTTTCATGGTAATGCTGAAAACACCATAGAAAGGCAATCAGCAATCAACCCCAGAATGTGCATTTTCACCTTCGATTTGATTGTCTGGTGGCAAAGTATCCGCTCTTTAGCCCAACAATGCTGTTGGTGCAACGCGAATTCATCCCATATTTACAACAAGAGCATCTCAAAAAGCTGGCCTAAGAATTCGGCTTGACGATCCACAAATAAACCAATGACTTTTTTCATTGTTTTTCAGACATTTTATAAATTTTTTATCTTTTCTCACTTACAGTAACAAAAACAGCAAACAAGAACCTCAATTTTTTATTTATGCCTGTGCTGGTTCTTAGAGAATAGCATTTTAGCCAACATCTGAAGGAACAAGTAGTATAAAGTTGCAAAAAATTTGCTTCTCTGATCTTGGTCTGCTTTCAGGAACATTTTAAATTACAGTCATGAATTAAATTTTTCCACGAAGAAACACTTAGATTCCAGGCAGGAGGTTTTTAAGTGGACTGTTCTTATATGCTGGTTTCTACTGTAGTACTTTGTTTTGTTCATGTTATGTTGTTTTTATTCGAGAATCTTAAAGTTCCATGAGAAACACTGTTTTGCTTTTGGAATTCTACAATCTTGAAAAAAACTATTAAATATTGAAATATCACGCCATGTTTGCTAGTTGTAGATTAGTAGTGAATGCACGCTTGGTCCTTGATTTTGGCTCAGCATTATAGTTCTACACAAGAGTTATCGAATAATATATTTCACGTTGATGGAATTATTTAAAAAGCTAAAGTTTAGCGCCTTGCTTGAGACGTATCCAAAATGAGATATCGAAAAGTGATTTCAAAAGCAATCTCCATTTTCAAGCTCATTTTTTGAGAAACCAAGACAAGTTACACACATTGCCCGATGTATCCATTCCTGTTCCGTCCCCCTGTTAAGTGATTGGAATAGTAATGGATTTATTTCCATTCCATTCCCGTTCCATTCCATTTAATTATTATTCCGTTCCCATTCCATGTTCCATTCCAATTTCATTCCATTCTCGTTCCATTCCATTCTCAATCCTTTCAAATTTCATTCCATTCCATTCTCAATCCATTCCAATTTCATTCCATTCCAATTTCATTCCATTCCAATTTAATTCCATTCCAATTTCATTCCATTCCAATTTCATTCCATTCCAATTTAATTCCATTCCAATTTCATTCCATTCCCGTTCCATTCCAATTCCATTCCAATTCCATTCCAATTCCATTCCAATTCCATTCCCCTTTTTAGTAATAGCCCAATTTACATGTTAATGCTTCAAAGGGAAAAGGTTAATCTGTCAATCATAATCCGAAAAAATGTACATTGAGACATGAATTAAAGGCTATTGAAACGTTAATGCATCAAAGGCAGAAGGTTAATCTGTCAATCTAAATTGGAACAATTTACACGTTAATGCATCAAAGGGAAAAGGTTAATCTGTCAATCATAATCCGAACAAATGTACATTTAGACGTGAATTAAAGGTTATTGAAACGTTAATGCATCAAAGGTAGAAGGTTAATCTGTCAATCAAAACCTGAACAATTGAAAGGATAATGGAAAGTTAATGCATCAACGGCAGAAGTTTTATCTGTCAATGAAATTCTGAACAATTGTATTCGAACATCCTGATACATGAATCAATGGTTATTGCAAAGTTAATGCACCTAAGGCAGAACATTTGTCTATCAATCAAAATCCGAAGAATTGTATTCAGAAATTCTGACACATGACTTTAAGGTTCTATTGATTGATTAAATTTGAAACCAAGAAATTAATTTGATTAATATGTTGCCATAGGAACAAAATACAAATGCATTTGATATATAAATGGTTTTGCCGAGGAAATCGTATTTTAGTTGTGTTCTGATTCTCAAGCAAGGCAGTTGCTTCCATGAAGATATTAAAAGAAAGGAAAGGTTTTTGGTGAGCTTATATTAAATGCTAATACTTTTATTTTTACTGCTTTAGTTTAGTTTTGTTAAAGTATATATATTTATTTCATTTCGATAAAGGCTACAGAATGTTTTGGCTTTATTTTTGGTTGTTTTTTTCTGGTCGATTTTTAAACTAAGTCACTGTCGCTTCGTTAAATTCTGTTTGAGATACGAAAACATTTTTGCTCAAGGCCCATCGCGCTTTTCGGTTTATTTTAACTTCGATCACGTATGTGGTCTTGTTTATCTGAATATCCCCGCCAGTATCAACTTTTGGAGAGGCTAGGAGACTAAAGGCACTCAAGGAGAGTCTCCTTTCATGTTTAGCTTGACTCGTTATGAACATACTAGTTTCATCGGCTCCGCCAAGATACTTGAGAGCTAAAATTTAAATTCGAATTCATATAATCATTAATAGTTAGGATGTTAATGTAATTCGTTATTCATTGTTACAGTTATTACATTTCTGTATTTACTTAATTTTAGGGGGTTGGGCTCGAAAACCATTTTGGTTCCTCCCAACGTCCTAGGCAACCTTATTGTTAAAGTTTTATTGATGTATGCGTATAAATTGTATCTATTTTTTATAAAACTTTACTTCATATTTAAGATTGTAAAAATTGCTGAATTTATAATGAATTTGAATAAACCTCATACAATATGTGCTCATTAAGAGGTGTTGGTAGTAAAAATGTCCACGAGGTTAATGAACTTGCAGAAACTTGGTTCTTCATATCAGTCTTCTTGTTTTATCACGGAGAGTTTATAAAAAATAAAACAATCACTTGCTCATACAAATGCGATTCTTTAATTTCAACATAAGTGGTTAGATGAAAAAAATTACAGAATCAAACGATTGAAAGTCTTAATAGAAAAAGTCAGTTTGTTCAACCAAATGTCTTTGAAATCATTTAAACACAAGTTGCAACTGAATATTGAGGAAGTGATGCTATATCACCCCAGAAGGTCAGAAATTTGATAAACTTTGTGATGAAACTAGTTTTGAGAAAAGCATCCAAAGTATACACTTTTCTGATGTTGAAAGCAAACATAACATCAGAGATATCAACAGATTTGATATGTATAACATCGCATATAGTTTTTTCCACATCTCCTCCTTTGAAATAAATCACTTTTACATTGTGCTGTCTGCATATGGAACTAAGTGTTTCAACTTCTTGTCCACACTGATGTGCACCATTATAAATGGGATAATATGGTAATCCATGAAATTTTTTCTGGCAAAATTTGAATGTTCGTTCTTCACTCAGGGTGAGATCTTGCCAATCAATGCACGGGTTTACCGTGGTGTTACCAAACGAAGACAAATCTAAAAAATTAAGAAGGGGAGAATTCTTACAATTTAGAAAGTTTGTATTTAGCTAAGGTATACCATCAAAATAGAAAGTTATTATTTTTTAAAACCTGTCGACAACATTTGTGTCCGTCTTCTAATGAGATATAGTGCACACTCAAAACACCATAATTGAACATATAAAGGCTTTGTTCAGCGATGAATTTACTTCCAGCTGTATTATCTATAATTACATTTGCCCCAAAAGACATGTTGACTGTTAGTTTTTGTATGAAGCGAAGTAAGAAAAAGGTGAACTAGAAATGAAACTTAAAAGGCGAATCAAGCTTTTATATAACAGTTTAGACAGTTTTGTGACAGCTGTCGAAAAAGGAACAAAAAGATCAATCATTTATATTATGATTGTTCATATTATATGACATATCGTTCTAATATAATGCTCATATCAATCATTGACGAAAACAATGGTAATTTAATCATGTGATGTTTAAACGTCATATGTCAATCATAAGTTGGATTTATAAACCAATATTTATCCATTTTGTTTTAGTTTTACAAAATTTCAGAAGATGGATGACAGCATATTCAAAGAGTTGATGCCATCAGAGTTGGTAGCCGATGTAGCTGATCAAAATTATTTTTTCGTATTTGTACCTACCAACGAAGCAGAGAGAATATCAAAAGTACTCTACAGAAATTTCGCCAAGGACTTTTTACATCATGGAGAAGCAAACATAATGGTACGTTATGGTTTTGAAATAAAGGTAACAAGGAAGAGATTGTTAGGATTAAGCATAACACAGATGAGTCTCTTTTAAAGAAAGAATGCCAATAAATGTAAGTCGGATTTATATTATAGTTTAAATATTTTGAATTATATAAAGTCATAGTGTTAGAAGGTATATAACTATGTTTATATGTTATAGGATATTGGACAGGAATTACGGAAACAATTATGGGAGATGATTGGATGGAGTTCAGATGAAGCAAAAAGACAGTTAGTAGGAGTAATTTACAACCAGCCGAAATTGCGAACAACATTAAAAAAGAACTACGATTTCAAGTTCACATCTAAGAAAACAGTGGGGAAGCCGGACAAACAAAAGAAATCAATGAAATCAAAGAAGCCAAAAATCTCTAAAAGTTATATTTCAGAAGGTTGATATTATGTTTTTACTGTATTTTATATTTACAATTTATTGAATAGAATAGAATAGAATGTATATTTATCAGGTATTGGTTTTGTGTTTTTAGAATCTGATCTCAATGACATTGATGCTATCGAAGTTGACAAAATAGAAGAAAGGGTTGAGAAAAATGAAGTTAATGGAAAATAGGTGTTCTTTTGCGATAATGGAAACAAAATCAGTGGACTCACCAGCGATATCTATTATGGATAACGAGATTCCAGTCAGCACAAGTAATAAAGAAGGTAATGAAAATATCTGTTTTGCTAAATATCATGAATTATGAGACAGCAAACAGGTTTAAAGAAGAGTTGAAGAAGATTTATGCTATGAAATCTCAAAGTGGAGGAGATAAGTTTGTGTATAATGGGGAAATTATATATTGAAAACCTGGTGTGATTTTTTTCTATACAGTATAATTTATCATTGAGAAACTTTATTAATAACCCATCGATTTTTGATCTTTTCCCGTCTCCAAAGGAAATCAAGTCGCAAACCATAGTAGTGAGTCAAAATAGGTAAGTGAATTTAATATTAATATTATTATTATGAACGCTTTTAGGGCCTATTTTTTTGGTTACATTCTGTTTTGAGCAGACGCCTTCTTTTTTCAGTAGACGTTGAAACATAATTTTTTGGTACCGCCTTCTGAAAACGGCAGGTTTGGTAGGCCTAAATAACTGTCTGTCCCCTAAGCTGAAAGGTTTCACAGACATCGAAATTTATCTTGTTCTCGCATTAAAATGAATAGTTTAGCTCAAGTTTGTTCTAAACAGTCTAACGTTTTCGGCAGTTGCGTTTTTTGGTGCAGGAAACTTTTTCCTGCTAAGACTACAGTTTTCAGAATTTGGAAGGTCTTCTAGAAACAGTAGGTTACGAAACAAAATATGCCTTTAGTTGTATGTTTAATATATATTATTATTATTCAGAGATGATTTTTATTGTGTTTTTAGAAAAGTTCCATTGTGCGCAAGAATTCAGATGAAGGGAATTGGGCGCCATAGGAAAGTTTTGGATCCTGATTTCAAACTAATGGATGCGAAGACGAGGAAGTGGAAGAAGTGAATAATAGTGATGACGAAGAAGAGAAAGAGCTTAGCGATGTTGAAGACGAGGAAGGAAAGATGGGAAATAGTGCTAGCGAGAGTGATGATGAAGAGAAAGAGAAGAAGAAGAAGAAGAAAGATTCACCAAAGAAGAAAAGAGATAGGAAAAGAAAGAGAGAAGAAGTTAAAGAAGAAGACAACAAAGAAGAAGAAGGAGACAAAGAAAAAAAACTGTTACAATTTTTTAGAGTGTACAGAAAACTACAAAAGCAAAGTAAATAATGGTGTCAAAATTATAAATATTGGATGATTTTTATAAAAGTTGTGTATTTGTAAATTGTAGATGAGTAATGTTATTATAGTTTTCATGATATAGCAATTTTTTGGTGAAAAATAATGTCTAAACGAAATCTTGGATTTGATATATATCTTCCCGAGACTATAGATAGCTATAAGGAACAGAAAAAATATGGAAACGGAAAAGAATACGATGATGAGTATGATTATGATGATGATAGCTCAAGGACAGATTCTAATAGCGAAAATGAAGTAAGAGAATTGGGACAAATATGTAACAAGAGAAAGAAAACAAGAAAAGATATTTTAGGCTTATTGGATCATTTCGATAGTGTTTTGTATGATCAATATACATCAAAGTTGAAATCAATTTACGAAAACGAACCTGAAATAATAGAAAGTGAAATAAAGAATCCATTTTCAATGCTTTTGACTGGTAAATCAGGTTGTGGAAAAACGTTTTGGGTGCAAGAAATATTGAAATGCGCATAAGTGTGTTGTTATAATGGATGACTTAATGAGTGAGATTATAAACAATAAAGATGTTGCAGCTCTGTTTACAAAAGCTTCACATCATAAATCTATTACAGCTTGTATATTATGGCAATCTCTGTTTCCTCAAGGACGATTAGCTCAGGAAATTGCTACAAATGCTGATTATAAAGTAATATTTGATAATCAAAGGGAAAGTAACCAGATGAAAGTCTTATGTCATCAATTAGAAGGAGGAGATCAAAGGTCAAAGGATCTCCATAGTGCTATGAAACAATATTTTAACGAAAATAGACAGAGTTGGCCAAGGGTATTCGCTAATTTTTAACCAACGGATAAGAAAAAAAGTTAAATATTTGATCAATTTTCCTTTTGATTCAAACAGTCCACCTATGACACTGTTCTAAAATATATTTTTTCACGTTTTTTGTCTTTTTGAATGTTATATTTTTATTGAAATTAAAGAATGAGTAAGAGTGAATGTCATTGTATGAAGTTGAAGTTGTTCAAAAGAGCTAGTTTATTCGGGAGAGCTTTAAGAGAAGGCAATGAGCTGAGAGCTTTAGATAAAGAAGTAATGATAATGAACAAAAAACGAACAATAAACAGTCAAGATAAAAGGAAAAGGACTAATCATAAAAAACATCACTATCACCATCACCACGGTCATAAGTGTAAAGCTCAACAATATGAAAGAGTATACATTCCTTTTCCTGAAACAGTAAGACGCATGGCAGCCATTCCTCCTTCTCTTCCTCCTCCGAAAAAGCTCACAATAGTACAACCCGATGGGCGAATTTTCTATCAATATTAAAAATTTTAAGTAAAATGATTGAACATATATATACCAGAGCAGGTTTGGATCAAGTTTATTTACATTAAGAGAAAGAAAGTAAAAGATAATAATAAAGTGTATCATATAGAATTATTAGTAGATAATATAGCTGCAGCGAGAGTTATAGACCGCTCTCTGATTCAAAAGGCAAAAAGAGGCAAAGTCTTGGATATAGAATATGTGATGAGTGGTTAATGTTTAGGACCGAGAGTAATATTGAAGATATCTACAGATGAACATGTAATACTGAATGATACATATAGCAGTGTTATTCTCTGGTTGAAAGATGCTTTAACGGTGGAAGAATTAAATCTATTAAGAAAGATTACAGTTCAACTTTATTTGGAAGAAGGATATGCTAATATATGTTATTTATAAGAAAGCTGTCGAATAATTTGATTGACAGCATGAATGATTGACAACATCAATGATTGATTGATTGATTGATTGATTGATTTTGTCAAGAGTATTTAAGGCGGTTTTATAGGGGTAGGTTTAGTTACTTTTAAATGAACAGCAAGGAGAAAGGAAGGAAGAAATTAAATGAAGGAAACTTTGAATAGATTACAAACGTTGAATATTAACAATATTCAAGATTTTACCTCGCAAATTATAGATGTAGAAAATGAAGTGCGTGAAATAATAGTCATTCTCAAATCTCAAATTGTAGTTGTACAAAGGGAAACTCAATATTTCATAGCAGAATATGAAAGAAAATTTAAAAAAGAAGTATTGGCGATAAAAGCGAGACAGAAGCTCTAAGAGCAGCTTATAATGAAATAAACGATCTCAATACGGAAAGAAAAATTAAAGAAATAAGATATAAATCAGATTTAGATGCACTGCGAGGAAGATTCTTTGAGCTCAAGAAATATTGCGAAGAAAATTTTCAACAAACTTCAATTGAAATGAATAAGTTAATGGCGAATCGATCTATTGGAAGTGAGAAGTTCAATGTTAGTTATAATGAACTTTAATATGGAGATTAGATGATATGAATGAAAGAATGTATGATTCTATCACAAAGAAAGTCAAATTTTATACAAGTCCTTTTTTTCTCTTCTGTTCATGGATACAAATTGTATACGAGAATTTATTTAAATGGTGATGGTCCAGGTTTTGGAAAGTATATCGGTGTATTAATTGGAATTATGAAAGGATCTTACGATGCCATATTGACATGGCCAATGACAGGTAAAATAACGCTTTGCTTAATTAATCAAATAGATGAACTTAATTATCATGAAGACTCTTTCATGTGTGATAAGACAAGTAAAACGTTTCAAAGACCAGTAAATGAACCTAATATAGCATCTGGAAGTGTGAAGTTTTTTCCGATTTCAAAATTGCACGAATCAAGAGGATTTGTAGAGGACGATGTTATGTTTTTAAAAGTTTCGATGGACAGTACTTGTTAGAAAAAAATGTTTTCGTTTAAGTATGATAATGAATTTATAACATGTATTAACTTTATATTAGAATAACGAATTTTCAACCGTTTTTAGTTTTATTTCTTCATTGATTTCTAAGTTTTTGAATTCTGCATTAACCGTTTTGAAAGTCTTCACGTAGGCATATATTTCCATCTTCATGCACGAGCTTGTAGTTAAAGAATATGTGAAAAATTGACTCCAACTCTTCTTGTGTGCACGGTTCAGGTTTACATTCCGGTTCAGGCAAGAATACTGTCGAGTCTTTGACATCATCATTTGAGGACGTTGCAATGATTTCAATAGTTTCTTTTATTATTTTAAATGATCAGGTCATATAATAATATAAACGTGTTATGAAGCTTTGATGCATTGTGAATTAAAATAAGTTGTTCATAGCTGGATTTTTTATAAGCAAGTTGATAGACAGTTGAGTCATATGTCAATTTATTGTGACACATATCAGTTTATTATGACACATGTCAATTTATTATGACATATGTTAATTTATTCTTGACATGTGTCATAATTGTACTATTAGTAAATACGAATAAGAAAAGTGAACGAGAGTATATAGAGAGTGGTAATATAATCAAAAGGAATTTTAAGGAAAGTTGGAATTTATTTGTTTTTGGAAAGGAAATGGCAAAAATATAAACTTGAAAATCATTATAACACTACGCTGAAGAAGCTACAAGATGATGTATGGTTAACCGATCCTTTAACTTCATATTATGATAAAAATACACGTGGAACAAAATTTATTAGCACAAGAAATGGATTATTTGAATCTTAAAGTTGATACTAATGTTACAAAATTACCTAAGGCTGATGTTTTATCGGAATATCTTCAATTGTGTGATGAATTAGCGTGGGAAACAAGTACATATGTAGAAGTAAGAAATGAAAGATATATTGCACAATTAGATGCTCTTACAAGAAATATAAGAGAGTTTAAATAAAAAAGATGGTGAGTGATATTTGATTTTAAACCTTAAAGATGAGTTTAAAGCCATCTACAAGTTATGACACATTATGTTATATTCAGTATATATTTTGGGTACAAAAAATGTCAATCAATTAATATTTTTTGACAGGTTTCAATTATATAAGGTATATAATAAATGAATCAAAGAGTCAAGTCAGTTTAGTTACAATATCGCAAAGAATGGAACAGTCAGTTACTGAGCAAGAAATTAAACAGCAAGATGAGGGAAATATAGATTATTTAGAGAAGATATGTATATGTATGGAAAAAGAAAATCTCGATGATGAACAAGAAATGATGATTCAAGTATTAAAAGATATGTTAACGTGGATTAGCAGTGCTGAGGAGAATGGAGGAGATCAATCTGAAGATGAATATGATGATGCTGAACTTTATGATGATGTTTTTAGAAAACGAAGTTAAAATTTTTGCTCTATAGCGATTTGAAAACGAGTTATGATAAATTGATGGCTTCTTTGCGAAAACGGGAAACTGCATATTGGTGGATGTGTAGATTTGGTTTTGATGGTGTACTGCATAAATTTTCTCCCTATGTGGAATATCCATCTAGATATTCCACATGTGTATCAAGCATATAGGATTGAAGAGGATGTAAAAGAGGAAGCAATGAATTATATGTATGTCCAAGATCAAATTGTTAAACGTGATGTGAGATTTTCTGAGAATGATCGGAAAGAATGGAACAGAAACGTTTAATTGTTAATGCTCCAAACATCTAAAGAAAGTGTAATGAAAAGAAATGAGTTGAAAAAGCAGATTCAAAAAGAATTAATTTAAAAACATGGAAATATGGTGATAGATATATTTAGACAAATTTCTAAAGACGCGAAAGACTCACCTAAATCATCAGCTTATGGTGTAGGATACATTTTTTAGAATAAAGAGTAAATATTTTATTAATTGTGATTTTTTTTACAAAGTACTATATATTGGGTATGATGATAGAATTTTTAATTGGAGTTTTATATCAAAGGAGAGGGTAAGAAGAAGAGTTATTTATTAAAATGGCTTTCTATGGTACACCAAAGAGTATACTAGTGAATGATTTGTTTTATAGAAAGCATTTTAAGCAGCTCTTTGAACCGTATAATTTTGATTTTGATAGTAAAAGATGGTTTGGCAAAAAAGGGTTAGGTAAAGATTTGAATTCGAATAAAAAAATTTATTGATACGAAAATAAAAAAGGTTTAAAAAGATTTAAAAAGAAAGCATTTGGGAAGTTTATGTTAGCTAGCGCCAAATCTTTAGTCAAACCTATAGTAGTGAAAATTTAATTTATTTAATGGCTGAAGCTAAAGAAGAAGAAGGAACATTATTAGAAGACAATAAGCAGAGTGAGGCAACACATTACAATAATGATGTGTTGAATAGAGAGGTACTTATTCCTTATAAAGATTGGGAAAAATATAAAGAAATGAAAGCAAAAGAAGTACCAAATATCTATGAAGAAAAGATAAAACAATTAGAAAACGAAAGAGATTCGACTGATGATGTAAATGTTAAATTAAAAATAATGAACGACATAGAACATTACGAAAGCTTGTTACAAAAGATTTTTGTAGAAGCAAATGAAAAGGGAAGTAATTTTGATGTGCATGAAGAAATTTCAACCAAGGTACATTGGAATAAAATTAAAGAGCTGAGAAATAAAATAAATGCAATTAGTAAAAATAGAAATATTTCTGTAGAGCTCCAAAATAAAAGAATTGCAAAACTCTTAGAAGAAATTAGAAATCTAGATTACCAAGAAGAAACAAAAAAGGAAAAAAAATTAAAACAGTTCATTAACGATGAAGGAGGCTTGAGTAAAGAAAGTCTAAAATTTCTTCATAAAGCCAGTTGGAATACTAAAGAATTTCTGAAATATCTAAGAGTCAGTAATCATGTCCGTTTTTCTAAAGATGATAAATCACTATTTATAAATGGAAATAAGATTGAGAATGGTGCTTCATTAACTAAAATGGTGGCGTATTTAAATAATCCACATTCGTATAATTATCCTCCTATAGGATTGATTCCAATTGCTGAAACTTTAATTTCTGAAGGAATGCCAATTAGTGATTATCCAAGATCTCTACAAGATCATCTAAGGGCCTGTTTACATGGAGGCGGGCTGGCTCGGTTAGGCGAGATGGTTTTCCCAAACGTTTACATGGAAAGATGAAGGAAACTCTCCCCAGCCCAGTTGGCTGGGCTAGCCTCTGTTGTGAATTTGTAAACGAGACTATGGTTACAGACTTTCCCGCCAAAATGTCATGCAGAGAAGAAAACAGCTTTGTCTTCCGAAGAGCGTCATGGCGAACGAAAATATGAAAACTCAGTTAATTTTGTTACTCGTTGCACAGTTAAGTGGCTTCTTTGCCCTCTTACTTCAGCTTCAAGGGGTTCTGGCTGTTTGGCTGATGTATCAAAAGAATGTTTATGACACGTTACTAGCAATGCAAGCCAGAAAGACATCTTGAAAGATTTAAGAAATGGAGGCAGAGAACATTGAGAAGAAAGAGAAGGGGAAGATGGTACAATCCTGGAAGAACAGATGATTGGTGGAAGAAAATGATTGACGGAGAAGCTTTAGCTGAGACATGGAGAAAGAATTTCCGATTGTCAAGAGAAGAACTTTTTACATTGTTGGCAGAATTAAGGCCTTACATAGCCCCAGATGGCCAGATCCAAAGTCTCCAAATTTCTGCGCTTTGAGTGCAGAGAAGAAGCTTGCAGTTACGCTGTATTACTTAAAGGACACCGGATCTTTGCAGATGACTGCAAATACTTTTGGACTAGCTTTATCAACTGTTTCAAATATTCTTTATGAAGTCTGTAAAACAATATCAACCATACTCGGTCCAAAATACATAAAACTTCCAAAAGATACTGAAGAAGTGAAAAGAAAGGTAGCTGAATTTGAAGGAACATATGGCATGGTACAAGCATTTGGATGTATTGATGGAACTCATGTTGCTGTTAGAAAGCCTTATAAGAACTCTCAAGATTTTTTTTCTTATAAAGGCTATCATTCTTTAAATGTTCAAGCTGTTTGTGATTTTAAGGGTTTATTCATGGATGTTGACTGTCGCTGGCCAGGGAGTGTCCATGATGCTAAAGTTTTTTCAAATTCAGAAATCAACACAAAGCTGAGAGATGGTAAATTGCCAAAAACATTTCAAACATTGATCCCAGGGTTTGAAAAAGTTCCAAATTACCTGATTGGTGACCCTGCATACCCACTCTTACCATACTGTATGAAAGAGTATGAAACAGGTGATGGAAACAACAAAGTGGTATTCAATAATTTACTGCGATCAGCTAGAAATCCGATTGAATGTGCTTTTGGTCGTCTGAAAGCACGCTGGTCTGTCCTTACAAAAAAGGTTGATTTAGATTTATCTGCAGTTCCTACAGTTATTTTTGCCTGTTTTGTCCTCCACAATTTCTCCGAAAAAAGCAAGACTTGCATTGATGAAGAATTGGTACAGACTCAAATGCAAGTAGCATCAGCAGCAAATGAGAACAATGTTCCTGATCCAATTTATTCATGTAATTACAATGAAGGAAAACTTGTTAGAGATATTTTAACTAATTATGTTACTTTAAACCTGCCTGATCATCTAGTACCTTGATAGCATATAAGCTTATCTATATATTTTACTAACTAGCTATTTACTGCACTTACTCTTTGTATATTTTAATTAGTGTGCTTTATTCGAGTTCTCATTGGCTTTTTCATAAACAACTTGCAAAAAGGAATCCAATTTTTACTTATATTTTTCAAAATGGCTCTACATTTTCACCTGATACATTTTTTATCTACCAAAGGTAAAAGTTTCAACTATCAGAACGCTCATCAGAAAATAAACACTTTTTGATATAGATGTTAATTAATTACAAAAATGAAAGGGTAAACAAAAACAATAACATTAACAGGTATTAACTAAGTATCATTATTTAAAGCTGGTAAAGTCCTTCATCCACATTATGTTGCTGTTGAACAGTTGGTTGCTGGTGTTGGTGTCTGGGAGGGTTGGCATGGTTTCTTTGGTTGTTTAGATACATTCCATGTGTTGGAGTTATGCCACCAGAATTTTGATAAAACAAATTCTGGTTGACAGGAGGTTGATTTGCTGCTAGCATGGCTTGTGCGAGCATTTCAATTGATTTGCATATGCTGTTTCCAAGCTGATTCATCGAGGTGCCAATATTTGCCAAAGCATTGTTAAAAGCAGCTGAAGAATCACGTACAGCATTGCCCAAATCACGCCTTGTCTCCTTATCTTCCTTGGCTTCATCCAGAAAAACTTGGTCTCTCTGAGCAGAGGACAAGGCTTTTTCTAAATGTCTTCTTTTATTATCTATTAAGCATGGTACAACATTTGCAGAATTAGATGGTCTCTTTCCTGTGGTACTGTTGGGGTTTCACTGATGCTTCTAGTTGATGTTATTGAGCCATTATCATCATCAACATCAAAAGAAGCATCATCAGCATTGTATCTAAGTTTCTTAAATTATAAGAGTTGATAGATCTAGGTTTCTTATAAACATTTTCTCATAAAAAAGTGTGCTTAGTTGCCTTTCTGCTCGGTTTCTCCAAAAAACGTCTACTTTTCTTTGTTTTAACGAAATTTGGAGACCTTGACGTGAAATATCACTAAAAACTATAGGGGGGCCCGAGGGCCCCGGGGGCTCAAAAATGAGGGCCTCGAGGGCCGGGGCCATGGTTATCAAACACCCCAAACTAAGTAAATATTGAAAAAATATTAAAAAGACAAAAATCAAATAATACTCAATGGTACTCAATAAAATGTTCAATCTATCATAAACCAGTTTGGATTACTAAAAGTCAACTTCAAGAAGTGTGTATCAGAGTTAAACGAAGAGTAAAAGTGAATAACTATATTTCTAAAAAGGATTTTTTCATTGCATTAGAACCTGAAATTTCAGATAATGAGAAAGAGGCAAAACGACATAGAGAAGATATAAATGATTCAGATAACGAATAAGATTAAGAATGGCCGGTTTTTACACAAAAAAATCTCAAAGGATTACTGCTATTTCATCAGCAAAAGCTTCAGTGTATGATGATAATACAAATTTCAGAGTGGTTTTGAAAGATAGTATTAATCTCGACCCTTCTCAACTTTGGATGATTTGTTGTACGAAGGCTATACTTCCCGCAAGGGAAAAACCGAATTTTGCCCAATATTTTTTGTTTAAAAGAATCAGTTGTCCTTTTATTAGCCACAATGCAACATTTGAGGATAAATTCAACATAAATGATGATCGAACAGGTGATATTTTTAGATATGAAAAACTATTCAATTCTCAAAACGTTACTCATAATTGGACAGGAGAACAGGATTTGTATCAAAGAATTTATCTCCCCCCTAGTGAAGCACTCACATGGAAAAATGAAGGAAATTGGGATCTAATTAAAATTAATACCTTTTTAAATTCAAATTTTAATTTGAAATTTGATTTCGCTGGATGGGAAAATGGTGTTGGTGTGTGTCCACAACAGTCAATAATATATTTGGAACATAAAACTGGAAATGATTATTTTGATTTAGGCTTTCGTGGTATGGATATTGAAAATGATATGGGTCATGATCAGTCTCAACAATTTCAGATATGTAGATTTGGAAGAATGGTGGTGGAGAGATTAGGATTGGATAATTTAAAGGAAGATTATTTACCTAATGCATTTGCAGAATATCATGAAAATATCGCAGTGAAAATGGGACATACTAAAAAATTATTTTGGAATTATTTGAAAGATAGGCATCCTGAAACAAAATATGGTTATTATATTCTATATAGAAATAATAATAAAGGGAGTGATATGGACCTGACAAAAGATTATTTAGACATTTTATTTTGGACAAATTTGGCAGCAGGGGAAAGTAGTATACCTTTATACGATCAAAATTATCGCATTCCAAATCATAAAGGAATGGACAGGGGCTTTCCATTGGATCCACCAAATCATTTATTTAGCAACCTACCTGAGGTATATTCACTTAGATGTAATATTATTGAGCCAAATTTATCATCTGGAAGAACTGATAAAAATTTAGCAAATTTATATTTACAATTTAATAATAATGGTTATAAAAGAACTTAATGGTTGAATCAGTTTGAAGAATATAAAGAATTATCATATTCCTCAATTCAGACTAATGTATTTCAAACATTCTGGTTGCAAATTGTTCCAAATCCACCGGATTTAGACTCTAAAGAGAAAATTATTCACTCTCATACTCTCGCAAAAGTTGTAGGAGAAACTATAATTGACAGAAAGAGTATTAATTCAAAATGTTAATAAAGCGACTTGGATTTCAAGGGAGCAGAGAAATCTTGATGTATTATATAAAAGTTTTGAAGATAATAAGCTAAAAGTTGGAGTTAAATTTATTTATTTTTCAGATTATTGTTTTGATGTCTTATTAGATTTATGTAGTGCAGATTTAGTTTAGAATAAAGCGTTAAATCTAAATCCTTTTTTCGATTATTAAAAAACCTAGATCAAATAATTACTAATATTCCAACTTTACTTGGCGATATATTTTTTAATAGATCTGATTATCAAGGTAAAAGGGTTAATATAGAAGGGAATATTAATAAATATTCACCAAATCAGATTGTCTTCAAAGATTGTGCATTTATTAATAAATTGCAGGGTAATTTATATTTGCGCAATATTTCAACAAACGAAGTATTTAATCCTTCATTTTTTAAAGTTGAGTTATTATTTACAACTGATCCAGCAGTATATAACATTGGAGAAATATGACGTTGTTTAGAAGCAATCAAGATGAATTTTTATTACAAGGTTATTATGACAGTAACTTTTCTAATTATTTAAAGATACACGATAGTTTATTGAAAGTAGATGATTTGCGCACATTACAAATAATTGATGGATGGCAAGTAGCTTTACAAAAGATTGTTTATAACTATGGTAATATGATAAAGAAAAAGGCATTCCAGTTGTAGTGATTCCGACAGAGAATAATGTAAATGATTGGTTAGTAGAAATAAATGTTGGGGCATGGAAAAATTATAAACAAAATGAAGTAAACCGAAGTTTTGACGAGCAGCTAATGTACATTACGGGAAAACATAACAATGTTTCAGTGAGAGATAATTATTATAATTGCGTTACAAATGTATCTAATGGGCTTTATTGTATATATTTTAAACAGCCAATGTCATCTGTGATCAGCCTTGATGTAGCTAAGATGTTGAATGAACGTTATATACCACTAAACCAAAAGATAGTATCTGTTAAGGAGATTTTGAATGTTATTACAGATTTTAATGAATTTTCTAAGAACTGATATTGAAAGAGAAATATTTACTTTTGAAAGAGCCTTTAAATGGTTTTAAAAAATTATCCAACTAAAGACAGTAAACAGTTGTCTGATTATATTCCTTATAATAACGATGAACAATGGAATATAGATGGAAATTGGATGAAATGGCAATGGATCATGAAAGTAGATGAAAAATATAACATTCTTCAAACTCATATTATGAATATTTCCACTTATGTTCAAAGTATAGCAGTTGGCCAGAAATTGTTTCCTTTTCTCGGCTTTGAATTATGAGATAGAACAAAAGACAATATAAAAGGGGTTATATGGAAGAGATACGAACAATTATCATATATCCCAAATCATGCAGTAATTGAAGATGAATTTCGCTATATGTCAGAGGGTTTTTCTAGCATAACATCAAAAAGTGAATTAGTTCAAGCAATATCCCCTATTGCAAATACTTTATCTGGAGAAGATTATTTTATATACAGCGAGAATATTGAAGACATTTTTTTAGGAGATGTATTTGCCCCAATATTGACTGTTATTCCTTCCTTTTTAACCACTTTATCCAATGGAAATGATATGTTTTCATCTGAACCTATAACACCAATTTTTTGTGATTTGAAAAATCAGTCTCTCGATATGTTTAATATAACGATGACAAATTCATCTGGAGAAAAACTGTTAGTGAGCGCTTATATTGAACTGAAGTTTAGACTTAAAAAATCATAAAAAAGAACAATAGATATGGCAATGCTTTTGTTTTTACTATGGAGATTAATATCTTTTTCTGATTGATTCATTTTGACAATTGATTGATTGACATTTGAATTATTTTTTCTTGTATATATTGCCCTCAAATTTAGTTGAGTTCATTGCAAAAATGGAAGAGATATGTGATTTTGAAACTACAATCGCAAATGATTTGATTCTCGCTAATATTTTAAATAAGTTAGATATAAAAGATGTGTTAAATTTGATGCAAAGTAATAAGAATGTGAACAAACAAGTTGAAAGGAATATATTTTTTGGAGGAGCAAATGCAAAGCGCACTTAGGTATTGAATGCAGAGGAAATTTTGATAATTACTTTGAACTTTACTCTACATTATGGAAATGAAACGAGTCATATTCAAGATGTTTTCAACGTAAAGGACTGGATACTATACCTGATTGGGTACACATATATATCATACTAATGAAAGGAAGGTTGTTTACAATAAATGAAGCAATTGAATTTTGTAATTCTCAAACAACTTGTAAAGATGGAATATCTAAGCTCCAAATTGCAGAACAGGCACATTTTAAGTTAAATAAAACTGCCAGAGAAGACTTTATAGAAATATTCAAGATCACCCAAAAAATGTTAAAATCAAGTTTGGTGATGAAAGCTTTTTCTACGAAAACGAAAGAAGGGCGATGCAATTATTGCTCTGAGGTAGCAAGAGAGATTCTATTGAGTAGATATAAAGAGGAAAAGATTTTACAACGAGAATTGTTCACATTTAATAATAAATCAAAAAATGAAATACAATTAGAACATTTAGATAAACAAGAAAATGTAACAGAATTTATTAAATACGAAAGGGATGGTGGAACTAATACTTACATGAAAGCCAGTTTAATGCAACCATTTGAGAACAAAGAAAGACTAAGTGAAGAAGAAATTTTTAATAAAGTTCTATTTTCAATTATTTGGTTTGACATAGACTTTTTAATGGTAGAGAATTATGATCCTGATTCGTTGTTTGGTCAGTAGTTGAAGTTTTTGTCAACAAGAAAGAAAGAAAGGAATATATAGATATATATAATCACTTTCAAGTCGTATAATGCCAATCATACTATTGAATTATTTAAAAAAGAAGGAGTCATATTGTTTGTTGTTATATTGGTATACACCTCATGTTATTTTTTCTCAATTATTGTCCTTGTTCTTCTAGCTTAATCCACGATCTTCGTATTAAGATTTTTCATAGTATTGATAAGTCTTCTTTTTCGTCTCGACAAATTTCATTTTCCGCTTTCTTCCCCTTCTTCCATATTCAATATTCCATCTTCTTCTTCATCTGTCATTTTTGACGATTCAAAACATTCACGAAGCAAAAAAATCCCAAATGTAAAAAAAGCAACACATCAACCAAATAGTAACAATAATGAATATATAAATTTGTTCTAAGATGTTACTTTCTTGTTTTTCTTTGATGATAATTTCTGCAGCTCCATCAGAAGTCATTTTTACAATTAATATTTTGTTTATAGGTGACGGGTTTAAAAATACTTTTTCAAACAATAGAAATGTCAATCAATCAATCAATGTTTTAATAAACATGTCAATCACTCATTATGTAACATATAAATATGAGTGTAAAGATAAAAAGTTTTATAAATTTATATTTGTTAAAGAAATACGAAGAATAAACGAACATTAAACTTGGACTGCTGTCCAAGTGTTGAAGTTTTTGTCATTATAACTAATTAACTTTTGTTCACTGCTCGTATGATTATCTCCTGACTTTGGCGTGCTTTTAGTTCTTGTTCGTTCGCTTTGTTTTAAATTGCTTGGACGTTGTATTATGGTTATTACAGTTTATCTTATTATTCAATACTTGAAGTGTCTAGTATTTGCTGCTGAGTTTTCAATAGGTTATGGGCCCAGACACCCAGACACACAGTAAGTTTGAATAAAGTTTGTTTATAGAGTTTTGATTTCTTGTTGTCTAACTATGGCCACTCAGAGGACTGATGATCTTGTGCCTGTTGATAAATTTGATGGCAAAAACTTTCTTCTGTGGAAGTTTAAAATGCAAATGGTTTTGGAGGACAAAGATTATGGGGAATCCTGAGTGGAGAAGAGGGTGAACCTTCGGGACAAGGAGTCACTGAAGCTTCACAAGAGCGGTTTTGTAAATGTTCTCGAAAAGCTTTGGCTACTATTTGCTTATCGTTATGCGACAGTCAGTTATTGTTGGTACGCTCGGCGAATACAGTAAGAGACGCATGGTTAAAACTAGAAGGACACTACGAAACAAATCTTTGGCAAATAAACTATTTTTACGTAAACGATATTTGACAACAATGATGTTGGACAGTGATGCCATGATCGATCACATAAATAAATTGAGAAGTTTTGCTGAGCAGTTGGACTTTGTGGGAGCTCCAGTCTCGCAAGAAGATCAAGTTGCGACTTTATTTTGTAGACTTCTGGATTCATATGGAAATCTTATTGTGGCATTAGAATCGTGTGCTAATGATCTTAGTCTGGAATTTATTGTTGCCAGATTGCTTCATGAAGAGAAAAACCGCTCTAAAACTCTGGTTATTCTTGGTGATGCGATGGAAAAAGCACTAGTTGCGAGCAAGGCCACTCCCAGTACTCAAGGACAAAAGCCAATAAGAGAGGTAAATGCTTTAATTGTGGAATTAAAGGACATTGGGCCAAGGACTGCAAACAAACCAAGAAGAAAAAGGAACAGCGCACAGAGCAAGCTCACATTGTGACAACAGATTTGCAGTCATTGTTCTAGACAGCACCAAATTCGAATGAAAAGATAATTTAATTTGGTATATCGACTCAGGTGCATCACATCATATGTCATGCAGAAATGATTGGATGCAGAACTACACCGATTTTCCTTTTTCTGAAAAAATTCGTCTTGGAGACAATAGAACTGTGGAAGCACATGGAAAAGGCACTGTGTGGTTGAAAGTTAAATCTGTAGATGGATACAAACCAGCAGAACTGTCAGATGTGCTCTATGTTCCTAGTCTGGCAAAGAATTTGTTCTCTGTCAGTGCAGTTACCAAAAGGGACTTTCTATGGTTTTTGATCATGACAAATGTACTATTTTAGATAGTAATGGAACTATCATGGGTTCTGGTAATACTGATGGCAAGTTATTTATGCTTGACTCTTCATTAATGAAAGGTTCATTGCATGAAGCTCATAGTGCTATTGATGAGAACTCTCTGCAAGTTTGGCATGAGAGATTTGGGCACTTAGGAATAAATAACTTGAAGCTGTTAAGCAACCAGAAGCTAGTTTATGGCTTGGAACTTAATCCTTCAGAAGAAATTATGTTTCGTGAAGGTTGTGTTAAGGGCAAGCAGACAAGAAGTTCATATCCGAAGAATGAAGCTACTCGAGCAACAGAGCTGCTAGAAATCGTACACAGTGACGTCTGTGGGCCTTGAGAAGTTTAAAGAATTCGACCAGGTTCTTGAGAAGTTTAAAATATTCGAGGCAATGGCTACTAATGTTTCTAGAAAGTGCATTAGAGTACTTCAATCTGATAGTGAAGGAGATTACTTTTCCAAAGATTTTAACCATTTTCTGTCCAGCAAAGGTATTAGAAGGCAGCTGACTGTTCCAAGAACACAGGAACAAAATGGAGTGGCAGAAAGAATGAACAGAACGATTCAACAAACAGCCAGATTAATGTTACATGCAGCTGGTTTACCAGATAGTTTCTGGGCAGAGGCGGTATTAACGGCAGTCATCCTGAGGAATAGAAGTCCAACTATTGCTGTGAAAGGAATGACTCCCTATGAAAGCTTTATTGGAAGAAAGCCTGATGTTTCCAATCTGAGAGTTTTTGGCTGTGACGCTTATATGCATGTACCGCGAGAAACAAGAAAGAAATGGGATGCTAAATCTGTCAAGTGCATCTTCATTGGATATAGTCTGATTCGTAAGGGTTATAAACTGTGGAACACACAAACGAAGAGGTTCCATGAAACACAAGATGTTGTGTTTGTCGAAAATGAATTTGGAAATCATGTTTGGAGGTCTGAAGTTAAGAAGATTGATTCGTCATTTTCAACTGAAGATTTGAAAGCTGTTGAAATTGTCTTGGATGATGAAGCTGACGCAGATGAGGATTAAGTTTTTGTAGACAATCCTGGGAATGATGTAGATCCAGACGAAGAAAACATTCAAGATGTTGAATTATCTCGAAGATCAACTCGGTTGAGAAAAGAACCAGATAGAGGATCTGCCATTACTGGATAGGGCTGGAATGATGAACATTCTTTAAATGCTGAATTAAAAGAAATTTCAGAAGAGCCTAGAACCATTGAAGAGGCATTGAACTCTCCTGCAAAAAGGGAACGGCAAAAAGCTCTAGATAGCGAATATTCTTCTTTAATGAAAAACAATGGTTGGTTTCTTGTCGATTTACCTAAAGATCGCAGTGCAGTTGGATGCCGTTGGGTATCTAAAGTGAAGTATAATGCAGATGGATCAATAGAAAGGCATTAAGCTAGGCTTGTGTTAAAGGGATATACACAGGAGGAAGGTATTGATTATGAAGAAACCTACTCACCTGTTGCAAGCTACACATCGATTCCCACAGTACTAGCTATTGCAAACTATTTGGATTTAGAACTTCATGAGATGGATGTTCAAACAGCATTCCTTAATGGTGAATTACAAGAAGAAATGTACATGGTTCAACCAGATGGATTTGTTGAACAAGGTAAAGAAGACTTAGAATGCAATCTAAATAAGAGTTTGTATGGACTCAAGCAGTCATCGAGATGCTGGTTTCAAACAATGGAAAGTTTTCTCAAAGAATCAGATTATGAAAAATTTAAGTCAGATTCATGCTTATATGTTAAGCGAGCGGGAGACAATATGGTTATAATTGCGTTATATGTTGATGATATTTTGATTGCTTCAAACAACAAAAGGATGTTACGCAAGGAGAAAGAAGCGTTGAAGGAAAGATTCAACATGAAAGATATGGGTGAAGCCCACTGTTGCCTTGGTATTCAGATTCAAAGAGATAGAGGTAACAAGAAAATGTTACTTCACAAAACGAGATATCTGACTAACCTTTTGGAAAAATAAAACATGGATAATTGCAACGAAATATCGACACCACAAGAGCTTGGCTCAAGGTTAACTGTAAATGAGGGCGATTGTGTCAATAAACAGAGATATCAAGCATTGATTGGTAGTCTAACTTATGCAGTAACTGGCACAAGACCTGACATCGCACAAGCTCTGGGATCAGTTAATCAATTTGCGTCAAACACTGGTAGTGAAAACTGGAAGAGTGCTAAACGTATTCTTCATTATATCAAGTGTACGCTCAACTGGGAAATATTGTTGGATGGAACTAAAGAAAAAGAAATTCGACTTAGTGGATTTGTAGATGCTGACTGAGGAAGTGATCCAAATGGACGTAAGTCATGTTCTGGATATATCTTTACTTTATGCGGGGGAATAATCAGCTGGTTAAGTAAAAAGCAAGCCACAGTGGCACTGTCTTCAACTGAAGTGGAATATATTGCTGCCAGTATTGCAACACAAGAAGCAGTTTGGTTAAGAGCTTTGTCAGCTGACTTGAAGTAAATTCAAGATACACCTACAGTAATAGAAGAAGACAATCAAGGTGTGATTGCTATGTCGAGAAATCCAAGATTTCATGGAAGAACCAAACAAGTGGATATCACATGTCATTTTATTAGAGACAAAGTAGAGAGCAAAGAGATTCTTCTAAAGTATTGTCCAACGAATAACATGGTAGCTGATGTTCTAACGAAAGCTTTGACGAAGAATTCATTTGAAAGATTTCGTTCAATGCTGTGCATGTCTAATAGAGTTTAATCAGAGACTCGTTGACAAAGACTGATATGCTTTGATCTTAATGTTAAGTTTAATTTTCGAGTGGGAGTTTTAAAGAAATACGAAAAATAAACGAACATAAAACTTGGACTGCTGTCAAAGTGTTGACGTTTTTGTCATTATAACTAATTAACTTCTATTCGCTACTTGTATGATTATCTCGGACTTTGGTGTGCTTTTAGTTGTTGTTCGTTCGCTGTGTTTTAAATCGCTTGGACGTTTTATTATCGTTATTACAGTTTATCTTATTATTCAATACTTGAAGTGTCTAGTATTTGCTGCTGAGTTTTCAATAGGTTATGGGCCCAGACACCCAGACACACAGTAAGTTTGAATAAAGTTTGTTTATAGAGTTTTGATTTCTTGTTGCCTAACTATGGCGCATCAGAGGACTGACGATGTCTTCCGGTTGTGGCTGTAGGAATGTGGGAAATGTTGGTGCATCTTCTGGCATCTGGAGCAGAAGATGTGGAAAACGACAAACCATCGGTAACATGCACACTCTTTGTAGAGTAAGGGATTTTTGTGTCGAGAGATGCCTGGTATCCGGCAAGTATGCAGATTTCAGTGTGCTGACATGTATGCAGAATTTGACATTAGTACTGTTGGAAGGGGACATGTACATGTCATTAGCTACGAAAGGGCATAGACATGTAAACAATGAATGTGGTACATTGAATACGTGCTTGGTACATTACGTTCTTACCTGTTATACCACTGACAGGTTCATCTGGCGTCTCCAATGTGATGTCCAGATCTACTCCTAAAACATAAAATGAATCACTGCAATACACACATCTGGAAAAATATCTGCCCACACACGGACACATGTTCCATTCCATTGTAATAATGAAACTCTTCAGATTGTTGGTAAACTTTGTGAATGCTATTATCCGTCTCTTGATTACACATTTTTTTTAAAATGGAACACCTTTATAAGGAACTTGAGGCTGAAAATTCCCAATAAATTAAGGAACTATAAGAAACTGTTGAGGCTCGGATGAAAAACTAAGAAACTTTTTTTCAAAGAACAAGATGGTTTGTACGAGAAAGGAACAGAAGTAAAATATATTTCCCATCGTTCTTCTCAAAAAGGCTCCATTTATACTTAACTTAGAATATTAGTTTATAGAATAATAGTTTATAAGAAAAGTTTATATGAATTTGCTGTAAAAATTAGTATTTATACATATCCCATGACAAAGAACAGTACAAGGAACTTTCAGCCTCATTTTGTTGAAAAATTAAGGAACTCCAGCCTCAACTCAAACCAAAGGTTTCTTATAAAAAATAAAGTGTATGGTATTGAATGTGTAGGTGAAGTACATAATCGTATTATTTACTGAAAACACTTACGAGGTGTGAACAAACTTCTCTTGACTTTTTCTTCTAGTGATAAGGAAATACAGTAATGTTATACAAGTACATACAGTGATTACAATTTTACCTGATTTCTTTCCTTTTATGGCAACACTCTCTCTATGTTGGGAAGTGCCCTCATTTCAAACGATTATACGTTCCACCATTTTTTCCTGTAATTTTTCCTTTGTACATGGTTAAAGTGATTTCGCATCATTTTGTCCCTTTTGTTACTCTTGATACATTGAATGTAATTTGATAAATGTATGTCACGATGTGAAGCCTGATTTGCATTTTTAGTACAACGTAAAGGTGATATTTAAAAAGGTTTTCAACAGGCTATCTTTAAAAGATGGAATGTGGAATGTTGGAATGCTGGAATGTTGGAATGCCGGTATGTTGGAATGCTGGAATGTTGGAATGTTGGAATGCTGGAATGTTGGAATGCTGGAATGTTTGAATGTTGGAATGTTTGAATTCTGGAATGTTGGAATGCTGGAATGTTGGAATGTTGGAATGATGGAATGTTGGAATGCTAAAATGTTGGAATGCTGGAATGTTGGAATGCTGGAATGTTGGAATGTTGGAATGCTAGAATGCTGGAATGTTGGAATTCTGGAATGTTGGAATGCTGGAATGTTGGAATGCTGGAATGTTGGAATGTTGCGAAAGTGGAATACCTATTTATAGTACTGTTACATAGTCATAGAGGCAGTTTTGTTGCCATTTCATGTTGACAATTAAATGTGAAAAAAAAACAACAAATAAATGCAGACATATTTCCACCTCAAGCGTGATTTGTAGAAAAAACTAACAAAACAAAACTAACAATCTTCAGCAATCAAAGAAATTGAAATCAAAAACAGCCTGTCTTTGAAGGGTTTACTTCAAATAATTAAAACAGCATACAATATAATTCTTCGATTTGCAAACTGATGACTTAAAATTCTATTAAGAACTGTCTTTCAAAAAATCCGAGATCAAATTGCGTTGTAATAATGTGAAAGATTTTATAGTTTGTTGAAATCCAGGGTTGAACATAATCCCTCCCCTTGAAAATACGATGCAAGCTCTATGTTCTTATGTCATTAGCATTTTATTTCTCAAAGCGAACAAACAAGGAATTTTGCTTACCAAATTCTTGAGTATTTCTCGCTTAGAAATCACTGCCACATTTAAACATGATTTCAATGAAGTTCAAGATACACCTACAGTAATAGAAGAAGACAATCAAGGTGTGATTGCTATGTCGAGAAATCCAAGATTTCATGGAAGAACCAAACAAGTGGATATCACATGTCATTTTATTAGAGACAAAGTAGAGAGCAAAGAGATTCTACTAAAGTATTGTCCAACGAATAACATGGTAGCTGATGTTCTAACGAAAGCTTTGACGAAGAATTCATTTGAAAGATTTCGTTCAATGCTGTGCATGTCTAAAAGAGTTTAATCAGAGACTCGTTGACAAAGACTGATATGCTTTGATCTTAATGTTAAGTTTAATTTTCGAGTGGGAGTTTTAAAGAAATACGAAAAATAAACGAAGATAAAACTTGGACTGCTGTCAAAGTGTTGACGTTTTTGTCATTATAACTAATTAACTTCTATTCGCTACTTGTATGATTATCTCGGACTTTGGTGTGCTTTTAGTTGTTGCTCGTTCGCTGTGTTTTAAATCGCTTGGACGTTTTATTATCGTTATTACAGTTTATCTTATTATTCAATACTTGAAGTGTCTAGTATTTGCTGCTGAGTTTTCAATAGGTTATGGGCCCAGACACCCAGACACACAGTAAGTTTGAATAAAGTTTGTTTATAGAGTTTTGATTTCTTGTTGCCTAACTATGGCGCATCAGAGGACTGACGATGTCTTCCGGTTGTGGCTGTAGGAATGTGGGAAATGTTGGTGCATCTTCTGGCATCTGGAGCAGAAGATGTGGAAAACGGCAAACCATCGGTAACATGCACACTCTTTGTAGAGTAAGGGAATTTTTGTGTCGAGAGATGCCTGGTATCCGGCAAGTATGCAGATTTCAGTGTGCTGACATGTATGCAGAATTTGACATTAGTACTGTTGGAAGGGGACATGTACATGTCATTAGCTACGAAAGGGCATAGACATGTAAACAATGAATGTGGTACATTGAATACGTGCTTGGTACATTACGTTCTTACCTGTTATACCACTGACAGGTTCATCTGGCGTCTCCAATGTGATGTCCAGATCTATTCCTAAAACATAAAATGAATCACTGCAATACACACATCTGGAAAAATATCTGCCCACACACGGACACATGTTCCATTCCATTGTAATAATGAAACTCTTCAGATTGTTGGTAAACTTTGTGAATGCTATTATCCGTCTCTTGATTACACATTTTTTTTAAAATGGAACACCTTTATAAGGAACTTGAGGCTGAAAATTCCCAATAAATTAAGGAACTATAAGAAACTGTTGAGGCTCGGATGAAAAACTAAGAAACTTTTTTTCAAAGAACAAGATGGTTTGTACGAGAAAGGAACAGAAGTAAAATATATTTCCCATCGTTCTTCTCAAAAGGCTCCATTTATACTTAACTTAGAATATTAGTTTATAGAATAATAGTTTATAAGAAAAGTTTATATGAATTTGCTGTAAAAATTAGTATTTATACATATCCCATGACAAAGAACAGTATAAGGAACTTTCAGCCTCATTTTGTTGAAAAATTAAGGAACTCCAGCCTCAACTCAAACCAAAGGTTTCTTATAAAAATAAAGTGTATGGTATTGAACGTGTAGGTGAAGTACATAATCGTATTATTTACTGAAAACACTTACGAGGTGTGAACAAACTTCTCTTGACTTTTTCTTCTAGTGATAAGGAAATACAGTAATGTTATACAAGTACATACAGTGATTACAATTTTACCTGATTTCTTTCCTTTTATGGCAACACTCTCTCTATGTTGGGAAGTGCCCTCATTTCAAACGATTATACGTTCCACCATTTTTTCCTGTAATTTTTCCTTTGTACATGGTTAAAGTGATTTCGCATCATTTTGTCCCTTTTGTTACTCTTGATACATTGAATGTAATTTGATAAATGTATGTCACGATGTGAAGCCTGATTTGCATTTTTAGTACAACGTAAAGGTGATATTTAAAAAGGTTTTCAACAGGCTATCTTTAAAAGATGGAATGTGGAATGTTGGAATGCTGGAATGTTGGAATGCCGGTATGTTGGAATGCTGGAATGTTGGAATGTTGGAATGTTGGAATGCTGGAATGTTGGAATGCTGGAATGTTTGAATGTTGGAATGTTTGAATTCTGGAATGTTGGAATGCTGGAATGTTGGAATGTTGGAATGATGGAATGTTGGAATGCTAAAATGTTGGAATGCTGGAATGTTGGAATGCTGGAATGTTGGAATGCTGGAATGTTGGAATGTTGGAATTCTGGAATGTTGGAATGCTGGAATGTTGGAATGCTGGAATGTTGGAATGTTGCGAAAGTGGAATACCTATTTATAGTACTGTTACATAGTCATAGAGGCAGTTTTGTTGCCATTTCATGTTGACAATTAAATGTGAAAAAAAAACAACAAATAAATGCAGACATATTTCCACCTCAAGCGTGATTTGTAGAAAAAACTAACAAAACAAAACTAACAATCTTCAGCAATCAAAGAAATTGAAATCAAAAACAGCCTGTCTTTGAAGGGTTTACTTCAAATAATTAAAACAGCATACAATATAATTCTTCGATTTGCAAACTGATGACTTAAAATTCTATTAAGAACTGTCTTTCAAAAAATCCGAGATCAAATTGCGTTGTAATAATGTGAAAGATTTTATAGTTTGTTGAAATCCAGGGTTGAACATAATCCCTCCCCTTGAAAATACGATGCAAGCTCTATTTTCTTATGTCATTAGCATTTTATTTCTCAAAGCGAACAAACAAGGAATTTTGCTTACCAAATTCTTGAGTATTTCTCGCTTAGAAATCACTGCCACATTTAAACATGATTTCAATGAAGTTAGAAACCCCCAATTATAGCTATTGCCCAGTTTGAATGCATCATGGAAATGAATTAATAATTTGAATCTTCATCTTTTATGTTTTAAAGATAGCCGTTTTCAACATTTCACGAGTCCAAACAATTTGCGTATAAATACCTCGGTGAGCTGCACGTACTCCTGCTTGAATACCCTGATAGAAGAATATGTGATAAATTGTCAGAAATGCTAATGGCAAGCACGTGTGTGTTGGCCCTATATCAGAATGTAAAATCATAGATCCTGGTCCTACAATGATTGTGGCAGCTAGGCAATCACTATGGAGTTTTCAACTTAGAAAAACCATAAGGACAACCTTTACGTTGATTTAGTGTCTACTGCTCATTTCCCACTATGTTTTTATACTTCATTTCAAATCCATTGTTAGAAATGTGATTTCCATTCAAATAGCTCCGCCCAACAAATATCTAACTGCAAGATATGAATCAGCATTGTAACAATTTATATGCCTATAGTTACCTTTTAGTATACTCTTCTACTTCTAGGTGTGAGTTTCTTGAACGTAGTCATTTCATCCGGGCTTATCTTTTGTAAAAGGAATAGAGATAATCACAAGACGTTCATAAAAAAGGTAATGCATATGATTTGTTGCTTAAACATTGCAACATCGTTTACTTCCTACCGTGTCCAGTTCCACAGAGTCCAATGATACTGCAATGCTTCCAGTCAGGTTTCTTGTTTTCAGTCCACAACCAGCTAAATTGAAGATATAAAACTCCATGGACATATAATTTTTATTTTTTATATTGCTTTTAATGAAAAGAGCCGCTTTTAAGATTGAGAATAGCAAGGTTCTCACAGTTTGCAAGCTTCGTTAAATGAGTTTCTGAGAACAGCTCCTTCTGAATGCCCAGACATGACTTCGGTTTCTGTGCGGCTTTTTTCGGCAAGTAACATCGCTGTAAGTCGGCACTTTTACATGGAATACAACAATAAACCCCTGAACAGCAGAAAATAACATCACAGTGACAAATGCAAACACGAAAGTGCAACACTCCTAATAATGTATCACAAGAATTTTTTGATCGTATGTGCATATTCTGTAATACATTTTGAAAATCATGGTATCGGAAATGATTTAGTGACTATATTGCTAGAAAATGACAATCACCTATATTTCTTTCTTTAAAGCAGTCGCGTAACATTAAAAGTTGAATAAGCAAGTAGGTTATGGTTGATCATTTGTAGCAAAATTCAACAATTTATAATTCATGCACATTCAAGGAAATTATTCATATTCAAGCATAATATTCATGCACATTCAAGGAAATTATTCATATTCAAGCATAATTTTCATGCACATTCAACAACAATTATCATAAACATTCAACAAACATATTCATGTGCAACAAAATTGTTCACATTCAACAATATGAATCTACTCTTATGCAACGGGACCTTTCATGTTCAACGTATATAACGTATTCTGCACATACAGGATATATTTCATTCACATTCAACAATTTTTTTCATTCATATTCAACATGACCTTTCATATTCAACCTTTCCCGCACATTCAAGAACAATGTCTCGGATCCTCTTTTAGAATCATGCAACAAAAAGTTCCCGGATCCTCTTTTTAAATCATTCAAGGATAAGCTCCCGGATTGAAAACAAAGAGCCATATTCAGCACGTGTCGCGGAAAATGGCGGCTGGTCAACTCAACGATGACGAGGAGCGGCTTCGCCAAATTGTCAGAGAAGAACTTCAAAGAAATTCAACTTCACAATGTTTCAGTCCACAGACTGTTTACGCCCGCACACAGCAACTCATACGAGGAGCAGCCAATTCAGCTATAGAGGAGTTAGCTGGGAGGCCTAGTGCTACTAGGCCAGAAACTTCACAAACCACAGAAAGTAGAAGTGACCTCACAGCAATCACTGCATCGAGACGAAGTGTCAGTTCATTGCCATCAGTTGCCCCAAAGCGTAAAGCGCAGCCTGGTCACCCCTGGCGCTTCAAACCACAAAAAACTGCCAAAAAAGTGGAAACTAAATCAGGAGGTGGGAAATCAATCTATGTTTGGCTTTTGTGTGCCACTGATGATGAGGTAGATGTGGACGAATATATTTTAGAAGACGACATGGTTGTGTTGAAAGGGTTTGTAACACTAGACCAAAAAGACACATTTGCAGAAATAAAGGAGAAAATAACACTGTTATTCAGAACAAAGTTTCCTTTGATTGTTGCCAGTGATTTTGTTTACGTTAAAAGAGAAAGAAACAAGATATCTACACCAGTGACTGACAAAAACTTTGAATGGAACTTCAGTGCTCTGAAAGGATTGTGGGGACAAGGGAAGCTCTACTGCCGGCTGACTGTTCCAGTTTGCCAAATATCTGACAACGTTGATGATACAGAAATCGAGACTAAAAATAAGACCAAAAATACAGTCACATCCTCAGCTGAAACCTGTGCCAGAGAAGCAGGTCCCTCGGTCAGCAATCAAAGCAATCATATGGTTTCTACTGCCATTGATACCAACTGCAGTACAGACTTACAGAGGAATGATGCATCTTGCATGGCTGTCCCCTCCACGAGCATTTCAAGAAATTCCATTGATACTGCTGCCAATGTTGCTGGTCCCTCAACAAGTCTCCAAGGCAACAATATGGAATTAGATTTGGCTGGTCCCTCATCAATTGACCTGGGAAATTCCACAGAGTCTGCAAACAGTGTTGCTACTCTAGAATGTTTGGTGAATGAGCTGCTTGAAAAACAAGACAGTGAGTCCATACCAACCTTTGAAAGTCTGGATAGTGCCATAAGCCACCTTAAAGGGAAACTTGGAAATGAAAAAGATCGCCTGAGAGTTGAACCCAAATATGCATTAGAGGAGGCTTTGGCATATTATAAATCGAGTGATTTCCATCCTGACTGCAAGTTAGTAATTCAATACAAAGGGCAAGCTGCTATCGATACAGGTGGTGTCCTTCGTCAGTTTTTCTCTGATGTATTCCAGCAGATGGTATCTGGTGGGGGAGATTTGCCACCACTGTTCGAAGGTCCTGAAAACCGCAAATTGCCAGTTTACAATGCAGGGACAATATTGTCGGGTGTTTTAGAGTTAGTGGGAAAAATAATAGCACATGGAATAGCTCAAGCTGGTGTTGGCCTCTGTTGTTTGGCCCCAGCCATATACAAATTTCTATCAACTGGTGATCTGACATCTTCTCTGACATGCCTCACAGTAGAGGATGCTGCAAATCCAACCCTTAAACACTACATAGCACAGGTAAGCTGTAACAAATTGTGCCATTTACATTTTGTATTTTCTTGTAATGTCAAAACATGAGGCAAGCTTTTTTCATGTGTCATCATATATTAATATGTGAAACTGTTTTCCACCCACTGTTAATCTTAGACTGGCTCCACCCCAACCTTCCAATCTTATTCTGTCTTCATTGTTTACAGCTAATTCTGTTAGCTGCTTGCAACATGCACATTTCACTTGCTATTCAGTATAAGAAATAGGTTCAAGACAACAACAGTGATTTTTCGAAGTCGTAATAGTGATGAAAAAGTAAGTGACACTTAACATTTCAAATTGTCTGCCATTTTAAGGTTATGGACTCTGGTATAACAAAGGAGCTACTGGAATGCATTAACATGGAAGATGATTTTCAACAGATGCTATCAGAAAGTGGAATGTCATTACGCCTAACTGTAAGTGCCCAATGCCTGTTATATAATTTATGACAACTAATACACCATTTAAACAGAATAGCACAGCCGGATAAAGGTACCAAAATTTCTCAACATGTCTTCTCTCCCTGAATAGCCCACTTTTTTGGTGTGATCAAAGATTTCCTTAGTTGGCCAAGAACTTGACATCACTTATCTATGCCTTTAATGCTGACTTTGTCTATCATTGTGCAATTTGCACCATGAACATACTGAATAAGGTACTTTTGATTACCTGTCTTCCCAAAAGAGTTCATGCTTAATGTTTTTTTTTTCAGCTTTCAACAAGAGAGAACATCATGCAAAGTCTCATTTATCATGACGTTATAGGCAAACGAATTGTTGCACTTGAGCAAATAAGAAAGGGGTTGCGGATTCTCGGTGTTCTAGATGTGATAGAAAGAAACCCAGTCATGTTTGAGCCTTTGTTCACATACAATGAAAGTATTCTTGATGCTGAGGTCGTATTGAGCAAACTTCAATTTATTGGTGTCAATGACGATAGTCATCAAACATACAGCTTTGTACTAAGATTTTTACGCGAGGCAAGCAGCAAAGAATTAGATTCGTTTGTCCAGTTCTGCACAGGATGCAAGGTCCTGCCAATGCAGAAAATAAAGGTGCTTTTCTCCAAGGAACCTGCAATCTTCGCATCCACATGCTTGTTGCAGATCACCCTACCAATGGGGTTTCAGAAGTACACCGAGTTCAATACAGCTATTAAAAGTGTGATCTGTGACTCTGGAGTCGCTTTTACAAGTGTTTAGTGAACTTTGAAGTCGTTTTGTTGTTTTTTCTTGTCTTTTTCTGTTCTGATTATGTGTATTGACTATTTACAACTGCTGTGCAACTTTGCAGGCAAGACTTCTTTTCAATAAAGTTTTGTTTCGATCCTATGACTTTTAGAACATTAAATTAATGCAATTTGTTAATCCCGGTTTCCTTGTGGACAGAGGAGTTGCTTCTCATTGATGGACCAATGGGCCCATCGTCTCAGAAGCAATACAAAGTGAATAATGTAGTTAACATCATTCAGCAGTAGGAAATGTCTGCTCTGCTGAATATTAAGCTGTATACATTAATTTCTTTTCATTTAAAAGTAAGTTTTCTCAGCAGGTGTTTTCGTTTAGATTTAATTTGTTTTTGTTTACGTTTTGTTGCCTTTAAGCATTGCTACATTAAACTGTAATAAAACGAACTGCTACACTATATTATTTTACGGGTTATTTCTGCAATTACTAATGTGGGGTTTAAGCAAGGCCCTTTGAGAAAACAGAGGGTCCAGGAAGAGCCTCGTGCATCGTGTCTAACTTGGAATGACATTTAATATCTATTAACGTTTCTTTTTGTAGTACAGGTTTACACGTCCATAAGCTGTCTGGCTTCCAGAAATATGTCGATGCCGTAGTTGTTAGATTCACATAACACGTCAATGTTGCGTAGCAGATTGAGTTCTTCAACTGAAAACGGGGATGCGATGTCGTCCAACTCAACTTGTGACAAACCGTCGTCTACTGGTATGGGCGCATTTGGATCAAATCCATACCAGTCTAAGGAGTTGTTGATGTTCTCTTCGAATTCTGCAACTTGAACTTGATGTCTGTTGCGAAAATCCATCATTCCGTTGGCCCACAATCGTTCTGGACTTTGGTTCCTTTCGGTACGTAGAGGGTGTTTATTCCACCCAGCCACGAAGCTAGAGATAACACGGTTGATACGGGGCAGGAAAATCATATGTAAAATGAACAATTGCCTTTCATCGTCGATATTCAGAATTCCTGAAAATTTAAAGGATAAACAACATCACATTGTCTGTACACAAGGACAATTAAACAAAGTTATATCATTGGATGTTTTTTATTCTGAAGTTTCCAATAAGACTAGAGTTTTTTCGACGGCAGGTTTCATCTTAGTGATATCCGCATTTGTGTAACCAGTGCGTTTTTGTGTAACACTTTATCTTAAACTATACATGCATCTCTAGTCTTTTGATAATCGAATTATTCTTGTCTATATGCTGAATATGAAGCTTTTATCAAGCAAAGCTCACCTTCTACCTCCATCGCTTGAAATGTATAATAGAATTGGTAACAGACATACATCCATACATCTCGCCAGAGACGTTCAATTCGTTGATTCCGAGTTGATGTACCGGCAAGATAGCTTCCTCGGTTCGGTCCACGTAAGTGCTCCATTTCCTGCCATATGAGGACGTTCTCGCCACCTTTATCTGTTCTTATTCTTGATGGCACACCAAACTTTCTATTTGCTTCCTGAAAGAGCTGGAGAACTGTTTCTTTTCGATTGTTGGTAGCGCATTTCAAGCAAACAATTAACCTTGAAAGCCCGTCGATACCTCCGTGTATCACAAAGCCCCAAGTAATCAAGCTATGGTGTCCATCGAGGTGCCAAAGGCTGTTTGGACCGGGAACAGTGTACTTTCGTCTTCTAATGAGGCAAGCCCAGCGAATCCTTGAATCAGCAGGCTCGATTCTTGCTAATGCATCTCGTATGCGCCATTGTTGTATTCGTAGACCCAAAGATCTCAGATGTCCTGTGACGAAAGATCTGCCTGTGTATGAACCATGAGACTCTCGAAAACGAAGAATTTTGACATCAAGCTCTTCGTTTGATATTTGACTATATCCAGTGATGTTTTCTATACCCAATTCCTTAAAAGAAAGTGATTATAAATAACCATAAGCTTACGAAACCATGTATTAGCTTTAAATGCCTGTTTTTACCAATAGAGAACGCGATTGCTAGACTTTTGGTATCTAATTTTGGTTAATTCACAACTTGAGGCATTTATTTCGCCTAGCAAAAGTATTGGAACACGGACACAACTTCGGCAAACAGTGCAGAAATCCGACAAACAGTGCCTATTTGTGGCGATTAAAGTAAGAATCCCAATTTTCCAGCGAAAAAGGGAAAGTCAGTAATATTTGCGAAAACTACGGGGTTTATCCAACGCACCTTTACACGTCTATGAATTGTCCATCTTGACACCATCAGCATTGTAGATATTTCCTTCCATGTAAATCCAAGACTTCGGAATCCAATTAAAGTTTCCTCAGAAATATTATATTTCGGTCTCCCCGGTCGTTGATGATGAACTGTGTTGGTTTCATCTAGTTGGTAGATTGCCAAACCTTCTCCGGTTGCACCTCGCAGTTCTCTACATATCATTTGGTCGAAGACAACAAAATTTTGTACCACTTCTTCCAGTTCTTGTCTCGTAGTACCTGTGCAAAGGAAGATCTGATTGATACTTTGCATCGCTGCACAAATTCTTCGGTGCAACTTTTCAAGCCGGTCTTCAGACGAGTCGCGGTCTTTTATAGCATCAACCAAGCCACTTAACTGTCCGAAGTATTCGGTCAAGGCAACTTCTAAAGAAATTCCATTTTCTTCCATCTCTTTTCCTAAAAAACAGTCATCTATAGTAAGTTGCGTCATAGATACTTCTCCACTAACCTGAAATGGCGAATTTGAGGCCTTGGAGATGGGCTCCCATACATAACGTTTTCTTTGCATTTTTCCCATCTAAACTCTGTAGTCCCTTCGTATCCTGACGAGCCGGAGAGCAATTTTACTGTAGAAACAGCCCCAGAAAGACACCAACAAATGGTAGTAGTCAGAAGTAAATGATCGGGGAAGTGCTTGGGTTCACTGTAATCTTGAATACTAAAAATCATATTCATAAATCAAATTTATTTATAATAAACATACCTTTTCGACGCAATCACAGAAAAAGGCACCATGGAGAATTTCAAATCATACCAGCCTAGCAGCGAAGCACGTGACTCTAGCAGGATCAGTGTTGTCGCAAATTCCTTGTCTAGTCACATGGGTCCAGAAGGCAATGTTAAGAACTCTACGCCTCAATTTATATCTATGGTAAGCTTTTACCCTGGGTGATTTTTGCAAAGTGTAAGGTGTTAAAGGTTCATGGGCACTCTTGCTTGAATGTGAATTATACTGAATGTAAACGAAATAAGCCTTGAATGTGCGGGAAAGGTTGAATATGAAAGGTCATGTTGAATATGAATTAAAAAAATTGTTGAATGTGAATGAAATATATCCTGTATGTGCAGAATACGTTATATACGTTGAATAGAAAGGTCCCGTTGCATAAGAGTAGATTCATATTGTTGAATGTGAACAATTTTGTTGCACATGAATATGTTTGTTGAATGTGTATGATAATTGTTGTTGAATGTGCATGAAAATTATGCTTGAATATGAATAATTTCCTTGAATGTGCATCAATATTATGCTTGAATATGAATAATTTCCTTGAATGTGCATGAATTATAAATTGTTGAATTTTGCTACAAATGATCAACCATAGTAGGTTGCAAAGCGCAAGCCATACTACCATAGGCGTCCTACTACCAATGACGTCATCAGTGACGTCATCAGGTCGCGCTATAGTGTGATGGTTTAATCTAGTACGATGGTTTCTCCAACCTCGTTTTCAAGAGTTCTTGCAGTGTAACACAGATGTTAGATAATAAAAGAGGTTCAATAATTAAATTCAACAACAACTCAATTCAATTCAACACTTCAATTTACAATTCAATTCAAGAACAACTCAATTCAATTCAATACTTCAATTCAACAACAACTCAATTCAATTCAATACTTCAATTCAATTTACAATTCAATTTACAATTTAATAATTCAATCCAAGTCAACAACTCAATTCAATAATTTAATTTAAAAATAATACAATAATTCAATTTCGTTTTGCGCTAAAAAGTCCCTAATAATCCTGCAATCTGATTAGCTTGAACTTTCTAGAAGTTTCCAGAAGTTTCCAGAACTTTCTAGAAGTTTCCAGAATGTTCCAGAAGATTCTAGAAACTAGAAATCCTACAATATGATGGCGTAATAATTCGAACCCGACGTTTGAATCAACTATATAAATCGAAGCGTAAAGCGAAATCAGCTCAGTTAGAAACTAGATTAAGCATGAAGAGATCACACGAAGTAGAGAGCTCAGCTGCTAATAATAGTAAGCAAAGAAAAATCGCTTGCGATGTATGTGGGAAATTGTTTGACTGAATGTTAAATCTCGCATCGCATAGGCGAACAGCGCATGATATACATCCGTTAGCAGCAGAACAAAATAAATTAGTCGGTGGAGGCAATGATATGAACAAGATGGATAAGAAAGCATTTAGAATATATACCGAAGAAGAAGATATCAAAGACTGGCAAGAATCACACAGCATACTATTAGAGAAATTAAAGAAGAATCGCCAGGCCACAAGCAGGGGATAAAGTATTATATCACTATTGATGTTGAATTTAAAAAGTATGGTGATAAGCCTATAGTTACAGAACCACCAGCCACATTCAGAACCATGGTGCAGGTGTTGTTAAGGACAGAGTATGACTATGTTGAAGATCAGGTAGTTGAAGCTATCAGCACACTACGAGACAAGGTTGATGAATTCTTAGAGAATGGAAGTGGTTGGATATTTACAAAGTTTACCAAACTGCAAGTGAAGATGTTTGATTATGATGCAATCCGTGGTGGAAAATATTTGCAACTACCTACGTACATCAAAAACAAGAAGGCTGTTCTCAATGTACGGAACAGTGACGATAATTGTTTCATCTGGGAAATTCTATCCCGTCTACATCCACAATCAACACATGCAGAGAGAGCCACACCGTATCGACGATACTTGAATGAACTTAACTGTGAAGGATTGACATATCAAGTAAAAGCAATTGATAAAAAGATGATTGAGGGTGCACAATAGGGTACCTTCATCCCGCCATCCCACACCTGTTTTCAGGCATATCCCGTATCCCGCCGCTGAATTTTTCCAAATCCCGATCCCGCCGAGCTAAATCTTCGAATAATGCTTGAACTAAAGGGGGCCATATTCAACGTATGAAGACTATAAAGAATACCGGCGAGAAAGATATTTAAATATATCTTATGGAAAACACAGCAAAGTGCGAAGGGAAAAGGCAGATCTTATCACGCATGGTCATGCATTTTCGTTGATGGGAGCAATAAGGGCATGCTTCATCGACAACGTGATAATTTCCAATGTTTTCAACTTTTTCTAATCGTCTTTGGGGTATTAGCTGCCTAATAGCCCCCAGTTTAATTCAAATATCAAGAGTGTTGTTGCTGGCGGGTTGGTGTCAAATTTGGCCTCTGGGTGTAATTGGAAGCAACGACTATCACCTTCAAGGGGGAAGCGAAGATACAAGAACGAAGAAAGTGTATTACTTCACAGTTAGGAAGCCAGAGAACAAACCAATTGCAAATGCACATACGAAAATTTATTCTTATCTTGTCCAACGATGTGATTGTCTTCTTCCTAGATAAGTTCTTTTAGCCTTCTAATAAACGGGCTGCTCTTGCTGCTGTTGTGAGAAAAACTAGATGATCAAACAACGGAAAGTTTTGTATCTGTACTGTATTATGAAACAAATCTGTTATTGTAGCGAATCGTTCAACCAAATTTTGACTTTATTCCTATCAAGAAATTTGCTTCAACTGCGATATCATCTATATCATCATTGATCTCATCCTCTTCATCTATCTCCTCGCTGCTGCTTGAATCATACTCTGATTGTGCACCATCTTCAAATACTCCGTCTAAGAAAGATACTCTCTGCTCTGGTAGAATTTGGCGTTGATACAAGTAGCTAGGTAGAGTCCCCAGCCTTTGCCATTGTTGTTTCCTGTCTTACTGTGCGTTGACGCACAGCAGCATCGTAACTATGTGCCCACTCCTTCATTAAAGACATATCTTCTTTGCTCAAAGATGCTGGTCGAATGGGAGTAGCAAGATCTATGTCAGACAATTTCATCGCACGGTCTGGCAGAGGATACCATGACCTTGAATTGTTGTAGTAATAAGCAGCCCACGATGCTGTTCTTTTTAGTCCTTCCTTTACAGCGTTGCCAAAACTTCTGGCATACTCAAGTGCAGTACCGATTGTAGACTTGTGATGCACAACTGAGTGTGAGTTTTCAACATCCTTCGTCATGCAGCTTAGCAAGTTCGTGGCATCATAATTAAACTGCTGCAATGCACGCTCTAGCTTTATAAGGCCATCTTTTAACATTGCAACTGAATCAAATTGTTTTTGATGCAACGTTTCCGTGAGGGCCATTCAATATATTGGCCTTCAATTTCATATCATCTCTGATCAGTATCTGGTTTTGTCGCAGGTATTGTAGGCATTCATCCAACAGTAAAATTGCATCGTGCAAACTGATTTTTTCGTATTTTTGTTGTTTTTCGTGGACAGAAAATGCCATGTAGATTTTCCCTAATGCGACTAAAAACTCTGCTGTCTTGGCAAGACTCGTGAAGATCTTTATGCAACTTGTTTGCGAGTCACAAACGTTTACAACATTGTCGAATTCAATGGAAAGACCTGATGAAATTGGCATTTTTTCGCCAACCCATCTTTGTTACCTTCACTTGTGGAACCTGCAAATATCTCATTCTCTTTCGTGTCTCTATTCCAAAATCGAATGACGTGAGACGTAGGATCTGCATAGAGAATACCACTCTTGTAGGATTGAACCGATGGACTAGGGGAATGGTAATATTGGCCTCGAGGAATCACAAGGCAACCCTCGCCAGAACTGAGAGATATCGCCTCTATGCCCTGACAATGGGCTACATACAAGCTTTCATTATGAACTGTCATTGACGTTACATAATTCCAAAGACTACCGTACAAGAAGAGATGCTCTGCAACACCACAAAGACCATAGCAATCTGTTGACATTTTGATTATGAATAGGCACTGATCACTAGCACTATCTCCATACATGATACCACAATCAATGACATGCATTGCTTCGATTTCAGGTTGATTTTCGTGCTCCCAAAGTTGATGTGATCTCATCCTAGACAGGGAATTTACCATAACATTCTAGCAAATCGGGTAACGGAAAATCTGAAAGTAGTTTTAGCACCTTTGAAGGTAGGCGGTCATTTTAAGCCTTGGGAACATTCTCGCTAATTAGCCATTGTGACGTAATCGATGACGTCAGATGACCACGGTCAGTAAAAATGCGACCACCGAATTTTTCGCCGCTGATTGCATCAATGTAAAGAGCATCAAAAGCCGAGCAAAAAATTATAAAACACTGGTATTATTGGACTTACCCGTCGAAAGTTATGGCCATTTAAAAAGAGTTAAGCAAAAACAAAAGGGCGGATACCGATCTTTCTATTACTGTGAAAGAAAGGTGATAGCTCGCTTCCGCAGAATTGAAAATGTTTCCAAGCATAAGTCAGTCTTTTATTTCACACTTAATCAACCTATCAATGGTTTCAGCTGGTTTTAGAGGTTGGACGGGGGAAACAAAATTGTCTTATATATAGTGTGCTTCATTGAGCAATTACTATTAAAGTACCCCGTTTTTCCTGTCAATAATGCATTCTCTGAATATTATTTATTTTAGAAAATTTTATTTAAATAACTCAATGTCTATTCCGCTCATGCTGTTCATGAGCAACAAGGTTTTTTGGACAATTGCTCAAGCATGTTCGACGATACCTCTTGAATGGCAAAATTGATTTAATATCTGAGCATGAACCAGTCTAAGGCATTTCTTAGTACTGATGAAGAAAGTACACAATCCGCTTGTTTAATCTGTAATCGTGTTATCAAAAAATCAGATAAAGGCCAAAAGATTGGAGAAAAAGGAATATATAATTTCAAAGTCTTAGCTGAAGAATGGTCGCAATTAAATGTTCCTATTCACGATGAAAAGCATCCATATACTGAGGTTTATAGAAAAATCGTCTCAAGGGCATCCCAGGATGTTTCAATATATGTTCATACTTCTTGCAGAGTTGCATTTCGAAATAATAGTTCACGGTACCGAAAAAAATATGGTGATAAATTGGTTGAGCTTCCAGAAGAAGGTAATGATTTAAACTCGGAACAGGATGCAAAGGCAGCAAATAATTCACCAAAGAAAAGAGCAACGAGATCAGAAACGGAATCAGTTACTTCAAAACATATTTGTTTCATTTGCAATACCGTGAGATCTAGTGACATGCGTCCATACGACGAAGGCGGTCTAAAAAGATGCGACACTGATTCAACTGCAAGAAAATTGTTTGCCCGAAAAGACTTGTATCTGAATGACAAGACACATCGACTTTTCTTTCCTGCGAGGCGATTGGATCTTTTGTTAAGTGGCCAAGCCCATGACATATTTGCAGTAGACATTTTCTATCATCAGTCATGTTACATAAAATTTGCTATTAAACCCGTAGCACAAAAAGACAGAGAAGAGGAGGAATTGAAGGGAAAAGAAGAAGATGTTATAAATGAATTTCTTTATAAAGTGAAAACTTCAGTTGTGCGGGACAAGAAGGGTTTCCTTTTAAATGAGTTGCTGGCAGATATACAGATTCTCAGCGAAGAGCAGCAACTTGAAAAACCAGCAATAGCCGAAACCAAAACCCTTCGACGACTTCTGGAAAAGGAACTCGGAGATCAGATAGGATTCTTCCCTTCTGGAATATATCGCATAGTTTATAGTACGGATATAAATCCTTGCGAATACTCTGTTGCCACGCTTCTTGGCTGTGGACTACGAGATGAAGATCATGCTAAAGCTTTCGGTCGCATGATCAGGAATAAGATAAAGCTAAAGAAAAAGCACGAATGTGAATTTCCACTCAGCCCCGAAGAATTTATTAAGACTTTGGATGAAGGGCCACTCCCTGAACTTTATAATGCCATCTTTTATTCAATGTATGATAATGCGACAATAAATGAGTATGGTTACGCCGTCACTTCTAAAGCGAAAGCAACAAAGATTTGGTCATTGGCCAGTGACTGGGAATCGCTGCTGACAAAATCTCCTTCTCCAAAACAGGCAATCATGGGTCTGGTTCTTCACAGACTATCAGGTGAGGCTGACTTCTGTTTTTTTCAAATATCCAAATTTATAATGAACACTATGCCTATTCCCTTTAAATTTGAATATCAAACTTAGACTTTCTATTTTTTTTAATAGGAAATAAAGAAGTTGTGAATATACTCCATAAATGTAATCATGTCATTTCATATCACAACATAAGAATGCAAAACCAAGCTTGGTCAAGGATGGTTTTTGCGCAAAAAAATTCGATTCCAACTTTCCGACGAGGTGTTGTTACTCATAGCACCATTGACAACAATGATGGGAGGCAAGACACATGGACTGGTTCTGGGACAACACACGACACCAATAAGACAGTTTTTCAGTTGCCGAGTAAAGAAGAAAAGCTACAAATTCAAGTTATTGGCACTATCCAGAGACCACTTGATCTTGACGAAGAGCGCAATGAAGAGATGTCAGAAATTGCACCTTATCATATTGGACGGAGAGTTGATCCACCAGCATTTCCAAACTATAAAGATTCAAACAATAAGGACTTGCTTGATGAGTGCTTAAAGCGAGATATTGCATGGTCATTGGCCGGATCAATTAAAGCTGATGATTTGCCCCTGTTGGGATCTTGGACGCCATTTAACAAGATGGTAACGACACATGAAACAGAAATGTGCGTGCAGGAGTACTTGCCAGTCACCCCTCATCCTCCGGAGTTCCCCGTATGTAAAGAGTACTTGGATTTTCTGCTTGATATGATAAAAGAACTCGAAATACCTTATTTGTTTGTTCATTCTGATGAAATGGTCTATGCCAAACTATGTGCTATTTTGTGGAAAAGTCCGGAATTGTACAAACGCATTGTGCTTCTCATGGGAGGATTCCACCAGGTTCGCGTGATGCAGAGGCTGCTGTTCAAGAGGTATAGCTGTAGAGGAATCAAAGAGTGGTGCATCGATGCAGAGGTAATCGCTGCAGGGTCAGCAGACTCAGCCTTCGAGGGGAGACATTATTTCAGGAGCATGCGGCTACACAAAGAATGCTTTGACGCTCTCGTACAATTTCGGATTGAGCAAATTACAGGTTTGTGCTATATTATTTCTATAAACTCAAGATTTAAAGTTAAATTACTATTTCGTTTACGAGGTTCGTTTGATTACTATTTTGCATGTGTTTGGTTTTTAGATGGACACTCAAAAACTGATCCTCAACTTACATCAGCAATAAAATGCTTCGCAAGGAACCTTCTCCGTCTACAATGAGCGACTTGATAAGCCTCCCTCAATTTACAGTGCTATTTCAGACATTATTATATCACGAAAAGGAAAGTGATGGCCAACTTACGGTGCAGTATTTGAAAGACGTATCGGTAATGCTTGCTCTGATTTCTTCAGTGCGCGAATGCAACATAGAGAGACATCTGGCGGCAGAGCGTGAAATGATTTCCCTTGCGTTTGCATTTGATCATCAAAATTATGCTCGCTACTGCAGTTTTCAGCACGTATATCTCAAGGAGCTCAAAAGAATTAATCATCCTGCGTTTCACGATTTGCAAACCAAAGGACATGGTGGAAGCATTACAGGCGGCAAGTTTTCGACCATACATGGTGATCTAATCACCGAACTGTTTAATAAAGAAACAAAAGGTACTGCTGGACCTTTCAGATCCGGCTTCAGTACAAACCTTAGCACTGTTAACACTTGGGTGCATACAATCCACATCCATAGCATGTTGAGAATCGCTCTGAGAAAACAGCTTTACATCAAATTGTCTCCAAAGCACAAAGAAATGACGAACAGTGGTAAGCATTTACACTGTCAGCATGTTTCTCAATTAAAGATGACGCTACGTAGTTATGGCATAGATCCTTTTCAGCTGAAGCTCCAAAATGCTTTCACTCAGGTGCTCAGATTAATCCATCCGTCTTCCAAGACATGCTGAAAGCTCATGATATTGGAAGTGACGCGTTTCAAGCATTTTCTTCTGACAGACTCGTCAAACACACACAAAGTTTCTTTGACCCAATAAAGAGAATCAAGCTCAATACTGGCATAATAAAGAAAAAACCACCTATCAAAGCTATTTCCGTGCTGAAGGAAGATTGCCAGGCATTTGGGCTCATTGTAGCAAAAGCGGTAAGTTTAGAGGATGCTTTTCGCTACCCTATCACCTCAGTCCCCCTTGCTTTAGCCACTCCAGACGGTTCACTCCGACAGTCAGACAAAGCTTCATTAAGAAACTTTCTTATATCAAAATCAGAAACCACAACAAACACCCCACCAGAAAACGCAGCTTGGTTTGTTGACGGACTTGCAGTTATACGAACATTGAAATCTAAAAAGACGTACCGTGAGTGGATTGGCAGTTTACTTCAATTTCTGCAGCCACCTAGAGGATCCAATCCAGCTGTCGTTGGCATGATAAATGACACATACAAAGAACGAAGTGTGAAGAGTGGTACAAGAAAGGCTCGCGGCGAGACAGGGATGAGTGTCAAACTTGATGGCTTTGACCAGCACATGCCTCAGGGAGCTAAATGGAGCGAATTTTTGCAGAATGGAAAAATAAAGAAGAATTGATACAGTTAATTTTAAGTATGTCCAGAGTGTGGAAGGAAGAAAAACACTGAAGCAACCATTTATAATGACAGAAGGGTCTTCTACACATCATTGACAGAAACAGCTGCAAGCTACTTCATGAATGTAATCACGAAGAAGCAGACACCCGGCTAGTTCTCCACGCGTACCTTGAAGATAAAGATGCAGTAATAATCTCGAAAGATACAGATGTATTGATACTCCTGATATGGGCATTCAACAAATTAAAGGTTCAGAAAAGTTGGCTCTTGAAATACGATAATGAAAAGTTTGTTGACATAGGGGGAGTTTGCGATGGCATTGGATCAGACTTGTGCGATGCCTTACCAGCAATTCATGCTCTTTCTGGATGTGATACAACGTCCTACTTTTTCAAAGTAGGTAAAGTAAAAGTTGTGAAAAATTACTTAATGCCGTACAAAATGCTATTTACTTGATGGATTAGGAGAGCTTCAACAATCGAAGAACATGAAATAGAGCAGGTAAAGGAATTCATCAAGACCGTTTTTACAATGGAAAGTCAACTGAAACATATGTTGAGACAAGAATGAGAATTTACAAAGACCTTAATGTGAAATCCTCCAGTGCCATTCCTCCAGATCCAGATTCAGCAGAAGAAGCGATCAAGAGAGTCAACTATCAGGTATTTCATTGGCTTCGGTGTATTGAAAAAAGGATACCAAATGTGTCAATTGAAAACAATGGATGGAGCTGGAATGAAGAAGCTAATCTTGTTGTGCCAGTTTGGTTTAAAGGGAAGCAGTTGCCTCCATCTTTGTCAGTAAAGAAGAAATCGAGGAAGTTGAAGAGTGGGCCACAGGATCCACAAGAAGCAGACTCCGAAATGAGTGATAATGATAATTATCCGAGAAAAAAAAGAGCAAGAAAAAACAGAAAGACAGAACCAAATTTGCCTAAACATATAGAGACTGATGAAGAAATGTACGACGGAGGCAAAGAGGATAGCGAGGAAGGTAAAGATGACAGATCAGGAAAACAAGAAGGTTCAGATCTCGATGTTGAAGAAAGTATGTGGGAAGTGTCAGATTTTTCTTCAAGTGATGAATCATTTGACGAGTGGCTACCTTGACCTGAAATACTTCAGCTGGCTGTGACTTATATCGTAATTCAAGGTGTATTAGTGTAATTTCAAATCATCATCGTTTGTTTATTGATTCACTTGAACTGATGAATCGCACATAATTGGATAGCAAATATTGATACCCGCCATTTTGTTTTTGCTTAACTCTTTTTAAATGGCCATAACTTTCGACGGGTAAGTCCAATAATACCAGTGTTTTATAATTTTTTGCTCGGCTTTTGATGCTCTTTACATTGATGCAATCAGCGGCGAAAAATTCGGTGGTCGCATTTTACTGACCGTGGTCATCTGACGTCATCGATTACGTCACAATGGCTAATTAGCGAGAATGTTCCCAAGGCTTAAAATGACCGCCTACCTTCAAAGGTGCTAAAACTACTTTCAGATTTTCCGTTACCCGATTTGCTAGAATGTTATGGTAAATTCCCTGTCTATATGCTACCAGCTTCCAGACATGGTCTGCATGCTCTGAGGTTTGGCAGGATGCTGACATGACCTTCTCTTTGGCAGTCACAGCAGACATTACCTCCATCCATGCATTTGGCACAAAAACTGGTACACCTCATTTGGCATTCTTCTCTTACAATATTATCATCCGAGCTTGATAACGATTGGCAACATTCGCAGGTTTGCATTAGGCTGCAATGATGCTCAAAGAAAGACTTCATGTCATCGCCTGTTTTCCCCTTCTTTGGAACGTAGTCCACAGCACAAGGTAGACTGCTGCAATTATAAAGAGATGTTATGGAAGAAACAAGTACTTCCGTAATAATGTGGTTGCTCAGAAATTTTTGGGAGGGTTCTTGGTTCTCTGTAATATACGCAACATCAACTTCAAAGTCAAGTCCAATATTCTTCTTAGTTCTTGTATCAAATTGAAGTGCCGGTTTTAGAGCCGTCCCGTCATTAGCTAATGCACATGGTACAATTTGTTTGATTTTACAAAAAACTTCAGATGCCTATTCAGCAATAGCTTAGCAAAAAACAGTCTTGTCAAAGTTAGTATGAGCTGGATATATAAAGCAGTGTGTGTCTGCCTGGACGACGAAGTATTATACATTTGTTTATAAATTCGCTGCTGATGAAGAAGGGCTATGCCCGATACGTTTAGTTTTAAATGTTCAAGGCTAATATAGTTTTCTTTTCAATCTAATTGTTAATAATTCACTAATTATTGCCTTTCTGATAATAATTTTTGGCTTTATTTAGGCCCCAAGGGTCCATTGAACTATAAATAAAAAAACTGGAACGATAACCTTATTGTGCAAAAAGCATAACCAAAAATGAAGCTTTTTGGTGCACTTGAAGCCTTTGAATTGCTGAACAGGCTAAATCTTGGAGTGACCGTTTGAGATGGAGCAGGGAAGTTAAATGATGGCAGTGGAGTCGATGTTGCAGGAGCAGACAATTTAGGAGCAGGCACTGCATGAACAGAAGTTGACAAGCTGCTTACTTGAGGTGAAGGATTATCTGATTCAGATGCAATAGGCTGTGCATTTTGGCGGACTGGAACCCAACCTCTGCATTCAGATGTGAGATGCGAGGCAGCATGAGAGATAGCACAACGAATAACTTCATCACAGCTGCAGGAAGTATGACCAACTTTCCCGCAATTGAAACATCTTATCTGATTGCAAGCATTAGCTAGATGATCAACAGCATCACATTTGCAGCACGTTTTTTCTTGACCTTCATAACGTACCATCAACGAGAATTTTCTGATATGTATCCAACTAGGAATATTTGAAGACAACAACATAGGAAATGTCTCAAACCATTTTGCACCTCAGGATAACCAGGGATATGTCCATATCGGCTACTGATGATCTTTCCATATTTTTCAAGATTCTTTTCAATAATGAAATTTTCCAATTCATACTGAGCATTAAAAACACTGACAAACAAGAAGGTATGATCAGCATCATTGAAGAACAGAGTCATATCATTAGCCTTGAGAGAACCAAAACTAAGAAGTTCCTCTTTGATTTGACAAGATGCAAAGGAACATAAATAAGTAGATTCATCAGATCTTTGCACAGAACAAGCAATATAATCTTTAGATGCCAGAGCTTTGAAAATTTCAGAACCACGGACAATTCCAGGTCAGTCAAATTTCACAAACACTGTTGTTGGCCGTGGGAATGAAGCCATAATTTTCCGAATAATCAGCGAATCTTCAACGAATATCAATCTAGATCTCACTGCAGAAATAAACTACAGCAAACTAGTCAGCCTAATAACAGTGACAACCGATAGAGCTTCGCCCTCCGATCTTATCCAAAAGGCCGAGAAGCGTTAACGAACTAGTCTTTGCTTCTGGCCGCCTCTCCACGCATGTTGCAATCAAACGTGGGTGCAGGACAGCCAGTCCGTGTGCAATACCTGGCTACGTCAGTTTTAAAGAAGGACTGTAATTGCAAAAAGTGAAGCCTACAACACCAGGTGTTCCCAGGCGGTCACCCATCCAGGTACTGACCTGGCCGACCATGCTTGACTGCGGTGATCGGACGACAACTGGTATATTCATGGTGGTATGGTTGTAGGCGAAAGCTAGAGGGCCGAATGTGCATGACACTACAGGCTAGAGACACAGAAGTGTGCACATGCACATGTATGTATACCGTTTGATGCATACGAAGTGGGTTGGTGGGGGTAGATCTTGGTGTGTGTGCAGTGCTGCTGAGAAGGTGTGGTGAGGACTCTGGCCAGTTGGAACAGCAGGCGTGGCATTCGTGGAAACCAAGTTGGCTCTTTAATAGTGTTGCAAAGGATGGGCTTCCGGTTGCGGCTGTACGAATGTGGTAGATGTCGGTGCATCTTCCGGCATCTGGAGCGGAAGATGTGGAAAACGGCAAACGGTCGGTAACTTGCACACTCTTTGCAGAGAAGGGGAATTTTTGTGTCAAGAGATGCCTGGTATCTGGCAAGTCGTGGTGGTGTGCTGAGATGTATGCAGAATTTGACATTAGTACTATTGGAAGGGGACTAGCGTGAACGCAGGTCCCCACTACCATAGCCTGCGTGCAGACTTTACTTGGTAACTGCGGAGGAGAGGCGAAGAGTCTCTTGTAAAGTCTGCGAATCGCAGGCCGATTTCGTCTTCTGGTGGAAAACTCCCTGCGTCACAGTGACAGGCAAAATTGTGCAATCGTGCAACTCCGCAGCGCACTGCAATGTTTCAAAATGTCGGTTAGTCGCTGCACGCTTTGCTTTCTTGAAACGTCTTTGAAGTCTGATCGAAACCTTGTTGAAGGATCTGGTGCTTTTAATCCGAAGTCTGAATTAAACTGTTTGGATATTGTTATTCAAGAACCATTTGAAAAATACATTTGTCGTAAATGTGTTGATTTATTGAAGAGAAGAAAGAAGTTGAAAGATGGCCTAAACGAAGTTAATAAAGAGATTTTTGAGAAGTACAGGAATACAGCATCTATCAAGGAACAACAACATTTAAGACACGTCTTTTAATCGATGAAGTCTCTCAGGAGAGTGTGGGGAAACGCCGAAAGAAATTGTTTGAAGATGGCCAATCTGGTGAAATAGAAGAAGCAGAAGAGGGTGGACCTGCAGCAGCAGCATCATCAATTTCTTCCCTTGTTGATGATGACGATGGCGAAAACAGCAACACCATCCAACTTCTTCCACTTTCCCAATCAACGCCTTGCGTAAATCGTAGCAAAATTAATTTGAAAAACTCTATTCAACCAAAATCAGTTTTTCCACAAAAACCACTGCAACATAATGACAGTGTACCAGTTATCATATCTGTCTACTGGCCCTCAGTAACAAAGACTCGCACTTTGTCAGATGATCTTGCTCCTCTTGGAAAGGCTTTAATCAATGGTAGTTTCAGCCAAATAGCTTCTGGAGCTTGGAAATGTCTGGGACTGAGAAAATCACTTTTGAATATTATTAAGAAAGAGGTTCACAAAGAATGTATAACCCTATGCTCCAAAAAAGACCCTTGTTGCCTCAGGAAAACAAAGAAAGAAGATATGTTAAACTTCTCATTGAAGAAAGTAGAAGATGAGCTTAGAATTAAAGCCCCGATTCTGAGTTCTATTTTGAAAGTAGCTTCAACTCCAAAATTCAAAGGTGTTGAGAAGGAAGATGAAAGTGAATGGTTATCTTCAACCGTAATGGCTGCTGCTGTATTATTGAAGAACAGATCACCATGTATGACAGCAATTCAGCTGCTTATAACAATCTTGTTACAACATTCAGGATTCATGGTATGTAAAAATATTATTCTGAATATAAATTTAATTTATTTGATTTATTAAATTTATTGAATTATGCATATAATCTTCAACACAGTATACTCGACAAGCACTTGCAATATCTAATTTTTGTAACATTTTTTCCTAGGCAACATTGGTTCGTCTTAAAGAATTGCGGCTAACAACATCTCACACATTTATGTACAAAAAAATGGATGAATTTGGTAAAGATCATGACATTGAAATATTGAAAAAGGTTGATAATGAGTCCAGAAGACTGGAACAACTATGTAAAGGAGAGGAAGCTCTAAAAAGAATTGGAGGAGATGAGCCAACTCAAAAGCAAGAATGTTCAGGGATAAAGAGAATTCTTTCAAATACTGAACCTGAGGAAAATGATGAAATTGATGAATTCATTAAGACAACAAATCTGAAGCTGAGAAATCTTAAAGATAAAGCACTTGAAAGTGAGAAAATAAACCAAAATGTCACCAAAGAGAAACCAACAGAAAAAATGATTGGTAAGATTGCCAACTTAACAATTTTCATTCACAGTCCTGTGTATTGCATTCTTTGATGACTATCCTGTATGGGGGGCCTATTATAGGGGGTCCAGAAGCCGCGAAACCGCAAAAAATTTAGCTCAAAGCCGCAATCCGCGATGAAATTAATTGCCAAGCATGCCGCTATTGTTTAGACTTCCACTCCTCCTCATTAACATTAGCTTGTCAATCGACATTAATCCGGTTACTTGGTTACTTCCCTGGTTACTGTACCCACTCATTACATTTTCTAGTGGCACAGAGCCCTTTTCAGCCCATCTGTTGTGCAATTCAGAATAAAGCCGCTGGCCGTTTATTCGATAAAAAGCCGCAGCCGCATTCACTAAGCCGTAAACCGAGGTCAAAACACAGCGAAAGACGCAAGCCGCAACTTTTTCTGAGGCCGCAAACCGTAGCAAAATCATTGCCAAATCCGTAAACCGCACGCAAAATAGGGGTCGAAGCCGCGAAGCCGCAAACCTATAATAGGCCCCCTGTATGCAGACGTTGCTGTGTTGCAGTGAAGAAGTAAGGGATACTTGAAGACATGCACCCTGCACCACATAATTTTCCTGAGGTTTTTGGTTTAAATTGCACTCTTTTTTATAAGAGAAATTGTATAAGAACACAAGCCTGGATTTTGCCAAGATTTTGAGAACAAATTAAGAACAAGACGAGGCTAGCCTTTTTAAAAAGCCCTAAGAATATCAGTTAAATATTAAAGCAAGATAGTCAGACTGAACATGAAAAGCAGGCAAACGAAGAACTAGTCAAAAATGCTGCATTTTCACACTAAGGAAGTGCCACCCCAGACATTCATTGAAAATAAAGATATCTAAGTAACCAAGGAATTAAGAATAGATTAAGAACATTTAGGGCTCAAAAACGGCAAAAATTTAAGAACAGCCAGCCTTGATCGAAATTTCCTGGTTCTTATAGAAAGAGTGTAAATGGTGTTGACATAATTTTGAAGTTCATTTATATTTCTTGTTTTTCTAGGTGTTGATGAAGGAAGGAAAATAACTTTTGACAATCTCGATCTTTATATTCAGCCTCATGAAATGTCCGAGGATTGCCAAAACCAAGATCTACATTGGGTATCAGTAATGTCAACAGAGAACCGAATAAGTGCAAATCATTTGTCTGACGAATCAAAGAATAAAGTTGAAGCTGTAAGAAATATCAACAACACCAAGTTTCTTCCTTGTAGGCAAGAACTTGAGTTGCAAAGGAGTGACTATGCAACGCTAATATGTCGCATTATAACCAAGCACATAGACTGTTTGAAATTCCTAAATGATGTCACATTGAAGCATATATTACACCGGTACAGCAGAGAAACAAGCAAACCAACAGAAACAGTGAGTAGATGTTTTTTATTGGATTTTGTACTGGAAATAATTTTGACTTCAAGTTTGAAATATATTGGCATGTGCCAATTTTGTGCATACATAAAATGCCTTATTAATGATTCCAAAATTTTATGAAATTATTAACCCTATTTCAGATATTTTTAAATCTTACCGTGATATCTTTTTACGATAGCAAGTTTATATTAAATTTGCCATCTTGCTTCAACTGTTGGTGCTTAAAACTCTGCATGTAACATTATTCACATACTATTATTAATTTTAATTTTGACGTAATATTTTTGGATTTGTGGTAAAGTGTTGTTTTTATTTTTGCTTGCATGTGCTATACTTCATTATGTAGTGACACAGTAGGTTATACATTTGAGTTTTTACTCTTTTCTGAACACTTTGATTAAACCATAGATGTTACTTGGTATAATTCCTGAGAATGAGAATAATGCAGATGGAATCCAGAAAGTTCTTAATGAATTGCACTCAAAGTATGTTCCTTCTGCTGTCATTGATGGCGATACAGTATGTGGTGTTCAAGGCTTTGCTGCTGACCAACTAAGTGTTGAAAGGGGAGTCAACTGTCTGTTCCAACTACAAAATGGCTTTACTGCAGTGGAACGAATGGATGGTATCCACATGGAAGTGGCAGATTTTCATGCTCAGATGAAGTTTTTTCAAGTAAGTTAAAAGCTTTAGCCAAGTCTCATTTGTCGAATATAAAATTCAATCCAAATTAATTATCAATTTCCAACCTCTGCAGTGACAAAACCAAACAATATGGCTTTTATAATATTCTAGTTTGGGCCATTAACTAAAGCATTGACAGAAAAAATTTTTCAGAATAAATATCTCATAATGCCTCATTTCCTTTAAGGTTGGATTTGACCATTTCTACCGTCATGGCAAAGGTTCAGAAGACAAATGTACCATGCTTGCTGATAAACTGCTCATTAATAGAAAGAATATTTCTACAGAAGTTAAGAAAAAATTTAATGCATGCAAAAAATTTTTCACCCTGGAAATTGAAGCAAGAGTAATTGCTTCAGCTATGGTTATTCTGGGATTGCAATCAATTTCTGATCAGCCTAGTGAATCAAAGTTACCTCCTGAAATTCTCACTGGAACAGATGATCAGAAGAAGACTTTCTTAGATGGTCTTGCCTTTCAAGTGGTAGATGCTTTTATTATGAATGACACCACTTTCAGATCCATTGAAGAACAGCAGAAATACAATGACTGGCTGCAAGAGTGTAATCCAAGAACAAGTGATGGACGGTATAAATGTAGATTGCCAAGCTGTGATAAAACCTTTAAGTATGATGGAAAGATAAGGAAGGATCATGAAATTTTGCATGGATATCATAAACCCGCTAGCCTAAAAGACCCAAAAAAATTGAAGGATGATATGCATAACTACCAATGCTCCTTCTTAGAGTATGGGATGATACAGATGAATTTCCAAGATGCAATCACAGAAGGTGATGGAGGAAGGGTGTATAGATCTTGGAAATTTATGTTACCGTACCTGAGAATGGATGGCCCTGCAAGCAGGAAGTATGCTTTGGAGGGGCTATATTTAATTGTCCAAGAAAGTGCACTTCTCTCTCAACGAGATGCCCATAGGCTGATATGGAATAGGTTCCATAAAGCAAAATCTGGAATGGGTGGCAATATTCCCTTGGATATGGCCTTAGAACATTATAATCTGCTTATTAAAACAATTCTCAGAAAACTAGGCTCTAATGTGACAAATGTGAAAGCACTGGACAGAAGGATCAAAGCATTAACTGCAAATAAAACACTTATTGACAATTTTGATGGAGAATGTGGTGTCATCAAAAGATCTGGTAAGCATTTTGCAAGATCAGTTGATAAAGATCTAAAAAAACTTGTCAATCAACTGATTTCTGAAAAGGCAATGGAATTTGTACCTGGTAGAGCCTACAAAGTATTTACAAAATGCAAGAAATCACTGTTGGAGGATTTCTCTATTCATGAATTTTACTCCTGGATCACTGAACACAAAAGGCGCATAGCAGGACAACTTAGTGGGAGATAATTTAAGAACTGAGAAACAAATATTTAACACTCAACCTAACTTGGTATGCTCATAAATTTTCTGGCTGTATTGTACTTATTTTGTAAAACAATTTTTGGTAAAGTTCATCTATCATCTATTCCATCAAAGTTGGAGCCTCAAAAATTTCAGAAATATCAACAGAGTGAGCTGCAGATGCATTCGTGGAATCCATCAAACTGTCAATCTCTGCCAAAAATCCACTATCCATCAGTAATTCTACGTTCGATTCATTACAACTCATTTCCATTTCTTTCCAATTTGAATGCATTTCTTGGTCACCATCATCCTCAGGATACTCGTCTTCGGATTCAAAGTTTACTTTTAAGTCTCCAATATCTACATCATTAAAAACGGAAGCAACTATGCACAAAATATTATTTGCATGCAAACGTCTCCAAATTTCAACTCTTGATGTTATATCATCTATCGAAAAAAAATACTGACAGTTTTTGAGAACTTGATGCATTTGAAATGCATTGAACTCAAAATTATGGCCAAAACAGGATAGAACTCTTTCATCTCCGGTTTTATGATTCTGAAGATTAGCCAAGTATGACTTCAATTTTTCCTGAAGCTCTAATAGTTGATCCTTCGAAACAGTTCTAACACGTGTGTCTGGAATGTATTTCTTTATTTCAAATCTAAGCATATCTTGACAGCTCCTATTTATATCACATTCACATTTTGTTGCACAAATATCACAGCAGGGACACTGAATAGATTCTGTAAGTGGGAAGCTTTTGAATGATTTCAATATTGCTGCTCTTCTACAACCTCCTTGATACACATACTCTTTCATGTCATCGTTACATCTTGCTGTTAAATAACTATTGTAAAGGAGATGGCAAATACTTTGCTTCCCATCCCTACCTGCCCTACCACATTCCTGTAAATAGGATTCCATATTTGTAGATGGTCCAAAATGGATGACAGTGTTAAATCCTGCACAATTGACTCCCATTCCAAAAGCCACAGTGCAAATAATGACTCGTAGGTGACTGTTTTTGTTATTCGCCTCATTGATGATGTGCTCCTTTACACTAGGAGGGGTTCCTGCATGGAACATTTCAACCAATCGATTATGTGGTTTTATTTCTTCTTTAAAGTAGAATCTATTTCCAAGCTTCTCTTGAAACATTTGCCATATAAGTGCACATTGCTTTCGCGTATGACAATATATCAATGTTCTATCTGACTCTTCCCTTTTGCATATAATTGCATTTATATTATTCATAAAAATTTCTTCAATACCAAATTCTCTGTCAACATATGTAACTGTAAACTTTAGGTTGTCTTTCATTGGATTTTTTTCCAAACAAAAAGTGTTCTTTGAATCCAAGGCAAGTGTCTCAAATATTCTGTTTTTTGTGACCAATGTGGCTGTTGCTGTGAACACACCAAGTTTAACACTTGAATCCAGCAATGCACGCATTTCAAACAATCTGGTGTACCACTTTCTGAAGGGAGAGTTTTTTCCAGTTCCATACCCCCTGAAATAAGGAATACACATTTGGAATATATATATTTAAAGGTTTTTCAACGAAAATTTCTTTTTAACATAGAAAGTTGAGTGTTAAAATTCGAGGAGAAGAATCGTTATTTCCAGATAATGATATGTCTGTATGTAGGCCTATACAATAGGTACACAGTGAAGCCAAAAACAGGAGAGTTCTTGCACACTGGAAGACAGACACGAGCAAGTGGGACTATTAAATTCTGCAAGTTATTAACTTCTATTTACAGTACACTCACCACTGGCTGATACAATGAGCCTCATCAAATATCACGCCAACACAGTTCTCTTTGAAATAGGCACCACAAAGATACCCTCTCCATTTTTCGATTGCAAGCATCGATTCTGGTGATGAAAAAATGATATTGAAACCACCGCCTTCGTGAATGACTTTCAACTTCTCTTCGTCTTCATCACTAGTAATGGCAACAGCAGGCACACCAACTGAGTCTAAATATTTTACTTGATCGTACATCAATGCTTTTATGGGCGAAATAACCAACACTATGCATGTCAACAAAGGAAAATCCAACAAATGATCAGCAATAATTGGTATGGACTGGAAAATAAGCGATTTGCCATACCCAGTTGGCGCACTGAAATAAACATTTCTATCTTGAAAGAACTTTCTTAAAATCGTTTCTTGCTCGCTGCGAAGACATTCCACATTGAAAATTCTACATACTTGCTTTACTCCCTCCTCAAAGCGTTCTTCATTCCACTTTAAATTTTGTAAACAGGGAAAGTGTAGCCTTTCGCTGTGGACGTGTCTTTCCTCCATCTTTGATTTTGACTGTTTTTCCTGTAGTTTGACATGTGATCAATGATACATATTCCTATTGGGTCCGGTAAATCTCGAACCGCCAAATGATTGGCTAAGGAACAATATGTTGACAATAGTAAAAAAATTGTGCAATCCTCCAGAAGACGAAATCGGCCTGCGATTCGCAGACTTTACAAGAGACTCTTCGCCTCTCCTCCGCAGTTACCAAGTAAAGTCTGCACGCAGGCTACCACTACCAGAAATTGTACCGTCGAGTTACCAACGTTTGCGGTAATCGCAGAGGTCAGCCAAACCTAACTGCAATGGAAAGGCCTCGCCCTGGAAGAATCTCCTTGTTGATCAATTTTCTTTTTTTTTGAGCTAGGCACATGCCTACGCTCCTTTAATTTTTCAATTAAACTCAACATATTTACAATTTAAAATAATTTAATAAAATAAGATTGGAAATTGTTCACTAAAAGTTCAATGTTCATTGATGTATTGTTCATTGTTTATTGATTTTAAATTTCAGATTTCTAAATTTAACAAAATTATTCTAAACTACTATTCTAATAATCTTAATACTACAACAACAACAAAACTCTAACTACAACTAATCTTAATAAATTACTTACTTAACTAATGATAAAACTACAACTAATGAAATTAATAAATTACTTAAATACATTTTAAATTACCTAAATAAACCTAAAGAAACCCAATACTATAAAATTCTAATGCTAAACCCAAATGAATAAACTACAACTTATTGAATACTTATATATTAGACATAAGTTCCTTAATAAAATCTATATAAATACTATATAAGAGAATTTCAAAAATATAGACAACTGTATTTAAACGTTTCGATCTATGATCTTCATCAGTAACTGTTTTTACAATGATTTGGGGCCTACTTAAATACCTATATTACAATGGGGTAACAACACAATAGCAACCTATCATGGGAACCTGCCTAATACAACATAATGAATAAGACAAAATTATTGGGAGGGCCGTGGAGAAAAAGACAATAGAAAGGGAAAGACAAAGAGGAGAGGCTTAATTAGCGCGAAAGTTAAGAGTGTTATGCTGTAGAAAAAAAGACAATAGAAGTGAAAGACAAAGAGGAGAGGATAAATTAGCGCGAAAGTTGAGAGTGATTTGCTGTCTGTCCCAAGAGAAACAAACGAACGAAAAAGCAAAAAAACAAAAAAACAGGATACAGTATAGAGAAAAATAAAAATAAAACCATAAGAGCCCACACAGGTCCCTCCACACATAAATATAAGGAAAACAATAACAAATTAGAAAAGGAAAAACGTTAGAAATAGCAAAAACATGGGAGTAACAGGTCTAGGAGTCCACAAGTCTAACATTAAGCCCCCTAGGTGCAAAACTATCCAACTTAAACTGCCAAAATCCTTCTCTAACCCTAGAGTCCCCACATAACCTATCAATCATTTGCAAACTAATATCCTCCTGAAAACCGTGATGACCCGCCTCTTGAAAATGCCTGAAAAATTCTACTTGTGGAACCAGTTCTCCTCTCTCAAACCTCCTAGCACACGACTTATAATTATTAAACCTATTACGGAACGGAGTAAATGTACTGCCTACATACTGTACACCACAGACCTTGCAACCCGACAAATAAACTACATCCGATGAATCACAATCCAATCTAGAATTTATCCTATACTCACTACTACTAACATGACTCACAAACTTATCTCCCTCTTTCATGAACTGACAAATCTGATAACGAGCCTTACCACAGCGATAACAACCCTTAACAAAGTCCTTCTGCGGCACAGGTGCAAGCCTAGCCCTAACCAGCAAGTCCTTGAGGTTTTTGGCATGTCTAAAAGCAACAAGCGGTTTGTTTGGAAAGACCCTCTTGTGCTCTTCAGATGCCTCCAACACAGGCTGAAGCCTACTTGTGACATTATGGATCTTATTAAGAGCTGAATGATAACTAACTACAAGTTGGATACGGTCCCCCCGGCCTCGATTACGTCCAACATGATGCTCTAACAACCTGTCCCTATCAATGACCTTAACCCTATCAACTTGTTCCCTGACAAAACCTTCCTCGTAGCCCCTTTTCGTCAACCATCCTACTAGTTCCTCTGACCTTTCCTCAAACTTAGCCTCATCAGAACAAATTCTACGAATCCTAAGAGCCTGGCCATACGGTATAGCATTCTTAATGTGCCATGGGTGACAAGAAGCCTTCTGCAAATACTGATGTGTATCTGTTGGTTTGCGGAAGAGGTCTGTCTCCAAGGCACGCCCCTTCCTACAAACCATAACATCCAAATAGCTAACCTCATCTCTGGAACTCTCAAACATAAACTTTATAACTCGATGGAAGTTATTGACATATTCCATGAAGCTATCCAGTCTACGCTGACCGTGAGTCCAGATGAGAAACACATCGTAAATATACCTGAAGCAAACCATAGGCTTATCCGTACTCCCCTCCAACAACTTCCCTTCAAAATCAGCCATAAACAAATTAGCATACGCTGGAGCAAACTTAGTACCAATCGCCGTCCCTAATTTCTGCCTAAAAATCTTACCACCAAACTGGAAGACATTATTTTCCAAAACAACCTTAGCCAAATTAACAAGCGAACCTGTAGATACCCCTAAATTCTGCCTACTGTCCAGTGCATGCCGCATTGCCTCCAGCCCTTCATCGTGGGGGATGCTAGGATAAAGGCCCACGACATCCGCCGTACACAGCAAAGCATCATCAGCAATATCCCCTATACCAGCGAGCAACGACAAGAAATGATTGGTGTCCTTAACATATGATGGAATACTACTAACAAGGGGGTTAAGATGATGATCTAAAAACACCAAAATATGTTCTGTAGCCATACCACAATTAGAGATAACTGGTCTACCTACTTCACCACTCAGACCTTTATGTATCTTAGGTAACAAATAACGTTTTTACACAGTTCCACGTTTTCGAGTAGAGGTGAGCTGTACTCAAAAACACGGAACTGGGAGCTCTTGCACAATTTTTTCCGTTCCAAGATTTCCGAGAGTTCCGAGAGTTCCGCGTTTTCGACCTGGCCTTTTGATCTTTCAAGATGAGCATATTGTAAATTGCTTTGCAATTCAGAGATGAAAATAAAACATATTCATCTTTGGTATTTTTAATATAAAAGTCATCAGATAAACTACTTTCATTGCTGCACTCAGTTGTTATTTTTTGTTTCCATTCAGGGGGTAAACGTGATTTCAATTTGGAGTAGAAACTGTCTGAGAAACCAGAAGGGATTAATTCATGCAGGGCATTGGAAGGTAAGAATCCAGTTGTAAATTCATAAGAAATATCTCGTATTGTGGTAATGTTAGCTTGTAGCCAAGCATTACTGGTATCAACATGTGTGAAATAGTTGTCGAATAAAGGTTCATTGTAAATTCCTTCAATATCTGTGGGTTTTAGTCTAAGGTCTGAAAAGTTTGCTGCAAAACATTTTATAACATCTCGATAAAACTGTGGGACATGTTTCATTTCGATTGGACGTAAGTAACATTTGAATATTTTGGCACCAATGTTAAAGTTCTTATACTTATCAAAGTTCAAGGCGAACAGTGCTTTCCATTTAGACTGATTGTCATTTTGAAGATATTTTGAAATCCAAGATAATTTAATGGCATCAGCTTTCTTTTCAATATCAATAATATTCAACCCTCCTAATTCGTATGGAAGTCTTGCTTGCGTACGTTTAATAGGATCTTTTTTATTCTGATAAATGAACTTCCACAGTTTATCATTGATTTTTTTGAGAGCCCACTGGGGAAGGGATATATGGCTGCAGTGTACCAGAAAACCGAGCTGGCCAGCTGGTTTGCAACCACAGCCCTCCCCCTCAAGGAAAGATCACGAGAAGTCCAAAGGTCTAAAGTTTTACAGAATTTATTTATGCGAGGATCCCGGGTTTCTTTTTCTTTCAAAATAGGGCCATGAAAAACACCAAGGATTTTCAATGCTTCCCTGCCCCGTTTTAAATTATATGGATTATCTGATCTGTTTTTATATCTTCCAAGCCAAATTCCATTACTTTTTCCTTTGTTTATTTTAGCTCCTGATGCCATTTCAAAATCTTGGACTGAAAGTTGATTTGATTTACTGTTCACCTTGCAGGATTATTGTTGTGTCATCAGCATACTGGGTAATTTTAAATTCAACATTTTTTATTGTAATACCAGTAATGTCTTGGTTGTTTTCTGACTGATATTGCAAACATTTCAGAAAAGAGGACATATAATAAGGGGGATAGGGGACATCCCTGCCTCACTCCCCTACCAAGGGTGAACGGGGCAGAGATGTACCCATTTACTTTAACACAACTACTAATATTATGATACAATGTTTTAATATATAAAATGAATTGTGGCCCAAAACCAAAGCTTTCTAGGGTTTTGAAAAGGAAATTCAAGTTTACATGGTCAAAGGCTTTCATTTGATCTAAAGAAACAAGGGCTGCTGGGAGATTTTCATTTTTCAGGATAGTAAATAAGATCTCTTAATATATGGCGGTGTGACAAAATTGATCTATTTGGGACACTGCATGTTTGATCTTCAGAAACAATGGTTGAAAATACATTTCGTAAACGATTGGCAAAGTCTTGCAATTATCTTGTAGTCAACATTGAGCAGACTAATTGGTCTCCAATTACCTAGATCACTTTTGTCACCTTTCTTGTAAAGCGTTGAAATTAAGCTTACATGTTGAGAGTGGGAAAGTTGTTGTTATTCAAAGCAGGTGTTAGCAACCCTTGTAAAATGCTCCCCAATGATATTCCAGAAGGTTTTATAAAACTCTACTGGAATACCATCGAGGCCTGGTGTTTTATTATTTTTCACTTTAGAAAGTGCTGTTTATAATTCATCTTTTGTTAGTTGGCCTTCACAAGCGTCTCTGTCAATGTCTGAAAGTCTGTTTTCTACTTTTGAAAAGAGTTATTGCTTAGTAGTATCTGTTCATTCGTTTGCAAACAAGTCAGAGTAAAATTGTTTGACAGTTTGACAAGCATATCTTTTGGATTGTGTACTATTGTTCCTGTTTTGGTCTTAACAGATTTCATAACTTGAGCAGCCTGGCATTTTTTCTCTAAGTTACAAAAATATTTGGTGACCCTTTCACCCTCTTCTGTCGTGCTTTTGCTTTGACTTTAAAATTGAAAGCTTCATTTGTTTCAAGGCATTTTATTTCTTTTGAGATACGGTGAACTAAATCTTTGAATGATTGTCTGTCTGTCTGTTCTGCTTTTTTTTGACTGCATTACGTAATTGTTTATAGAGTTTTGATTTCTTCTTTTTGCGTTCAATTGAGAGTTTTATGCAATATTGTTTGGTAATTTTTGCTATTTGTTTTTTAGCTTTATCCCACCAGTCAAGTGGATTACGAAAGTCATCAAAGATAGAAATCCAAAACTGGAGAAATCCGGACATTGCAAGCTGATATTCTTCTTGTTGTAAGATGGACGTATTCATTTTCCATGATCCCTTTCCCCTCTTTATGTTATCAAAATCAAAAACCAGTAACAGTTTTTGATGATCAGAGTGAGGAAAAGGAACAATTTCACATTTTGTAAAGTAGTTCATTGTAGCTTTTGAGGTATAAAATCTGTCAAGTCTGCTGTTTGTTCCAACTGGGCTTTTGTATGTATATTGCTTTTCATCAGGGTGGAAGGTTCTCCAAATATCTTGTAAATAATTTTTATTAATTGTCTCAATAAGAGGATTTTTTTATCTGTCTATGTATGTTATGTCTCTACTTCTGTCTAGGTTAGTATCAAGAACTGTATTGAAATCACCACCGTAAATAATATATTCGACATCTGGATAATTTTTGATTTTAGTATGAATTTCAGAAAATTTATCCTTTTTTTGTGTTTTATTACCTCCTGCGGGGGCGTATACATTTATCAATAGAAAGCGGTGATCGACATAGGTCAAGTCAGTGAAAATATAGTTTCCTTCTTGGCAAATGGCATTTGAATGTATATAGTTGCATTGAAATTTTCAGAAATGAGAGTGCTAACACCTGCAAAATTATTTGGGGAAATTGAGTGAATTTTTATTCCTTTCCACCTTTGATCAGAAATAATAGAGTTTTTTGTGTTATGGTTTAAATGTGTTTCCTGCAAAAGTACAATGCTTGGCTTATCATTATTTAAATTGTGGAAAATTGATTCTGATTTTGTTGGTTCGTTTAAACCATTAACATTTATACTAATAATGGATGGCATAATTTATTTTGATTTTGGACCACAATTCAATTCTAATTAGAAATTATGAAAAATTATGATAAAATCATAGGGACGAGGGGGGGAGGGGTGTTAAATCATTCGCCTGTGCCTGTTTGTTGTTTTTGCTTCTTCTTTGTAGATGATCTTTCTTGCGTCTTTGCTGTCTGTGTCGATGAGGAGGATGAAAGTGGTCTCTTCTGTTGGGATTGATTGAATGTGTAATGATGGGAAGGTGGTGGCTGGGTGAGTGAAAAACTAGGGGTGACGACCGGAATTGACCTGATTTGATTTGGAATTGAAAAAAGTGTAGCTGCGATTTCTGGGGTTATTCGTTTTCATGATTTGGAGATGATGTTTCTTGTGTTTTGTGTGAGTGTGATGTGGTGGTGATTAACGGTGTCTTGGATGGAGTAGAGGATAATTGATTTGGTGGTTGGTCATATGAAGAAGGGTTCTTTGTTGATGAAATGATGTGTGCAGGTAGAATTGATTGAGATTGGCTTTCGTTGTTGGCTTGAGATGATTCTGGTGAAGTTTGGACAATGAGCTGGGTTTCAAGTTGTGACTGGATGACTGGTGATGAACGAGTGTTGTTGGTGTCCTCAACCTGACTTCCACTGTTTTTGACAAATTGTGTCTCGTCGCTGTCATCTGGTCCACTCTCACTCTGTGCCCCATGTTGTTGTTGCAGTTGCAGTTGATGTGGTTTAGTAGAGGGCCTAAGTTTGTATTTAGGCCCTGCAGGTCTGTCCTGTTCGTCTGTCTCACTCGCACATTGTTCGTCCTGTTGCGTTTGTCGTGTAGGTAAGGGCCTAAGACGGCTCTTAGGCAGTGGTCTGTCAAAGTCACTGTCGTAGTCAGAAAGTATAACTGTATCACAGTTACTGTTATGGTCGTTGTTATTGTCACTGTCCATGTTTCTGTCAGATTGTTCTGTACATGCTGTATTGTGGGTTGTAGGTCTGTCTCCGTTTTGTCTTATGTCACAGTCATTGTAGTGATGTCCTTCGTCTCCACAGTGGAAGCATAGTTTTAGACCCCTAAGTTCGCATTGAGATGTGATATTTGGAGTTGCAATGCATACAAACTTGTTGACGTCCCCTGAATGATATGAGCAATTTCTGGGCCAGGTCGAAAACGCGGAACTCTCGGAACTCTCGGAAATCTCGGAACGGAAAAAATTGCGCAAAAGCTCCCAGTTCTGTGTTTTTGAGTACAGCTCACCTCTACTCGAAAAAGCGGAACTATATAAAAACCATATTTACGATATAAAAAACCCAGTTCCGCGTTTTCGAGTAGAGGTGAGCTGTACTCGAAAACACGGAACTGAGTGTTTTATATCGTAAATATGGTTTTTATATAGTTCCGCGTTTTCGAGTAGAGGTGAGCTGTACTCGAAAACACGGAACTGGGTTTTTTTTATATGAAAATATGGTTTTTATGCAGTTCCGCGTTTTTGAGTAGAGGTGAGCTGTACTCGAAAACACGGAACTGGGGTTTTTTTATATGAAAATATGGTTTTTATATAGTTCCGCGTTTTCGAGTAGAGGTGAGCTGTACTCGTAAACACGGAACAGGGTTTTTTTTATTGTAAATGTGGTTTTTATGTAGTTCCGCGTTTTCGAGTAGAAGTGAGCTGTACTCGAAAACACGGAACTGGGTTTTTTATATCGTAAACGTGGTTTTTATGTAGTTCCGCGTTTTCGAGTAGAGGTGAGCTGTACTCGAAAACACGGAACTGTGTTTTTTTTATATGAAAATATGGTTTTTATATAGTTCCGCGTTTTCAAGTAGAGGTGAGCTGTACTCGAAAACACGGAACTGGGGTTTTTTTATATGAAAATATGGTTTTTATATAGTTCCACGTTTTCGAGTAGAGGTGAGCTGTACTCAAAAACACGGAACTGGGTTTTTTTTATCGTAAATGTGGTTTTTATGTAGTTCCGCGTTTTCGAGTAGAAGTGAGCTGTACTCGAAAACACGGAACTTGGTTTTTTATATCGTAAACGTGGTTTTTATGTAGTTCCGCGTTTTCGAGTAGAGGTGAGCTGTACTCGAAAACACGGAACTGGGTTTTTTTATATGAAAATATGGTTTTTATATAGTTCCGTGTTTTCAAGTAGAGGTGAGCTGTACTCGAAAACACGGAACTGGGTTTTTTATATCGTAAATATGGTTTTTATGTAGTTCCGCGTTTTCGAGTAGAGGTGAGCTGTACTCGAAAACACGGAACTGGGTGTTTTATATCGTAAATATGGTTTTTATGTAGTTCCGCGTTTTCGAGTAGAGGTGAGCTGTACCCGAAAACACGGAACTGGGTGTTTTATATCGTAAATATGGTTTATATGTAGTTCCGCGTTTTCGAGTAGAGGTGAGCTGTACTCGAAAACACGGAACTGGGTTTTTTATATCGAAAATATGGTTTTTATGTAGTTCCGCGTTTTTTAAGTAGAGGTGAGCTGTACTCGAAAACACGGAACTGGGAGCTTTTGCGCAATTTTTTCCGTTCTGAGATTTCCGAGACTTCCGAGAGTTCCGCGTTTTCGACCTGGCCGCAATTTCTGTCCTCTGATTATGATGAATTGAGGCAATGGATTTTGTGGATCTGGATAGATGGTGACGAGACGTTTGCCTGTGAAGATGGTTGGAAACTCTGGGTATGTTTGATGCCATATGTTGATGATTTTGCCATGTTGTTCAAGTTGATCATGAATGTCAGAGTTTTCGATGTCTGGTGTAGCAAATGGAATGGTGATGAGGGTTGGACTCTTTCTAATGGGTGTGATAGGCAATGGATTATGAGGCTGGGATGGTAGAAAAATGGATTTTGATAATAGGACTTCAACCAGTTCAGAATATGAGAGAATGGCATTCCAATTTTGATGTCCAGGTTTTGAAGGCATGCGTTGTAGATGGATAATAGCAGTTGGGTTGTTTAATGTTTTATGGAAAGTGGTGATAATTTCAATGTGAGAAGTGGTTGATGGGGTAAAAAATTTGATTCCTCTAGATGCTAAGCTTTGGGGTTCTTTGTTAGTATGATGTTGAAGTTTTTCAGCAAATATATTACCTTTTGAAGGGCTTTGCGTTGTCTCTCGTTGATGGTCTTTTCTTGTGGTAATTCATCTTGCGCATGCGCTTCTCTTGATGGTGATGTTGATACTGAATTCTCCATAATATCTGCCCAAGAACCTCCAACGTCCGTTGCTTTGTCTTTGTTTGCCGTGGAAATATTACCTGTCCGGTCCATGCAAACACATTTCTACCCCGTCAGGTAAGTATGCAGATTTTTCTTGCTGAGGGAGCGTCGTTCAGGAACTTCTCGTTTCAAATGTGGTACATCGGCAACAGACCACAAGTGAAAGGCTGGCACTTCTATTCCGTTGATATTGGCAAAGGATGAGAACAGATTTGGTAAGACTCGTTGCGGTTGGAACTCTCGGCACTAGTGATATGCAATGGTGAAAGGTCGAATAAATAAGGCAAAACACATGCTGTTTCCTGTATAATAATTGTTGATGCAGTGCAATGTGTGAGATGAATGGCTAAGACATCCGCAAGACGATGACGACAGAAAGAGAAGTGGCGATGAAGAAGGTTTTTCTGTGTTGCTTGTTTTACACTTCAAGATGAGGGGGTGGGCCATCCATGGCGGCACTGCAATACCAGGACAACCCGTGTCCGGGGTGAAGCAAGCTTCAGACCCACGGACCAATTCCAAAAATCAGATTAATATTTGAGCACCCTTGGGTGCATATCAGATATTAAGCTGATAAGAACAGATACTACACTTGATCTTAGCCAAAAGGCTGAGAAGCGATAACGAACTAGTCTTCGCTTCAGGCCACGTCTCCATACGTGTTGCAATCACGGGTGGGTGCAGGACAGCGACACGGAATTGCCAGTCTGTGTGCAATACCTTGCTGGCTGGCTACATCGGTTGAAAAGAAGGACTGCAATTGCAAAAAGTGAAGCCTACAACACCAGGTGTTCCCAGGCAGTCACCCATCCAGGTACTGACCTGGCCCGACCATGCTTGACTGCGGTGATCGGACGAGAACCGGTATATTCATGGTGGTATGGTCGTAGGCGAAAGCTAGAGGGCCCAATGTGCATGACACTACAGGCTAGAGACGCAGAAGTGTGCACATGCACATGTACGTATACCGTTTGATGCATACAAAGTGGAAGTGGGTTGATGGGCATAGATCTTGGTGGGTGTGCAGTGCTGCTGAGAAGGTGTGGTGAGGACTCTGGCCAGTTGGAACAGCGGGCGTGGCATTTGTTGAAGCTCAGCTTGCTCTTTAATAGTGTTGCGAAGGATGGGCTTCCGGTTGCGGCTGTGCGAATGTGGTAGATGTCGGTGCATCTTCCGGCATCTGGAGCGGAAGATGTGGAAAACGGCAAACGGTCGGTAACTTGCACACTCTTTGCAGAGTAGGGGAATTTTTTTGTCAAAAGATGCCAGGTATCTGGCAAGTCGTGGTGGTGTGCTGACATGTGTGCAGAATTTGACATTAGTACTATTGGAAGGGGACTAGCGCGAATGCAGGTCCCCACTACCAGAAATTGTACGGTCGAGTTACCAACGTATGCGGTAATCGCAGGGGTCAGCCAAACCGACCTGAAATGGAAAGGCCTCGCCCTGGAAGAATCTCCTTGTTGGTCATTTTTTTCTTTTTTTTTTCGCTTGAGTCTGGCGAATGCCAGCACCCGTTTAATTTACCAAATCAAAAATATATAAAAAATTTAAACTAAAAAATAAACCAAAATAATTACAAAAATAAAAATTATTCTAAAGTGAATACTTTTTCAAATTCTCGATATGTTGATTTCAGTGTTCATTAGACTTTAATGGCATAACTTGTGCCAGTCGCATTACATTAACTGATAATATGCAAATATATACAAAAATACATTTGAACAAGATGTCCATTAGGATCATCAAGTATGTATTACAGGGTAGTAAGTACATTTCAAATTATGCCTATAAGGAGCATCATGAATCAATTACGGGGATTTGGAAAACTTTTCAGCTTGATGTCCATAAGGAGCATCAAGTGTGCGGTACATGGAGTTATAACAGGATTGTAAGGGGCTGTTTGTATGGCTTTTTTTTAAATGGAACCCAATGGGTGTCGTTGGTAAGCAGTAGTGTTTTCCCACGCAAAATGTAGTGATTTTAACATTGTTGTTGTTGTTTAAAGCAAAAGTAAGCACGTTTTAGATGCTTATGTGTAAGTTATTATTTACAACTGAGACTACATTGTTTCGGCACCAGTTGGTTTTAAAGAACGAAAGGTTAGCATTTGAATCTTTAGAGAGACGAAATTGTCCTTTAATTTTGCAGTTTAGATTTTAAAATATCTAGGGGGTTTTTAACTTCATTATCAAAGACAATTTTGTTTTGGGTTGACCAAACAGAGCGCAGTGCGATATCAGAACAGTTAGAGCAGGAATTAAAGCTTGCGTAGTTTTATTTAAGGCAAACCCTATAACAACAAAGTATTCTAGGTTGTTAAGATCAATGTTTACATTTAGATCCAGGTCTTTAGGGCCTGTTGACACGAGCCCAGGTTGACTGCAACCCGCCTCAGAGGGTCAGCCCTTCTCCAGTCAAATCTCTTCAAGCGTTTACATGAACATAGCAGTAAACCCGGGTCAACCCGTCTAGGCGGGTAACCCTTCTCGAGGGTAGGGTTGACCCTTGTAAACGGGTTACATTTTTTGTAAATTTTTTGCATTTGAAGGCGGGTTGACTCAACCCGGGGTCATTTTTTCACGCCACAAATTCAGCGCATGCGTTATTCTGTTTTTTTATATCAACAATATGGCGACAACGAAGCCAAGCGACAGAAAAATTGGTGGCAGTGAGTAGGATGTAAAGACCAGGCAGTGCTATCAGGGCGGGTCCTGCTGTCAGTGACGTCATCAGTGACGTCATCAGGTCGCGCTATAGTGCAATGGTTTTTATGGATGTTGATTTCTCATACCACATCATCAGTGACGTCATTAGATCGCGCTATAGTACGGCGGGTTTTACAGAAACCGCAGATGTTAAATAATAAAGAGGTTCAATTCATCAATTCAATTTAACAATTCAATTCAATTTAACAATACAATTCAATTTAACAATTCAATTCAATTTAATTCAATTCAACAATTTAATTCAATTCAACAATTTAATTCAATTCAACAATTTAATTCAATTCAACAATTTAATTTACGACAGCAATTCAATTAAATTCAATATTTAATTCAGTCCTGATATTAAACATGAATATTTCTTTCCGTACCATCTTCATTTAATTCAATTCAACAATTTAATTCAATTCAACAATTTAATTTACGACAGCAATTCAATTAAATTCAATATTTAATTTAGTCCAATAGTTTAAGCCAATTCAATTGTAAACATGCAGCAAATGATTAGACTGCAACCATTCAATTTATAACAGAAGCAATACCTAAGAAAAGCTATAACACTATAACTATAACTTCAACTCAGTAAGTACTTTACAGGTAAAGTCACTTGTGTCTCCAGGAATAAAAGATCTGTTCATTTTAACATCAAGAAGAGAACTGAAGCAAGAAACGATAATATCAAGAAGGCATGCTATCAGAACATCTAACAACTCACCCATTCATTTTAATATATCAGAAGATGGTAAGGAAAGAAATATTCATGTTTAATATCAAGAAGACATGCTATCAGAACACCAATGGAACACCGAGAGAGAGAAAGAAGAGGCAGAATCAGAGGTCTCCTGCAGATAGGGTTAGCGATGGAACACCTACTAACAACTCGCCCATTCGGCACCACCCGTCACTCCTGACCATCGAACGCTATCTGACGGTATCTTTCATTTTAATATTCAGAAGATGGTAAGGAAAGAAATATTCATGTTTAATATCAAGAAGGCATGCTATCAGAACACCAATGGAACACCGAGAGAGAAAAGAAGAGGCAGAATCAGAGGTCTCCTGCAGATAGGGTTAGCGATGGAACACCTACTAACAACTCGCCCATTCGGCACCACCCGTCACTCCTGACCATCGAACGCTATCTGACGGTATCTTTCATTTTAATATTCAGAAGATGGTAAGGAAAGAAATATTCATGTTTAATATCAAGAAGGCATGCTATCAGAACACCAATGGAACACCGAGAGAGAAAAGAAGAGGCAGAATCAGAGGTCTCCTGCAGATAGGGTTAGCGATGGAACACCTACTAACAACTCGCCCATTCGGCACCACCCGTCACTCCTGACCATCGAACGCTATCTGACGGTATCTTTCATTTTAATATTCAGAAGATGGTAAGGAAAGAAATATTCATGTTTAATATCAAGAAGGCATGCTATCAGAACACCAATGGAACACCGAGAGAGAAAAGAAGAGGCAGAATCAGAGGTCTCCTGCAGATAGGGTTAGCGATGGAACACCTACTAACAACTCGCCCATTCGGCACCACCCGTCACTCCTGACCATCGAACGCTATCTGACGGTATCTTTCATTTTAATATTCAGAAGATGGTAAGGAAAGAAATATTCATGTTTAATATCAAGAAGGCATGCTATCAGAACATCACACCTACTAACAACTCACCCATTCGACACCACCCGTCACTCCTGACCATCAAACGCTATCTGACGGTATCTTTCATTTTAATACCCAGAAGAGGACATACGCAAGAAACGATTAACACTAATGAACACTCATGAACACCAAGGGAACACCGAGAGAGAAAAGAAGAGGCAGAATCAGAGGTCTCCTGCAGATAGGGTTAGCGATGGAACACCTACTAACAACTCGCCCATTCGACACCACCCGCCACTCCTAACCATCGAACGCTATCTGACGGCATCTTTCATTTCAATACCCAGAAGAGAACTGATGCAAGTGTTTTCCAGGAATATTGCATCAGTTGGAAAAACATATAAAGCTGAAACTTGTTCAACCAAATTCCAGAAATTAACAAATGGTCTATTTGACGAACTTAAAAATGATCTTTGTAACGGAGACACAAGTGACTGGGATCTAACAACCCTGTTCTTTGTTTTGCTGTATTCAGGTTTACAACTCATCACACCATGCCGTTCTATAAATGAGTTAAAGAGTGTTTCCAAAGTATTATTCAAAGGATCTAGTGAAGAATAACCCTGAGATTGAGACATCAAGAAGCCTTGTACGAAACAAAGAAAAACCCTCTACAACGAGTCAAGAAACCTAAAAGAACTAAACACACCTCCATGTTGCTCTCACAATGAACCTCTCAACATTAAGCAAGTGCAAAAACAAGTTGAAACAAAAAAACCGAGAGAAAAGAAGAGGCAGAGTCGAACCGGGGCTATATTTTTAGAGTCTAAATTGTAAGCGAAATCTAGAAATCTAGTCTATATTGTATACGAAAAATCACGATTCTGTTGGACAATGGAGAGGGCAAGCTGATAATTAGACGATGGTTATTTTTATTCACAACCTAGAATATGAGCCAACTGGAGCAGCATTTTAATGCATCTATTCAGTTTAAATAATAAAGGACATCTTAACATGGAATGGGATCGAGTCAGTGTTTTTTAAAGGTGGGCAAGTTGAACGAGAACTTTGTGAACGAATACTAAATAAAGAATTTAAGACGCCGAGGGCAACAACACACAACCCTCTAAAAGAACTACAAGAACATTAAAACTAATTAGATTAAATTTTTACCTCGTAAAAAGTCATAATGCTCCTGCAGTTCTTCAAGAGGATCGTGCGATGTTGCTCTCGGCGCCCCAAATTCTTCGATATTTCGGCTGGCTATTCCGATTCGTCCACAAAGTTCTCGTTCAACTTGCCCGCCTTTATAATATACAATCCCAACATCATTCCATGTTAAGATGTCCTTTATAATTGGTGGCGATTCCTTGCATTTTAATGCTGCTCCAGTCGGTTCATATTCTAGGCTGTGAATGTTATTGAAACACCATTTATATGCCCTCTGCCACTTTGGCTTTAACAGATTTTTTTGAACGCAGGGTTTATACTCTCGTACAAATGACGTCTTTCCGTCATCTAGGAGAATTGCTACCTTTCTAAGGCATTGTGTATGATCTTGTATTTCTGTTATTATATCTGACGTTTGTATATACTCAATGTCCATAAGGGCGATGCGTGACATTCTAGAAAAACAAGGTGGAATAAAAGACGTTAAAAAATTGCTGAAATTAATAGGGGTGGTTCAAAGCATGTTTACTATCCTAGTTCATCAAAAAGATCGAATAATAAAACACGAACTTAACGGGGCCTTGATGAGCAGCATTACCTGTCTACCAAGGGTCTCCCGGGTTCAAGAATTTCTCGTGCATGGAAAAGTCTTCAACCACCTGTTCTGAAACTCACCAAACGGCTGTTGTAACGAACGGTCTACTAATCCTACGCTGCACGGGGGCTCAACACAGTCTCTCATGACATTGGCCAGAGCATTCGTCAATAGCCTTTCGAGTCTGAGAGAGGTGGTGTTAATTAAACGATAAGAATGATGAACATTAATTAATCTTGGTAGTTTTATGAAATTGAATGATTCGAGTGTTCACATAAAACTATGTAATAAAAATACATACCTTATTTCTTCTATGGACAACTAAAAAATAAAGAATTAGAAATTTAGTTGAAAGAGTTGAAACAAAGAATTGAAGTCAAGATTCTTAGACCCGGTCGGGTCTCAAGCTTCATAAGTTTCACGGCTTTTAGAATAAGTTTTAGTCAGTCAAATAAAATAAAACATCCTTAAATAAGCAAGAAACATTTATTATAAGTTAAAATGATAAGAAAACCTACATTTCTATGAAAAAGTAAGAGTTGAAACAAAGAATTGAAGTCAAGATTCTTAGACCCGGTCGGGTCTCGAAGCTTCATAAGTTTCACGGCTTTTAGAATAAGTTTTAGTCAGTCAAATAAAAATAAAACATCCTTAAATAAGCAAGAAACATTTATTATAAGTTAAAATGATAAGAAAACCTACATTTCTATGAAAAAGTAAGAGTTGAAACAAAGAATTGAAGTCAAGATTCTTAGGCCCGGTCGGGTCTCGAAGCTTCATAAGTTTCACGGCTTTTGGAACAAGTTTTGGTCAGACAATTAAAAATAAAACATCCTTAAATAAGCAAGAAACATTTATTATAAGTTAAAATGATAAGAAAACCTCGTTTCTAACACTTTTCTGAGAAAAAGTAGAGAAAAGTTAAAGATACTTACCAAAATTCCGAGAAAATTTTCCAAGAGTGTTTGCATTTGCTGACGTGACGCCAATTTTAATTTTTCCCGCGATAAAATCCTCGTCACGTGACGCCTCGTTTTTGAATGACTTTCTGAAGAAGGATAGATCTGATTGGTTGGTTGACCGTGTTTCCAACTTACAGCGATTTGATTGGTTGAAACTCTTGTTTCCAAGGTTTCTATGAAGAAGACTAGGTCTAGTTTACAGCGATTTGATTGGTTAAAACTCTTGTTTCTAGAAAGTTCTGAAGAAGACTAGGTCTAGTTTACAGCGATTTGATTGGTTGAAAGTCTTGTTTCCAAGGCTTCTTTGAAGGCTTTTAGAAACACACAAAACCGTTGAGTTTGTTGTTTTTATTTTGCTTCAACCTACTGCGACCTGTTGTGTTTAGTTTTAAGTCTCGAAGAAAAGATGATTGGAGCGAGGAGAGCAATTGTAAACATGCAGCAAATGATCAGACTGCAACCAGGAGAGACAGTATTTCAGAACAACTGCCCCATTTGCCTAACATCAGAGGTGAATGATGCTTACTACTCGAGATGCCAGCGGTGTGAGCAGGTTTTTCATCTGGGATGCATAAACCAGTAAGTTGTTTCAAACATTCACTTAAACAAATATTTCAAACATTTGTTTATACTAATTATTTCAAGTATTTATTTATTTCTTTTTTCATTTCAGATGGCGAGTGCAAATGAATTCATGCCCTCTGTGTAGACTCATGCCATACAATGCTGCTATACTAGAGGTAATTTGTAAAAGCATAATTTATACTCATTTTAAATACACTTATAAGACTGGAACATCTTCTCATATTATCTTTATTATTATTAGGCTGCTGCTCAAGAATCTTCAGAATCTTCAGCATCTTCAGGACCTATGGTTATTCAGCCTTCAGAATCTATGCCAGTACGACCTACAATGGTGCGTGATGTAATGATGCAAACAGCACTTCAGGAGATAACAGATAGAGCATTCAACACTCCCGATGATGATGATGTAGATATCGGAGATTATGGACTTGTCGCTGATGATAGTGAAGATAGTCTGGATAATTATTCTGAAGAGAGCTACGAGGCGTTAAGTCAACAGCATTATAATACACCAGAAGAAGAGGTCAATCCTTTTTTGCTGACAGGAATAAGAAGGTTTACAAACGATGGTAATGTCAATCCTTTTTTGCTGACAAGAATAACAAGGTTTGCAAACATTAGCAATGAGAACGCTAGTTTTTTAATTCGTATGATTGAATTCAAAGAAATGATGGATAGAATGTCGAGGAATCTCTCAGCACGGGTAACGTTAAGAATTGACCCATCACCAGAACGCTAACTGATTACATCATTTTTTAAAAAATCAGTTATAAAAGCTTAATGATTGGTTCTATTTATTCCATATTACGTCGTATTATTTTGAAATGTTAAATTCAATTAACGAGACAGAAAATGAAGTTGGTGATTTACATGATGCCTCTATCTATTTGAAAACTATTAGAGAATATACCAATCGATTAACAATTAGTATAATAAAAGAAGCGCATTCCTTTATCATATATGAAAACTATGGCGAATTTGCAAAAACCCTCGAATAACATATTTCAATGAAGAACACTTTGAATATTGTAAACCTGAAGATATTGAGAAAGAACTTGCTAAACTCTTAGATGATAGAAGTATTCAACCTCATGAATTTCTGCGAAAGTTTTTACAAATACATCCTTTTCCGGATGGTAATGGTAGACTGGCGAAACTCTTGTATTGTTTTCTGTCTAATAAATGTATAATATGGGAAGATCAAGAAAAGTATATAAAGGCTTTAAGAAAATCTGATAAAAGTTTACAAGAATATCTAAGTCATCTCAAATCTCTTATAAATACAATGCATGCACCTAGTAATTAAAGATGGGTAAGCGTAAGAGGCAGGATAGAAAGAAACAGCGTACAAAGCGACGACGCATAAAGAGAATTAGGGGCAAAGGTCTTTTTAAAAACCTTCAGAATTGGATTGTCAAAACAGCGATTGGCATTACACCATTACCAGGCTTACAGCGCGAATTGAAACCGAGAATTAGGAAAAAGGGGTGGAAAAAAGATAAACCCTTACAATTTATCCCTAGAGAAGTCTGGAGAGCTGCTGGGATACCAAAGAAAACGCTGAATAAATTCGTATATGCTAAAAAATCCGATTTCAAATAATGGCATCACTAGCAGGAACTATTATTGCTTCAATGATTATTGATGATATGTTAAAAAATGATGGTGGACAGGAAGCAACCGAGTTGATGAGAGGTGGCTATAAAAGGAAGTCAACATTAGAAAATTCTAGAAAGATGGGGTCCGCATTAGCGCGAGCAGCAGTTAGACAAGCAATTAAGCAAGGAGGAAGAGCAGTGACTAGAAATATTAGCAAACAAGCCGTAAAGAAATTCGCATTAAAAGGAGCAAAAGCAGCTGCAAAAGGCGGTGCCATAGCTGCAACTGGTTTAGGTGTTGAGACTGGTTTAAGAAAATTAGCTGGCGGCGGTGTGAGAAGAAAGCGTGAAAGCGACTTAATGGTGGTAGGAAAACAACCAGAAAACATAGACGAAAGAAGAGAAAATTCGCTAATCTGATTTTCAAAAATGACGTAATAATCCAGCAATCTGAACTAGAACTTTCCAGAAAGTTCCATTCCAGAACTTTCCAGAATGTTCCTAAAATGACGTAATAATCCTGCAATCTGATTGGTTGGAATTTTCCAGAACTTTCCAGAAAGTTCCACAAGATTCTAGAAACGAGAAATCCTGCAATCTGATTGGTTAATAATTCGAACGTCACGTTCGATCGATCTATAAAACCGATGCGTAAAATCAAATCAGTTCAGTTGTAACAAGTCGTCAGAGAGTGTGGAGCTTAAAAAATCACAAGAGTCATGGCTGCAATTTATGAAGTTAGAGATGAAGAGGGCCTAATCAAGTCATCATTTGCTGTCCAACCCGGTTCTAACAAATGGTTGTTAGTGGTGAAAGATACAATTAAAGATGGATTAGCTGTTAAATCAATGGGTATTTCTCATGCAGCACTGTCTCGTCTCTTGGAAATAGTTGATGAAAACATAAACGATCAATTACAGTTCCTCGGAGAAGATGCTGAAAGTCTGTTTGAGAAGAACAAAGGACACATTCAATCAAAGCAGTACTTTGGCAGGATCACACAGTTTCTAACACTATACACTGAAGTTTTGAGTAAAGAAGAAGCGTATGAGGATAAGCTGGAAATCTATCTGCAGAAAAATGGTGATTTCCCTCTACGACTCTGTCTTGGAATCCGAAGATGGAAGAATGAGAAGCCATCAAAGACGGGAATAAATCTGAAAGAAGAAATGCTGAAAGCATTATATGGAAAGGTTGCTGATCTGAAAATGCTTCCACAACCATCCCGGAAAAGACCAGCGAGTGATGATGATGAACAGATTCAAAAGAAGAAAAAGAAACAAGAAGAAGATTCGGCAAAGATTGATGTTCAAGTACAAGAAGCATATGCTGAAATTCTTCTGAAATATATTTTCAACAAAGCAAAAGAGTATTGTGAAAAGTGTGCAACTACAGAGATGTGGACAAAACAAATTGATGCTGCTGATCATAAGCAAGATTGTATGGTACATAATGCTTTTAGATTTCTATCATTTCACATTAGCTATGTCAACTCCGACATGCTGGCTGAAGGGAAAGAATCGTTTAAGAAATCAATGTTTGATGAGCTAAAGAAGAAGAATGGTCGACTTAACCATAGAACCAAGATTCGAGTTGAAAATCTGCATGATGAATTATCTCATCCAAGTCTCTTCACATCGATGTATCTGCTGCAAATATTGAGCAGAATAATAAACAATTTAATCATGGCATTTGCCTAGACTGAACGTTGTTATACAGTTGTTATTCATGAGATGTTTTAAATTAGTGAACATTAGTTTGATGTTATAGATATTAGTTCAATGTTGTAGCTAGATGTAAAGAATTTGTTATAAATAGATGTTGTCTGTTGTATGAGATGTTTAAAGTTTGCTATAAATATGAGTTATGATTTGAGATTTAAAGCACCTTTTTCTTTGATTTTATCTGGAGTAAGCGGAAGCGGTAAAACGACTTGGGTAGAAAATCTGCTGAAAAATTATAACAATATAATTGATAATGGCAGACAATATCCCAATCTTATGTGGATCTCGGGAACAAATCAACCGGAATTGTTTGAGCGCGTTAAAAAAGTTTTAACGGAATTGTAGATTTATTACTGAGCTACCTGAAAACTTGTACGAAGAAATCGAAAGATCGAACAAAAGATTAACTATTGTTGTCGATGATTTAATGCATGAAATTGCCAACTTTAAAGATTTGGGAAAATTGTTCACAAAAGGAAGATCTCATCTAAACATCAATGTAATTGTTATGATGCAAAACCCTTTTCCAAGAGGAACAGAAATGAGAAATTTAGCTCTAAATACTCAGTATCAAGTTCTTTTCAAGAATCCTCGTGATAGAAGTCAAATTAGATTTCTTGCACGACAAATTATGCCCTCATCTCCAAAAACATTCCTTGACATTTACAATGATGCAACAGCAAGAATGTACGGCTACTTACTTTGTGATTTCACACAATCGATTGGAGAAGATATGAGATTTCGCACTAATATTTTCCCTAATGAAGCTCCTTTAGTGGTGTACAAGTCTAGAAAAGGTTATAAATAGAGATCAGCAATTCTATAGGACAGGAAAAATGGATTCTTTTGAAAAGATAGTCATGGAGCCAAGCAAATCTGATGATGAACCAGTGAAGAAAAAGCCTAAAAAGGTTATAAATAAAGGAAGAAAGTGCAAGAAAAGAAAGCGACGAAGAAAAAAGTGTACAAATGTTAAATTGTTAGAACTGTTAATTGATTTATTATGAGTTTAGAAAAGTTATATTCTGATCCTTCTGTTCCGGGTTCTCTCGGGGGTTTGGATAAAGCGTATAGGGAATTTAAAAAAGTAATTCCTAATTTGAAAAGGAAAGATGTTGAAGAATGGAGTAAAACTAGTCTTGCCTATTCGCTGCATAAACCAAGTAGGAAGAACTTTAAACGGGAGCGGATACTAACCAATAACATTGATTATTTGTGGGAATGTGATCTTGTTGATATGACGCATTTGAAAAAAGAAAACGACAACATTACATTCCTCTTGTGCTGTATTGATACTTTTAGCAAGTATGCGTGGGTAAAGCCTCTAAAAAGAAAAACTGCAAAAGAAATTGTCAATGCGTTTAAAGAAATTTTATCCGAAAGAAAACCTAAAAAGGTACGATCCGACAAAGGCAGCGAGTTTATAAACAAAGAATTCCAAGCTTTGTTGAAGAAAAACGATATTGGATTTTACACTGCAAATAATGAAGTAAAGGCAGCAATTGTTGAACGCTTTAACAGAACATTAAAAGGACGAATGTATAGATACTTTACAGCACAAAATACGTTGAGATACATTGATAATTTGCAAGATTTTGTCAACTCATACAATAATACATATCACAGATCTATTGGTATGAGACCTTCTGAAGTCAACCAAGACAATGTCGACACTGTTCGAAAAAGATTGTTTAAAAAAGAAACCAGAAAAAATAAAAAGCTTTTCAAAACTGGAGATTATGTAAGATTGAGTTTGAAGAAGAGAATGTTTAAGAAAGGTTACTTGCAAAATTATACTGAAGAAATATTCAAGATCAGTAAAGTCTTTAAAGAAAGATATCCAGTAATGTATGAAATTGAAGATCTACAAGGTGAAAAGATAGTTGATCGTTTCTATAAAGAAGAGCTACAACGTGTGTATCTTCCAAAAACATTTGTTGTCGAGCAAGTGTTGAAAACTAAGAAGAAGAGGGGCAAAAACTTCTATTTAATCAGATGGAGAGGCTATCCTCCCCAATTTGATGAGTGGGTTGCTGAAAGTCAATTGGAGACAATATGATTGATGAAGAATTTGACTTGGTTCTTCCTTCGGGATTTGCTACCGATAGAATGAAATTAGTAGATTTCACAGTTGATTTACCTCACGTATTTCAATTAAACAATAAGAGAAAGTGGGAAATGGCATTGTTACAAATGACGTTGCCAGATAGAGGAGAAAAATCACTACAAGATCAATATTGGTTTTCAATAGCAAATGAGTATGTAACAGTCACAGATGAAGAGGGAAAATTGATTGATTGGGGTATAAATGATTTTTTTAATGAAAAAATCTATCTTGATAAAGAAATTATTGAAACACGCGATAATACTCTCATGTATTATGAATTCAAAAGGCTTTTCAATGACAGGGTATTGAATTTCCCAGAGTTTGGTTATCAGTTGAAAAACATGTTATCAGTATCATTGATTGGTGGAAAGATACAGTTTGAGATGAAAGATGATTTGAAATCATTGGGATATTCAACATATCACGGTAAAACGATGAAATTTACCAGCGCACTTCTCATGAAATTTTCAAGACCTTTGGCACATTTCCTTGGTTTGGAAGATCAAATGAATAACACATTGCCAAATGGTTCAACATTAACATACTTTGAATACAAGACTTCTGACAGCATACAACCTCACCAGGCTATGTATCTGATTGTATATAAGAAGAAGGCAGATGGCGATCCGTTAACTGGAGGAAAGATCAACTGTTTGAGTAGAATAAAGGATGGTGTTCATTTAAATGAACATACATCTATAAATATAGAATGCAATCTATTGGAAAGTAACTATCTTGGTGGTATTGAGAAAAGGCGAGTTTTGAGAAAACTAACATTTTACGATACAGATCTCGATACATATGTTAGATATTATGCTCCAAAGAATATAATTTTCACACCATTGGAGAGGTTGCAGTTTCAACAAATTCCAATACGATTGGTAGATGATGAAAGGAATCTTATAAAATTAACATCTCTCTATTCCGCAAAGCAATATATTGGAGAAACATCACTAACAGTTAGAATAAGACCCGTAATATGAATGTAACTTTAAATAATAGACATGTAAATTTTGTTAATCCACTTCCAGTGGATACAAGTTGGAAATGTAGCATGATTGCTTGTACGCTATATCGAAAAGAAAAAGATGAGAATGAAAAGTGTTTGCTGTTTGTTGTGATTTCATTATAAGTAAGGATGCTGTTCCTCTCTTGGGTCTAGTTATTGATGATTCGCAATCGATTCACAGATCAACTATAAATCCTGCATCGTATAGAGTAACAAGATCTCATATAAAATCATTTGATATTAAAATCATCAACTGGGAAACGTTGGAAGATATATCGGATAAATTTGAAGACAATTGTCAGATTGATTTGTTTTTCAGCAAAGATGATTAATGACTTTTATCTTACATGTACCAACGATTCGGATTCAGCAATAAAACTTAAAGAACAATTACATTTACATGGAAAATGGGAGGTGGCATTGGTGGAAATGGTCTATGAACTGAGCGATAGATTTATATTTAATCCCGCAGAATTCAAATATGGGAAATATGAACCCTGGCGAATGATGGGATTTTTCCAAATTGGTACCGACAAGGTTGGTTTTGAAGATTTGAACGTGAGATTGGTAATATCTGATGAATATACAAAGAAATGGAATCAGGCAGCTGATAAGCGGGAGTATTATGTACGTCTTAGTCACCTTATTGGTGAAATCTCAGAGGGAGATGACGTTCACAAATTAACAATGAGAGAAATTGTTTCAATTATGAATGAAGACATTCGCGCAAGAGGGAAGAATAAAAGAATATGTAAAAGAATTAGGTTTGCCTTACGAAGACCTGCCACAGTTTTCAATTGTAGATTCAAAATCAAGATAACCTTTCCAAAGTACGTTAAAAGAGTTGCATTGGGAAAAGATTTGTGCAAATTGTTTGGTTTCGTTGAAGCTACAGAAGAATATAATAAGAACATGAATAATGTTTATTACAGAGATGTGAGATGGACACCATGTCCATTTACTGGAACTTTTCTAGACAAACCATTAACAGATTATGTATTCAACGCCATCGAAAGAACGACTGATGTGGTGGGTGATGAACATTTCCAAGTCAATGCAGAAGGGAAGAATATGTTTATATATTGCTCGTTGTTAGACTATCGTGTAGTTGGAAAAATTAGCACGCCACTGCTACGCTTCATTCCGTTGAAAATTAACAAGCACGTTGTAAATTTTGTGGAATTTGAAAATTTGTTCTATTATCCATTATTGTACAACGATATCAACGAATTTACTATAAAAGTCTACAACGAGTTGGGAAAAGAGATACAATTCTACAAAACAAAGACAACATTCTTGCTACACTTTAGAAGAAAACATGTATGATTTCCCAATTTACAAATCAACTCCGTATTTTTACACCTACCAGCGTGGAAGAGGAGTAGGTAGTATTTTCAGGAAAGCCGGATCTATTTTTAAAAGAGCTGTTAAAGCTGCAATGCCAACAATAAAGAAACAAGGTGTAAAAGCTGCTGAGAAAATTTTGAAACCTGTTTTAGAAGAAGAAGGAGAAAGGCAGTTAATCGGATATTAGCTGGTGAGAATGTTGGAGAAGTTGTAAAAAATACTGCCAAATCTTCTATGAGAGGAATTAAAAGGAAGGCTACTGAAGAAATTGCCGATGTTGTGAAGAAATCTGTCAAGAAATCGCCTGCTGGTAAGAAATCGACTGCTGGTAAGAAGTCACCTGCTGGTAAGAAATCGACTGCTGGTAAGAAATCGACTGCTGGTAAGAAATCAAGAGTTCGTCCTAAAAGATCTATAAAAGAAAGCACCATGAGAGGGATATTCATACCTAAGCAGTCGGTGAAGAAGAGAAGAGCTAAGAAAGCTAAGAAACCTGATTTGAAAAAAACTTTGTTGAAGAAACTGTTGAAGAAGAATTTGCAACAATGAGCATAAAGCCAGAATATACTGAATGTCCTAGTGAAAGTTTGGATTTATTCTGTCCACCAGTAATTCAAAACGATGTCAAGTATTTTAAAGATGTTGAATATTTTCCACAAACTGCTGCTCTCAATGCCTCAAAACAAACTGTTGTGTTTGACATTCCTGCTCAGCCTGATCATATGATTGACTTGAATCATTCTTATTTCGTCTCGACTCTGGCTATTAAAAGAGTCGATGGAAGTAATATTGGAAAAACCACTGCAGAATTTGCTGGAGTAATAAATAATATTGGCCAATCCATGTGGAAGCAGATAGAGTTGGTTTTGAATGACACTCCCGTCACAGAAGCAAATGGAATGTATGCCTATCAATCTTACTTGGAAACAATTCTGACGTTTGATGAAACCAGAGCTAAAACTATTTGAAAATGACAAACTGGGTCAGTGATACGATTGGTAAAGAAAATATTGGTTTTCCAACAACCGCAACGTTAAAAATCTGGGTTTAAATGCAAGATCTGCACCATTTGACGAGAGTGAAAAGGTTAAAGTGTTGACAAAACCTCATGTCAACATTTGCAATCAAAGCAAATACTTGCTGCCTGGTGTTCGTCTTCAATGGCGATTGAGTCCAAACAGTGATGTGTTTTGTTTGATGAGAAAAGCTGGAACCACTTCGCGCTTATACATTTCCGAAGTGAAACTGGTGCTTCGTCACATACATCTTAAAGATGATGTATTGAAAGGAATTGAAAGAACACTGATGAAAACGAATGCGGTTTACCCAGTCTGTCAACCTCACATGGCAAGCTACTTAATCAATGCTGCAACAACCAACTGGGTTCAAGATAATGTGTTCAATGGAAAGATTCCAAACAGATTGTTTTTTGCGCTGGTTGATAATTCTTCATTCAATGGAGCGGATGAAGGAAATCCTTTTGAGTTTGAACATGTTTCTGTTTCTGCCATTCAAGTGACTGTTGACAATCAAGAAATTACCCCACCTCTAAGATTGAATTATGATGATGATGATTACTTTGATGCCTACAGCCGCTTGGTGACCAGCTTGAATAATTCACCTAGTCTAATTGATTATGATAGATTCAAACAAGGATCAGCAATCTATGGGTTTGATTTGACACCTAAAGGAAACTGTGCAGATGAGCAATATTTGCTTAAAAGAGAGGGTAACCTGAGAATCAGTATAAATTTTGCAAACGCTGTTGACAGTTTGATGAACATTGTAATTTTGGGTGAATTTGATAGAGTCATTCAAATTGATAGTCATAAAAACATCATTCGAGATTGGTAATTATGGATGATATAACGATTAATAACTTACTTGTAAAACGTGAAAAGCTACCTCATTTCCATGGTGTATTTGGGAAAGATGAAATCAAAAACATCGACATTCATTCTCTACCTTGCTCATTTATTTTCAACGAAGATAATTTTACTGGTAAAGGAACCCACTGGGTAGCTGTCTATATTGCTGATGATGGTCGATTGGATTTCTATGATTCGTTTGGTGAACCTCCTATGTTGAAAGAATTTCTACATTTTATTAGACCGTTTCAGCTCACTTATAACAAGGTTCAAGTTCAATCCTATGAGAATGCTACATGTGGACAACATTGCATATTCTTTCTAATCAATAGAACAAAAAACGTTTCAATGAACTCAATGGTTAATAAATATTTCAACATTCATAACAAGTTAGATAACGATTTATTTGTTTACAACTATGTTAAACGAAGATATAATTTAAGTTTGTTAAAACAATTTGTTACAGCAATTTAGAATAATGTTACAACAGCTTGTTAAAATAGTTTAGAATAATGTTACAACAGTTTAGTTTGTCAAAACAGTTTGTTAATATTGTTACAACAGTTTAGTTTAGAATATTGTTAAAATAGTTTGTTAAAACAGTTCAATCAATGTTTTCTTCTTCGCAGCGTCTTTCTAGCGAATAATGTCCATATGGCAGCGTGTTAAATCCATCATCAAGAATGTATCTTTTATCATCAAAGGGATTCAACGATACCTTTTTTCTTTCCGTAGTGTAGATGGTGTGACAGTGTGATTCAATGTTGCGTTGAATGTGTGCATCCGCTCTCATTTCCATCAAACATTTCACATAATCTTCATGCTTCATTTGCTTCTTCACAACATACTTTTTGATTCCTTTCGCTTTTTGATTGTATTTCCATCATTGATTTGACAGCTATACATCTTTGATCTCAATCCAACAAATTCTTTCATTCCCACACCACCAAGCTCATCTTTCATTTTCCCAATAACTTTCTTGTTTCTTGTAGAGTAATTTGGATGTTCTTTATCATAATTGCTGAAATCGAATCCATCTTCATGATCTTTCAATACTTTATCGACTTGATCTTTAGACATTGGTATGTCATAGATGAAACTATCAGTATCCATGTAGCATAGCTCAACATTTGGAAGGTTTGGCTTTGCAAAGTTATAGTGGAAATCATACATCAATGTTTTGCTAATATCCAATATGCTGAAACCAATATACATTGGTTTGTTGAGTGTAACTTTCTTCTTCTTTTTCTCAACCAAAAGCGTGTCTTCGTTGATTTCAATTACTCCGTAAAAGTTTGGATTTCTTACCCATTTTCTCAAGACTTCTGCATCAGTACAGATTTCAAAACGTTGATGATTTCGAACATTTTCCATCGTCTTCCCGAACACGGAATTGTTCATCAACTTGAACAGATCTTTTTCAAAGTCGTTTCTTGCCCCAGTTCTCTTCTGAGTATTAAAATCAATGTATTCTTTCAACCATAGACTTTGCTTGAATTCAATGATTTCATGAACTTTTGTCAGCTTTAAACCCAATTCCAAACACTGCTTCAAATTTCTTTCATGCATGAGGTATTCTTCTTTGTTGAATAGATTTGGTATTAGCTTTGGTGTTGACTTAAACTTTTTTCCATCGAAAAGTTCTTCGTGAGCGTTCCTTTGATGTCCAGATAACATGTCTTCTTGAACTTGAAATCTTTGCGGCGCTAATGGTAGATCTGCATGATGATCGTGTAATTCGGCTGGATATTCCAAGTCGACTTTGAGAATATAACCAACATCTTCATTCGATCTTGTCAGCAAAGCGTGGATGTTTGTATTTCTGATTTCTTCTTGTGTAAACTGCTTGAAACCACCATACGGCATTGGTTGCGACATTGCCCATCCATAGAGATTGTTTGCATCCAGATACATCAGCGTGTTGTTTTCTGTTGATTTAGCATGCCGTTTCACCGCTATCGAGACACCACCACGAATACCATCTTCAATCATAAGGAGAATGTCCTTCTTTTCTTCAGATAACAATTCCAGCTTCACACCAGTCATCTTCAGCATCGCATCCCAGGCTAGCGAAGGAGCAGTTAGATAATGTGCAGGATCGAGTCCATAGAATTCCAGACTTTGGGCTCTGAACGATTCGAATATATCAGTCAACAGCAACACATCAGTTTTCAAGTATAGTTCATGATAATCTTGAAAAGTCTGACAGTTGAAGTATCGCCAAACCTGTTGAGCATGTTCATAATCTTCATTGTTGATGTCAGAATCACAGAGTTTGTTGTAAAATGCTTCTTTCGGTGGTAGAGATGTTTCTTCCATTTTCTCTGCACTATCCATCCAATCGTAGGGATAAACACCTTTTCTTGTCAGCAACTCAAATGCTCTCTCAACTTTTTCAGCTTCAGCATCTGTCAAATCTCTCCTTGATGGTATTTTCCAATTTCTATAATCTAGAACATCTTCATCTTTTAGTGGGTTTTTACATGCTACACCAGGCTCAAACATTCCTTGACGTTCTCTTTTCAATTCTGCAACTCTTTCCTGCTCATTTCTCGGTACACTAGGGTACTGCTGTTGAGTAATCTCATCATGTAGGTGACCTTTGATAGAGACAAATTGTTCTTTCGGTAGGTTGCCTGCTAGTGTTGCCAAACTTGTACTCAGAAATGCAAAGGAGTCAATGTATTTGATCCCATTGATATTTCTTTCCTTACCATCTTCATTCACATCAGTATGAGAACCAATCTGTGCAGTCATGATCTTTTCTTTCGAATTGGCAATGATCTTTGTATTTCTACCTTTCAAATTCTTCAGGACATGATGCATGTCATACCCTTTGAGATTGTGGAAGACGATCGGGATCGTGTGAGTGTTTGCTATTATATCTAGATGTTTGAAGTTGCAATACTTGCAAGCTGGTCCTCTGTATTTCCCAGTTATGTGACAATGATCTTTGACTTTTCTTCTATTGTTATCATCAAATAGCTGCTTGCAGCAATAGCAGTGTGTAGACAGATCATGTCTTGCATTTTCTTCGGGTGTTAATCTAATCATCGGCATGGTTTTCTTGAACACTGCTCGGATTTCCTCATTCAATTCATCTAGACGATTCATCAACACCTCCATGCAGTCTTCACCAGTATAGCATTCCAACGGTTGTTGCCATCTATCATCGATTGATTTAACATAAATGCAATAACTGATCGGCTTGTGTTCTTGATAAGCAGCTCTTTTGTTTGAGCTTTCCAGAATGGATTCAGTATCTGCATAGATGATAAATGGTAGCAAGCTCTGATGTTTGAAATGTTCAAACTTTAATTCTGTATCTTTAGGATATTCAACAGCTTGAGGAGCCTTACATAGCTTTTCATGCTTTTCCAAATTTTCTTGAGTTCTACACGAGGATAAGCATAGAGGACAGATAAAACGTTTTCGGTTATGTTTGTAACCATCTCGACCTGCTAAAAGACGACTCAAGTCCTTTATCCAGCAATAGTGGCTCTCACCATCGTCATTGAATACTAATAACAAATGCACATGTTTTTCACGTTTAGTTTCAGTTATTCTTACTGGTACAATTTCACCATCTTCATCCATATAGATATTGATTGAAATGTTGTTGTTTATTTCAAATGTATCAATCATCTTTTTATCGGATGCTTTTACTGGATATGTCAATCCTTCACAGTTAAGTTCATCTAAGTATCGCCGGTACGGTGCGGCTCTCTCTGGATTCTGTGATCGTGGACGTGGATGTAGACGGGATAGAATTGCCCAGATGAAGCATTTATCGTCGCTGTTCTGTACATTGAGAACAGCCTTCTTGTTTTTGATGTATGTTGGCAGTTGCAAATACTTTCCACCACGAATTGCATCATAATCAAACATCTTCACTTGCAGTTGGGTAAACTTTGTAAATATCCAACCACTTCCATTCTCCAAGAATTCATCAACCTTGTCTCGCAGTGTGTTGATAGCTTCAACTATCTGATCTTCAGCAACGTCATACTCTGACCATAGAAGCGTCTGCACGGTGGTTCTGAATGTGGGTGGTGGTTCTGTAACCATAGGCGTATCACCATACTTTTTAAATTCAGCATCGATAGTGACATAATACTTTATCCCCTGCTTGTGACCTGGCAATTCTTCTTTAATTTCTCGAATAGTATGCTGTGTGATTCTTGCCCAGTCTTTGATATCTTCTTCTTTGATATATATTCTGAATGCTTTCTTATCCATCTTGTTCATGTTCTTACCTTGACCAATCAATTTCTTTTGTTCTGCTGCTGATGGGTGTATATCATGTGCTGTTCGCTTATGTGATGCGAGATTTAACTTTCTGTCAAACAATTTCCCACATTCATCACAAGCGATTTTTCTTCGCTTACTATTATTAGCAGCTGAGCTCTCTTCTTCGTGTGACCTCTTCATGATTAATTTCTAACTGAACTGATTTCGTCTTACGCATCGATTTTATAGATCGATCGATCGAAAGTCGCGTTCGAATTATTAACCAATCAGATTGCCGGATTTCTCGTTTCTAGAATCTTGTGGAACTTTCTGGAAACTTCTGGAAAGTTCTAGAAAGTTCCAACAGAACAGATTGTAGGATTATTATGTTATTTAATAAACGATTCGAAATATTATTACGCCATCATAATTAATCAGATTGTAGGATTTCTGGAAAGTTCTCGAAACTTCTGGAAAGTTCTAACCAATCAGATTGCAGGATTCCTAGGGATGTTCTGGAACATTCTGGAAACTTCTAGATTGTTAAATCGGAAACGATGCTAGCGGTTAAGGAACTCTTGAGGTTGGAGAAACTCGTCGCACTATAGCGTGACCTGATGACGTTATTGATAGTATGAGCGGCGTGCGCTAGGACCTGGGACTCTTGAAAACAAGGTTGGAGAAACCGGTTAAAAACCGTCGTACTATAGCGCGACCTTATGACGTCACTGATGACGTCACTGACAGCAGGACCCGCCCTGATAGCACTGCCTGGTCTTTACATCCTACTAAGTTTCGCTTGTTCGAGTCTTCTATGACCATACAAACAGAAAATAAAATAAAACCCATATGTACTGATGTCAAGGTCATCCTTAAAATTCGCATTGGCCACCGGACTACTTGGGAGAAATCCGGGGAAGAGTTCGTAAGTCAGGTCTCGAACAAGAGTAACCCCTGCATCGACCCATGACTGTACAAATGGGAGCTTTTCTTTAGCTATAAGAGAATTATAAAACAATGGTTCATTGAAGATTTCAATAGCAGGATTTGGATTAGATCTTTTGTTGTTGCAGAGATTCAGATAAGAGTTCAAAAGCGATTTATAGAAACAAGGCAGTTTATTGATATGCCTTGAACTAAGAAAGCATTTTAAAACATTAGGCCCAATATTGAGGTCTTTATATTTCCCAAGAAAGTAAGTGAATAGGACTTTCCATTTTCCTGTTTGTTCTTTGTCAAACAGTTTGGCTAGCCAGGACAAATCGAGGCTTTGGGATTTCTTTTCAATATCAACAAAATTGAGGCCGCCATCAGTGTATGGAAGCTTTGCTTGAATACGTTTGATTGGCGGCTTTTAACCGTTGAAAAGAAAGGCCCACAGACTCTCATTTAAGGTTTTCAGAGCCCATTGAGGGATGGGAAAGACAGTGGCAGTGTAAAGTAAAAGAGAGCAAGCAAGTTGATTTGCTACAATAGCCTTACCGCGAAGTGTGAGGTCGCGATTTTTCCAAAGATTTAGTGTCTTTTGAAATTTCGAGATTTTAGAGTCCCAGTTTAGCTTAGAAACATTGCGTGGTCCAAAGAAGATTCCAAGGATTTTCAAAGACTTTTTCGACCAGTCGAAACCAAACGGAGAGTCATTTCTATTTTTGAAGCTTCCCAGCCAGAGGCCTTCACTTTTGTCTGTATTTATTTTTGCACCTGTGGCTTTTTCAAAGTCAGTGAGGTGTTCTTGACAAGCAAGGATTGAGGGATTTCCTTGAAGGATTAGAGTCGTGTCATCGGCATATTGTACAATTTTAAATTCGGTTTTGTTAACAGTAATACCTTTGATCTTTCGATCTTGTCTGACGTTTTCTGCGAAAACTTCAGCAATGATCACATAGAGAAGGGCAGAAAGAGGACAGCCCTGTCTGACCCCTCGGGTGGGGTTAAAGGTGTCTGAAATTATGACGGAATTTTCGGTTCAAAATCTTTTTAGGCATTCTCGAGCCCGATTTTGGGTTTCTGGGGTCCGTCAAGTGGGTTGCAAGCAATTAGCACTGAGAACATGATTTTTAGAATCCATGTCATGCCTGAGAGCATGAGGAAATACCAAGATGTATTACGACATACATGAACAATTCAGGGTTGGTGTAAAACCGTAGACAATCTCATGTCATGCGTAGTTTCCACGCCATACGTAGAATGAGTTCACGACATGCGTAGATTTCAAAGCATACGTGGATTTCAGAACATACGTGGATTTCAGAACATACTTGTTGGAGAGACAAATTGAGGTTTGTCTTCAGCTAAAAATAGTCAGAACTTTTTTGGGCATGCGTATTAGGCTCCTTTCAAAAAACAGCAATGGCGGCTTCGCGAAAGAAAGTAGCGGTGGAGCCAACAGTGTAAAGAGAATGTAAAGAAGTAACTGAGCTAGCGAGAAATAATGGATTAGAAAAATTTTCGTATTTAAGGATGTTTGCAGTCTTCAAATATTGCGTTAGAGCCTCATGAAAGAGTTACTGATACGTACGATCGAGAATATTTAAGCTCATCTCATTCAAACAAGACCAAAGACTAAAGAGGCCTTGGCCTAGAGTCTATCTTCTACGACTCAATTTAGTCTCACCACAACATACAGGACTGACAGAAAGGCTGGAATTTTTCAGGTTGGTGGTTGGAAGAGCAGGGTAGCTGAAGTGTAAGATTGCCAGAATTTAAAGCTAAAGGTTTTCATCACATCAGGGCAGACTGGACTGAATTAATAATAGAAACATTTCAGCAGACTGAATGAATAGGAACATCTCTTGAACTGCGTAAGGCCAACATTGTACATAGAACTTTATACACATTTTAAACTTTTCATGCCATAAGATAAGAAATTTTTTGATTCAGTGCTAGGTTTCTGTTATCATAGATTTGACAAATGCTTATTATAGTTGCCAATTTTGTTTGTAGTACCATTGACCAGTAGTGAATTTAGTATAAGTACTTTCAAAATATCACAATATATTTCATTTTGCATTTTGCTTGGCATTTTCGTCTAATCCAGTTTGCTTGTGATGTCAAGAGCTGAAGTGAAGTCTGGGGGGTCAGACCCCCGACCACAGTAGCATCACAGCTGGAGTCTTTTCATCTACTTCTGAGATCCTAGTGACTGGCACTAAACACACCATTGCACCTTCACCCAATCAAAGGCATTGTGTATGCTGACCATGATTTTGTCAAACCATTCAGTGGGAGTTGCATCTCTGTCATTCCCAAAATTTTGCAACATGTTCTTAATGACTACCTGACTACTCTGTGCAAAGTATTTGAATGATTGGACTAAACTATCAATAGTGATATTGGATGTATCTTTGCTGGGAAATTTATCTAGGTATTGTTTGATGAAAATATATGACTCCTTGCTTCTCATTTCTGTAAGATTCCTGTCAACATAATAATCATTCAACAAAAATCTACTCCAAATGCTTTCAATCAAAAAATGTTTTACTTTCATGTTACAACATTTTGAAACCCTGCTCAGATCCACCAAGGAAGCTAAATCTAAAAACTTAAATATTGACTCTGCTGCGTCTCCTAAACCCAAAAGCACATACTCAAAATCTTTATTGTTAAGGACAACTGAGAGCTGTGGTGAACAAGAATAAACATGAGTTTCACTTGGTGTAAGTTTGGAACGCAATTTGTAGTCAAAGTTGCACCAATCTTTCCAATGCTTTCGACAAATAAATGTATTTCTAAAATCACTCACAGTATTAATTCTATAGAATGTGCACAGAAGTTTTAGCCCTTCCCAGTCCTCATATTTAGAGACACAAGAAATCTTTTTGCTTAAGATTGGCCTCAGGTGCTCAGAATTGTGGCATTCAGGTAAGAAACATGAATTAAGCACAGGGTCTTTGGTTTGGAATTTACACGTTTCTCTACTGGTGTTGATGATGCAATACCTTTGTGATATAAAGGTGACCCATGAATCTCATCAAAATAAACAATATCTGGCTGAGCAGAACTTGGAGTTGAGACTTTACTCTTTTTAACAATAAATGACTTAACAGGACTTTCATTATTATAAGCTTTAGAAATACAAGTACTATTATAATTAGAAATACTATCAGTTGATTGAAAACTATTAGCACTGCTACGTAGATAAAGTTGATGGCATTGGCATGACAGCTGGCTTTGAATATGCTGTTGGCAGTGATAGAGAATGTTTAGAGTCCTGTCGCCCCTATGGCGCAGTTTTCGAAACTTGAGCCTAAAAAACATTATTTTAATGCGCAAATTTCTCCAAGCTATTAAAATACTTAAAGATTGACCTTTTAACTGTTTGTTTGTTTAATTTGAGTTAAATTTGACAATGGATATTAGAGATTTTTTGTTCGGAATGTTGACTATTTTCAGACGCGAAATCGTTGCTCCGTCGCCCTATGGCGCAGGCCAATTGCAGTGTAAAATTCTATTGATTTCTTCGGTTCGATACAAACAAATCGCATGAAGCAAAGCCTGAAAATCAACTTCACTGTTGAAAAGTATTTAGGTGCCCCATAGGGCACAGATTAGTTCTTCAAAGGCAACAGAAAAAAATAATTTTTGTCGAAAGTCTAAATGAAATGGCAAGTGAAACATTATTTTTCTTTCCTAGAGGCCTAAATTAACAGCTTGAGCACAGTTTAGCTTGTTTTTCTCTCGCCGATTAAAGAAATTGCAGCGAGAAAAATTTGGAGTCGAAAAAAAAGGAAAAAATTTGAAAACTGACTCACCGCACCAATTTTGGTAACCCGAAACAACTCAACTTTTCTTGAAGTTGCGAGCGTCAGAGCAAACAATAAAGCCATTATTTCATCTCGCGAATCTTCAAAAAGATATTTTGGCGCCATTTCGAGTTCCCTCGGCCCAGATCTAAGAAATTACGCGACGAAAACAAAAACATTGCTGCGAGGCTTAGGCCCATTGAAGGTGCGCCATAAGGGCGACAGGCCTAAGCTGTGTGCTTTCAGTTTATTTTCATTATACCCTTTTCTTGTAAAATTACAAAACTTACAGTGATAATGCCCTACATTTCCATTTATGATCGAATAGGAACAAGTCTCGTCTTTGCAAACCCTTGAAAGTTTGGACCCATACTCAGAGGAAGGTTTAGACTTTGAGTAGAAGATGAAGCAATCCTGCCATATGTCATGGTCGTCTGCCATTGCCATGCCTCATGCCACAAGATGATTTGATTTAGTGCCCTATATACTTAAATTTAAAGAAAAAAGGAAAATAAAAAATATCAGGCCTCACGGGAAGGAAAAACAGTGATGATTGACTCGCAAATGCTCTATAGAGAAGGCACTCTATGAATTGTGTCATGAAAGCCGCACGTAGGCCACCTGGCAAAAAAAAATGGTTTCTCCATCCAGTCCACGGGTTTAAATACTTCATGTATTCTCAATGAAAGATTCCAGACATTTCATTGGATAAAAATATATATGTGCGCAAATGCGCAAAAAAGCCCAAAATATGATTGGATAGACGCTATTGTTTAAAACAAAAGATTTTTAAGTCCGTCTCTCCAACAAATACGTGGTTTCGTCTACTTCAAAAGACATTGTGCCTGAAATTCACAGCATGTGTGCAGTATGTGTTGGCATCACCAATACTATGTCTCGTAATATTGTCGCATCCCCAGAGGCGTAACATCGCGCGTTGTGTCAGCTGTGACATGTGACAGCTAATGCAACTCCATCGTATCCGTTGTATCTATGTATTATGATTTTTGTTAAGATTGTTTGTTATTTAGAATTTTTTTTAAACTTTTGTGCAAGTCTGATGAAGGCAAAGTCATGTTTTTCAATTATGTTGAAAGGGAGTGAAACACTTTAAATTCTAAAATCCTGTTCAAGGAATACAGACGCATTCCAAATGTTGCCTTCCTAATGTAACTTCCAAGTTATGAAAGAAAACTTTGCAATTGACGAAGAAAACATGAGCAGAAGATCGGAGATAATTCACAAAACTGAGAAAAATATGTTTTCATTTTTCTTTAAACTGTAAACAATAGCCTGCTCTTTATTTAGCAATGTACATACACTATGTACAGATGTATAACAGCATACTATACAATGAAAGCAATACAATAACTGTGCCTACTACATAGCTGCCAGATGCACTTAGTTGAGAAGCCCAAACACCAACGTCAAGGTGGCACCATTGTTTGGGTATTTCCTTTTTATCTGAAAAGCTCTTGCACTTGTACCCTTTTGGAATTGTGGAAAAGAAATACTATAATAGACACAGGAGACATAAACCTAGAATTATCATAATGTCAACTTAACTTGCAAAAATGTGTACTTATTAATTATGTTTTCTTAATGGACTTAAAGGATTAATTCTATTCTGTAACTGCCCCCCAAAACATAAAAATGTGCAAAAAGTTTTCAAGTAAGCAAAGCAAATACAGGTCCCCCTAGGCAGCTAATCAAGGAACCTGTCAACGCATAGCTTATGGTTGTTCCTAAACTTTAACAAACATAAGGATACAATCTTACATACAACATTTGCAAATTACAGAAACATTACAACTGATACACAGCTACAGCTACAATTGTTATATAGAATCAGCTGTCTGACCAGTTTCAGAGTACATTAAATAGTACATATAAAAAACCCAGTTCCGCGTTTTCGAGTAGAGGTGAGCTGTACTCGAAAACACGGAACTGGGTTTTTTACATCGTAAATACTGTTTTTTATGTAGTTCCGCGTTTTCGAGTAGAGGTGAGCTGTACTCGAAAACACGGAACTGGGTTTTTTACATCGTAAATATTGTTTTTTATGTAGTTCCGCGTTTTCGAGTAGAGGTGAGCTGTACTCGAAAACACGGAACTGGGTTTTTTATATCGTAAATATTGTTTTTTATGTAGTTCCGCGTTTTCGAGTAGAGGTGAGCTGTACTCGAAAACACGGAACTGGGTTTTTTACATCGTAAATATTGTTTTTTATGTAGTTCCGCGTTTTCGAGTAGAGGTGAGCTGTACTCGAAAACACAGAACTAGGTTTTTTATATCGTAAATATGGTTTTTATGTAGTTCCGCGTTTTCGAGTAGAGGTGAGCTGTACTCGAAAACACAGAACTGGGTGTTTTATATCGTAAATATGGTTTTTATGTAGTTCCGCGTTTTCGAGCAGAGGTGAGCTGTACTCGAAAACACGGAACTGGGTTTTTTATATCGTAAATATGGTTTTTATGTAGTTCCGCGTTTTCGAGTAGAGGTGAGCTCTACTCGAAAACACGGAACTGGGTTTTTTAAATCGTAAATATTGTTTTTTATGTAGTTCCGCGTTTTCGAGTAGAGGTGAACTGTACTCGAAAACACGGAACTGGGTTTTTTACATCGTAAATATTGTTTTTTATGTAGTTCCACGTTTTCGAGTAGAGCTGAGCTGTACTCGAAAACACGGAACTGGGTGTTTTATATCGTAAATATGGTTTTTATGTAGTTCCGCGTTTTTGAGTAGAGATGAGCTGTACTCGAAAACACGGAACTGGGTTTTTTACATCGTAAATATTGTTTTTTATGTAGTTCCGCGTTTTCGAGTAGAGGTGAGCTGTACTCGAAAACAAGAAACTGGGTGTTTTATATCGTAAATATGGTTTTTATGTAGTTCCGCGTTTTCGAGTAGAGGTGAGCTGTACTCGAAAACACAGAACTAGGTTTTTTATATCGTAAATATGGTTTTTATGTAGTTCCGCGTTTTCGAGTAGAGGTGAGCTGTACTCGAAAACACGGAACTGGGTGTTTTATATCGTAAATATGGTTTTTATGTAGTTCCGCGTTTTCGAGCAGAGGTGAGCTGTACTCGAAAACACGGAACTGGGTTTTTTATATCGTAAATATAGTTTTTATGTAGTTCCGCATTTTCGAGTAGAGGTGAGCTGTACTCGAAAACACGGAACTGGGTGTTTTATATTGTAAATATTGTTTTTTATGTAGTTCCGGGTTTTCGAGTAGAGGTGAGCTGTACTGGAAAACATGGAACTGGGTTTTTTACATCGTAAATATTGTTTTTTATGTAGTTCCGCGTTTTCGAGTAGAGGTGAGCTGTACTCGAAAACACGGAACTGGGTTTTTTATATCGTAAATATTGTTTTTTATGTAGTTCCGCGTTTTCGAGTAGAGGTGAGCTGTACTCGAAAACACGGAACTGGGTTTTTTACATCGTAAATATTGTTTTTTATGTAGTTCCGCGTTTTCGAGTAGAGGTGAGCTGTACTCGAAAACACGGAACTGGGTGTTTTATATCGTAAATATGGTTTTTATGTAGTTCCGCATTTTCGAGTAGAGGTGAGCTGTACTCGAAAACACGGAACTGGGAGCTTTTGCGCAATTTTTTCCGTTCCGAGATTTCCGAGAGTTCCGCGTTTTCGACCTGGCCGAGATGCAACTTATTCCTTGAAAGAGAAATGGTAAACTTTCAAATAAGAAAGTCAACCATTCAAAAACAATTGTTCCAACTTAATGTAATGTAAGAAGGCTTCAACTTCTCTGTTTTGACACTGACTGCATAATATAAACATTATCTATCTACAACACAGGAGGCCCAATCGCATAAATATCATGAGTGAAAAAACCTAACTTGTGTTGTTTTCTCCCTGAAACGTCCTATTTTCGATACAGATATTTACGTCCTATTTTCGATACAGATATTTGGTTGTTGCTGTTGTTCAGAAAACGCCACATTGTGATAGCTTTATACGTATATAATAAATAATAACAAGGAGTGAAGCTTTTCTGAATAGCCTTGATACAACATTGTTTCGTTTTGCCTGAATTTCGGTGAATTTCAAACATCAAAATGTTCAACCTAACCTGTCTACAGAGTACGTTTTCACTTTCCTCAACTAAATCATTTAAAACAGGCACGAAAATATGTTTGTTTATCTGGCGGTTTGAAATCTGCGAGGCTCGGTCCTATCACTATGGCCAGATCAAAGCAACCGCCGTTCGAAAAATCGTGATGCTGTGTTCGAAAGATGTTCGAAAATTACGACATAGACCTCCTGGATTCCTTACGTTTCTTTTGTTTTGTAACTGTAGAAAATAATAAACCGGGGGAGCACTGACGTGATTTTCGCTGAAATTTCGAATGCGTTTTGGCCACAGTGATAGGACCGAGCCTCGGCAGATTTCAAACCGCCAGATAAACAAACATATTTTCGTGCCTGTTTTAAATGATTTAGTTGAGGAAAGTGAAAACAAGTGTACTCTGTAGACAGGTTAGGTGGTGGGGAACATTTTGATGTAAAGAAGTTGGCGTTTAACGCGAAATTCACCGAAATTCAGGCAAAACGAAACAATGTTGTATCAAGGCTATTCAGAAAAGCTTCACTCCTTGTTATTATTTATTATATACGTATAAAGCTATCACAATGTGGCGTTTTCTGAACAACAGCAACAACCAAATATCTGTATCGAAAATAGGACGTTTCAGGGAGAAAAACAACACAAGTTAAGTTTTTTCACTCATTATATTTATGCGATTGGGCCTCCTGTGTCTACAATACAGCCTCATGGCTCATAGTCAAACAGGAAGCTAATTATCTATTACTAGAACTACAACACCTTTCTCGTCTCTGCATCTACATTTTACTTGGATTGCATATCAGTCATGTATCTGCCTATGACTTACTACTCCATTTTTATAACTAACTTCGATAAAACTAACCACTCTCATTATTCTTTCGGAAGTTGAAGTGTTGTTTAAATTATTTGCAGACTTTACAGATTCTCTCTACCTTTCCATAGGACAAAAACTACTGAATCAAGCTTGCTGTTGCAGTTCAAGTTTCATTGGACAGTTGGATTATTTTCCTATCTGCAATGGATATGATGTCTTGCTGGAATTTTCAATTTGATTCTGCAATTTAGTTACCTTACTAGCAATATTTTCATTTAGCCAAACAGACAGAATAACGCATATTTATTAGAAAGGAAATTTAAAAAACCACTTATCAAATACTTCCAAGAAATTATCGTCCAGGCATGTATTGTGTTGACTGTAGCTGAAACTGCCACATCAGTCTTCGTCTGGCTTTTAGTCTCCATCTTGGTCTTTTCAATAATGCACCCCAGCTCACATCCACATCCTAGAGATAGATTCCAGCCGAGTCTCCATTATTCCATGTTCAATCAATTTCTGCATGATTAAGCAAGAAAAATAAAAGCAGATACCGGAAGTTGCAATTCTATATGAGCTGAACATGAGACACGTGGAATAAGTCTACTCTACCCCCAACGTGGTCAGGTAACTGCCCCTCTTATGGATGGGTCGTTCTTCGTAAATTCCCTACAACATGGTCCATTTTATGGCTAAAAATAAGTGGGTGTAGAATCAAAATTTCTTAAGATTTGGTACAGCAATGCATACTGCAAATCATAAAACTGGGTGGCTAAATGTGTAAAACAATCCTAAGAGGTGGGTCTGTTTTTAGAAACATGGGGGCACACCCCTGTGCGTTTCTTGGTAAAGTACCCCCACCACCCTGTATGAAGCACATCTGGTTTCAAATGAACTATGAAAAAAGTCCAATCATAGTTTCATTTAATGTAGGTTTCATGCTTGCAACGCCCTCACTTTCAGCTTTCAAATCTAAACTTCTGTCACTTCAGACCTGTTCAGCCTGTTCAGACTTAACTTGAAAGCCTTCCTCTTGCTGCTAGCGCTGCATTTTTCTAATCAAATTAAAAAGTGTGGGAGTTATGTTTATTGGGTTAGAGACTGTGTCCTGGGTAGCTGTCAGAAGAGTTTCGAAATCAAGACTTATAGCTTTGTTTAGATATGTTCAAGAGAACTTGAAAAAAAATAATTGAACTATTTGTATGATATTTAGGTATTACTGTATGCAGGTATTCATTGAAATAATTTCAAGTTCATTGCTAAACTCCTTTGTGGTACCAGAGGCCTCGGGCCTTTGCCTGCTTTGCTTTTGATTTTCCCCAAAAGTAGAAAAACTATCCTTGGAAAAATCTTTTATATTACTACAGCTAGGAATATACGGAAAGTTTCCCTCAATCACTTTCATTTTCCTTAAGTGGAAAATGCTTTGATAATCTTCGAAAATTTGTTATTGTATCACAAGTTAGGTGCATCATATCACAATACGACTGAATAGGCAGTCAAGTTTGTAAACATTGTTGCCAAGGGCACCGGAGCCACGGGGGCAGCGGGGGCAGCTACCCCCGTTGCCCTACTGGTACGGAGGCAGCGCGGGGGAAGCAAAGTGCCCTTTCAAAAAAACTGGTTCCCGATATTTTCATAATAATATGTTTTAAAAAATTACCGAGACCTGTATTTTGAAGGAAGAAGAATGTCAATGGTCTCGTGTTGATGGAAACTGAACATCAATCGAGCAACTTTTTTTATTAAAATAATTTCAAGCCACAAGGGGCAAACTAAAAAATATAGGAGTATTCGTACTCAACATACGGTGATGGGAGCCACGTATTAGTTGTAGTGACCGTAAGTCTTGGTGAATAGAGTGCGTATAGAAGGATTGAAGGGTGGAAAACAAGATGGAAGTGATATATGAATAGAAATTATTAGGTACGACTCATCAGCTGTCCACCTGTACTCAGCGTTTCAAGGGATTAAACACAGGACGCTTTGCGAGTACAGGCCCCTCAGCGCCGGTTGGATGGGGCACTATCGTACTAGGAGATAGTTAGAGAGATTTCTTTTCCTTCCCATGCCGGAGATGGATTTCAGTATCGTTAGTTTCCGGAAATTCGAGGTTTTGTCCCTTTTTCTTGCTGAAATCATATAAGGGTTTGTTATTGATAATTTATTTTTCGATTATTTAGGTATTGTGCAGGTCAGTGTTGTTGCTTCATTTTGTTTTGCACTTTAAAAATTGCGAAAGAATTTATTGCACGTAATGACCAGTGTCGCAGATATTTTGGGAAATTTTAAGGATTTTGAGCAATGAAGCAGTAGATGTGACAATTTTTCTTAGGAATATTAAGTTGTATAGTTAAGTTGAAAATTACTGCAGAAGTCAAAATGACCAAGGAGAGTATTAGTTGGATAATGAAATCGAAGAATATTGTTATAACAGAAACAATTCGAAGCAATCTTTTAGTCATGCCTGTAGATCACCTTAACCGTGCCATGCAGTACAATTACTTTTTTGCTATGAAAATTATGAATCATGAGCGTACCCAAAAGGAAAAAATTTCTACAGGTTTCCCTTTTTCACCAGCAAAGTTCGGCACACCTTAGGTGCCCTTTCTACGGATCCTGCCCCCGCCGCTTCATGAAGCTTCCGGCGCCTCTGATTGTTGCTACACGCTGTGAGACATTTCAAACTTGCAAAACGGAAAGTACCGTACGTAACTTACATTGTGAGCACCGCATTCGATTATATCCCACAAGCAAAAATAGAGAGCTTTTCTTTGGCCAATAATATGAAGAGTCCTACCCGTTGCTTTCGAAGCTTTTTCTGAAATACAATTAAAATGTTATTCTTAGCAGTTGCAGACGCGGTAAATATTTGAAAACTAGCTTTGCTTTTATGCAAAAATTCAATGTATTATGTATCCAACCTGTTTTGCCATGACCCGCATTCTTCTATGTTGAAAATAGCGTTCATTTTCCCCTAATCTTCTCTGTTTTCTTCACTGCTTTCAAAAATGCATGCACTTGGTAGAACTACCACAGCCGTGTTCAGAAAGGTATTGCCAGTTTGTCAAATGCCTCCCGCAGGGTCAAGCCAGATATCATGCTGCTCTATGTATGTGGCTTTGTGTTTCATTTCCCGACACTGAATTACTTTTTTCTCATAAGATCTCTGGGTGTAAGCGTTTTCCCCAACATAACAAAACATAAATAAAATAAGAAATAATAGGAATACAATACACAAACAAAGTCATACACTACAACAGCAATTGTAAGTAGTGTCTGTTAAAAGAGAAGAATATATTTTTGTACTTCCAAAATTATTTCATGCCATTGAAAAATAAAAATATAGTAAGAAAACAAAGTACATGAAAATAAGGAAATTTTTGCATGTAGGCATTTAGTATTATTGATTTCAATTTCTGAAATTAGCGTCAGAAGATACCAAGGGTTAAAGCCTTTACAGGGCGGGCGCACCATGGTTTACAGCAGATATAGTGAAGCCAACTACAGTATATATTGTGCCTCAGTTCACCTTGTTTTATTTTCAAGAAACAGACAAAAAAGTTATAGAATACTAAGAATAGCTAAGTAATTTTAAGCTGCTACTCCAATTTTGCTTTAGAGTCAGTTGAGAATATTAAGTATTGAGCCTTAGCCCACCTTAGCCCGTCTTGCTTACGAAAAAATGCGTAGCTATAAATCGTGAAACTTTTGGTATCAAAACTTCGCTTGCTTCTAACTAATGGCTAATGGTAATAGAAAGACCGTGGATGAAAAACCAAGTTACTTCCACATTCGAGGATGACTCAATCCCTGTTGTCCATCTTTCGTGTCTACATGCTATTAACACTTGTAAGACAGGAGACCACAATCTACACTTACGTTCGATAAGTATTGCACCACCTTTCTCAAAATGGCGGCTAGCTGTGGCTCTCGGCCTAAAACAAGCTATTTTCAAAACAACGACAACAGGGCTCAGGAGCCTCATGACTAACGATTTTGGCGGGAAAATATTCGCCATTTTACTGGCTTTCCGTTAGAATTAAAAGTAACGAACAGTTAAAATTTTTTGACAGAGAAATTCATTCAGAAGTTGGGGCAGTGTCTTCAAAAGATTTAGGAAAATTCTCTTTCAACTAGTGTCAAATTCAATGATAAATTTATGGGTTAACTTGCAGAAATCGACCAGATTCTGCTCCTATCCGAAGAAGAATTTTCTGATCTTTATTTTGATAACAAAATGTTTAGTGTGGAAGACTTTTTCAATTTTGTGAACAGATTTAAAAGTTGACAGAAATCTCAGGTGAGTGATATTTTGATACAGGCCATGAAGCCCAGTTGTAAAAAATTTACTCTCTTTCCATGTTTCTAGAGCAATGGCCCTAAAATTTAATGTTCAGATAATTGAAATGGAGTTAATCTAGCAAAAATGTGAATGGAAAAGTTTTCACGTTTTCACATAATATTATTTTCTCGGTAAAAGCAGAGTCGTATTAAAACAACAGTACAGAATTTCGCTCACCTGGAATTATTGCAGACCCTGAAACATTTTAATTCAATACAAAAAGCCCTTTTTGAGAAAAAATCTGGCTACCAAAAGAAAGGGCAGAGAAATCTTCTTCGGATATCAACAAAATTTAGTCGCTTTCTGCACGTTAACCCATCCATTTATCATTGAATTTGACACCAGTTGAAAGAGATTTTTCCTAAATCTTTTGAAGACACTGCTCCAACTTCTGAATGAATTTCTCTGTCAAAACATTTTAACTGTTCGTTACTTTTAATTCTAACGGAAAGCCAGTAAAATGGCGAATATTTTCCCGCCAAAATCGTTAGTCATGGGGCTCCTGAGCCCTGTTGTCGTTGTTTTGAAAATAGCTTGCTTTAGGCCGAGAGCCACAGCTAGCCGCCATTTTGAGAAAGGTGGTGCAATACTTATCGAACGTAAGTGTATATAGCAGAATATCGAATTCTTTTTTTGCTTTCTGCCTGTTATTAATCTGGATTTGTATCAAACTTTCTTGCCATATTTTTACTATTTTTGCAGTAGTTTGCTATAATTGATATTTTTGATTTTTAAAAGTCATATAATTAATGTTTACTTAACGTAACCATAGTCAATAGAAGTGAGGACTGGTCTGGAAGCCTATTGTCTTAACTCTTTGTCTCGATTTTAACGAGCCACGTGACCAAACTGAGGGGACGGGAATTGTTTGTCTGTTTGCGTTATGTACTGTACTATCCTTGATTTCTCTGCGAAACTTGGCGTTTTTGATTTAAATATTATGCCCAGTCAACTTTGCTTTAGTTTATTCACTGTACATAAACTTAATACATGGTGGTTTAGATTGCTGGCTTTCGGGAAAGCGCACGGTGACTAGTATTGAGCAATTTCATTTCTCTCGAATATACTGAAAATGTGAACATTTCAAATTTGTCTTTCCAAATTCACTGTTATTTTTCGTACAGAGAAATGCGGAAATAAATCTTGGTTTGGAAAAATTATAGACCTAAGTAATTTATTCTTGATCGGAGAATTTCGCTAATATTTCCAGAAGGTTCTCGCATCGGCAGACGTCACTCTCTCGTTAAAGGATTTCTAGGGATTTCTATCGATTGCATATTTTCAGCCAGAAAACTTTTTCGTTCCTGCGTGCAGCCGAAAGAGTAGAGATTACAGAAGTGGGAAGATTCTGTGAGAAGAATCTGAGGCGTTTGAGTTCAGCCTCAAACTTTGAGCTCCAGCCAGGGGCCGTTGACTCCCTTGAATCGCGTACATCTTTTTGAAGAGTAAAATAAATTTCCCTCGCTTGAGACTGCAAGCAGGTAAAGTTTTCCTCGATGTGGGAGAAACAAACATGCGGAATTTCAGCCAGTAGTTTCTCCTTTTCTCTGTCAATTGAGAGCAATAATTTCTTCCCCTTCTTCTCCCTAACTGTGTTTTCTTCCGATCAAGAGTCTTCGAATTCTATTATTTTTCGCAAGGAGGAAGCTCTGAAGATTTTTTAATAAGTTTTGCTGAGTTTTTGAAGGGTGTGGTGATCGATTCGGGTAGAGGGCTTTCGAAAAGAGAAAAGCGGGCGAAAAATAGGAAGGAGAAACGATATGCGAACATTCAGAACTGAATGGTTTTTCCTCTAGAAAGTCTAATTTTAGTTTTTGGATGGCTTTGCTGCTTTTTTTATTGAAGTTATTAATTGTAGCTACAAGGAGCTTGTAAGACTGACTATTTCCCTGCTTAAAAAGAAATAGCGGAACTCTCCTAGCGGAAATTTTGCCCTGATTCTTATATCTTGGTATCGGGAGAGACGTCTTTAGTACTGAAGAACGATCCCATTCAGGAGAAATTAGCTTATACCCGCAGCCGAGTTGAACTGCTTATCATACGTGATGTTGCACTTATCTTCATCCAAGAATTTGAATGATAAACTGGACATTTCTCGTCGTTTCTGATGTTTCCTGGTGTTTTCTGCAGTCGATTCTCGAACGTTGTCCCCTCAGTTTGATCACATGACCAAAATAATTTGCGCGTTCAAGTTGTGCGGCCGAATTCAATAGAACAAAAGAAATTATGAGAATAGGTTTCCAGACCAGTCCTCACTTCTATTGACTATGACGTAACGTAAAAGTGACTTCTTACCCGTGTCAAGCTAATTCATTTCTAGAGAAATGTTTCTCTTCTATTATAAGCACTACTGTACTAAATTACAATCCAATCATGTATACTAGAAATGGAAACAAATGGTACGTCACTTTAGACTTATTACACGAGTCCTAGTTATCGCTAACGGCTGACGACCGAACCGAAAACCGCTCAAACTAGGACTCATCACTTTCCAGCATAAAAACTGGCCCCAAAACAGCCCTGCCTCGTTTTGAAAAAAAGCCCGAACTAAAATGTGGACCAACGCAGAATAATGAAACAAAAACAAACAGACAAGCTAACGGCCGTTTTTCTGGTAAGCTTTGTTGTCGCCATCTTCCTTCTTTTTTAGGATGCTTGTTATCGCTGAACATTCCATTTCTGAATTTTCGAATTAATGGTAAGTACAGAACCTGTTTTTTTTAGAAAATTCCGTTAAGTAGTTTTTTTGCAAAGCTAACTTCTTTAGATTATCATTGAGTTTTCAAAACAAAACAGGACGAAACAAAGATTATGTAGCCTAAAAATTTTTAGGCCCTCAATGATGTATTCAGTCAAATCATGTGTGAATTGTTGTGAAACTTTGGTGTCAAAACGGAAGCGCAAGTTTTGCGCTTCAAGTGATTGTTCTGATGTATTATCCAAGATATATGGTTGTAATACACAAAATGTTATTCACTGGGCTGAGATGGACATCAGTGACAATGTATTTGTGAAACATGTTACCGAAAAATTGAGAGTCTTCAGAAGACCAGGCTCAAAGTAACTAAACTTGAAAACGATCTTAAAAATGTTAAAGAGAAGAGGAATTTTTTTCAAGCCTATCTGAATAATGAAGTTGAGTCAACACCAGTATTTGAAAAACGGAACTGCTGCAAAAGGCCACTTGCATGCATAACAAACAAATCTCCTGTTGTAAGGAAAAAGTTGAAATTTGAGGATAGTGGAGAAAAGAAAAACATTGCAATGAAACAGAGCACCCAGCAATTTTCTCCAGTTGTTCAGGTTATTTAATTATTTATTTATTTCCCTTCTTGAAAATTTTTAGATAAAATCTTCTTCATAACAGGTAACAATTACCAGTGCTGTTAGACAATAGATCAGAAGATCAGAGGACCAAAGATATCTTTGAAAGGAAAAGACATAAAGAGTAATTTTTATATAAATGAAAATGATGCTGGTAGCTGAACTGCAATTCACTTCTTAAAGAACTTTAATTAACGAGTTAGGCCTGCTTATATCTTTATGCTATGACTTTTCGTTCTTCTAACGTTTTTCATAGGGTACTGACAATATTAAAGAAATTGTATTTATGAGTAGAATTGTACATGTGTATTTTCATTTTTACAGTAAGTTCTTTTGAATTATGATTGCTTTTCATGAAAGAATAATAATTTTTAGACCCTTTCTTTACTGTATATGTACACCATTTGAAAATGAAGGCTTGTTTTCAAAATTAAGAAAATTTGTTAAATACAGAAAGTTTTATCCCAGATTCAGATAGAGCAGAGCACTTCAACTATAGTGCCATGGGAAACTTTCTTGCTTCTAGCCCTTACCATGGTGATTTGATGGCCATTAAAAATTGAAAAATTCATAAAGGCTTGACTGTGAAAAGTCACTCCGGGTGATATTTTACATTGTCAGTCATATTTCGCAGACAAATCAACAAATCCTTCTTAAGGAACTTGTTTGGTACCAATAAGAACTGAATATGGACTCAAAAGGCTTACACCAACATGGCAGGGGTGGGGGCTAATTCGAGGGGAGAGCTTATTTAGAAGGGGCAATTCGAGGATTTACATTATCAAGGTACAGTATCAAGGTTCCAAAAACTACCAACAAGTGTTTGTAAAAGATTACACCTTTTTTTCAATAAGCAACTGGACTTTGGTCCACCCCTCAAGAGTCGCTTAACATATCTAGTATTTAAACCCTCACAGAATGATTTAAATGCGCTTACATGTTTTGTGTTTTATCTTTTAAGATTCAGTACTCGGATAGGTCTAGAAAACTTGGAAAGGGAAAAATGAAAAAAGGCAGTTGTTGCACTTGGAAGACGCAGATACAGCAGCACTTGCAAAAACCTGCTTAGTGAGCTGAAACTTAAGCAGGGATTTAATACACAACTTTAAAAGGCAGTTCTTTCAAAATACAAAACTTTGACCCTGACCAGTTTCAAATCAAAGTTCTGAACCACTAATGTAAAAAGGCTCAATTAAATCAAGTTTCAGAGCTTGTTCAAAGAAATCCAGAAATAAGCTTCAGTCGTAGCAACAGTCCTTTCTATGATGGGAAAGATAAATAACAAAGGCAATCAGAAATTGATCACTTGTTGCATCATTGCTTTTTCAATGTTAATTAACAATCAGAATCGTCAGTTGAATGTCATTTAACAACTAATGAGTATTCTCTTATACATTTTCAAAGTTCGAGTAAAGGTATATTTTTAATCCAAAAATTTACTCTTTGCTCGCTGGTGATGGTGAAAAAAACAGGGGTGGGAAATTATAAGAAGTTGACTAATACATGGGTCATATCAACCAAAATCTAATAATCATGGGGAGGGAAAAATCTTAAATCATGTCAAAATGTACACAGGGGTCTATTGAAAAGGGGCCCTAAAGATAGTATTCTATTAAATTATTTGTAAAATCTCAATTTTCCATAACTGTGAAATTTGGATTCAAATTTTGGAGCACTTGCATTTCTCCTTGGTATGCTTCATGTACTACATTTGCATTAAACAAAATATAAATAACCTTTTAATTGTATTTATCTTTTGTACAAGTTCTACAAAAGAATACAGTATTTCTGTTTATCGTTATCACACAATGCAACATTGAACACAGTTACCAAAATCTGCGAGAACTTTTTTCCTCCACAAGATTGATTTTGAAATGCTTTATCATGATTTTATGCCTGCATTCTTCTGTGCTTGTCGCATACTTTCTCATTTCCTTGCTAGAGGCATGTTTGCCAATGCTGGCACTTTGGCAGATGATAAGTGAAAAGGCTTGGTTTAAAGCCCTTCCACCCCTACCACTTTGCTGAGAGAAAGATTCTAGACTTCGGGGAGCACCGAAATTGATTACGAATGCAACATCAGGGAAATCCAGCCCCATCTCAAAAGACGATGTTGCTATTACAAGTCGAATGGCAGAATCGACTTTCTTAAATTCAGACAAAACATTACTCTTATTTAATTCATCAGTTGCGCGATGGAACATGGCAATCATGCGATTTTTGAAATTTACCTTTGAATTAATGAATTGTTTTTCCTCAAGCATTTGACTGAAATGATTGAAAACTAACGCAACAGTGCGAACATTTCTGCAATAAATGATGGCCTTCTTGGCATGAACCTGATTGACCTTGATATTATTAACAAACCAGTTCAAGGGAGACATGTCTCCGAGCTTGGATGATATAACTTCGTAATATATGTTATCTCGCTGCATGGGTATATAAACGATACTTGCATTTTCCATTTGCAAATTTTTGCATATATCATCTTTGATGTGATTGGTAGCAGTGGCCGTTAATGCAAGATAGCGCACATCTTTAGGTAAGAAAGAGCGCATGTTTCCGAGTTTTCGATATGATGGTCTGAAGTCATCTCCCCTAAAATGAAGATTAAACTGATGTTCGTTTTTCCTTAAATGGCTGGTATAACCAATAATATGAAAGTTGGTAATACAAAAAGGAAAATTTTGGTAGAATTATGTCGCTCATTCTTTCCTCATGCAAATAGCTTTTCTATTTCTATATTGTCTTCCTTTTTCTCCCTTATCAACCTCCAGATGGCAGTCTCAAGAGAAAAACAACCTGGTTTTCAGATCAATTTTGACAACCTGAACTTACAACGGCGTGCAAGACACAAAACACTGTCGAACAAGAACCCACGTTACGACCTTGTTCAGGGTCTAGCGGTAATGGACAGAGTAAATGTTGAAAATCTTGACGACAACGAGAGACAAGTGACAATGGAATCAGCCAACCCACAGCTATGGATGCTAACAGAAAAAGAACAACAGAGCATCAAAACTACTCTAACGGAGCTCATAAAGAGAATTATTTGTCAGCAAATGAAATATTTCAAAGAGAACTGCCAACATCTTATTTCAAAACATATTCCTCATCAGTACCAAGTGCAAATGAAGCTAAAATCGAACCTTGTAGGTTTCTCCAAATAAAATTACTTCTTTCCTAAAACTCTTTCCTCGTTAGAATAAACAAGAACGTAAAGAAACTATATTAGTATAAAATTAAATCATTCCCTTCTATTTCACATACTTTAGGTACCTCTTGGAATACTGAAGAAAAATGAAATGTTAATGGAAGATATGGCTAGTATTTTAGAGTACTACCAACAATACTGTCCACAGGTAAATGGGGAAATAAAAAAATACTGTGTGGAGGTGATGGGCTGACAGCTAAACGAGGTATGGATGCAAAGCTGGCGAAGGCAGATGGATGCACACCTGAAAAGCGCCTGGAAGGTATCATCATAAAACGGAGGATTGGCATGAAGCAGCCCTATGTATGCAGGTAAAGATAATCCAAACAAACCCTTTATTCTTGCTTTAATTGAATATAATCATCTTGTAAGAAACTTTTTGGAAACTTTTTAAGAAACCTGTTATAAATACAATACCCGGGGGGCATTTGATCAAATTTTGTAAGTGAGCAAATCATGTCGCCCAAGCATAAAAAACATAACTGACCTTATACTAATTTTTCGAAAATGTATACCCGACCTTATACCTATTTTGCATTCTTCAAACATAAAAATTGTGATAATGGAGACCGTTCCTTGACCAAAATTGTGGAAATCTACACCATTCCTTATACTGAAACACCCAAATCATAAAAACTGTCACCCTTCCTTATACCAAATCGTGAAAATGGTGATAAGAGTTTTGAAATTTCCATGTTAATTATCTTCCAAAACACATGGAAGGATCAAACTCGGCAGAAGTCGATGTGGTGTGAGGGGATCAATAAAAAATTATTAAGGATATTTTGAGAACATCGTTATCTGGTTATATTCTTTCAGGTCAATGGAAGTTTCAGAAAATGAATACAATGTTGATTTTTTTATCCTTAGATGGCATTTAATGAATTATTCTCGGCTAAATCATTAGCGGAAAAAGGAACACTTTACCAGCTGAAAGAAAGATTTGATAGAAAGAATGTGAAATCAGAGGTCAAGCAGGATGTCCATGCATGCAGAGAATTTTTCAGATTTGTCACATATGGCTATGTAGTGTTAGCAGCAATGGAAATATTAAATATCGAGAAAAAAGATGACACCCCAGCTGGAATGTCTAATGAGACAGAGGATGACAAGAAAATGCAATTGTTAAACCAGGTTGCATTAGATATATTAGAAAAATTTGCTCTACCAGATGGCTTTTTTCAAAAAGCTGAAAATCTTGTCAGCAGAAAATCAAAAAACAATGCATCAACTGCAGAAAGAGTTCCCTGTGGATTTAAACAATGTCCAAAGACATTTGCCAAAAATGGAGCAGTACGAAAACGTCACAGAGAAAGTTGCATACATAAGGATGTGGACAATGTTGTGTGTGAAACAGAACCAGATAACAATGAAAATGGATTGACAACAACTGAAGAAACCACTACTCATGATAAGAAGTTTGTGTACAGTTGTCGCCTTTTGAGGGAAGGATTGCTAGACTTAGCACGTGTGGATGCTGCAGATGAGGGAGATGGTCAAAGAGCCTATGAACTCTGGAAACACGATTTTGTCGTATTTCAGGCAACTGGACATACAGTGTATGCAGAATTAGCATTTCAGTTCATTGCCCAAGTTGAATTGCTTTTAAGTGAACGAAAAGCCGCTCAGCTACTTCACAATCGTACAGTTAATATACATGGCGGACAAGGAAGGAACATTCCAATAGACTATACAGTTGAATTGTTGAATGGAGAGGTGAAGCCCGACTTAAAGCATAAGTATGGAAACCTAACAGATGAGACAATAAGTAGAGTTGGGAAGTCCTTAAAAGGTTGCAAGGAGATTGAACAAAATGTTGACAAACAGATTAATAACTTTACTGCAATTGGTCGCCATAAGGAGGGCCAGGTCCAAAACGCGGACCACGCGGACTTCACGGACTTCGCGGACTTAGCATTTCAAGTCCACGTGTCCACGTTTTAGTAATTAGGCCTATGAAATTACTTAAACGCGGACATGGATTTCGCGGACCTACGAAATTTCCTCAAAAAATTATAATCAACAAAAGTAAATTGGTTCTACAGTGCTTTGCGCTTCTTAGATCTATTTATCGAACATTGAAAGACTCGAGAAAACACGTAAAGAAAAGCTTAAGCAATGTATTCGACATGATAGTCACCACTTATCATGACAAGCCTTTGATATTTAGTTGGGCAACGTTTCGGGAGAGATCCGTCTCCCATCATCGGGCAATGAGAAATGTGGTTTCTTGCCTATTTATTGCAAATGTCGGATCGAAAGGTGTGAAATTAACCGGCTTAAGCAAGTTTAGGCTCGGGTTTAGGCCTAGATTCTAAGACTGTGATATCTTTGTTTGTTTTTCGAAATTTTAGAATAAAATGTCGTTATGATGTCTAAACACGCACCTGGTTTCATGAAAAGTGCACCTATGCCCTTATTTCAATATTATATGAAATTATGAAATTACTAAAACGCGGACATTGATTTCGCGGACTTAAGAAATTTCCTCACATAATTATAACCAACGAAAAAAGGCCAAGAGAGCTCTGTTAACTGTTAATGTGTAGTCTCTGTTATAATTCTTAACAACTGACGTTAAATTAAAACTAAAGAATGTTTAATCTAATAGAATTGCAACCTTGTATCCCTTTTTAAAGTCATATGCATTTGCATCTTTATTTTATTATGTTAAATATAAACTGATAGAAGGCATACTTATGCTTATAAAAACAGAATTCGTTCTAAGGAAAGGAAGCTTGTGAAAGTTTTGCACTTGATGGTTTTCTAGTTGAAAAATCAGTGAGCTTAATGTGGGTTAAATTATAACTGTTGCCATGCCGAAAGTCGCACTTAATGCATATACACTATCCTGTTTAAATCGACATTAAGAAAAAATTCAAGGTTAGACAATGATTTCTAATTGTTCTCTAATGAGTCCTTTATGACTGTCCTTCAGGTTGATATCTGATGGAATTTCAATTAATTCTTTGCGGAAATACGGAAAACGATTCATTATACACTCTTTTTTTATACAATAGTATGTTGTTGTATAAAAAGTATTCTAAACTTGCCTAAGCTTTTCTTGACGTGTTTTCTCGAGTCTTTCAATGTTCGATAAAAATATCTAAGAAGCGCAAAGCACTGTAGAACCAATTTACTTTTGTTGATTATAATTTTTTTGAGGAAATTTCGTAGGTCCGCGAAATCCATGTCCGCGTTTTAGTAATTTCATAGGCCTAATTACTAAAACGCGGACACGCGGACTTCCAATCGAAATATTGAAATAAGGGCATAGGTGCACTTTTCATGAAAACTTGTGCGTGTTTAGGCATCATAACGACATTTTATTCTAAAATTTCGATAAACAAACAAAGATATCACAGTCTCAGAATTTAGGCCTAAACCCAAGCCTAAACTTGCCAAAGCTTTTCTTGGCGTGTTTTCTCGAGTCTTTCAATGTTCGATAAATAGATCTAAGAAGCGCAAAGCACTGTAGAACCAATTTACTTTTGTTGATTATAATTTTTTTGAGAAAATTTCGTAGGTCCGCGAAATTCATGTCCGCGTTTTAGTAATTTCATAGGCCTGATTACTAAAACGCAGACACGCGGACTTGAAATGCTAAGTCCGCGAAGTCAGCAAAGTCCGTGTTGTCCGCGTTTTGGACCTGGCCCCATAAGGAGCAATATTTTGAAGCAGATGTCTCACCGATGGCCAAAGAGCTCAGCAAAGAAGACCTTTTCAAAAAAATAAATGGCAGAAGTCACAAAAACTACCAAAAAATAGCAGCTTCTCCAAAGATTAATTTGGAAAAACTAGATGAATGGCTGGAAAGAATGATCAAAAAAATGATAAAGCAACAGAAAATTAACACAATGATAAAAAAGATGTAAATTATCTTATCATAATTTCTTCTGGATATTTGCCAGCACCAGGCCTAGGTTCAAAACTATTTTTGTTACTTGTCTGAAGTGCATTTTGTCCATTTTGGCATATTAAATTCCAACAGGTGCATATCATATCAAATGTTAAACAAGTCAGATGCTTTTCGTTTTTGATACCACTGATCAAACTCAATGTGGTTAAAACTGAAATTGATTTACAAAGTATCTACATGCTGGAACTGGGAGAATGCCAGGCAAATATCCAAAAACTTGTTAAAATTAATTGAGCCTTACTTCATGTTCTTTTAATTCATTTTATTTTGGGCAAAGCTGCTACATATTAAATCTAAAATCAATTCTTTGCTTTATTTGATAGATTTTAAATGTTACATATTAGGCCTTTTATTAAGATTATTTTGCTCATTTGAGACCACTTTACCATATCTAATCAAATCGTTAAATTAAGGCTAGATGTAGGCTACCTATTTAGTTTTATTTATCTCTAAAGGATAATTATTTTTATCTCTGGTGAATTAATATTTTAATAAATATTCTATACATTTAATGTTGCAAGCGCTTTTGCGCTTTCTTATAAATCTAGATTCTAGTAATTCAACTCTAGTAGGAATAAGTTTTCAAATAAAATAAACAAATATAAGTCTCCCTTATCTAGAAAACTGAGTATTAGCTAGCTTATAAGCTAATGAACTTGCCAATATTGATTTTCAAGTTTCAGGTTCCTCAATTAATAGAATATTTGAATTATTTTGTTAGATGTACCTAACCTGGGTTGAACTTTTGTATGAGATTTGAAATACCCTAATAAGTACTCTATGATATGGTCTTACCAATGAGAAATGCAATGTGCTTCATCTATTACAATAACTTTAATTTTCGTTGAATAAGGGAAAGCCGAAAGAACACGTCTCCAGGTGGATTCAATTGCGGCTTCAGGCGTTATAAAAAGAACATCTACAAGTCCAGCCATGACTTTTTGCTTAACTGATGGGTCTTGCTGTAGCTCACCAACAAATGCCGCATCGATGTTCAATTGTTTAAAGCGTTCCACTTGGTCAAGCATCAAACTTGTCAAAGGAGATATCACAACAACAGTTGCCAAAGTCCCAGTTTTCTTTGACAATAATGCGGATAAAAATGCGAAGCAGAATGTCTTTCCACAGCCCGTTGGAGCACAAACAAAAACATCTTCCCCACGCAGAACTTGCATGCAAACTTCCTTTTGAAATTCAAGAAGTTTGACCCCAAACTTGTCTTCAATTCTACCTATTAAACTCTTGTCGTCGTTACCGAAGGTCGCCATTTTCAAAGAAGTCTAGGTCGTCTGGAGCTCTTCTCGTAGTTTGAAGATGGCGCCATTAGATTTCTGTGATCTGTGGTCCGTAAAATACACGACCCTTGCCTCTCTTTGGTAATATTGGAAATTAACCAATGATATTAAAGTAATTTGTCATGTGACGCAAATAGAGCGTTCTGATTGGTGCCGCAAAAAGTTGCGGCGATGGCCTAAATTGGGGCCAGTTTTTTAGCTGAAAAGTGATGAGTCCCTCTTTGAGCAAACAGCTGTTTGGTTGTTGTTGTTGTTGTTGCTGTTTGCAAAGGGAGGGACTCATGGAATAAGTCTAACGTCACCTCAACATTTTGGAATTATAATGTACCAGCTTCAATATGAGACCCCTAATCTACCTGATTTATTCTTTCTAAATGACTCCGTCCCTAAACAAGCGTTACCAGGTGGAGGTCCATATAGACCTGCGACCGCAAAAGCCCGCGCCGAATCGATTCGATTGAATTTCGAAAATGAATCTGGCTGCTTATGAACATTTTTAGGATATGAGTCTCAGTGTATTTGAATTCCTTTGGTTCTTGGTCTATATTTCATTTAGCAGAACTTGAGACTCATGCAATACGTCTATGCAATATGTCTATATGTCCATCTAACGACCACACCCAAAAATGTCTCATTTCTATAACGAGTCATGCGAGAATGTCAACCCAAAAGTGAGAATGTCTTTTTGCTTATTTTTTTGTTCTACTCGTTTAATATTGGAACAACCTTTATATGACTGCAGTACTGTGGAACCGGGTCTCTTATGTCTATCGATACAATGGCATGTAACACATGTACATCCCTACGACACACTTTTCATTTTCGAATAATATATTGGGACTCAAAATTGCAACAGTGAAATGTTTTCAGGGCGATTCCTATAGGGGTTGTGGGGTGCAACACCAACCAGTCACTTACGCTGTTTCGCTGTCTTTGAATGTTTCATCCACAATTTTTCAGGTCAATTCGGAAAAAAATGACAGAAATAAATCAGCACAATCAGATGTAAAACGACCAAAAGACACTTGAGTACCAACAAAAATTATTAAGTAGAAAATATACCAGACCTTGCACATTCTCTCAAATAGCCAGCCACCGACTGGAAAAGATACAGGGCCGTTCCTATAAATTTCTTCAGGGGATGTGGAGGAAAAATGTGTATCTACAAAAATGGGCGTTGGCCTGACGGATGGCTCTTGTAGCTGAAAGGCTGTGTAGGTGGGTACAGCCTCTTTCTCCTTTGACTTTCTTGCAGTCTAGGGGCGTCAGATTGCCTGAAAGATCATAATTTTCTCTGGAGTGTGAAAAGTGGAGGTCTTCAGGGAGCTGTCTGTAAATTAAATATACATTAAATTCTAAAAATATGTCTACATTATTGACTTTTGATGTGAAGAGATATCTCAGAAATTATAAACATGATTATAACAAAAGGAATTAGAAAAACTCCGTAACTTATGACATTGAGGCTACCTACATGAAATGGGTTGTTCCCATCAATTTCCTAATGGATGAAGTAATGACTAACGCTCAAAACCTAGCCTGAGAGAAGCGCAATGCTCTCTAATTGTGGACAATGTAAAAGAAGTTGCGAAAAAAACAGTGGCCTATGGTATAGCTACATTATCAGAGAATGGGTTGGTAATACACTTTAGAAGTTTTGGAATAAAGGACGGGATTGCTTTTGGGATTTGGAAGGTAATGCAAAATACAGGTACAGTTCCTCCGCCCAATTGTAAAAGTTTTCCCTTTTCGCATTCACATTTGCGTTCTGTGCAAGTATTATAGTCTGTGTGCAACATGAAAATTTGTCTTAGGTCAAATGTTGAGTCTCCAAATCACTGTCCAAGAGCTTTTTTTCTGAGTCAGTATCACTTGTCCTAAGGAAAGTTTTCCTGTTACACACAGGCTACAGTATTGGTGAGACGTTTTTGGGTGATACTCATCCATCATTATCATTGAGAACGGTACGGTTAAGAACAGGGGCGTTGGAAGCACTTGAAAAGGACCCAATTTTACACCCCCTGTCATTTTTCAAGGTCAAATCCTTTATAATTTTCAAACTGTTTATCGCTATAAAATAACCACGTGAAGACCCAGCAAAACGTAAATAAAATAGTCCTAAACACCAACAAAACAGCACAAATACAACAAAAAACCCCTAAGACAAACCCTTAGAAAACTCACAATCTATCGTCGTTAATCGCAAACACTATCCTTTACTTTCTGTCAATTTCTGTCAATTACTTTCTTTCCTACACGTCCATTACTTGTCCATTACTTTTTTTGGGCCAGTATTGAAACTTTCTTAGATATTTCATGTTTCAGTACCAAAACTTTCTTGTGACTTTCTTAGCAAAAAATTTAAGAATGCAGTATTTCTGCAAATGCACAGTTTAGGGCACTGTATATATTGCATAAATACCGCGTTTTCCATAGAAAAAAATCATAAGACTCGTTTAATAGCAATATGAACGACTGAACAGAAGAGCTAAAATAACATACAGAGCATCAAAGCATTAATAGTGAAAATATGAAACAGAACTTTCTTAAGTTTAAAGAATCCAGTATTGAACTTTCTTAAGTTTTTAATATGTCGAGCACTACTTTCTTATAAACCACTTTCTTATTAAAAAAAACGTGTATCCAATCGATGTGTTCATTTCTTTCTCTCCCAACTCATCAATCTACTAATTTCCATTACACAGCGTGCATAATTCAATATGTCAATACAGTGTTTAAAAATAAAAATAAAGAATGTTTCTGCACAGATTGACGGTTTGAATTTCGCACACACAGATTGGCGTCACACACAGATTGACGGTTTGCATTTCGAAAGAGACTTCCATTTTACCAGTCGCCAGGTTACATTCCACAAAGGGGCCTGGGGATGAGTTAAGCAAGAATTTTGAACTTTTCCAGAAATCGTGTTCTTGGATTCTGTTTTTCAAAGCATTCTGTTTTTGAAATTGGGAAGGTTTTGGCATCGGTGTTAGGAAACGGGGTGTTTGATTCATTTAAACGGAAACAAACTGAAAATGAAAGAGACCTTCAGGTGACTCGCGGTATAGAAATGAATTTCACAGAAATTTGACGAAAAAAGAAAAAAATTTAGTTTTCTTTAGCAAAAGAAAGAAGGAAAAAGAATACACAAATCATAACACCCCCTTTTAGAGACTTTTATATTTAACATTTCAGCAAAAATTCTTAGATATTTTCTCAGTTTCAAACAGATTTAAACTAACAAACAGAAGCTTAATTTTGCAGTATGTTTGAAATGTTTGTAGCATATGCAGCACTTCCATGCTTTCCATTTTAATATATTTTGAGAGAATACTCTTAGAAACCATGTGATTTCAAGCAGACTGGTTGAATGGCCACTGTGTTTGCCTGCTATCTTAAAACAAATATGTAACATCTGGCATAAAAAATTATTTGCTAGAGATTCCCTTGCTTCACCTGGTAGAGATTCCCTTCATTTCTTTGTTCCCCATTCCCCATTTCCCTTTTTTAGACTTAGCCACAACTATGAAATTTTGTAATTTTATGTTATTACTAAATATTGACTTTTTCTTTTGTAATGCAAAATAAAGGATTTGCCAATATGCATAAGGAATAGATTGATAGAGATTTCTTGTTTCAATATTAAATGCATGACTGATTGGCAAACAAACTGCACAAAGTTAAACAGGCCAATACCCCAATACTTCTTCAGCAACCTTTGCTCTGAAGGCCAATTATTTGCCTTACAAAATTCACAACATTTAATTCAATTGGTTTGAAATCACACAGACCCCAGCATTTTACCATCCATTAATGGTTGGATGATTAGAAAAAACTTACCAAAAAGATAAATAGGCCTACAAGGGAATTGTTTAACATAGGCCTACTAAGTGATGGGAGCAAAGCGTCCTAGTAGGCCTCACCTTTGTAAACGATTCGCAGTCGTCCTAGTAGGCCTAACCTTTGTTTTTGTAAACGATTCTCATTCCCATTTCGAAGAGGAAATCTGTTAGGCCAACCGAAAGCTATAACTATAAAGTGTAGGCAATCATCAGAATCTTGTATTCCAGAACAGTGCCTGATAACTCACGGCGAAGAAGTACCAAGAAGTAAGAAGAGGCAAGACCAATGCTAAAAGCCGTCCGCAATTATTCTGTTCTCAACAACATTCATCTCCATGAACAGATTCGGCAATCGGTATTCTATCTTCGATCATAGATACATGCAGAGACAATAGGACAATCGAGATTAACGAGGGAGACAAAAGAACAATCGATTTCTCGCATTACAATAGATTACAATAGACAAACAATACTTTTCGCAATGCATCATCATGAACAATGAAACAATGCCGAATTGGACGACACGAAACACAAAATTCTCCCCATCCATACTCCTCGCGCTTCCCGCGAGTCAATGACATTATTTCAGAAGAGATCTATCTTTGAAAAGGGGGGAGGGCTAAAGCCCCCTGCGAGCCCAATGGCTGCGCGGTCCCTGGTTGATACCTTGAGGAAAATGCATAGCCCCTGCAGCCCTGCAATAAAGTTCAAGCAGGACCCTTACTGTAAAAAGAAGACAAATGCAAAAAAATTAACTGAAAATAGGAAGATTTATCAAGTTTTTGATTGAATTTACTTTGTTAATGTTTGGACTGTCGTGAAAAAAGTTTACCCACAGACATCTGGCCTTGGGGATATCATCTAGAGGGGTGTCGCCCTGAAATGGAACACCTTTGATAAAACTCCAATTATATGGAAAGTTGCAGTTCTTTAAAAATTAAATTGATGTCAATATATTCTTCTACATCTTTTTTAATTATTATGAAAAATTAGTCTTTTTTGCAAGCCTCTTGATCCATATTAACAACATTAATAAGCAGTGATTCTGCCGACAAAAATTTAGGCCCGTCGCCCTCTTGGAACACGAAGAATAGGACCGAACGTTCCGGTTAGTCTTTCGTTGTTTTCAGCCGGAATTCTCCTTGGAAGCTGTGTTTACAAAATATAAATACTTGTTGTTGAAAAATTACCACTCAGCCGGAGGTAACTTGCGTTTTCTTACGTTTCCTAAGTTAAAATTTATTTTGACTCCGCTGGCGCATTTGGAAAAGTCATAAAACCAGTATGAGCATGCGAACATTGTGAAAATTCAAGCGAACATTGAATATTGTGCAGGTGTTCCAAGAAGGGCGACGTTTGGCCAGTCATGTTACTGCTGCAAAAATGTTTCCTAATTTGTAACTGTTTGCGAATTATTTCTTCTTTCTTTGTCAAATCGATTTGCAAAGGTTGTTTTTCTTCTGGAGCAAGAAAACTTTTGTTTAAGTCGTAAGAAAGATGCAGAAATAAAGGAGACAAATTTAGTAACACGAGAAAACAAATGAAAAATTCGAGGAATCCGAAAAGTCAATTTCCGGTGAGAACAATAAAAAAATTGAGAAAAAATTAATTTGTTATTGATAAACCAACGAAAACATGTAAAAATGATGTAAACAACCTTTAGGAATTATTTTCGCATGCTATTTGAAAAAATTAGGCCCGCATTTCCTTTATTCTTAAATTTTTCGCAAAGCCCTCAAAACTTTGAACTACAACGGGTGTTCCATTTCAGGGTGACACCACTCTACTCATCTCCTCGCTGTCTTTAGGAGCAAATGGTATTGCTTTGAGAATGGTATGTTTATACAGCGTTAGAGTACTTTACATGTGAATTTGAATTATATGTGCAATATTGTATTCTCTCATCTTTCAAATTTCCAGATGATAACAACAGAGACAAGAGAGATCAAGTGAGTTTACCAGTTTCCCAGATATTTATGACTAGCAGTGAGTTGAGGCTGGAGTTCCTTCATTTTTTGCATAGTGAGGCGAACAGTTCCTTATAGCGTTCCTTGTCGCGTTAAGACAAACAGATTTAAGAGTGACAATGGGTAGGGTCAAATACAATAGATGCTAATTACCAAGAGTGCTAATTACAAAGGAGGAACATCACGAAACATTTACGAAGACAGAAAAACATCACGAACACTAAACAGAAAAATTAATTCTTCAGCAAACTCCTTACATTAAGCCTGCGCACAGACACAGACACTATCAAGAGTGTAGACTACACTCTTGAAAGTGTCTGAGTCTGCGCTCAGGCTACTTACATTATACTTACAGTGTCATTAATATTTTACAGGGTGAAGATTTCAGCAGAGATAATTTTGATGAGGAGATGATGCTTTTCTAATTTCCAATACTATCTACTTTGTGCACATATTTTTTTATACAAAACTCTTCACGAGAAACCCAAAATTTAGATGATGTAAAGAATTTAGTTAAACATTGTCATATTTAGCTGTTAATTCGAAAAATTTCACCGGGGTTTTTAACCCAGAGGGGACGGGTTAGTGACCACAATTCGACACAGGTGTGCGTGCCATGTGTTTGGGTCTCAATTTAATTTTGCTTGAATGCCATTTTTGGGGCCTAGAGGTTTTAACTAAATCTTCTTGAATTTTAGGCAAAAACTTTCTACTTTAGCCATTTTGGGTCGATCCTTAGATACATCAAAGTCAACCTACTTTGCGACCCATATTTTTGGTGTTCAAAATTGTGGGTGAATCCATATTTTTGGGTAATAATTGGACCCGCCATATGCACACCCCTTTGTGGAAATGTAGTCACTACCCACTTGGGGTTTATAACTCAAAAGTAGTACTATCCTTTAGTTAGCAATGATATATTGCGTATAATTATAATTATATATTAACTGGCATCAAGCAATAACGATTAAGCGTGATTTACTAATTTAGAATATAAATGAACAGCCCCAGTATATACGCACAGACAAGCAGCTAACATCAACTAATACCTTGCAGCTTCTTTCATGGGAGAAGCTTTTATATTGCACCCCCCGCCCGATAACTAGAACATTTGCTTTGCCCATAAGTCGAACTGACTCTACATTTCACGTTATACTAATCCAGATTGCTCGGAAATTTGCCATTTTCAAAGGCTTGAAGGTTCGAGCCATCGAGATTTTAATGTATCTATATTGTTTTGATTTGTATTTGGTTTTGGATTTTTTTATCAATATTTAGCTGGAGACAACCGTTTGCAAACGACGTGTTTTTCTCTTCATGTCTTACGCTTTTCTTCCTTTTTTAGACTTGCACAAAAAGTTGGAAAAATGTTTAATTAAAAAAACGATAGTAATAACAGTAATCACAACAAAAATCATAATACATAGCTACAACGGAAAATAAGATTTTACACACCGATGGAGTTGCATTACACTCTTTTTTTTATAAGAATAATTTTTATAAGCCTCAATATTCTTAATAATAATTACAATAATAATTTTTATAAGCCTCAATATTCTTAAGATATATTCGTTTTGAGCCTGAATAGATTCTTAAAGTATTCTTACTTTTTCAAACTGATATGGTTTCAGGAACATAGTTAGACGAAATTTTATGTCATTACAAGGAAAAGGTCAAATGAAAGAAAAATTTTAGTTATTAGAACAATAACAATGTTCTTCAAAACCATGAAATTCTCTGTTATGAAAATTGCAAAACAGGCAACTGCCGAAAAATGAGACAGAACTTGGAGCCGAGGCTGAGCAATATTCTTATAACATTCTTAAAAATAGGACCATTCTGAGCCTCAATATTCTTATAAACAGTAGTCTTATAAAAAAAAGAGTGTAGCTGTCACAGCTGACACAACGCCTCTGGGGATGCGACAATTTTACGAGACATAGTATTGGTGATGTCAACACATACTTCACACATGCTGTGAATTTAAGGCACAATGTATTTTGAAGTAGACCAAACCATGTATGTTCTGAAATCCACGTATGTTCTGAAATCCACGTATGCTTTGAAATCTACGCATGTCGTGAACTCATTCTACGTATGGCGTGGAAACTACGCATGACGTGAGATTGTCTACTGTTTTACACCAACCCTGAATTGTTCATGTATGTCGTAATACATCTTGGTATGTCCTCATGCTCTCAGGCATGACGTGGATTCTAAAAATCATGTTCTCAATGCCAATTGCTTGCAAACCACTTGACGGACCCCAGAAACCCAAAATCGGGTTTTGAACCGAAAAAAGATTTTGAACCGAAAATTCCGTCATATGAAATGTAGCCATTGACTTTAACAGGGCTTTTTATATCTGTGTAAAGCAATTTAACCCAGCTGATAAAAACCGGACCGAAGTTCAACATTTCAAGGGTGTTGAAGAGAAAAGTCCAGTTAACTCTATCGAAAGCCTTCATTTGATCAATCGCAAGTGTTTACAGGAGGTTGCTTATTTGGTTTAAATCGCGTAAAACATGACAGTTAGAGAGAATAGTCCTTCCCTGGACGGAACAGGTCTGATCTTCAGCCACTATGCAAGGTAGAATATGTGAAAGGCGATTAGAAATAACTTTGGCAATGATCTTATAGTCACAGTTTAACAGGCTGATAGGGCGCCAATTTTCAATTTTCTCTCTCTCGCCTTTTTTGAACAGGCAAGAAATCAAGGCTACTTGCTGGGACGGGGTTAGATTGCTATTTCAAAGCATTCATTGACAACAGTTAAGAAATCTTCGGAGATTTTATTCCAGAAAGTTTTGTAAAATTCGTATGGAAGGCCATCTGTGCCCGATGATTTATTGTTGACCATTTGGCTTAGCGCTAACGATATTTCCTTAAGGGTAATTTTGCCCTCACAGGCTTGTTTCTTGTCGTTTGGGAGGGTTCGAGATAGTTTACCTAAAAGTTCCTGTTGGCAGATATCATCAGTAGGTTCTGCTGTATAGAGCTCTTCATAGAAATTCTTAACAGAATTAAAGATTTCGTGGGGTTTAGAAACTATAGTACCTCGGCTATTTCTAATTGCTTTCATAGTCCTATCACCTTGCCGTTTCTTTTCGAGCGAACAGAAGTAGTTGGTGACTCGTTCTCCTTGTTCTGTCCATTTTGCTTTAGCGTGAATTTTCACGGCTTCAGCTTCTTTCGTTTCTATATGTTTTATCTCATCCGATATAGTTTTTGTGAGGGTAACAAACCTGGGGTCCCTGTTGTTTCGGCTTTGCTTTTCGAGTTGCGCAGTTTTTTGTATAATTGGGACTTTCTTTTCATGTGTTCTTTCTTACGCTTAGCTGAGTATTCTTCAGCAATTGATTGGATACGAGATTTTCCGTACTCCCACCAGTCAGACAATGAGTAAGTCACCCTTCTTGCCTTTCCAGGTGTCTATGAGACCATTGATGAGGTTGAGAAAGGATTGTTCTTTCAAGGTAGAGGTATTTAACATCCAAGATCCAGGTCCGCATTTTATGCAAGAGAAGTCGACTTTTGGAATGCTTTTATCATGATCGGAGTGGGGAAAGGGTTCGATAAAGCATGTAGAAAATTTATCGCCAAATTCGCGAGAAGTATAGAATTTATCAAGTCTGCTAAAAGATCCTAGGGGGCTGCGATAAGTAAATTCTTTTTTAGTAGGATTCTGGGTACGCCAAATATCCTCTAAGTTAAAGATGTTTGAGAAGTGTTTAAGATTCGGGGCACTTCTATCTACATAGGTAACGTTATTCGATCTATCAAGATTATTATTTAAAACGCAATTACGTGGGTACTTGTTCAAATCATTTTGAAGGTTTCCAAGAAAATCTTTACGACGAACAATGGCGTCTTGTCCACCAGTCGGGGCATAAATATTAGCGAGAATAAATTGATTTTCGTCAACAGAGAGGTCTATAATTACATAGTGACCTGTATTGCAGGCATAATGTGAATGGATTGTAGTGTTGATTTTATCAGAGATTAAAATCGAGACACCCTTTCTGTTGTCTGTTGACAGGGAATGAAAAGTTTTTCCTTGCCAATTTGCGAAGGTTTTGTCAAGTTCAGTGGAGTTTAAATGCGTTTCTTGCAACATAATTATGTCAAAATTTTTAGGAAATAAATGGTGGAAAATCGTGTCACAACGACGGGGGTCTCTCAACCCATTCTCATTTATGCTAGCAATACAAGCCAAAGTAGTTGTAAATATAAGAAAATTGGGGAAATAATATAAAAATATGATTTATGTTGCAGTCTGAGTGTCCTTACCCGCAGGTTTCTTTCGTGGTTTCTTTTCTGGAGTTGCAGTGGTGGGTCTTTTTGCTCCTTTTTAGAAGGGTGGGTAGTCAGATGCAGATTTAGTAGCAGGGTCTTTGATTTAGATTTCGGTATTGGGTGCAGGTTGATTGTTGTTTGCTCTCTGGATTTCAGCGCTAGATTTCAGTGGTGGAGTTGGTTTCTTTGCTTTTGTGTCCTTGGGTTTTGTGGAGGGTGGGGGGTCAACAGGGGTTTCAGTTTGAGTCTCTGGAATGTCCTCATTTGTCTCGGGTAAATCCTCGGCAGATTTGTCATCTTGTTCGTCATGTTCTGGGTGATTTGTTGGTTGAAATCCTGGTGGTTGTGGAATGTCTTCGTCTATTTCATCATCAGAGTCGAAGATCTTTTCTCCTCTACCCCTTGGGCGCCGTATGATCTGGAACCTCTCACACTGATTTTTTTATGCTCAGTAGAGCCACATAGATAGCAGTGCTGCATATCTTTTGACGGACAATCATTTGTACGATGAGTGTCTTTCATGCATATTTTGCAGAAGACGGGTTTTCCCTTGAAAGACAGGGATATCTTTTTATTTTTGATGAGGAGATACGGAGACATTTCTTTTGATAAGGATGGAAACATCGTGACAAGCCTTTTTCCATTAAAAACATTTGGGAACCCTTCCCAGGTTTGTTTCCAAATCCTGAGAACGGTTCCGAATTTTTCCAATTCACCTCGGATTTCATTATCTGAGATGTCCGGGGTGGCATCAGGGATGGTTATTAAAAGAACTGGTGTGAAAACGATACCAACTTCTTCTTTTGTCATTGAAGGGAACTTAACTATATTATCGATAACATCATCAACCATGTTGGGCTTCGAAAAAATAACATTCCATTTTTGTCGACCCGGAAGGGACGACAGAGGCATGAGTTGTTGAACTGCTCAATGATCTTTGAATTTTTCTTGAAAGAAACTTATGATTTCTTTAAAGTTGATGCCATCCTGTGTTTCAAATTTAGCACCTCTTGCAGCGACATCTCCAGGTAGCATTCTCCCATCTGAGTTTTTCAATTTATCAGCAAACGATAATCTTTTCGGTTCCATTCTAGTTTGGGTCTCCATAACATCACCCCAAATTGTTGTTGTTTCCATGTTCGAGGCCATGATATTTTCAAAAATTCCGCAGGATAAAAAATTGTCAAACACGAATAAAGTCTTTAAAAAACTTTATTAGGTATTTATCAATATTTCTAAACGAAATTGGAGCAAAATCTGACAATTATTAGCTAAGAAACAGCGAGAAAGGGAAGAGCAAAAAGATCGTGTGATCAAGATGTCTTCCCCGTCAGGTAAGTATGCAGATTTTTCTTGCTGAGGGAGCGTCGTTCAGGAACTTCTAGTTTCAAATGTGGTACATCGGCAACAGACCACAAGTGAAAGGCTGGCACTTCCATTCCGTTGATATCGGCAAAGGATGAGAACAGTTGGAACTGGAACTTGCGGTTGGAACTTTCGGCACTAATGCAATGGGATGGTGAAAGGTCGAATAAATAAGGCAAAACACATGCTGTTTCCTGTATAATAATTGTTGATGTATTGCATTGTGTGAGATGGATGGCTAAGACATCCGCAAGACGATGACGACAGAAAGAGATGTGGCGATGAAGAAGGTTTTTTTGTGTTGCTTGTTTTACACTTCAAGATGAGGGGGTGGGCCATCCATGGCAGCACTGCAATACCAGGACAACCCGTGTCCGGGGTGAAGCAAGCTTCAGACCCACAGACCAATTCCAAAAATCAGTTTAATATTTGAGCACCCTTTGGTGCATATCAGATATTAAGCTGATAAGAACAGATACTTTTTTTTCTTTTTAGTGTATGCCCCCTGATGAAACAGCGGGGGTCACCACCACTTCATTTCCAATCAACACAATGTTATTAACAATGTTAAAAATATATTTTTTAAAACATCAATACATGTAAAAAAGATTACATCAAGGATGTTTAAGCTTCCAAAGATGTAACGTTAGAATACGAAGGAATACTAAAAGTTAGATAAGGATACATAAGTGAGACTCAATCATCTTACACAACATATCTTTATTAGACCGAAATTTAAATTCTTTATTCAGGTGGATGGACTTATGTGAAAGTAAAATTCTTTGCCTGATCTCTGATTTAATCAAATTGATAACATTTAAACTATTAATTTTACGCTTTTCAAACTTTCTTTTACATCTAGCTGACCATAATACATATTTGATTAACTTAACAATATAATTACCTAACATGAGACTGTCACGACTTACAGGAGATGGAAAAACATGGAGGAAGATAAATGCTTGAGAAAGAGCAAAATGTCCAAGAATAGATGAGATACGTTGGCTGAAATGGTTCCATAAAGTTGTAGCAATCCGGCATTCTAAGAAGACATGATCAAGAGTTTCTACTGAAGAGCAAAGATCGCACTTATCAGAGATATGAAGACCCCAGGTCTTTAAGTAGGATGATGTTTTAAGCACCCTATGCAAAACTTTCCATGAAACATCACATTCTGCACCTGTGGAAAGACCACTTCGAGAAACTTGCCAAATAGATTTCCTGTGCAATTGGCCGTTACAAATAACCTGCCAAGCTGTCTGTGCAGACGGTACTTCAGCAGAGCTTATTAGTGAATATATCTGCTTCACAGTAGCAGAAGGATCAGAAATTTCATTGAAATGTCCAATCACATTAACAAAAGATAGTAACCGATCGTAATGTAAAGGTCTGTAAAGAGAATGCGGAAGCAAGTTAGAATTGAGAAATGCTGCTTTCAAACAATATTTTGCAAGTGGCCGGCCGATGAAATAACGAGCAAAATAATCCCATTTAGTGGAGCAATCTGGATCCACAATATGTTTCAAAGCTTTCAATCTAAGAGTTTTAACTTTTTAGGAAATTTCTGTCATTCCAAGACCACCTTTATCAACTGGCTGGAATACTATTTTACGAGCAACAAGCTCATTTTTATTTCCCCAAAGAAAAGAAAAAACAGACTGATTTACGGTCTTTAGAACACTTTCAGGAATATCGAAAACCAAACCAAGAAACACTAGGCCAGAGAGGGCAACAGAGTTGATAATCATAATTTTCCCTTTGAGAGATGGGGAACGATCAGACCAAGCAGAAAGTCGATCCGTAAGTTTTCTGAGACGTTTATCCAAGGACTTGATTATGGCATTGTCAGAGCCAAAAGTTACTCCAAGAATCTCTAAAACATCATATGTCCAACAAAGTTCTCTAGCAATAGTAGGAATTTGTCTGCAAGGGCCAAACCAACGTCCTTGAGATTTCCCAGGAGAAAAATTAATTCTAGATCCTGATCCAAGCTCGTATTTCTTGACTGTATCTAGAGCCTCTTCAACAGAGTATGGAGAGTCAAGAAAGAGTGTTGTGTCGTCTGAGTACTGAGATATCTTGAGTTGTTCTGTACTTCCAGGTATGTGCAAACCAGTAATATTATCATTTTTCCTAATAATAATACCTAAACATTCTGCAGTGAGACAAAACAGTAATGGAGCAAGAGGGCAACCTTGACAAACCCCACGGGAAAGAGGTATTTTAGGAGAAAGATAACCATTATTCATTGCTCTACAAAAAACATCAGTGTACAAAGTTGAGATAAAGTCCCGAAAAATTGGACCAAAATTCATACGGACTAGTACCTTAGACATGAAGTTCCAATTGACTCTATCAAAAGCTTTCTCTTGATCAATTTTGATCAATTCAAGGGGCAGCTTCTTTTGATCAATATATGCAAGGCTATCACGAACAAGTAAAAGATTGTCAAAGATAGACCTGTTGGGCACAGAACATGTTTGGTCAATATGAATAACATGATGCAATGCAGTTTTTAGACGACACGTAAGAGCTTTAGTGGCAATCTTGTAATCTACATTTAACAATGATATTGGACGCCAATTCTTTAGATCAAGTTTGTCACCTTTTTTGAAAATCAGAGACAGGATTGCCTGACGCATGGAGTCTGAAAGGAGACCTTTGGATAAAGAAAAATTAAAAACGTCCACAAGATTGGCGGCAATCTCTTTCTAGCAAAAGGAATAAAATTCAGCCGGTAAACCATCTGAACCTGGAGATTTACAAGGCTTCATAGCCTTTAAAGCATTTGTGCATTCCTCTATCTCGAGACTAGATTCAAGAGACTTGCGTGCAGAATCAGGAAGCTTGTTTGATATTGAATCAAGGAGGTCATCTTGATTAATAACATCAACAGGTTCAGATTGATAAAGCTTTGAATAAAAAGAGGATATCTCTGAAAACGTTTCAGCACTGGATGATGCGATGGAGCCGTTTTCGCGTCTTAAATTTGCAATAACCATTTTGGCTTGACGATTGTTCTCAAGAGCATACAATTATCTAGAAGATTTCTCAAGTTGCGAATAATTGAACTCCTTTGTCCTGAGACGAGCACCAGAGATCCGAAAGAGGTCTAGCTCTTCCAGTCTCTTACGAGCATTGATAACATCCTCAGAATGAGGGTCTGTTGCACACTGTATTAGAGTCTCAAGCTCTGCACGCTGGAGACGGCGATTTTTTGAAGCATGTTTCAAATAGGAAACACAAATATGCTTTATCTTCTTTTTCAGCATATCCCACCAGACGTTCAAATTATCAGAGAAATCAATCTTCCTGCTATGCCAAAACCTAAGGAAAGACCTTACTTTTTCAATAAATAGTGGGTTCAGCAATAGCTCAGTATTAAATTTCCATGATCCAGGCCCCCTCTTTGGAGCAGACGCTGGATTAAAAAATAACAGGACCATCATGATCAGAAAAACATTTGATCTCTGATGAAATGCAAGCATCAGCTATGTCTGCTAAGACATAAAATCTATCCAGCCTACACGATACATGTTGATTAGTCCATGTAAAAGTCCGCCCAGAAGGATGCACTGACCTGTATATATCAGAGAGTATAAAAGTTTTGAGTACTGATTTCAAACTATGAATATCAAATACTCCTTGTTGTTGAACACCACCAAATTTATCAAGTTAGTTATCTTCAATACAATTGAAGTCCCCTCCGAAAATAGTAGGCACGCCACCTTTTATAACAGCGGTTAATGAAGAAAAGAAATCTGATCATCCTGAAATATTATTTGAAGCGTAAATGTTAACCAGCTGTAGTTGAGAGCAATCAAGATCCAGAGTAACATTAATCAACCAACCATTTATATCAGAAGAAAAAGATAAGACTTTGCCCGAAAAATTTGAGAAGAATGCCAACTCCACAACTGTGTGCAGAACCAAAAGAGAAGAAAGACTGGCCTTGCCAATGTTTAGAAAAAGCTAAATGATCAGATGGTGAAGAAATATGAGTTTCCTGCAAAAAATAATATGAAAACTCAACGATGCTAGCCAGAGTATTACATTCTGGCATTTAACCTGATTACAAATACCATTAACATTTAATGAAATCACTTTTAGGAGTGACATGATGAATAATAAAAATGAAATCATCATACTTAAGTCTTTTGTTTATTCTTCCTTCGTCTTCTATTTGTGGACTTGACAGTATCATTGCTATCTTCAGGTGCACGTTTTGAGGCAGTAGACAAACAGCTATCATCTGAATCATGGTCATCAGAGACATTCTGTTTCGTTGAAAGGCCAGGTTTCCGTGATGAACGAGGTACTGGGATGGGTAAGCCAGAAGCTCTGGGAAGCTTGTATGAAGGACCAGCAGGAGCAGGAACCTCACGTTCATCTATCTGGAGTTCTGGAGCAGAATCTGGGATATCAGAAATGGCCTGAGCTTCTGTGCTATCAGTGTTAGGAGCCGTTTGCGTCTCATCAGCGATTTCTTCATCACCATCTGATTGCCAAGAGTGATCAATCTCCCAGAAATCAACACAATTCTTCAAAGAATGGCCAGCTTGACGACATAAGCCACATAGTGGAGGCTCTGGACAGACACTCCTTGAATGGCCAGATTCTCCACAGTTGAAGCACTTATACTTCTGGCATCCAGCAGCTTCATGGCCAGGACCATCACATTTGCGACAAGTTCTTGGTTGGCCAGGGTAACGGAACATAACAGAATAATTTCCGTATTGAATGAAGCTAGGAATATGTCTATTGAGCGCTATTCTGATAGTTAACAGGCCATTATATACATTAGTTCCTGGAATCATGTTTCTGCGGACATCCATAACTTTACCATAAGGTGACAAACTATGCGAGAAGACATCAGTACTCATTTCAAATGGGGCATAACATACAGATACATATGTCACATTGAAATTTGGATCGCCGACAGTTACTTGAAAACCCTTAACAGTAATGGAACCAGCAGCATACAGCTTGTCTCGATCTCCAGGAGTATGAAAAGTCACAACATAATCTCGATTTTGATTTTGTTGTACACAAACAGGATTATATTTCAAGGCAATAAGTCGATCCGCAATGTCTTTATTTCCAATATTAACTTGTTTAGTTCTGAGAACAACAGTCGATGGACGTCTTCCAAATTCATCTTGAAGAGAGCGTCGGTTTAGTTGATCTCTATTAAGAGAATTACCAACATCCATGTTATCTTCGCCAGGGTTTGTACCATCAGCAACTACATCACTCCAATTACGGGCAGAAGAATTCTGTGCAGTCGAATCTCTTGTGGGAAGAGCCATAACTTGAACCTTGAAACGAAGCTAAAAAAGGTTTCTTGATCTGGTTGAAGATTCACTGAATCTCCAACAAATCTCGGCAAAATCCGGTAGAGCTTCGCCCTACGAATACTAGCCAAAAGGTTGAGAAGCGATAACGAACTAGTCTTCCCTTCAGGAGGCGTCTCCACACGGGTTGCAATCACATGTGGGTGCAGGACAGCGAAACAGAATTGCCAGTCGGTGTGCAATACCTGGCTGGCTACGTTGGTTGAAAAAAGGACTGGAATTGCAAAAAGTAAAGCCTACAACACCAGGTGTGCCCAGGCGGTCCCCCAGCCAGGTACTGACCTGGCCCGACCATGCTTGACTGTGGTGATCGGACGAGAACCGGTATATTCATGGTGGTATGGTCATAGGCGAAAGCTAAGGGGCCAAATGTGCATGACACTACAGGCTCCAGAAGTACACATGCACATGCACATGCACATGCACGTATACCGTTTTATCGATGTGAAGTGGATGGGTGTAGATGTTGGTGATGGTGTGCAGTGGTGCCGAGGTTGTGTGGTGAGGAGAGGACTCTGTGCAGTTGGAGCAGCAGGCGTGGCATTCGTGGAAGCCCAGGTTGCCCTTTCATGGTGAGAGAAGTGATAGGCTTCCGGTTGCGGCTGTACGAGTGTGGGAAATGTTGGTGCATCTTCTGGAATCTGGAGCCGAGGATGTGGTAAACGAGAAAGCGTTCGTACCGTGCACACTCTTTGTAGAGTAAGGGAATTGTTGTCTCGAGAGATGCCTGGTATCTGGCAAGTCGTGGTGGTGTGTTGACATGTATGCAGAATTTGACATTAGTACTATTGGAAGGGGACTAGCACCAACGCAGGTCCCCACTACCCGAAATTGTCCGGTCGAGTTACCAACGTTTGCGGTAATCGCAGGGGTCTGCCAAACCGAACTGCAATGGAAAGGCCTCGCCCTGGAAGAATCTTCTTGTTGATCAAGATGTCTTCCCCGTAAGGTAAGTATGCAGATTTTTCTTGCAGAGGGAGCATCTTCCAGGAACTTCTCGTTTCCAATGTGGTACATTGGCAACAGACAACATGTGAAAGGGTGGCACTTCCATTCTGTTGAGATTGGCAAAGGATGAGAACAGATTTGGTAAGACTTGTTGCAGTTGGAACTTTCAGCACTCATGCTATGCGGTGGTAAAAGATCGAAGAAATAATGTAGAACACATGCTGTTTCCTGTATAATATTTGTTGATGCAGTGCAATGTGAGAGATGGATGGCTAAGACATCCGCAAGACGATGACGACAGAAAGAGATGTGGCGATGAAGAAGGTTTTTCTGTGTGGCTTGTTTTACACTTCAAGATGAGGGGGTGGGCCATCCATGGCGACACTGCAATACCAGGACAACCCGTGTCCGGGGTGAAGCAAGCTTCAGACCCACGGACCAATTCCAAAAATCAGTTTAATATTTTAGCACCCTTTGGTGCATATCAGATATTAAGCTGATAAGAACAGATACTTTTTTTTCTTTTTATTTTTTATTCGAATGGGAATGCCCCCAGTTAAGCTGCAGGTACACTCCCTTAATACAATGCAACCATTAATCAAGCAAGCATCTTACAGCAAGTGTAATACAATCAAATGTGCAAAACAATGTCATCATCTACTTTACTACAAAAGACATCAACAATTGTAAACAAGGACAGCTGTGGATTGTTGACTGAAAAATATACAAATATTCTTTCAACAATGCTTTGGTTAACTATTCTTATGATATCATCTTTGCAATAATTTTTTGTCTCGTAAACTCTACAACAACGCTTTTTCCAAATAACAAAAAGAATTAGCTTAACCAGATAGTTACAAATAATTTTCCTTTTGTTGCAAATATTTTTAGGATAAATATGCAAAAATAAAAATTTCTCATTGATAACGCCGTTGCTTAAAGCCAACTTACTTATGAAAGGGAGGTAATACGTCCAAACGTCTACAGCTACGGGACATTGAAGAAAGATATGTTCAATTGTTTCAGGGACATTACTGCACTTCCTACAATAAATATTAACATTAGGAATACCCCAAGAATTTAAATAAACTAAAGAGGGAATAACACGATGAACAATTTTCCAATTAACATCATTTTCATGACCACTAGAAATACCTTTTGAACATGCTAACCATGCAGGCTTCCAAGAAAAATTACCTACATGAAACCATCCTCGTTGACAACGAGGGACTTCAAAATTTATTTCCAAAAGATGCTTGTAAAACATTCCCACAGTACGATCAACAGTTTTAATGTTCAAATAAATATCAGAGAACTTGTCAAATTTACCAATAAGCATATCATAGACATGGGGACGAAATAAAGAATTAAGCCAAGAGTTAGATCTTAGAAATACCCATTGAACAGAGTATTTTGAAAGACTCCTTCCAACCCAGTACCGTGCTAAATATACCCAACTAAGAGAACAATTGCAATCAACTATGTACTTTATCATTCTAAATTGCAAAGAATCGACTTTCAATGTAATATCTATCAAGTCTAATCCACCTCTGGCGAAAGGCTGGTATATAAAGTTACGTTTCACTAATTCATTCTTTCCTGACCAAAGAAAATTGAAAATTGACTTCCTGATGCGATTAACAAGGCTTTTTGGGATAGGAAAGACAGAACCAAGAAAAATTAGACCTGAAAGTGCAAGCGAAATAATGATGAGCACTTTTCCACGTAAAGAAAGACAGCGGTTTTTCCAACATTCCAATTTCTTTTCTAGGGAGTTAACACAAGAGTTCCAAGATTCAAGAACTGAACTTTCGCGACCAAATTCAATATCAAGAATCCTCAATGTTTTGAAGAAAATCAAATCCAAACAAGTTAGAAGGACCATTATAGTCACCTACCCACAATCCAGCAGACTTGCCAGGATTCAAGTTTAGCTTTGCTCCAGAGCCCAGCTCATAACTTCGAGTGATCCTTTTAATTTCATGTATAGACTGACAATCCATTGCCAAAACTGTTGTGTCATCCGCATATTGACAAACTTTGACAACAGATCCAGGAATTTGAAGCCCCTTTATACAAGAGTGTTTACGAAGAGAGTTACAAGACTCAGCTACAAGAACGAAAAGAAGGGGAGACAGTGGACAACCCTGTCTTACCCCTCTTGTTACAGAAAAAGATTTAGAAAAATATCCATTATTAAGAACTTTCGAAGACACATCATTATAAAGAGCCGCAACATAGCTAACGAATATTGGACCAAAGTTCATTTTCTGCATAACTTTGAATAAAATCTCATGATCCACTCGATCAAAAGCTTTCTCTTGGTCTAACTTTAAAACAGCACTGGAAAGATCTTTTTGTTTTATATACTCAAAAACATCACGTACAAGAAACAAAGAATCAAATATACTTCTTCCCGGAACACTACAAGTCTGATCTGACGAGACAATAGAGGAAAGAAGATTCTTGAGACGATTTGTGATAGCTTTTGTCACAATCTTGTAGTTGACGTTGAGTAAAGAAATGGGACGCAAGTTTTTACAAAGGAGTTTATCACCAGATTTAAAAATTAAACTTATTACGCATAGAAGCAGAAAACCTTTCTTCTTGAAGGAAAAAATTTATCAAATCTGTGAAATCATCACCCAAAATTTTTCAAAATTGAAGATAAAACTCCATTGGCAGACCATCACAACCCGGAGATTTGAGACGCTTCATTGATGATAAAGCTTCAAAGAGCTCGTCTTTGGATAAAGGAGTTTCTAAAGAAAGCTGTTCACACTCAGAGAGTTGTTCATCAATAGAATCGAGCAATTTCTCCTGCTCTGACAGATCCAAAGGCTGTGAAGAAAAAAGATCACTGTAAAAAGAGGCTAAAACGTTCAGAATTCCAGTTGTATATTTAACAATTATATCATCTGAGGATTTCATTGCATTAATAACCTTTCTCTCCTGTCTAGAAGTATCGAAAGTAAAGAAATAGTTACTTGGCTTCTCAAACTCGCTATAGAATCGATCCTTGCTACGGATTTGAGCACCCTTTAGATTTTCTTTGTCAATAGAGAGAAGTTGTTCACGTAATTCAGTTAGCTTATTTCCTGAATTATCACCATGTAAATTTTTTATTTCAGACTCTATTTTAGACCTCTGAGCACGTTTATCTCTTGCTAACCCTTTCGAGAACTTCATACAGATATGTTCGATCTTTTTTTATCCCACCATGCCTGAATATTTGAATACTGGTGCTTTTTAATACACCAGAATTGTTCAAAATTACTCATCTTCTCGCCCTGGAAGAATCTCCTTGTTGATCATTTTTTTTGAGCCCGTTTAATTTTTCCAATTAACTCAACGTATATACAAGTTAAAATAATTTAAATTAAATTGACATTAAAATTCCTCTCTGAATGTTCACTCTGTATTAATAGTAATTAATTGTTCAATGTTCAATTGTTCATTTCTAATTTCAAAATTTAACTAAATTATTCTAACAACATTAAACTACAACTAATAACTATTCTAAGAAACTTAATACTACTAAAACAACAAAACTATAACTACAACTAATCTTAATAAATTACTTACTTAACTAATGATAAAACTACATTTAATGAAATTAATAAAATAATTAACAACAATTTAAATTACCTAATTAAACTAACCTAAGCAAACCCAACTACAAAATTCTAATGTTAAAACCAAATTAATAAACTACAACTAAATAAATACTTACTAAACTACAATTGAAATTAACTTATTCTGAATAAACAAAATTAAAACGTTGAAACAAATTAATTAACAATTTAATAAACCCAATAATAATTCATAAAATTTACGGGAAATTAAATCAGAAAGAATGAAAAAAAGAAAGAATTATGGGGCATGTAAACGAGGCAAGTCTCATGGGATGTTGATTTTGAGTGTTCGATTCTCAAGGGAAGCAAGGACGCCATTTTGACACCATTTTTGTTCAAAAAGATTGAGAGTTTCAACATCTTGTGAAGCAATGAAATGTTGTTCTTTGAGTTTGGAAATAACCTTGAAGATGAATCTGTTTTTCAAGTCATCTCTTGTTGTCAAAAATAATCTCATTTCTAGTTTTCCAAATAACAGAAAAAGCTGCATCTCTTAAAATATTTTCCACAGGTAAGTCGGGTTTATAGTCGTAAAAACCAAGGATAACAAACTTACAAATGTTGTTTAGATTGAGGGAAGGGTTGATTTTCTTTACAAGTTTGAATACAAATTTCCAAAGTTTACTAACAGGGGTACAATTGAAAAAAGCATGAAGAGTAGTCTCATCATAGGAATTGCATCTTTGACATGCAGGGGTTTGGACAATCCTATGTCTATATAATCTTTCATAGGTAGGGAGGCAAAGTTCAAGGAACTTCCACTGGATGTTGGCAGATTTTCTGTCATGATTTCTTTTAAATAAAGCTTTGAAGAGTCTTGGCCAATTGACATAACCTATTTTTTGTTCCCAAAAAACTCTAAATTTCTGAGCAATAACATGTTGATCTTTCAAAATGAGCATATTGTAGATTGTTTTGCAAGTCAGAGATTAAAATAAAACATATTCATCTTTGGTATTTTTAATATAAATGTCATCAGATAAACTTCTTTCATTGCTGCACTCAGTTGTTATTTTTTCTTTCCATTCAGGGGGTAGATGTGATTTCAATTTGGAGTAAAAATTGTCAGAGAAACCAGAAAGGATTAATTCATTCATGGCATTGGAAGGTAAGAATCCAGTTGTAAACTCATAACAAATATCTCGTATTGTTGTAATGTTAGGTTGTATCAAAGCATAACTGGTATCAACGTGTGTGTAGAAATTGTCAAATAGGGATTCATTGTATATGCTTTCAATGTCCGTAGGTTTTAATCTAGCTTGAGAAAAATTGGAAGCAAAACATTTCATTACATCTCTGTAAAATTGTGGTACATGTTAAACTTAATGGCATTTAGACATTTTGGCACCAATGTTGAAATTCTTATACTTATCAAAGTTGAAGGTGAACAGTGCCTTCCATTTAGAGTTATTGTCATTTTGGACATGTTTTGAAATCCAAGATGATTTAATGGCATCAGCTTTCTTTTCAATATCTATAATGTTCATACCTCCTAATTCGTATGGAAGTCTTGCTTGAGTACGTTTAATAGGATCTTTTTAATTCTGATAAATGAACATCCAGTCTGTCATTGATTTTTTTGAGAACCCGCTGGAGAAGGAGATATATGGCTGCAGTGTACCAGAAGACCAAGCTGGCGAGCTGATTTGCAACCACAGCCCTCCCCCTAAAAGAAAGATCATGAGAAGTCCAAAGGTCTAAAGTTTTACAAAATTTGTTTACGCATGATCCTAAGTTTGTTTTTCTTTCAAAATAGGGCCATGAAAGACACCAAGAATTGTTAATGCTTCCCTGCCCCATTTTAAATTATATGGATTATCTGATCTATTTTTTATCTTCCAAGCCAAATTCCATTACTTTTCCCTTTGTTTATTTTAGCTCCTGATGCCACTTCAAAATCTTGGACACAATGAAAAGTAGATTTAATGGACTGTTCACCTTCAGGATTATTGTTGTGTCATCAGCATACTGGGTAATTTTAAACTCAACACTTTTAATTGTAATATCAGTAATGTCTTGGTTTTTTCTGACTGATATTGCAAAAATTTCAGAGACTAGGACATATAATAAGGGGGAAAGGGGACATCCCTGTCTCACTCCCCTACCAAGGGTGAATGGGGCAGAGATGTACCCATTTACTTTGACACGACTACTAATACTATGATACAAAGTTTTATCATAAGAAATAAATTGTGGCCCAAAACCAAATCTTTCTAAGGTTTTGGAAAGGAAATTCCAGTTTACACAGTCAAAGGCTTTCATTTGATCTAAGGATAGAAGGGCTGCTGGTAGATTTTCATTTTCCGCATAGTAAATAAGATCTCTTAATATATGTCCGTTTGACAAAATTGATCTATTTGGAACACTACATGTATGATCTTCAGAAACAATTGTTGATAATACATCTTGTAAACGATTGGCGAGAGTTTTTGCGATTATGTTGTAGTCAACATTGAGCAAACTAATAGGTCTCCAATTCCCAAGATCACTTTTGTCACCTTTCTTGTAAAGTGTTGAAATTAAGCTTACGCGTTGAGAGTGGGAAAGTTGTTGTAATTCAAAGCAGGCACTAGCAACTCTTGTAAAATGCTCCCCAATGATATTCCAGAAGGTTTTATATAACTCTACTGGAATACCATCGAGGCCTGGTGTTTTATTATTTTTCATCCTAGAAAGGGCTGTGTATAGTTCATCTTTTGTTAGTTGTCCTTCGCAACTGTCTCTGTCATGGTCAGAAAGTTTGTTTTCTACTTTTGAGAGCAGTTGATCTTGTTTAGTAGTATCTGTTGGTTCGTTTTCAAACAAGTTGGAGTAAAATGTTTTGACAGTTTCAAGCATATCTTTGGGATTGTTTACTATTGTTCCTGTTTTGGTCTTAACAGACTTCATGACTTGTGCAGCTTGACGTTTTTTCTCTAAATTACAAAAATATTTGGTGACACTTTCACCCTCTTCTGTCCAGCGTGCTTTCGCTTTGACTTTTAAATTGAATGCTTCCTTTGTTTCAAGGCATTTTATTTCTTTTGTGATACGGTCTACTAAATCTTTGAATGACTGTCTGTCTGTCTGTTCTGCTTTTTTGTTGGCATTGCGCAATTGCTTATAAAGTTTTGACTTTTTCTTTTTGCGTTCAATTGATAGTTTTATGCAATATTGTTTAGTAATTTTTGCTATTTGTTTTTTAGCCTTATCCCACCAATCAAGTGGATTACAGAAGCCATCAAAGATAGAAATCCAAAACTGGAGAAATCCAGACATTGCAAGTTGATATTATTCTTGTTGTAAGATGGACGTATTCATTTTCCATGATCCCTTTCCCCTTTTTATCTTATCAAAATCAAAAACAAGTAAAAGTTTTTGATGATCAGAGTGAGGAAAAGGAACAATTTCACATTTTGTAAAGTAGTTCATTGTAGCTTTTGAGGTATAAAATCTGTCAAGTCTGCTGTATGTTCCAACTGGGCTTTTGTATGTATATTGCTTTTCATCAGGGTGAAAGGCTCTCCAAATATCTTGTAAATAAGTCTCATTAATGGTCTCAATTAGAGGATTTTTTGACCTGTCTAGGTATGTTATGTCCCTACTTCTGTCTAAGTTGATATCAAGAACTGTATTGAAATCACCACCATAAATTATAAATTCAACATGTGGATAATTTTGGATTTTAGTATGAATTTCAGAAAATTTATCTTTTCTTTTTTGTGTTTTATTTCCTCCTGCTGGAGCATATACATTTACAAATAGAAAGCGGTGATCGTCATAAGTCAAGTCAGTAAAAATGTAGTTTCCTTCTTGGCAAATTTCATTAGAATGTATGGTTGCGTTGAAATTTTCAGAAATGAGAGTGTTAACACCTGCAAAATTATTGGAAGAAATTGAATGAATTTTGGTGCCCTTCCATCTATTGTCAGAAATGATGGAATTTTTAGTATTGAAATTTAAATGGGTTTCCTGCAAAAAACAATATCTGGTTTATCTGTATTTATGTTGTGGAAAATTGCTTCTGCCTGCAGGTTGTCATTCAACCCGTTGACATTTATGCTAAGCAGGGAAGGCATTTTTTATTTCAGTTTAAGGCCACAATTCACCTAAAAAAATTAAGAATAAAGGGGAAGTAATTATAATTAAAGATGGAAGCCATATAATGTCAATCATTTTTTCAACTTTTTCTTCTTCATCCGCATTTTGCTTTCCCTTACTTCGCTCTCTTGTCTAGACTGCACTGTACTTTGTGATGAAGATGATGATGCCATTGGACGCTTTGAATTGCAGGTAGTGGTAGTAGGTGTAGGCGGATTAGCTGTTGAAGGTGGATATGCAAAGAGTGATTCTGCTACTGACACAGAAATCACCTTTGGAGATGGTGGGGGTGCATTGTTGGATGATGCAACTTCTAGCAATGACTGAGATGGAGACGTCTGTGATAAGGATGAGTCTGCTGATGAAACAATTTGAAGTGATGTTGATGAATTACTTGTGAAATCAAAGCCAGATGGAGTGGTTGGTGTTGTTGATAATTTTGACTTTGCAGATGAAGAGGATGGTCCATTGACGTCATTGTCTTCCCATGTATCACCACGAGCAGGCAAAGGTCGCAGCCTGTAGGCTGGACCTTTTGGGCGATCCATGTCACTTTCGTTTTCAGACAGGATAACTGTATTTGTTTCATTGTCCTCATTAATTTCACCAGTAACATTGCTGTCACTGCCTTCACTGGATAGACGCATGCGACTGGTATAGTGTGTGGTTGTTCGTTCACCATTCTGTCTAATATCACAGTCTGCGTACTGATGTCCGTCATGTCCACAGTGAAAGCAAAGCCGAAGATCCTTTAGAGTGCACTGAAATGTTTGATGATGTTTCGAGTTACAGTGCATACAAACTGGTTGACGCCCTCGGAATGAAATTAAAATCTTTTGACCAGATATGATTATGAACGGTGGCAATGGATTATCTGGGTCTGGATAAATGGTTACGAGTCGTTTGCCTGTTGAAATTGAAGGGAATTCTTGATAAGTTTGGTTCCATACATTAATGATTTTTCCATGCAGTGACAATTCATGAGCTACTTGTTGGTTTGAGATCTCTGGCGAAATAAATGGAATTGTAATGAGAGTTGGATGTTGTTTGATTGGTGAAATGGGGAGGGGATGTTGTGGTTGAGATGGCAAGAAAATGGTTTTGGATAAGAGGACGTCAACCAGCTGTGGAGATGATAACACAGCATTCCAGTTCTGATGGCCCTGGCGAGATGGCATTTTCTGTAAATGATTGATTGCACAAGGGTCGTTGAGAGCTTTGTATATTGTTGTGATAATCTCAACATCAGTGATTGAAGGGCTAGTGAAAAACTTTATGCCTCGTAGTTTGATGTTGTTGTTGTTCTGTTGTTGCTGCGAATTTTTTAATCTACTTGAAAATGAGTCTGGATTACCTGGCCTGTCCTGGGACTGAACCGAGGACTCCGTGAGTGATCTCTTGTGTTGTGAACGTTCATGTTCTTCTAATGCCTTTTGCCAGCTTTCTTCTTCTTCTTCGTCATTACTTCTCATGTGGGAATCATCTTCTTCTTCTTCGGCTAAATCACTCCAGCTTTTCGACTTTGCTTTTTCTTCTTCTTCAAACAGGGCACTATTACCTGACGAGTCCATGTTGAGACACTTCTTCCCCGTCAGGTAAGTATGCAGGACTTTTCTTGCAGAGGGAGCGTCGTTCAGGAACTTCTCGTTTCAAATGTGGTACATCGGCAACAGACCACAAGTGAAAGGATGGCACTTCCATTCCGTTGAGATGGGCAAAGGATGAGAACAGATTCGGTAAGAGTCATTGCGGTTTGAACTTTCGGCACTCATGCTATGCGATGGTGAAAGGTGGAATAAATAAGGCAAAACAAATGCTGTTTCCTGTATGATAATTGTTGATGCAGTGCAATGTGAGAGATGGATGGCTAACACATCCGCAAGACGATGACGACAGAAAGAGATGTGGCGATGAAGAAGTATTTTCTGTGTTTCTTGTTTTACACTTCAAGATGAGGGGGTGGGCCATCCATGGCGGCACTGCAATACCAGGACAACCCGTGTCCGGGGTGAAGCAAGCTTTAGACCCACGAACCAATTCCAAAAATCAGTTTAATATTTGAGCACCATTGGGTGCATATCAGATATTAAGCTGATAAGAACAGATACTACACTTGATCTTAGCCAAAAGGCTGAGAAGCGATAACGAACTAGTCTTAGCTTCAGGCTGCTTCTCCACACGTGTTGCAATCACACGTGGGTGCAGGACAGTGACACAGAATTGCCAGTCCGTGTTCAATACCTGGCCTGGCTACGTCGGTTGAAAAGAAGGACTGCAATTGCAAAAAGTGAAGCCTACAACACCAGGTGTTCCCAGGCGGTCACCCATCCAGGTACTGACCTGGCCCGACCATGCTTGACTGCGGTGATCGGACGAGAAGCGGAATATTCATAATGGTATGGTCGTAGGCGAAAGCTAGAGGGCCGAATGTGCATGACACTACAGGCTAGAAACGCAGAAGTGTGCACATGCACATGTAAGTGTACCGTTTGATGCATACGAAGTGGGTTGGTGGGGGTAGATCTTGGTAGGTGTGCAGTGCTTCTGGGAAGGTGTGGTGAGCACTCTGGCCAGTTGGAACAGCGGGCGTGGCATTCATGGAAGCCCAGCTTGCTCTTTAATAGTGTTGCAAAGGATGGGCTTCCGGTTGCGGCTGTACGAATGTGGTAAAGCTTGGTGCATTTTCCGGCATCTGCAGCGGAAGATGTGGAAAACGGCAAACGGTGGGTAACTTGCACACGGTGGGTAACTCGCAGAGTAGGGGAATTTTTGTGTCGAGAGATGCCTGGTATCTGGCAAGTTGTGGTGGTGTGCTGACATGTATGCAGAATTTGACATTAGTACTATTGGAAGGGGACTAGTGCGAACGCAGGTCCCCACTACCAGAAATTGTACGGTCGAGTTACCAACGTTTGCGGTAATCGCAGGGGTCAGCCAAACTGAACTGCAATGGAAAGGCCTCGCCCTGAATCTCCTTGTTGATCAATCTTTTTTTTTTTTTTTTATTGAGCTAGGCACATGCCTACGATCGTTTAATTTTATCTCAAAACTCAACATATTTACAGGTTAAAATAATTTAATTAAATAAGTTATGAAATTGTTCAAATTGAAATGTATTGTTCATTGCTAAATGTTCATTGTGTTAGAAATATTGCTAAAGTGTCCATTTTTAATTTCAAATGCAAATTTAACTAAATTATTTTAAACTACAACTAACAATTCTAATAAACTTAATACTACTACAACAACTATAACTACAATTAATCTGAATATATTACTATTTAACTAATGATAAAACTACAACTAACGAAATTAATGAAATACAACAATTTAAATTACCTAATTAAACTAACCTAAGCAAACCCAATACTATAAAATTCTAATGTTAAAACCAAATGAATAAACTACAACTAATTAAATACTTATTAAACTAGAATCAAAATTCCCTGATTCTAAGTTAAAAAAAGTCAAACGTTGAAACAAATAAATAAACAATTTAATAAACGCAATAATAATTCATAAAATCTGGGGAAGTAAAAGGAAAGACGGAAAAGAGAAGCAAAAAAAAGGAGAGAAAAAAACAGAAATCGGGGAAATGGAAACAAGGGAAGTCTCATGGGATGTTGATTTTGAGTTTTCGATTCTCAAGGGAAGCAAGGACGCCATTTTGACACCATTTTTGTTAAAAAAAGATTGAGAGTTTCAACATCTTGTGAAGCAATGAAATGTTCTTCTTTGAGTCTGGAAGTAACTTTGAAGATGAATCTGTTTTTCAAGTCATCTCTTTTGTTGTCAAAAATAATTTCATTCCTTGTTTTCCAAATGACTGAAAAAGCTGCATCTCGTAAAAAGTTTTCCACAGGTAAGTCGGGTTTATATTCGTAAAAACCAAGGATTACAAATTTGTAAATATTGTTTAGACTGAGGTTGGGGTTGATTTTGTTTACAAGTTTAAATACAAATTTCCACAGTTTACTATCAGTGGGGACAATAGTAAAGCTCAGAGTTGGGTTGAATGTGACATGTGTTACCGTTGGAACCACACCAAGTGTCTAGGGATAAGCGAGGTGATGGCCCACGAGATGCTATTTATGCATTGCAATGAATGCATCCAAGGAATCTTTCGTGCTAGTGCAAATTACCTTTCCTATTCAAATTTAGCAGGTAATCTGTGTGAAGAATGTATTTGAGAAATATTTGCAGTAACGAAGTCAAAGAGCAAAGATCTGAGAAATGATATTTGCAAACAAGATTATCCGTTCTTGAATGAAGTATATATCCCATATGAGGGTAATCACACTAGTGGAATAGGGAATACCTTTAGCAATTGCTGGCTGAATACAACGCTTCAAGTCTTGTGTGGATCATATCTCTCTGTACCTCTGCCTGCAGATGATGATAAAGCAAGCAACAGTCTTGCACATCTTCTTACAGTTGTCAGCAAAGAACTGAGGATGCAAACAATATCACCAGTTTGTGGTGGAAAGCTGATTAAAGATATATGGCACCTTCTTCTAGTGGATCCAGACAAAAATGAGCACGTTGATGTTGGAGATGCTTTCAGAAGAGTGCTAGGACAGTTGGAACATGAAAAGGCATATGAAGAAGACGAGCCAGCAATGAGTTTTAAAATCGCAAATTTCTTTTATTGTGGAAAGTGCAAAAACGTCAGTGGCGAAGTTAATATAGAGCATACATATGTGATTCAGGTTTTGGAAATAACAGATTATTAAAACAGGTTATCTTCCTTCAGCGTAACTGATCTGCTTTGGAATTCAATGGTATGCTCTTACGAATATTCTCCGGACAAACTTTGCCAGCATTGCCATGTGGCTGCATCAGACAGCAGACTAATAAATGCGAAATTCTTCCTGACAGCACCAGATTTCCTTCCACTCTGTTTCCAGCGAGTGCAAACGATGAGCTCCATGCCTATATAGTCGAGAATCAGGCTTGATCCCACTTTGGATCTTGCAAGGCTCACTGGTGGAACAAACTCAAAGAGCAGCATCAACTATAAAATATATGCATGGGTTTTGTGGACTGGAAGGAAAGTTACTTCTGTCCACTATACCACATATATTCGCAATGGAGAACAAACAGTCCTGGAAATAGACGACGAAAGAATCAAGGAGAAAGGATTGCTCAGCATGATCAATGACAAAATAATACAATCAGGCGTAAAGATGGCCATCTACGCCCGTGAGCAATGCACCCTTGAAGATAAACTAGACCGCAGTAAACTGAATCTAACAATATAGTCCTTGTATGATATGAAGAACATCCTTAAGGGAAACTACTGCGGACCATCGTTGGTTCCATATAAAGATTTCACTTTTTCGCTAAGTAGAAAATTCTGCCACGTGATGCCTTGTCATGTAGAATTCTCAATTATCTGCAGACGAAAGGTGTCGATTGCACCTTACAGTAACCTGCGTGGATAAAGTATAGGATGAAAATCCAGAACGCATTACATCGTCTTCAATCTGAAACTACTTAGGCCCTTGACCTAATGCCCGTTTTCCTGACTAGCCCCCCCGGAGATAAAAATTTGCAAAAATCTTTAAAAAATAGAGCATAGTCATTTCTATGGGCAAACTTGATTATTTTTATGAATACTGTTGTTATTTCGTTGTAATCGCATTATCTTTGACGTCACTTGATGACCGATTTCAGACGTTCGTACAAGGCCCTTGACCTAATGCCCGTTTTCCTGACTAGCCCCCCGGAGATAAAAATTTGCAAAAATCTTTAAAAAATGGAGCATAGTCATTTCTATGGGCAAACTTGATTATTTTTATGAATACTGTTGTTATTTCGTTGTATTGGCGTTATCTTTGACGTCACTTGATGACCGATTTCAGACGTTCGTACAAGGCCCTTGACCTAATGCCCGTTTTCCTGAATAGCCCCCAGTAGATAAAAATTTGCAAACATCTTTAAAAAATAGAGCATGGTCATTTCTATGGGCAAACTTGATTATTTTTATGAATACTGTTGTTATTTCGTTGTATTCGCGTGATCTTTGACGTCACTTGATGACCGATTTCAGACGTTCATACAAGGCCCTTGACCTAATGCCCGTTTTCCTGAATAGCCCCCCGGAGATAAAAATTTGCAAAAATCTTTAAAAAATAGAGCATAGTCATTTCTATGGGCAAACTTGATTATTTTTATGAATACTGTTGTTATTTCGTTGTATTCGCATTATCTTTGACGTCACTTGATGACCGATTTCAGACGTTCGTACAAGGCCCTTGACCTAGTGCCCGTTTTCCTGAATAGCCCCCCGGAGATAAAAATTTGCAAAAATCTTTAAAAAATAGAGCATAGTCATTTCTATGGGCAAACGTGATTATTTTTATGAATACTGTTGTTATTTTGTTGTATTCGCGTTATCTTTGACGTCACTTGATGACTGATTTCAGACGTTCGTACAAGGCCCTTGACCTAATGCCTGTTTTCCTGAATAGCCCCCCAGAGATAAAAATTTGCAAAAATCTTTAAAAAATAGAGCATAGTCATTTCTATGGGCAAACTTGATTATTTTTATGAATACTGTTGTTATTTCATTGTATTCGCGTTATCTTTGATGTCACTTGATGACCGATTTCAGACGTTCGTACAAGGCCCTTAACCTAATGCCCGTTTTCCTGAATAACCCCCCGGAGATAAAAATTTGCAAAAATCTTTAAAAAATAGAGCATAGTCATTTCTATGGGCAAACTTGATTGTTATTAACTTTTTTGCTATAATTTGAATGTTATTCAAGAAAGTTGTGTCTTTTTTGACCAATGTTCTGAATCTGAATGTTGTTCGGAAAGTGAATGTGAATCTTGTTCCAACGACACATAAGTACAGGGGTACAATTGAAAAAAGCATGAAGTGAAGATTCATCATAGGAATTGCATCTGTTGCACAAGGGAGTTTGGACAATCCTATGTCTAAATAATCTTTCATAGGTAGGAAGGCAAAGTTGAAGGAACTTCTACTGTATGCTGGCAGATTTTCTGTCATGATTTCTTTTAAACAAGCTCTTGAAAAGTCTTGGCCAATTAATAAACCCTATTTTTTGTTCCCAAAAAACCCTAAATTTCTGAAGAACAACATTTTGATCATTCAACATGAGCATATTGTAGATTGTTTTGCAATTCAGAGATGAAAATAAAACATATTCATCTTTGGTATTTCTAATTTAAAAGTCATCAGATAAACTTCTTTCATTGCTGCACTCAGTTGTTATTTTTGCTTTCCATTCAGGGGGTAGACATGATTTCAATTTTGAGTAAAAATTGTCAGAGAAACCAAAAGGGATTAATTCATTCAGGGCATTGGAAGGTAAGAATCCAGTTGTAAATTCATAACAAATATCTCGTATTGTTGTAATGTTAGCTTGTATCCAGGCATTACTGGTATCAACATGCGTGAAAAAGTTGTCGAATAAATGTTCATTGTAAATTCCTTCAATATCTGTGGGTTTTAGTCTAAGGTCTGAAAAATTTGCTGCAAAACATTTTAAGACATCTCGATAAAACTGTGGGGCATGTTTTATTTCGATTGGACGTAAGTAACATTTGAATATTTTGGCGCCAATGTTGAAATTCTTATACTTATCAAAGTTCAAGGTGAACAGTGCTTTCCATTTATAGTTATTATCATTTTGAAGATATTTTGAAATAAAAGATAATTTAATGGCATCAGCTTTCTTTTCAATGTCTATTATGTTCAACCCCCCTAATTCATATGGAAGTCTTGCTTGTGTACGCTTAATAGGATCTTTTTTATTCTGATAAATGAACTTCCACAGTTTATCATTGATTTTTTTGAGAGCCCACTGGGGAAGAGGATATATGGCTGCAGTGTACCAGAAGACCGAACTGGCCAGCTGGTTTGCAACCACAGCCCTCCCCCTCAAGGAAAGATCACGAGAAGTCCAAAGGTCTAAGGTTTTTATAAATTTGTTTACACGTGGGTCCCAAGTTTTTATATCTGCCAAGCCAAATCCCGTTACTTTTTGCTTTGTTTATTTTAGCTCCTGATGCCGTTTCAAAATCTTGGACACAATCAAAGGTTGATTTGATCGACTGTTCACCTTGCAGGATTATTGTTGTGTCATCAGCATACTGAGTAATTTTAAATTCAACATTTTTTATTGTAATACCAGTAATGTCTTGGTTTTTTCTGACTGATATTGCAAAAATTTCAAAAACGAGGACATATAATAAGGGGGATAGGGGACATACCTGCCTCACTCCCCTACCAAGGGCGAATGGGGGCAGAGATGTACCCATTTACTTTAACTACTAATATTATGGTACAATGTTTTAACATATGAAATGAATTGCGGCCCAAAACCAAAGCTTTCTAGGGTTTTGAAAAGGAAATTCCAGTTTACACGGTCAAAGGCTTTCATTTGATCTAAAGAAAGAAGGGCTGCTGGGAGATTTTCATTTTCAGCATAGTAAATAAGATCTCTTATAATATGGCCGTTTGACAAAATTGATCTATTTGGGACACTGCATGTTTGATCTTCAGAAACAATGGTTGAAAATACATCTCGTAAACGATTGGCAAGAGTCTTTGCAATTATCTTCTAGTCAACATTGAGCAGACTAATTGGTCTCCAGTAACCTAGATCACTTTTGTCACCTTTCTTGTAAAGTGTTGAAATTAAGCTTACACGTAGAGAGTGGGAAAGTTGTTGTAATTCAAAGCAGGTGTTAGCAACCCTTGTAAAATGCTCCCCAATGATATTCCAGAAGGTTTTATAAAACTCTACTGGAATACCATCGAGGCCTGGTGTTTTATTATTTTTCATTTTAGAAAGTGCTGTGTATAATTCATCTTTTGTAAGTTGGCCTTCACAAGCGTCCCTTTCAATGTCTGAAAGTTTGTTTTCTACTTTTGAAAGGAGTTTGTCTTGCTTAGTAGTAGTAGTTATATGACAACTCCAAAGAATTTGTCATATATCAATTACCATGACAACAATTAAATAATTAAATTTTAAATTCTTAACTTTAACCGTTGAATTTGTAAAACCGTTACTCTGATGATGACTGTTGGAAACTGCAGTCGAATATATAGTCGATAGCAAATATCTTGTCCTCTTTCGTTTGCTATCTTAAAAAATGTTTAAGCTTCTGGTTATTTTATTCATTATCAAGTTGTATGCCCGTTTGGATATATGTTCATTAACAGTTTCAATAAGAGGATTTTTAGATCTATCTATCTATCTATCTATGTATGTTATATCCCTACTTCTGTCTAAGTTGATATCAAGAACTATATTGAAATCACCACCATAAATTATAAATTCAACATCTGGATAATTTTGGATTTTAGTATGAATTTCAGAAAATTTTATCATTCTTTTTTTGTGTTTTATTACCTCCTGCAGGAGCGTATACATTTATCAATAGAAAGCGGTGATCACCATAGGTCAAGTCAGTGAAAATATAGTTTCCTTCTTGGCAAATGTCATTAGAATGTATAGTTGCATTGAAATTTTCAGAAATGAGACTGCTAACACCTGCAAAATTATTTGGGGAAATTGAGTGAATTTTTATTCCTTTCCACCTTTGATCAGAAATAATAGAGTTTTTCGTGTTATGGTTTAAATGTGTTTCCTGCAAAAGTACAATGCTTGGCTTATCATTATTTAAATTGTGGAAAATTGATTCTGCTTTTGTTGGTTCGTTTAAACTGTTAACATTTATACTAATAATGGATGGCATAATTTATTTTGATTTTGGACCACAATTCAATTCTAATTAGAAATTATGAAAAATGATGATACAATCATAGGGACAAGGGGGAAGGGGTGTTAAATCATTCGCCCTCAACTGTTTGTTGTTTTTGCTTCTTCTTCTTTGTAGATGGTCTTTGTTGCGTCTTTGCTGTCTGTGTCGATGAGAAGGATGAAAGTGGTCTCTTCTATTGGGATTGATTGAATGTGTAATGATGGGAAGGTGGTGGCTGGGTGAGTGAAAAACTAGGGGTGACGACCGGAATTGACCTGATTTGATTTGGAATTGAAAAAAGTGTAGCTGCGATTTCTGGGGTTATTCGTTTTCATGATTTGGAGATGATGTTTCTTGTGTTTTGTGTGAGTGTGATGTGGTGGTGATTAACGGTGTCTTGGATGGAGTAGAGGATAATTGATTTGGTGGTTGGTCATATGAAGAAGGGTTCTTTGTTGATGAAATGATGTGTGCAGGTAGAATTGATTGAGATTGGCTTTCGTTGTTGGCTTGAGATGATTCTGGTGAAGTTTGGACAATGAGCTGGGTTTCAAGTTGTGACTGGATGACTGGTGATGAACGAGTGTTGTTGGTGTCCTCAACCTGACTTCCACTGTTTTTGACAAATTGTGTCTTGTCGCTGTCATCTGGTCCACTCTCACTCTGTGCCCCATGTTGTTGTTGCGGTTGCAGTTGATGTGGTGTAGTAGAGGGCCTAAGTTTGTATTTAGGCCCTGCAGGTCTGTCCTGTTCGTCTGTCTCACTCACACATTGTTCGTCCTGTTGCGTTTGTCGTGTAGGTAAGGGCCTAAGACGGCTCTTAGGCAGTGGTCTGTCAAAGTCACTGTCGTAGTCAGAAAGTATAACTGTATCACAGTTACTGTTATGGTCGTTGTTATTGTCACTGTCCATGTCTCTCCCAGACTGTTCTGTACTTGCTGTATTGTGGGTTGTAGGTCTGTCTCCGTTTTGTCTTATGTCACAGTCATTGTAGTGATGTCCTTCGTCTCCACAGTGGAAGCATAGTTTTAGACCCCTAAGTCCGCATTGAGATGTGATATGGAATTTGGAGTTGCAATACATACAAACTGGTTGACGTCCCCTAAATGACATGAGCAATTTCTGTCCTCTGATTATGATGAATGGAGGCAATGGATTTTGTGGATCTGGATAGATGGTGATGAGACGTTTGCCTGTGAAGATGGTTGGAAATTCTGGGTATGTTTGATGCCATATGTTGATGATTTTGCCATGTTGCTCAAGTTGATCATGAATGTCAGAGTTTTCGATGTCTAATGTAGGAAATGGGATGGTGATTAGGGTTGGACGCTTTCTAATGGGTGTGATGGGCAATGGATGATGTGGCTGGGATGGTAGAAAAATGGATTTTGATAATAGGACGTCAACCAGTTCAGAATATGAGAGAATGGCATTCCAATTACGATGTCCAGGTTTTGAAGGCATGCGTTGTAGATGGATAATAGCAGTTGGGTTGTTTAATGTTTTATGGAAAGTGGTGATAATTTCAATGTGAGAAGTGGTTGATGGGGTAAAAAATTTGATTCCTCTAGATGCTAAGTTTTGGGGTTCTTTGTTAGTACGATGTTGAAGTTTTTCAGCAAATGTATTACCTTTTGAAGGGCTTTGTGTTGTCTCTCGTTGATTATCTTTTTCTTGTGGTAATTCATCTTGCGCATGCGCTTCTCTTGATGGTGATGTTAATACTGAATTCTCCATAATATCTGCCCAAGAACCTTTTTTTTTACTTTTCCCCAGATTTGAGAACCAAAGAAGTGAGATTATTTCTTTATTTTCCTTTCTTTATTTTCCTGTCTGTTGCTTTGTCTTTGTCTTTCGTCAAACTATTACCTGACGGGTCCATGTTTAGACACTTCTTCCCCGTCAGGTAAGTATGCAGGATTTTTCTTGCAGAGGGAGCATCGTTCGGGAACTTCTCGTTTCAAATGTGGTACATTGGCAACAGACCACAAGTGAAAGGGTGGCACTTCCATTCCGTTGAGATTGGCAAAAGATGAGAACAGATTTGGTAAGACTCGTTGCGGTTGGAACTTTCAGCACTAATGCTATGCGATGGTGAAAGGTCGAATAAATAAGGCAAAACAAATGCTGTTTCCTGTATAATAATTGTTGATGCAGTGCAATGTGAGAGATGGATGGCTAAGACATCCGCAAGACGATGACGACAGAAAGAGATGTGGCGATGAAGAAGGTTTTTCTGTGCTGCTTGTTTTACACGAGGGGGTGGGCCATCCATGGCGGCACTGCAATGCCAGGACAATCCGTGTCCGGGGTGAAGCAAGCTTCAGACCCACGGACCAATTCCAAAAATCAGTTTAATATTTGAGCACCCTTGGTTGCATATCAGATATTAAGCTGTTAAGAACAGATACTACACTTTATCTTAGCCAAAAGGCCGAGAAGCGATAACGAACTAGTCTTCGCTTCAGGCCGCGTCTCCACACGTGTTGCAATCCCACGTGGGTGCAGGACAGCAACACGGAATTGCCAGTCCGTGTGCAATACCTGGCCTGGCTACGTCGTTTGAAAAGAAGGACTGCAATTGCAAAAAGTGAAGCCTACAACAACAGGTGTTCCCAGGTGGTCATGCATCCAGGTACTGACCTGGCCCGACCATGCTTGACTGCGGTGATCGGTTGAGAACCGGTATATTCATGGTGGAATGGTCGTAGGCGAAAGCTAGAGGGCCGAATGTGCATGACACTACAGGCTAGAGACGTTTGCACATGCTCATGTATACCGTTTGATGCATACGAAGCGGGTTGATGGGGGTAGATCTTGGTGGGTGTGCAGTGCTGCTGAGAAGGGTTGGTGAGGACTCTGGCCTGTTGGAAAAGCGGGCGTGGCATTCGTGGAAGCCCAGCTTGCTCTTTAATAGTGTTGGAAAGGATGGGCTTCCGGTTGCGGCTGTACGAATGTGGTAAATGTTGGTGCATCTTCGGGCATCTGGTGCGAAAGATGTGGAAAAGGGAAAACAGTCGTTAACTTGCACACTCTTTGTAGAGTAGGGGAATTTTTGTGTCGAGAGATGCCTGGTATCTGGCAAGTCGTGGTGGTGTGCTGACATGTATGTAGAATTTGACATTAGTACTATTGGAAGGGGACTAGCGCCAACGCAGGTCCCCATTACCAGAAATTGTATGGTCAAGTTACCAACGTTTGCGGTAATCGCAGGGGTCAGCCAAACCCAACTGCAATGGAAAGGCCTCGCCCTGGAAGAATCTCCTTGTTGATCAATTTTTTTTTTGAGCTAGGCACATGCTTACGCCCGTTTAATTTTTCCAATTAACTCAACATATATACAAGTTAAAATAATTTAAATTAAATTGAAATTGAAATTCCTCTCTGAATGTTCACTGTGTATTGATTAATTGTTCATTGTTCGATTGTTCAATTCTAATTTCAAATTTCTACTTCTACTTTCTACTTTTCTACTCTCTCTGATCGTTGCACTGTCCCTTGTTCTCTTGGGTGTAATTGTATTTGGAATCGGAGTTCCTTCCCTTGGATCTTTGTTAATGATTCTTTCTATTACTTTGAAATTTTCTACTTCTTTTTTATCTGATCTTTGAACATTATCTGATTTTTGTTCTCTGTTCTTTGAATTTTCTGATTCTTTGTTCTCTGCTGGAACAGGTGGCACTTCCTTTGTTTTCCTCAAATGCACTCTATTTCTAGTAAGTGTTCCCTTTGCTGTTTCAATTTCATATGATCTGTCACTTATCTGTCTGTTTATGACTGCTTTATCCCACGTTTTCTGGCCTAGCCTAAATGGTTGAATACGAACAGTATCTCCTTCTTTCAATTCTTCTAAATCTTTCGAACCTTTGTCATAGTTTTCAGCTTGTCTGACTTTGTTCTTTTTCAATCTTTGTCTCTCTGATTCCAAGTAATTGTCACCTCTTGGGGCGAGTAGTGATTCAGACATGGGTAAAAATGATCTTGTTCTTCTGTTCAGGATACGTTGTGCAGGACTACTTCCTACATCCTGAGTTGGTGTATTTCGTGTTTCTAATATCGCAATATAGGGATCTGACTTTGATTGTGCACATTTGTTCATCAGAGCTTTGGCTGATTTTACAGCTGGTTCCGGTTTTCGAATCCCTTTTGGATATCCAGGGTCACCTGTTTCATGTTTGAAATCCCAATTTTTAGAGAAGGATTCGAACTCTTTAGATGAAAATTGTGGACCATTGTCACTGACTACTATAGAAGGTATTCCATATCTTGCAAAATGTTGTTTCATGACTCTGATTACAGCTGAAATCCCTGTTCTTTCAACTTTAAGGTCAGGGATTCCTTCAAGTCTGTCTACTTCATACCAGTTGCTATAATAATCAACTGTTACTAGGTATGTCTTACCGTTCCATGTAAAAAGATCAACTGCTACCTTTTTCCATGGTGTTTCAGCATCATTTGTTCTAAGTGTTTCTTTCTGCTGTGCTCTTCCAAATGTTTGACATGCATCACATGACCCTGTTATATTTCTTATATCAGCTGACATTCCTGGCCAGTAGATACATTCTCTAGCCCTTCTTAACATGCTTTCACTTCCTAAATGTGAACTGTGTAATCTTTCTTTGAAATTTCGTCTTAAAGACTCTGGTACTACTACTCTATCCCCTTTGAACACTAAACCATCATGAACTGTCAATTCATCTCTGAATGTGAAATATGGGGCTACCTGTACTGGTACCTGGCTCTTGTTTACAGGCCATCCTTGTAATATCACTTCTTTCAAAATGCTCATAGTGTCATCACTTTTTGTTTCTTCCCTTAACTCTTTAAGCTTGTCTGCTCCAATCTTCAAATGACCTACTGCATTTACTTGACTGTGTTTGTCTGGATAATGTCCATCCAAATAAGCTCTAGAAAGTGCATCAGCTATGAAAAGTTCCTTTCCAGGCTTATAAGTAACTTTAATATCATACTGAACAAGCCTAAGTAAAAATGCTTTGTAAACTTTTTGGTGTTTTGTACAAAGGCTTTTTCACTATCATCTCTAGTGGCTTGTGATCCGTTTCCACAAGTGTAGATCTTCCAAATGTATACTGGTGAAATTTCTCTAATGCAAATAGCATTGCTAGACTTTCTTTCTCTCTTTGAGCATACTTTTGCTCAGTACTGGTCAGACTACGACTTGCATATGCAATTGGTCTGCCCTCTTGTAATAAAACTGCACCTAACCCTTTGCTTGATGCATCACACTAAATGGTTAGTTCTTTCTCTTGGTCATAGAACCTTAGTATGGGTGCTCTTGTAACAAGATGTTTGATTTCCCTAAAAGCTTTGTCTTGCTCTTCCGACCATTTCCACTCTGCATTCTGGTGAGTGAGTTGCCTGATTGGTTCCATAACATCTGATAGTTTGGGTAAGAATCTTGCTAGATAATTAACCATACCCTGTAGCTTTAAAATTGCATCAACATTCTCTGGCTCTTTCATCTTTGTGATTGCCTCTACTTTCTTTTCATCGACTTTAACCCTTCCTTTGAAATGATATGCCCCATGAAACTTAGCTGATCTGTGTAAAACACACTTTTCTCTTTGTTTAATTTGATGTTCCTCTCTGAACATCTCGTCAGCAGGCCTATAAGGTTGTTATTATGATCTTCCTGGTTCTGACCATAAATCAAAATATCATCAGCTACACAGATTACTCCAGGGAGACCTTCAATATTCTCCTTTAACTTTCTCTGAAATATTTCAGCACTTACTTTTGTTCCAAATGGTAATCTAGTCCATCTGTACCTTTCAAATGGTGTAATTATTGTGGTGAGAAGGCTACTCTCCTTGTCAAGCTGAAAATGCCAATAACCTGACCTTAAATAAACTTTGCTGAAGACTTTTGCTTTATTTAACTCTGGAAGAACATCATCTATTACTGGCAATGGATATCTCTCTCTTTGTAATTGATCATGGAGGTATTTAGGATCAATGCAAATTCTTAATTGTCCATTCTTCTCAGTTTGAACTGATATTTGTGAACACCAATCTGTAGGTTCTGACACTGGCTGTAGCACTCCTTGCTTGACCAAATCTGACAATTCTTTCTTTAACTGTGGTTTTACTGATACTGGTATTCTTCTTGTAGGCATCTGCACAGGATTTGCATTTTCTCTTACATGTAAATGAGCTTCTCCAGGAAATTAACCTAAAACTTTCTCATCAAAGACATCATTGAACTGAACTAAAATTCTTGCTAAATTGTCACTGGTAACTGCATTTAACTGCTTGAAATTATCATAGTTCACAGTAATTAGCTTCATTTGCTCAACAGATTTTCGACTCAGTAAAGGTGTTAAGTCTTCTTTTACCACTTCAAATTCCACATTATACTTTCTGTGATTTTCTGTGTTGGTTAAGATCGATCTTGCTCTTCCCAAAGGCTGAATTGTTGAATGATTATACATTCGCAAACTAGTATTTGACTGTTATAATAGATGATTGTCAACAAACTTCTGTGGTATCACATTAACTGTTGCTCCACAGTCTACTTGGAACTTTACTGGACCATAATCTCTGACATTCATCTCCACAAAAATTGGACCTTTGTTTACTACAGCATGTAGTGTTTCCTTTTGAACTCTGAGAATATACTCAACATCTGATTCTGAATCATCTTTCTGACTAACTTCATGCACTCTTTTTTATTTGCAGCATTTTGCAAAATGATTCTTTCCTTTACATTTGTTGCAATATTTTCCCCAAGCAAAACATAGTTCTTTCTTTCTTGCACGAGACTGACCACAAAATTTACATTTAATCACTTCTGGTTGCTTGTTATCTCCCTTTGCCTTTGGTTCAGGTTGCTTACTCTGCTTGTAAGAACTTTTGTTAATCTTATTTATTTCCTCTTGTTGTCCTGAGATAACTTTAAGTTGGCTGCTTGTACTTTCAAAACTTCTACACATATCTAAACATTGAGTAAGAGTGGACCACGCTCTTGGATTAAATGCTTCCTGAGATTATCATCAAGCACTCCAATTACAATGCGATCTCTTAAAAGACTATCTTTGAGACAATCGCAAAAGTTACAAGTTTTTGCCAGACTTTTCAAACATGTGACATAACTATCAATTGATTCATCTGGTTTTTGAGACCTTGAATTAAACTTGAATCTTTCAAAAATTTCATTTGTTTGGCCTAAAATGTGCCTGTCAAGCTTCTCGATAATCACTGTAGCAGTATCTGCTGGGAGAGGTTCTGAAGCATTATATATTTGTAAAGCTTCCATTCCCATAACTGAGATTAACAAAGATTTTTGAAAATCATTTGGCTGTGTATGTACCCTCATTACAACGCAATAGTTTTCCCACAACTGCTTCCACATCTTCCAGCTATCTGCAGCATTTTTTCCAAGACGAACTGGATCTGGAGGACATAAATTCAAATTAAAACTGGATCTAGGAGCTTGTGGCATACCAGCTGCGCCAGCTTCGGCTTCATTGACATCACCTGCCGTTGCCATCATGTGCTAATAAATTGGAGAAACGGGCCTAATTACTATAAGCCTACAGACCTAATTTCTTTCACATCAAAGCAGCATTCATTATTGACTCACTTTAGTCGACAAAAGCAGCGTAAAACATATGAAGGAACATCCTGCTCACACCTGACACCATGTTTCAATATCCAGTCGTTGTGCAGAGGAACAGGAAGAAGTACACACCAGCTTCAACTCTCAACTCACAAAATCTGATAAACTCAACCACAACAACATACAAATACTTCATGTATTATTGTAACAGAGCAGAGATAATTTTCTGTATCTTCACAACGGCCATTCCCATCACATTCCCAGTGTGCCCATAAACTGCACTGTGGACACTCTACCCTTTCAACATCTTCATCACCTCTTGTATCATTCTCCTTAAAACAGAAAGCACAAACTTGTGGAATTTCGTCAAGCAGCATTGCCTTCATGTCTTTTCTCTCTGCTGCTGATGGCAAGCTTAACAATTTGGGTGGCTTCTTTCGTTCCTTTCTGGTCTTTACAAATCTTGGCTGTATTTCGAACTTCTTATTAGCTGCAATTTTTTCTTTTGGTTTTAAATCATAGCAATGCTTGTTATCAAGCTGCTGAAGTCCATGTGCAACTGTTATTGCAGAGATGACATGTGCTGTTGCTGTGCGTAGTGCAAAAGGACTAGTTGAGGATTGAACGATTTCTGTCAGATCATTTATTCTTCTTAAGATGTTGATCCTTAGAGTGTCTATGTCACATAAGCGATCTTGCTGGTCATTTTTGCTCCTCAGCAGTTCTTCAAAATATTGAATGCTTTCTGCAGACGTTTCAGGCATCTCATTCTCACTAGCAGCCCTGTCATTTTCAACTCCATTAGATTCCCTTATGTGAATTGGATGTATATGCTTGCAAGCAATTAGCCTCATCCTGAAATCTGTACACCCGCAGCTATACATATGATGGCAGACCTGACATTTTGAACAGTGGATCAGACAATCACATGAGCTTAAAAGCTTTCTAACTGAATAGAATTCCGCTTGGTCTTCATGCAAGCGAACATTCCATTTTCCTCTTCCAATCTCTAAGGTATCATCTGTTTTTATCTTTTCTCCTCTCTTATGGCGTTTGTCAGTCTCTTTAAGATTATGAGTGCGTTTCCCCTTTTGTGACTTGATCAACCCTTCAAACATTTTGTCACGAGCAATTTTTAGCAGCTTGCACAGCAAATGATCAACTCTTCGGTTTTGTCTTCTTTGGAAATATAGCCCTTTGAGGATGTTATGAAAGGCCTCTGTGACCATGTTTGTATTGATTCCTGTGCCTGTGCGAAAGCATGACGCCCACTGATCAACCCTCTGCAAGTAATTTTCTTTAAAATACTCAAAAAACCGCAGATGACCTTTCTCACACCTAGAGCAAAACTCTTGCATCAGCTTCCGAAACACGCCCTCATCTGTTTCCATTTGTATTGTTTTTAATGCTGCATACAATTCAGGGATCTCACTTTGGGTCATGACATTTTGTCGCAAGCCTTTCCTCCAGTTCTTGTCTACATGCCAAGCACATATAAGTTTCTTTTCAGGCTTTGGAAAATTCAAAATCCACCCATTGTAAAAATTGTAGGCATCATCAGACATGAACACTTTGGTTTGTAAAGGTCCTGTTCGTGCTACAACTGCTTCTAAAAATGGCCTCAGTACAAGCTGATCTTCTCTGTTTGAAATAAGCCAAGCAACTGGAATTCCTTCACCAAAATCATCGATGATTAAAACTGAGATCAATAGAAAGTCATATTGCGTTGTTTTGTGAGTAGAGTCCATGCATACGAATTTATCACCATGTTTCTTCAGGTTATCTAGCTGGTATTTCGTTTGCAGTCCCAGTAAAAAGTCATCCTTAGGTAATGAGTACTCCTCTGTACCTTGGGCTTTATAGACAAGGACAGGATCAAACTCACCCTGTCTAAGTTCATTGACCCAATAGTGTACGCTTCTGGTATCACTTGTATCCTTCTCCATCAAATCCACATTAAATTGATGTTTAACATTAATGATGTCTTTCCTGTCAACCAAATGGCCACGACTAATTGTGTCTTCAGAATGGTCACGTATTTCGTCAAGGATGGCTTCTATGGAGACGCCTTTTGAGAGCTGACCAACAATTTTCCGTCGAAGCTGATCAGATATACGAACATGTCCAAGATTTTGGCCATGTCCTGTATGGTCTAAACATGCCTCAACAGTAATCTTCTGATTATGCTTGTTTGTACAGACTTTCATATACGCTGTACAGTGACCTCCAATTTTTGAAGTTACCTGCTGCTTCATTGCTCTTTTCCCAGTTCCTCTTGGTTCATGTGTACCAGTTCGATTGCACCGATACCACTGAATGAAGGTGTCTTTTCTCTGCCTTGTTCCCCTGAACTTCACAAACCAGGATCGCGTTTTTTTCTCTGTTTCCTCATTCCAAACCTTGAATTCGTCATTTGAATCGAAATCCTTGATGATCAATTGAATTGTTTTTGCGTGACAGCTGTTGCTGTGCTCTATGAGATCTTCCATTGTACTGCACCTAAGATGAAAAAGCAATGATAAAATTTGTTTTATTTCTTTGCGTGTTTCAATTTTCACAAGGCACACAATGTGACTGTCCCGTTGTAGATGTTAAACTGGACTAGTACGTTGGTTAATGAGATTGACAGAGTTGAAGATTAAACTTATTCTCTTGATTATCAGGCCGATTGGTAACATTGCAAATTAAGAATAATTCAAGAATATTCTAAGGCTGAAAATCGAGAAAACTTAAGAATAATCGAGGCTAAGCAAAAATGAAGGTATTCCTATAAAAAAAGTGTGTACAAGTGTGTTCTCTCGCTTTATAGTAAGCCATGCTAATCGATTAAAAAATGCTGCAGTTACCTAAATTCTTTGAAAAGAACGGGAAGATAATTCGTTCAGGAATTCGTTCTAGTTTTGTTGCAAATAAAACATAACTGCCTGTACATCTTTTAAGTCAAGGTCTTTAGAACCTTAACTTTTTTAACTGCAGCATTCGATCTCCGACAGAGTATCATGCAGTTTGTTTTAGTTTTTTTCAACTTTTTTAAGTCACAAAGTCTTGTCTAACCTGTAGTCTGGGCAGTCAGGACAAGATAATGTTTTGTTTGTCTGTCCCTCTTTTTCGATGTCAGGATGTTTCCGCTTACGATGCTTGTTAAGACAGTGTCTCGAGCTGAGCGTTTGGTCACAGTCATCGCATTTGAATCTGCCATCTGAAGCTTTAATATAATTGGATTTAGATGCCGACTTCTCTTGAGGGCTTTCTTTATTTAATCTTCTATTTTTGTTCTCATTGATGTCCTATGGACAGAAGAGGAATAGAGTAAATACCACAGTAGTTTTCGGCTTGATGTTTCACAGCTTTCTTATCAGAAAGGCTGCGTTGTAAAGCGCATTTGTAGACACTTAACTCAAAAGAATCTGCCCGGTGTTAAAAAAAGCTCCCTGCCTTGTCTGACTTGCTTTGAAAGTGAAAGAACTGCAGCATAAAGAACCCTTTGCATGGAGTAAGAATGTTCCACTGTCAACACGCGTGCTTAGGAATAGTACTCTGGTCCTTCTTTTGACTGTTACTGTCAATTAAGTTCGACTGCTGTCAATTAAGTTGGACTGCAAAAAGCATTTTGCAAAGTTGGTAGATTATTCCTGTTTCGTTTTCAGAAATACCTTTTTGCACGTCGCTTATGTCTATTTGCAGCTGACAACCTTCTGAAATTTGCAGTGTCCGGAAGAATAATTCTAAGATATACATAGGTCCCACTCACTTGTTTTATACTTTCTTTTGCCATTGAAACAGATGTGCTACTTTTCTGTGCATTCGCATTGATGTATTGCTCTTCTTGTTCTTCTCCGCCATTTTCAAGAGGCCATCGACTTTGTCTTCTGTGATATTCTTCGCACTTTTCCGCTACAAAAAAACAAAAGTTAAGGAATCTTGTTTGAAGATACCAAAGAGTGGCAAGGTAAGCATGCAACGGCATACCTTTAATATATTTCTTTGCTCCGCCGTGTCTCTGCCTGTCAATAGCATTCACCTTTGTTTTGACTGTTGGCACTCATATCAACTGAAACTTCCTTGTGTCCCAAACTAAGTCTAGATTTGGTGCAGTGCAGAGTGCAGTGATGTAAATATAACTTTCATCAAATTTAAGTGAAGTAATTCATTCCTGCTGTAAATAATTTCTTCACCAACTTACAGCACCAACTTAATTTCACCAACTGTCATATTTCCTGGCTCCGTGTCTTTGCACGTAAAACAGAAGTCTTCATTTCAACATGTAACATTGATCCCTATTACATGACACTTTGTAACACTCAGCTGATATCGTATTCTATACTGAATAGTCTTTCTTTTTACTTGAATACTTTCAGTTAAGTGTGATAAGAATACTTTTCATGAATGGAAGTACCTGATTTTGATTGGTCTCTTCCATAGATGATTCATTACATCCGTCGTATGAAGCTGTATCATCAGTGAATTCCTTGGTTTCGTCATCTTCTACCTAAGGAAAAAGTTAACAAAAAACTGCATCAATATATGTTTCTACCGTTCTCCAACTCAACTTAAATAAGTATCAAAGAAGAAGCAGGCTTTTCTTCGAATCTTGATACTTTCAGCAAAGAGGTATGAAATTAATTTAAGGTAGGGATGCATGAAAAATTACTTACTGAAGGCTAAAAATTAGCACGCATAGTAAATAAAGTCAATCGTTAACTTTAACATGAACTTATTTTCTAGCTTTCTGTCGTTGGGCTTTCATGTTTCTTTATTATGTTCCTTCCCTGAATTTATTCTTAGTTAACTGTAATATGATAGTAAATTAGCTGCAGATGGACAGTGTTTGGTAAGGCTGCGTTCACACAATACAAGTTCAACTTAAAACAGCCATAGGTGGAGATTAGCTGTATAAGCTGTATAGCTAAAATTATGCTTACGGCAAATTTTCACTATCTCGAAATTGTTCTTGTATCAGGTGAACCTAGGGTAAGATGATGTCAAATATTTACCTGCTAGTCAACTAACAGGGCTGCCAATGCATCAACACTAAACTGATCATCTTCATCATCATTATCATCAGTATCCTCGGATGAATCAGGAATATGGATAGACTCGTGATTGGTTTCGGTCTTTCTCTCTTTTTGTGCAAGCTGGCGACGTTTTAGAAGCTCTTCTTTGCTTAAGGCTTGTTCTTTTCTTTGTGCGTCCTTTGTCATTGCATTTCAGTTATCTAGAGCGGGTTGGTTTATTTCGTTCATTATTCCTAGATTTTCCATGTTGATCTCACGTTGCATTAGCCACGAAATTAGAACTTTCCGAAGATAAGACGATTTTGGTGAAGGACGGCATAACCAAATATTCATCGAATTTGTGCTGTTTATGACACTTTGCCAATAACGAGGAGCGCATACAAATATAGCGGCCATCACTATGCTGATAACACCACAAATTGTGCTGCATTCCTGAATGGGATAGTTAGCCATACAGCCTTGACGGCATTGATGGGAACCACCACCATCACCCAAATGTGCGCTTTTAATTTTTTGAGGGTAAGTGATGGAAACCGAGAAAAGCGAGTTAATCTTGGAGATGATTCTTTTCATAGGTTGTTGCAAATTTTCTGGGGCGGCCCAAGACAGTGAATCATAGTATTCGAGCGTGCCAAAAATTATGTTGAGAGTCAAGATGCTCCCATTGCTAGATTGCCCGGCATGCAGAATAAATGCTATTTCCTGGACACCTTGCAAATCCCGATTGATGGTTGCAGTAAGTTCCTCGTCATCAAGAGTTTTAAAGACATCCATGGAGACAACCTTTTGTGCATTGCTTCTTGCATTCAGAAGTGGGATAAATGAATGTATGGTAGAAAGCTTGAGCCATCCAAACCTACAGAGCGTCTCAAGGTCAGCTGTTGAAGCTTTTGATTCAAACAACAGGATCTTGTTGTCGCTGTTAGACCATATCCAGTCCTTAAACAATTCGCTCCACTTCTTTGCAGGGACTTCACAGTCTTGTGATGGTGCAACTACTCTGTCGTCCAACCACTTTGCTATTGCAACTGCCTCTTCTTTTCGACTCCTGAGCTGATGAACAGCTAGCATCTCGTTGATGTCGTCTTTTGTGTACTGCTTCCCTGCAACTTGAACAGCGTTGAAACCCTGTCTTTTGTCACCAAGCACCTGACTGATTGATTTGCAATCCGCTAATTGGAGGGTAAAAGATAGTAGCTGTTTTGACTTTGATTTTGGGATTTCCAACTTCACGAACTTGAAGTTACTTATGTAGCGTTCTGTTGGCAAATCAAGGTCAATGAGCTGGTTTCTCGTTATTTTTGTAGCGTGGATCGTGAGATTTTCCTAGGAAAAAGAATTGGAGGGTTGAAATTCGTAGCGAGATATAAAGGAAGCGGTACTATGATAGGGATCCTCACTCCAAAGCACCAAGTGCCTTTGGAGATTGGAGGTACTCTTTCCACTGCTTCCTTGTGTCATTGCGGCTTCTAGAACAACATATTGAGACTGATTATTTTAAATGACTAGAACAGGAATCTAACCCACCATGCGTGTACTTTCTGCGTTTATTTTCTTCTTTGGAGGCTCGCCCACTTTTCCTGCAATATGCGCATTAGAAAAAAGTGTTTCAAAAGATATATGGCATCCGCCTCTCAAAGACTCAAGATCCCTTTGAAGACTACAGAGAAAAATAAGACCCCAAAATTGGTAGCAAATAGACCCTTTAGCAGAAAAACACTGTGATTTTCACTTTTTTCGGCTGTAATTTACTCCAATGTACATTTGACTGCTGATTGCGTGGAAAGGTACTGTGGTACTTGTAAGTAGTCATAAAAAGAATACAAGGCTTAAGTTTTGCCTCACAGAAGGCATAAACATATGTTCATTATATTGTAATAATTAAGTGCCAGCCTACCTTGACCTTTGGCTTTAGCCTCTGATTTGGGAACATTGACATATGCCACTCCTGGTCGTTTGCGTTTTTGCAAAATGCTTGATGGCTTTTCTTGCTTTGTAACTAGAACCATATTTCTGTACTAAGACGCTGAGTAAGTGCATATGTTTTCTGATTTTGATCGAAATATCAACTTCGTACCTAAACAAGGCTTGCACGGTACACTGATGATATGGGAGCAAATTTTCCTGCCAAATAATTAGGGAGGCAGTCAAATGAAAGAGAAGTTTTACCCGCGAATTATTTGGGACATCCCTTAAGAATCAGGAATGAGATCGAACGATCCTCATCGATCGCTATGGATTGATAGATTGATCCGTAATAAGATTGATTTCTTCTGATCGGTGTTTTGAAACCTCTGGTGGAAAACTCTGCCTCGTTCCAATATTTTTGCTTTGGGAGGGGTGCTGTCCCTAGCGGCAAGTGTTTTCCACAGGTAAGTCGGGTTTATATTCGCAAAAGCCAAGGATAACAAACTCACAAATGTTGTTTAGAGTGAGAGTGGGGTTGACTTTCTTTCGTAATTTATAAAAGTTAAAACCACCGGAAACCAGCTGAAACCACCGCAAACCAGCTGAAACCACCTTAAACCACCTGAAACCAGCAGCGAAACCAGCTGAAACCAGCCGAAACCAGCCGTTCTCACCTTAGTACAATGAAACTTGTTTACAGGATTTGAGAACCCTTTTGGGAATGCGCACTAATGTCTCATCAACAAAGAAGTGTAGATGAACAGAATTTTCTTTCTCGGGAGATATTACAGTTGAAACGTGAAAAAATTGCAAGACAAACACTGCTGAAGCTGTTACAGCGCATTATGAGCGCAGCAAATTGAATTCAATATCCGTCGTGGATAAAGCAATGTTTAGCTCTTCAAAATCCATGACGGATTCAGTAAGCCAATTGATTTCAGGGCACATTAAGTGAAGGAAGATAATTTTCTCGGACCAGCGCGCAAAGAGGCAGCTCGGTTGTCTAAAACTCGAGCTGATTGAAAGGGTTATTCTTCTTCTGACACTAATGTTTAGTACACTTTCCTTAAACCGGAGAGGTATTTCACTCTTCAAAAAAGCATACGAGTTTTCCTGAAAAAGCACATGATTTCCGTGAAAACAAAATGATTTCCGTGAAAACGATAGGATTTCCGGGTCAAAATCCGACTCAAAGATGAGGCCGTTATGTAAAAAATTTATGACTTAACCAACGTTCTGACGAAAACGAAGTTTTGCAGCAACTGGCAAAAAGCGAGGGGGAAATAATTTCCTCAGAAGTGGACGAGATATTTGGGATTTTCACAAAATAACATTGAATTTCCGGAATATTATTAAAAGATTTTCCAAATAACAATAGGATTTTTCAAAACGTGGACGAGATTTTTTGGAGTGATTTACTCCTCGGCAAAAAGTGTGTCTTGATCCTTTCTATCAGGGGCTTGCACCTACACTAGACTCAGTACACTAGACTTAGTACAATAGATTCAGTACAGTTTCTAGTTCCGTAAGTCCTCGAAAAAGCCCCCACCTCCGAATAAGCCCCCACCAAAAATTTGCTTTTGCAAATAAGCCCCCGGAGGCTTATTCGAGGATTTATGGAATATGCTTCCCTACTTTTTATTTGTCACTCCAACAGTGACTCATGCCCTTACAGCTCTTCAGCTCTGTAACTGGCTAAGAAAGATGCCTCGTTTTCATTTCACCTGTATGTGGGATAGTCGGTGTTTGAGGCAAATGCTGCAATCTGATTGGGACGACAAATTTTTTATTTCACTTGCCAGTTTTAGAGCTGTATGAACTTTAGTTCCACAATGAGCGATTGTGAAAGACAAAAAAAACATAGAGTGACGTAATGGGACATACATGGTGCGTATACACATACATTATCAAAGGAGTGTCATTATCAAATAGCCTTATTACATGATTCCCATTCTAAGCAAACAGTAACAACAACAACCACCGTATGGCTGTTTGCTCAGAGTGCCCAGCACAGACCCAATAGAGAGACTACGACTCGTGCAATAAGTCCAGGATCCAACTTGATGGGCACCTCAATCCAATGACGACGCTTTTTCGAGGGAAGGTGCTTTTAGTGGGTTCGCTTAACACCAAAATCGGTATGAATTGTGCATTTTATGATACAAGCATGAAATTTGGCACAAGTACAGAGTTTGATGCGCCAAACAAAATGAGAAACAGACCCAACTCAGAAAATGGCCCCGAAAGCTATTTTTAGACTGGGGTATTTGGGCCCAGCCCACAGAGTTTTCTTCTATAACTTGGAAACTATTTGCGATGCGCAGCTGAAAGTTAGTGCAGTTACATATTTTATTATGCTTAATACAACGAAAAACAGATCCATTCAGAAAAATTCCCCCGAAAGCTATTTTTAGACTGGGGTACTTGACCCCAGCCCCCAAAACATTTTAGACAGGGCATTTTTGGCAACATTCTAGCACACTGGGTAACCGGAAATTTTAAAGTAGTTTTGGACTCTTTGGTGATTGGTGGTCATTTTAAGACTTGGGAAAATTCTGGCAAATCAATGGTTGTGACGTCATCGATGACGTAGAAAAGTTACCGTCAGTGAAAATCTGACTTTTGAATTTTGTGTTTTAAGATATGCTCAGAAAGAACATCTCAAATGGAGCAAAAAATTATAAAACACCAATTCGATTTGGCTTAATACTCAGAAGTTATTACGATTCGAAATTTGTGTGACGTCATCAAAACGCAAAACTGATATTTTGAGTCTTAACCGTTTCGTGCATAAATCTTTCTTTTGGTGTGTTCAGCGTTACTTTTAGGATTAAAGCATCATGTTCTTGGTCACGTACGCTAATTTTTGCATTTCAAACCTTAAATTACGAAGAATGCTCGTAATTTCAATTGCGATACAGCTAGGGCTCCGAACTATCATGAATGTTGAAAAAGATGCAAAAGATAAAACATTTTCTGCTTACTTTCTCTGAGAATGGTAATATGATTGAGCCAGATAGAGCGAATTACTTTTTTATGACCACGGTCTTTAATTTGAATTATGTAGCCGTAAATGTTCGAGAGGACGGCAGACACCTATGTCGATAAGTTGTAGACAAAGGCATAGGTGAAGGCATAGGGTGTAGGTGTAGATGAAGGCACAGGTGTAGGTTAAGGCACAGGTATAGGTATAGGCAAAGACATAGGCGAAGGCATAGGCATAGGCACAGGTGTAGATCTAGATTTAGGCATTGGTGTAGGCGAAGGCATAGGCACAGGTGTAGACGAAGGCAAAGGCATAGGCGAAGGCACAGGAACAGGTGTATGTGTAGGTGAAGGCATAGGTCTAGGCTAAGGCATAGGTATAGGTGTAGGCATAGGCGAAGGCATAGGCACAGGCACCGGCGTAGGTGTAGATGTAGCAAAGGCATAGGCGAAGGCATAGGCACAGGTGTAGGTGTAGATGAAGGCATAGGTGTAGGCAAAGGAATCGCTACAGGTGTAGACGAAGGCAAAGGCATAGGCAAAGCCATAGGCACAGGTGTAGGTGTAGATGTAGGCATTGGTGTAGGCGAAGGCATAGGCACAGGTGTAGACGAAGGCAAAGGCATAGGCAAAGGCATAGGAGCAGGTGTATGTGTAGATGAAGGCATTGTTGTAGCCGAAGGCATAGGCACAGGTGTAGATGAAGGCAAAGGCATAGGCGAAGGCATAGGAACAGGTGTATGTGTAGATGAAGGCATTGTTGTAGGCCAAGGCATAGGCACAGGTGTAGACGAAGGCAAAGGCATAGGCAAAGGCATAGGAACAGGTGTATGTGTAGATGAAGGCATTGTTGTAGGCCAAGGCATAGGCACAGGTGTAGATGAAGGCAAAGGCATAGGCGAAGGCATAGGAACAGGTGTATGTGTAGATGAAGGACATGAAGGCATTGTTGTAGCCGAAGGCATAGGCACAGGTGTAGATGAAGGCAAAGGCATAGGCGAAGGCATAGGAACAGGTGTATGTGTAGATGAAGGCATTGTTGTAGGCCAAGGCATAGGCACAGGCGAAGGTGTAGATGAACGCATAGGAGTAGGCGAAGGCATAGGCATATTGCTAGTTTGGAAACCAGGCTTGGTGGTGGATTGGAGGGGAATTCAAATACTACGGTTTACCCGAAACACAGAAAAATCCGTTCACTTTCGTGCTAAAGAACGAAGTGTGCCACTTTTTATCAGTCTTAATAGGCATAATACAGAGATTTATACAAGATTATAATAACAGTAATCGATAAGCTATTTGAATTGACTTTTGCAAAGAATTTTGATTACGTTTTTAGAGCTTCAAGTTGAGAGACGCAGTTCGCAAGTTGTTACGTTGACAAATGTATAACTTTGTAAGTGCGGCTTTGTGGGATGAGTTCTCCAATAATAACCGAGACGAGCACTGAATGATAATAATAAAAAAACGTAAGAAAAAGGCTAAATAGGATTTATAGGGTAAGTTCGCAGATTTAGATATTATCTGGCTTGTGGCTCCTATTCTGGCACAAATTTTGTTGCCGAAATATTGAACTAAAACTGAATCGGTGGATTGGCTTCGCTAAGATTCGCTCCAGTTCATTTCAGCAATCGCAAGTAGCTGGCAAGTGGCTGCGCAATTTCTTCTTGTCTTTCGCCAATCTTGTCGACTGAAATGGACATACCTATTGATGATATGGAGTTTCGTCTATGCAATGAAACTCAACCCTCAGTGTCAGTTCCCCTCTTTCTTTGAGCATTCTTCCTAACCAAGTGACCACGTATCAAACTGCGCCTGTTCAACTTTTGTAAGCAGTGCCCCTATTTTTGGTACATGATTACCTTGAGATCCACTTTTTAGTGCTTAGATCTATCTAGCTCAATCATATCACCATTCTCAGAGAAAGTAAGCAGAAAATGTTTTATCTTTTGCATCTTTTTCAACATTCATAGTAGTTCGGAACCCTAGCTGCATCGCAATTGAAATTACGAGCATTCTTCGTAATTTAAGGTTTGAAATGACAAAAATTAGCGTACGTGACCGAGAACATGATGCTTTTATCCGAACACATCAAAAGAAAGATTTATGCACGAAACGGTTAAGACTCAAGATATCAGTTTTGCGTTTTGATGACGTCACACGAATTTCGAATCGTAATAACTTCTGAGTTGGAAACCCTATAGAGGGCTACACCCGAGTACCCATGTCTAAAAATAACTTTGGGGGAATTTCGTTGAATGGATCTGTTGTTCGTTGTATTAAGCATACCAAATATGTAACTTAGCTAATTTTCAGTGCTGTATTGTAAATAGTTTCCGAGTTATAGAGGAAAAATGTTTTGGGGCTGGGGTCAAGTACCCCAATCTAAAAATAGCTTTCGGGGAATTTTTGAATGGATCTGTTGTTCGTTGTATTAAGCATACCAAATATGTAACTGTACTCATCTTCAGTTGCGTATCGGAAATAGTTTGCAAGTTATAGAAAAAAATACTTTTGGGGCTGGGGTCAAGTACCCCAGTCTAAAAATAGCTTTCGGGGGAATTTTTTTGAATGGATCTGTTTTTCGTTGTATTAAGCATACCAATTATGTAACTGTACTCATTTTCAGTTGCGTATCGGAAATAGTTTGCAAGTTATAGAAAAAATATTTTTGGGGCTGGGGTCAAGTACCCCAGTCTAAAAATAGCTTTCGGGGGAATTTTTTTGAATGGATCTGTTGTTCGTTGTATTAAGCATACCAAATATGTAACTGTACTCATCTTCAGTTGCGTATCGGAAATAGTTTGCAAGTTATAGAAAAAGAAAAGTACCCCAGTCTAAAAATAGCTTTCGGGGGAATTTTTTTGAATGGATCTGTTCTTCGTTGTATTAAGCATACCAAATATGTAACTTAGTCATTTTCAGTTGCGTATCGTAAATAGTTTGCAAGTTATAGAAAAAGATATTTTTGGGGCTGGGGTCAAGTACCCCAGTCTAAAAATAGCTTTCGGGGGAATTTTTTTAAATCGATCTGTTTTTCGTTGTATTAAGCATACCAAATATGTAACTGTACTCATTTTCAGTTGCGTATCGTAAAAAGTTTGCAAGTTATAGAAAAAGATATTTTTGGGGCTGGGGTCAAGTACCCCAGTCCAAAAATAGCTTTCGGGGGAATTTTTTTGAATGGATCTGTTTTTCGTTGTATTAAGCATACCAAATATGTAACTGTACTCATTTTCAGTTGCGTATCGAAAATGGTTTGCAAGTTATAGAAAAAAATATTTTTGGGGCTGGGGTCAAGTACCCCAGTCTAAAAATAGCTTTCGGTTTTTCGTTGTAATTTTAACCGTACTGAATGGATCTGTTTTAAAAATAGCGTTGTATTTAGCATATTAAAATATGTAACTGTACTCATTTTCAGTTCTGTATCGTTAATAGTTTCCGAGTTATAGAAAAAAAGTTTTTGGGGATTGGGGTCAAGTACCCCAGTCTAAAAATAGCTTTCGGGGCCATTTTCTGAGTTGGGTCTGTTTCTCATTTTGTTTGGCGCATCAAACTCTGTACTTGTGCCAAATTTCATGCTTGTATCATAAAGTGCACAATTTGACTCCTAAGCGATTGCACTAATTCTTCAACAGGGGTTTCTTGTAAAATTGCGGGTAATCTTTCATTTAATTCTATAGATAATCTAAAGCATCGACACTTCTACTCTGCAACTCAACAAATTCTTGATGAGCATAAATTTACTGAATTCCTAATGAGTTATCAGTTAATCATACCTTAGTTCCACAATATAGAAAGTTTTTTCAAATAATATTTAGGCTGACGAACTTAGTTCATTGATCAAACCTGAGTCCAACCTTTTTGAGCTTTTTGACAGCAGCCTCAGGAAGGCGTTTCAATGTTTCCTTAAAAACGTTGATGCAGGCGAAAGAGAATTGAGTATCATACTCTTCAAGGCATTGTTTAATGTAATGCAAGTAAATATTACCTGCCTGGCTTTGAACTTTGTCTGTTTTCTTGCAAGTATATTCTCTTACTTCTTTCGTGCTCACAATAACTTGATCTGCATTGCTGAACGGCAAACGGCATGTTCTGTACTCATTTTCAGTTGCGTATCGTAAAAAGTTTGCAAGTTATAGAAAAAGATATTTTTGGGGCTGGGGTCAAGTACCCCAGTCCAAAAATAGCTTTCGGGGGAATTTTTTTGAATGGATCTGTTTTTCGATGTATTAAGCATACCAAATATGTAACCGTACTCATTTTCAGTTGCGTATCGGAAATAGTTTGCAAGTTATAGAAAAAGATATTTTTGGGGCTGGGGTCAAGTACCCCAGTCTAAAAATAGCTTTCGGGGGAATTTTTTTGAATGGATCTGTTTTTCGTTGTATTAAGCATACCAAATATGTAACCGTACTCATTTTCAGTTGCGTATCGGAAATAGTTTGCAAGTTATAGAAAAAGATATTTTTGGGGCTGGGGTCAAGTACCCCAGTCTAAAAATAGCTTTCGGGGGAATTTTTTTGAATGGATCTGTTTTTCGCTGTATTAAGCATATTAAAATATGTAACTGTACTTATTTTCAGTTCTGTATCGTTAATAGTTTCCGAGTTATAGAAAAAAAGTTTTTGGGGGCTGGGGTCAAGTACCCCAGTCTAAAAATAGCTTTCGGGGCCATTTTCTGAGTTGGGTCTGTTTCTCATTTTGTTTGGCGCATCAAACTCTGTACTTGTGCCAAATTTCATGCTTGTATCATAAAGTGCACAATTTGACTCCTAAGCGATTGCACTACAAGTTGTAATCAATTTCGCAAACTGAGAAATTTTCTGTTAATTTTCTTGTTATTCAACACAGTTAGAAAATATTAGTGTCGAGAGTTTGACAACTGCACTGACGTTTTATCGTTTTAATTGTTGCACACATTTTCGTTTAGAAGAGTACCAGTTTAAGATCATTAAATTGATCTTTTCAGATTATAAGATTTTTCTATAAATTTTTTATAAGTATTTAGCTCTTGAAGTTATACTGCGGCTCCTAAGAATCACAATAATTAAAAAGAAACTGATGGCGCTGAATTAAACTATGATTTCTCTATAAATATTTGAAAACGCTTGAGAAAAGCTTCTTACATTCTTCAACAGGGGGTTTCTTGTAAAATTGCGGGTAATCTTTCATTTAATTCTATAGATAATCTAAAGCATCGACACTTCTACTCTACAACTCAACAAATTCTTGATGAGCATAAATTTACTGAATTCCTAATGAGTTATCAGTTAATCATACCTTAGTTCCACAATATAGAAAGTTTTTTCAAATAATATTTAGGCTGACGAACTTAGTTCATTGATCAAACCTGATTCCAACCTTTTTGAGCTTTTTGACAGCAGCCTCAGGAAGGCGTTTCAATGTTTCCTTAAAAACGTTGATGCAGGCGAAAGAGAATTGAGTATCATACTCTTCAAGGCATTGTTTAATGTAATGCAAGTAAATATTACCTGCCTGGCTTTGAACTTTGTCTGTTTTCTTGCAAGTATATTCTCTTACTTCTTTCGTGCTCACAATAACTTGATCTGCATTGCTGAACGGCAAACGGCATTGTTGGCATCTTTGCACCTTCCGCAGGCAGTTTTTTGTGTCTTGTCTGTGCACTAGCAAATAATGTCGACTGACTGTCCTTGTTGGATCTAAAGGATCAAGAGGAGTAACTGCCAAAGCACTTTGAGAAGCCTTCAATGCTGTGTACACTCCTGATTGGCTGCGGTGGATCTTTATTGGAGTAACCTTCTGCTGACTGTCATCTTGCTGGATTGCTTCGAACGGGTCATAAAATATCTCTGCCTCGTGTTGATCTCGTCTTCTTTTTTTATTTCCGTTATGTTTAAGGCCTGCATTCTTCGGGCGTGTGAAAGTTTCACTGCATTTTGCTGAGTACACAAGAAATACCTCACTGTGTTCAATCTTTCTTTCTGCACCCCATTTTATCCATCGAACTGGGTCAACTTGAAACTGGCTGTATCCCGGCGCAAGTCTATACTTGCCCATACCACGAATGGCCTTCACTGCTTCATTTCTGTACGAGATTATCCATTCCTTCAAAACCACGATAACCTACGAAAAATTGAGCACATGAGAAATGGCACATATTTGTAGCAAAACATACAATGTCCATCTGAAACAGCTATTTTTGAAAATAGGACAGCAAAGGATAAACAGCCTTCACACGGAAAAGTACTAGAAAATGCAGGAATTGAATGATCTTTTCAATGAATTCAATGAAATAGAAGGCAAGGCAGCATTGCAACATTTTAGTGACAATTGTAAAGAACTATGGCTATGGATTTTTCGCGGAAAGATATGCCCTAGAAATTTGAATGTAAATAGGAATCCAAGGAAATGAAATGTGCAAATGTTGCAATAACGTCAAAATTTGCCATTGCACAAAGAACAAAGGATTGCGTGTTGGAACTTCGCATATATCTTCTTTCCATTTATTCATATCATTGAAGCAGAATCTCTAGTTTCCTCTTTCTCGGTGTGTGAAAGAAGAGCATAACACAACAGAATGGAAAATGACAGGTTCAGAAAGTTAAATATCAGCTTTGAAAATAGAAAGTAAAAAAAAGTGGCTTACCTGCGTAACTTCTCTTCCAGTGGCTCTTTCAGAAAGTATCTTCTTCTGCAGCTTATGCACCGTTTCTAATCGGTTATTGAAGAAATTTTCCTCTAGTCCCAGACGATCTTTTGCAGAGCCAACGATTGATTCTTTAAAAGTCGCACTTCTCCTCTGACTGAACCAGTTGTGGAAACCTGGAACCAGGGTATCCCAAATTTGCTTCAGACTGTTCAGCTTGACTTCAAAATCTTCAGCATCGTCCGCATCAGCAAGTCCAAAATGTTGCATCCGATCTTGTTTGCTTCCGTAGATGTCTGTCAGGATTCTCTTTCTTGCATTCTGCGAGGCTCCCATCTTACTAAGTTGAAATGAGTCCCTCTCCATTACATGCTGCATACAGGTTAAGCGAGAAGCGGTTTGCAATACATCACCGAACCCTCCAGACAGTGCTTTGTCCATATCAGTGCCGAATTTCTTGATGCTCAGAAGATTGGGATTGTGCTGCACGAGATTGATTGCAAAAGCTCTATATGTTGCTTGATCTTTACAGAAATGTATCATTAACGGACCAGGAAACTCTGGGTGTTTGCCATTGTCCTGACACACAAGAGATTCGTTTGTGTAACTTGTATCAGTTACCCAGCAATTGTCAATTACCTCGAAGGTAGTGTCTATCCTTAACACTGAGTTACCATTAACACAGAAGCGCTCCAAATCTTTCAGGCTTTCGTCGATAAAATGGATGCTGTAAAAGTGGGATGGTAAAATCGTGACAGACCTTGTAAACTTTTCAGAAGAATTGACATCTCGCATCTGTTCAACAATGTCTTGAATCTCGTCACGCCCGTTCTTTATTTCGCTTTTCTTTGAGTCGTTGGATTTCAGGGAGCTTTTGATGTTGTGTACTTGACGGGGATTTCTGAGCTCTTCACTGACGGAGGATGACCCTTGAGCACTTGACAATGACTTGTACACTGCGTCTGCACTCACCTTCGTGTTCAGTTTGGATGTTGCTTCTTTGATGATTTTCGCATCCGTCCTATAATACCCAGTTGCAGTAGGCTTCGTAGCATTTCCGTGTCTCGGCACAACGAAATCATTGTCTAAGTCCCCAATACCATCGATTCGATAAGACGAGATGTAATACTTCTCGATTTTCTTCATGTCCTTTCTTCGAGCAGTCACGATCATGTGAGTCAGTCTGGGATTCGCTTTGCTTTTTCGATATGACCTGTCAAGTTCATAGACATCTGTTTCATGGACTTCTGTTTTCTTGTATCGTTGCTGTGAGGCTCCGGTATTTCGTTCATTGACGTATAATTTTCCATCTTTGTCTTGTCGCACTACTTGAGTTTTCGCTATATTTCCTCGTACGTCAAATTTTGCCAAGTACAGCTTCTTCGCTCTTCCAGCTGCCATATATGCACCATTATCATCCGCTAATGCAGACCTAATAGGAACTATCTCACTGTTCAGGGTGCAAAAGAAGTTTCTACGCACAGCTGTTGGCTTCTGGAATTGCTCCGTGTCCTGTGGGTTAACAAGGATGACGTTAAGAAGAGCCATGTTGTCAGTTGGTCCATTAGTATGTTCAAGTGGCGTCGGAACTGGAACTATATCGTCAGAGATCATTGTTGAAGTTAGTCGGTCGATATTGTTTCCATCGCTAAAATGATTCTCTATGCTGCTTATGCTCAGTGAATCTATCGAATTGATTTCGTCGTCATCATCATCCTTTATTGTAATGTAGTCCACTAAAAAAGAAAATTAAGCATGTCAAATGAAAATGAAAAGTCTGTTGCATGAATAAATAGTGCATGCCAAGAATATTAATGGAATGTCTTCATTTTCTTTAAATTATGTAAGCATATTACGAAAATATTACATCTAGCTATCTGCAGAGGCTCGGTCCTATCACTCTGGCCAGATCAAAGCAACCAGGGTACGACAAGTTGTGATACTCTATTAGAAAATCACGACATCGACCTCCTTGAAAATCCCAATTTTCCTTTGTTGTGATTGTTTTGTTGCAATCCGATATTTTACCATTATTAAATGATTGATGTTGTTGCTAAAGGACAAGGTTGCCGTTGCTGTTTATGAGGAATGGAACTTATGAAATGATTCTAGTTAGACCTGATGACGTTAATCACTAGATAATCGCAACTGATTAATTCGCTAAGTAATATCCGAACCATGAAACTTACCACTTTCATCGGGTCTTGCATCTCTTGAAAACATTTCATCTTCTGCCATTTCTGTCACCTAAAGTTGTAAAAGAAGTTTAATAAGCAGAGGCCAAGCTAAAGTTCATTGATGGGTAAATTTTGAACAGTGGACATTTATCATTCCGACTGGTGGGGCCAAGAAGTCCAAATTGTTAAAAAGGATAATCGCAAAATGTCCAATGAATTAAAAATATCCTAGAAATAGAAAATTAGCATGCTTAGGGCAGGAGGCCCAATAGCAGAGCATGGATGATCAACCTATTTTGTGTATTTTTCTGCCCAAACATCCTATTCTGTCTGTCCTATCTGTCATATTTTGCCTTATCACTTCAGTTCTCATACATCTTCACGGTAAATATCCCTAGATCCTAGACTTATTACCTGAGTCGTAGTTATCGCTATTGAAATGAATCGCCTAGACGCTCAAACTACGACTCATAATCGAACGGTTATCTTTCTGGACTTACTTTTTCTGCCTCGTTCTCAAATTACCATGGTGACAATGATGTCAACGGTAAATGGTTGTAATGGCCTAAATTTACTGGGTCTAAAACGCCTTGAAAAACAATGTTTATTCGTGTTAAAGTTCAACTTACAATTTGTTTTGCAGAAAGCTCTTACCAATCCAGCTTTTTCGATATTTGTTCAAAACTTTTTGCGAGATTTAGTACTAAATCGGCTGCCGAATAGGGCTCGTATATTTTGCTGTGACGAGGCAACCAACCAGCCTCGTTTCAACGAGGAACAATTTTTTGTTCCCGCCAGTCCCAGAAAATGTCCGTAATATTATGAGTCCCAGTTTGAGCGATCTCGGTTTGGTGTAGTCTCGGTCTGGTGAGCGATAACTGGGACTCAGGTAATAAGTCTACCTAGATCCTGCGAATTTTTGTAGCGAATCAAGTACGAGGCTAGGGTTGAAACAATCTCGTTCTCGGTTCTTGTTGACATTGCTTGAAAATTTCGATTCAAAGGAACGTCGTAAATTTTTTCAAAAGAAATCCCTATTATAATCTTCGAAGATTCCAATAAATCCCATAATTAATCGAGGAATAAGAAATTTATAAATCCTAAAAAATTCGAACGCTGTTTTTAGAAGTGATAAACCCTTCGGCAAAAGGCATCTGCAAGGTTTCCACTGAAACGCACGGGGGCGGAACTTGACTTAGATGCATATAAAGGGATGTGTCACTGCTAAAATCTCGTACACCTAGTCCAGAAATCCGAGAAATGCATTCTAAATCATAGAAATTCTTACTCTCTGCTGGAAATCCAGGCTAATCCATTTAAATGTATGGAAAATGTTTGGTTCCCAGTTTGGTTTTAGTCTCGGTTTGATGAGCGATAACTTGAACTAAGGATTGGGACTCGTGTACGTCTAAAGTCTAGCCGAGCAGTGTAATCCTTAACATTCTTAAATCTTATTATTGCCAAAACTGGTAATGGAGACTTACATTTGACAAATAGAGGAACCAAAACAATCTGCATTTGCAGATGTTTTTTTGGTATAATTAGACACTTGTAACAGAAGTTCGCTTCTCGAGGCTATACGTACTTCTAATTCTAAAGATTGTTGAGATCTGCGAGTTTCTTGTCAGTTTGGGTTAAGTACTGAATGTTTCTTAACCAGTATACACCTATTGCAATTACTGCCTCGTTTTCAAAATTTTCGAAAATTCGCCTATACGAAAATTTCGGCTTCTGATTCGGATTCAGCACCTTACTTTTAGTTTGAAGGAAAATTTTTGTTCCTCTATTCTTCACGATCTTGATTTTATAGCGATTTTAAGTTTGAAAATTTATAAGGGACCAGACCGTGAAAAATCGCTTGGGGTGAAAGTTTACACCCTCAGTCATTTTTTCGGTCTAATCCCTTATAAACTTTCAAACTTTTCATTGCTACAAAATCAACATGGTGAAGACTAGAGGGACAAAAATTTACTTGACTAAATAAAACTAAGGTGCTGAATCCGAATCTGAAGCTGAAATTTTTCACGAGCAAATTTTCGAAAATTTTGAAAACGAGGCCGTAAGTGCAAAAGGTGTATTGATCTCAGTACTGAGTTTCTTACAAATGAGTGTCTTAAAAAAGCAGAGTGTATACTTTAAACATATTTTTATAATGAACAGGGGGTGAAAAAATGGTGACAAATCAGTCAAAGAATAAGAACAAGAAAACGGGTGAAGAGGAAAACAAGAGTTCTTACAAAAACGACAATCCGGGAAAATTTTCACGTGAAGTTGTATGTCAAAGAAAATACCCATGGCAGGAGCCTTCCAATTCCTCCTCCACTGCTACACAAGGCCTCTGCGGTGGATTTTTTAATTTGGCATATTTTAGCCTAATTTGACATAATTTTTTATAAATTGGCATATTTTGATATTTCAAATCTGGCCTCGGAGCGAGTTTAGTGGCCGAAGCCATCTGTGATTGGAAACGAGACTTCCGCGTGGGACCGAGGCTATAAACCCCAGATGTTATGCTCGATCTTTTTTGCTCGTGCGTTTCACGTTTTTGCATTTATCGATGAAATCTTGTAGTCGGACTTTGAACGATGCTGAACAAAATAAAACTAGCCTAAACTCTTTGTAATCAATGAAATCCCCAGGAATTCGGAAAGAAATCCCTAGAATATTCAGAGGAATTTTAGAAATCCTTTAAATGTCGTATAATATTTTGGCCAGTGATACACCCCTCACTTTAAAATACAGAAGTACCCTCAAGAAACAAAATGCCTACCCTACGCATATTTATATGTACCAAATAAAAAGTATAGGCCTATCCATTAATTCTTAACTCGTACACTTTTTACTATAATATGTCAATTTGAATCAAGTTTCACCAGGAAAAGTGAAAAGATCATTTCGGTAGAAAAAAAAATTTTCGAAATCGCAAGATATCAATTTTTTGATGCGAAAATCGTATAAAGCACCCAAAAATTAGTCTAGGTGCAAAGTTTTACTATCTCAGCGCTTGTGGAATCGATTTTACGAGCGTTCAAAGTTCACGATTTTATAAGGGCTTTGACCGTGTCAGGTAAAAAGTTTCACCAAGTTCATTTTTTGCGGTCAAAGCCTTTATGAAATCGGGAATTTTGAATGCTCATAAAATTAAGAACACAAACACTAGGACACTGAAACTTTGTACCTAGACCAAGTTTTTGCTGCTTTATACGATTTTGTGATTTTGAAAAATTCTTATGCCGTGTGACGTCATACCGAAATGATCCATACCCTTATTTATTATAGTCTACCAATTTTCAGAAAATAAAGACCCAAGTTTTATACCAAAATCATGAAAAAATACCCTTTTGGGCGGCACGTCCCCAGTACCCAAAATATTAGGTTCTATCGAAAAACTGTATAGGTATGCTTGATTTATAAAAGGAAGGGCCCCTCGGCGAAGCAACTTGCAGAAAACATACCATTTCATTTTGCTATGAGAACGATAAAATTGGAAAGAAAGATTGGAAAGTCGTCTGCGGACTGTTATCACATATCAACGATTTTCAATTTTGACAAAAAATTATCAATGTTGGAGATTTACACTATATGTGTAGGATAGAATTTATACCAAAAAGTATTTCGAAAAGGGTTAACGCGCTAAGTTTTGAAGTCGCGGCTCTTCCTAGAGGCAAATCGCTAAAATGTTTGAGAAACGTCATGTCGACCACTCTTTCTGGATAATAGATTGGTGGTCAATTTCCCACGAAACACGAAAAAGATACGAGGAAAAAAGGAAATATCTTTATAGCAAAGGAAATAAAACGGTACTTACAGGTTTATACTTCTTCAAGCTCTGAATTCGACTGATGATCACACCAAATTCCAAAGACAAAGTAATTCCGCGTTGATACGTTTCTTTCATTTACTAGCAAAACGTCTCTTGAATAGAACACATGTTCCATTCCATTAATAACTTTGTCGATATCTCTCGAGATATCTCAGAGGAACGCGATTTGTTTATGCGAGCTAAGTGCGCATTCCCAAAAGAGTTCTCAAATCCTGTAAACAAGTTTCATTGTCCTAAGGTGAGAACGGCTGGTTTCGGCTGGTTTCAGCTGGTTTCGATGCTGGTTTCAGGTGGTTTGAGGTGGTTTAAGGTGGTTTCAGCTGGTTTCCGGTGGTTTATATTCATCTTTGGTATTTTTAATATAAAAGTCATCAGATAAACTTCTTTCATTGCTGCACTCAGTTGTTATTTTTTCTTTCCATGCAGGGGGAAGACGCAATTTCAATTTTGAGTAAAAATTGTCAGAGAAACCAGGAGGGATTAATTCTTTCAGGGCATTGGAAGGTAAGAATCCAGTTGTAAATTCATAACAAATATCTTGCATTGTTGTAATGTTAGCGTGTATCCAAGCATTACTGTTATCAACGCGTGTGTAGAAATTGTCAAATAGGGGTTCATTGTATATGCTTTCAATGTCCGTAGGTTTTAATCTAGCTTGAGAAAAATTGGAAGCAAAACATTTTATTACATCTCTGTAAAACTGGGGTACGTGTTTCGTTTCAATCGAACGTAAATGGCACTTAAAAATTTTGGCATGAATGTTGAAATTCTTATACTTATCAAAGTTCAAGGTGGACAGTGCTTTCCATTTAGAGTTATTGTCATTTTGAAGATATTTTGAAATCCAAGATAATTTAATGGCATCAGCTTTCTTTTCAATATCAATTCAAACCTCCTTATTCATATGGAAGTCTTGCTTGTGTACGTTTAATAGGATCTTTTTTATTCTGACAAATGAACTTCGAAAGTCTGTCATTGATTTCTTTGAGTGCCCACTGGGGAAGAGGATATATGGCTGCAGTGTACCAGAAGACTGAACTGGCCAGCTGGTTTGCAACCACAGCCCTCCCCCTAAAGGAAAGATCGCGAGAAGTCCAAAGGTCTAAGGTTTTTAGGAATTTGTTGATGCGAGGATCCCAAGAGTCTTTTTCTTTCAAAATAGGGCCATGAAAGACACCAAGGATCTTCAATGCTTCCCTGCCCCATTTTAAATTATATGGATTATCTGATCTGTTTTTGTATCTTCCAAGCCAAATTCCATTACTTTTCCCTTTGTTTATTTTAGCTCCTGATGCTATTTCAAAATTTTGGACATAATCAAAAGTTGATTTGATGGATGATTACTGTTCACCTTGCAGGATTATTGTATGTCATCAGCATACTGGGTAATTTTAAATTCAACATTTTTAATTGTAATACCAGTAATGTCTTGGTTTTTTCTGACAGATGTTGCAAAAATTTCGGAAACTAGGACATATAATAAGGGGGATAGGGGACATCCCTGTCTCACTCCCCTACCAAGGGTGAATGGGGCAGAGATGTACCCATTTACTTTAACACAACTACTAATATCATGATAAAATGTTTTTAATATATGAAATGAATTGTGGCTCAAAACCAAAGCTTGCTAGGGTTTTGAAAAGGAAATACCAGTTTACACGGTCAAAGGCTTTCATTTGATCTAAAGAAATAAGGCTGCTGGGAGATTTTCATTTTCAGCATAGTAAATAAGATCTCTTAATATATGGCCATTTGACAAGAATGATCCATTTGGGACACTGCATGTTTGATCTTCAGAAATAATGGTTGATAATACATCTCGTAAACGATTGGCAAGAGTTTTTGCAATTATCTTGTAATCAACGTTGGGCAAACTAATTTGTCTCCAATTGCCTAGATCATTTTTGTCACCTTTTTTGTAAAGTGTTGAAATTACGCTTATGTGCTGAGAGTGGGAAAGTTGTTGTAATTCAAAGCAGGTGTTAGCAACCCTTGCAAAATGTTCCCCAATGATATTCCAGAAGGTTTTATAAAACTCTACTGGAATACCATCGAGGCCTGGTGTTTTATTATTTTTCATCTTAGAAAGTGCTGTGTATAATTCTTCTTTTGTTAGTTGGCCCTCACAAGAATCTCTGTCAATGTCGGAAAGTTTGTTTTCTACTTTTGAAAGGAGCTCATCTTGCTTAGTAGTGTCTGTTGATTCATTTGCAAACAAGTCAGAGTAAAATTTTTTGACAGTTTCAAGAATATGTTTTGGATTGTGTACTATTGTTCCTGTTTTGGTCTTAAAAGATTTCATAACTTGAGCAGCTTGGCGTTTGTTCTCTGAATTACAAAAATATTTGGTGACCCTTTCACCCTCCTCTGTCCAACGTGCTTTCGCTTTGACTTTTAAATTGAATGCTTTGTTTGTTTCCATTCATTTTATTTCTTTTGTGATACAGTTCACTAAATCTTTGAATGACTGCCTTTCTGTCTGTTCTGCTTTTTTGGTTGCATTACGTAATTGTTTATAGAGTTTTGATTTCTTCTTTTTGCGTTCAATTGAGATTTTTATGCAATATTGTTTAGTAATTTTTGCTATTTATTTTTTAGCTTTATCCCACCTGTCAAGTGGATTATGAAAAGTATGAAATATTGAAATCCAGAACTGAAGAGATCCTGACATTGCAAGTGTATATTCTTCTTGTTGTAAGATGGACGTATTCATTTTCCATGATCCCTTTCCCCTCTTTATCTTATCAAAATCAAAAACTAGAAAAAGTTTTTGATGATCAGAGTGAGGAAAAGGAACAATTTCACATTTTGTAAAGTATGTAGTGCATGGAAGCTTTTGAAGTATAAAATCTGTCAAGTAACAAATACAACAAATACAAAGTTCAAGGCCGATCAACGTGTTCCATCGTACGACGGGTTCATAAAAGAAAGGGCAGAGAAATCTTCTTCGGATAGGAGCAAAATTTAGTCGATTTCTTAAAGTTAACCCATCAATTTATCATTGAATTTGACACCAGTTGAAAGAGATTTTTCCTAAATCTTTGAAGACACTGCTCCAACTTCTGAATGAATTTCTCTGTCAAAACATTTTAACTGTTCGTTACTTTTAATTCTAACGGAAAGCTAGTAAAATGGCGAATATTTTCCCGCCAAAATTGTTAGTCATGGGGCTCCTGAGCCCTGTTGTCTTTGTTTTTAAAGTAGCTTGCTTTAGGCCGAGAGCCACAGCTAGCCGCCATTTTGAGAAAGGTGGTGCGATACTTATCGAACGTAAGTGTACTTATTACTGAAATCATGTTAGTATGGTGCTAGGACACAATTCACTTCATGCGCTTAATAAGCTACAATATTTATTTAAAAGAGATGGCAAAAGAGAAAAAAACAAAAAAATTAAACAGTGTCAACATACTTCTTTGTTTTTTTCTCTGCTTTTTCTTTCTTTGTCGGTCTTGATCTTTTCTGTGTATGGTTGCTTCAGAGGATGAGGACGATGGGATGGGTCTTTTGGAAATTGCATCAGTGAATTGAGTGAGTGATAGTGAGTCTGTTTGTGGTGGATGTGAGGTAGTAATTGTTGGTTTGGATTGCAAGAGTAGATTTTAGTATGTCAGAAGTGATTCAGCAACTGATGGGGAAATGACTATGGGAGATGTGGGAATGCTGTCCGTATGAATTAAAGAGTTTGAATGTTCTTGTGCGAGTGCAATTGAATCTGTGGGTGATAAGGATGACTGGATATTTGAGGTTGGAGTTTCTTCTTGTTGCTGGAGTATGGGTTGAGATTGCAATTGCTGAGATTCTTGAGGTGCTTGGGTATCAGATGATGATGATAATGATGAATTACGAGGAGATTGAGTTTGCAATGGCGTGGACGAATCTGATTCTGAAATGGCTGAGGTTGATGCTTGAAATAGAGATGTGGAACCTTCAACTCCATCAACACTGTGAGAGTCATGTTGTGTAGCGTCATTGTCATGGTGCTCAGTGTTGTTCGATTCAGTAGGTTGCTGTTGCTGTGAGGTTGTCGGTCGCAGCCTATAGGCTGGAGCAGGCGGTCTGTCATTGTCACTGTTATAGTCCGACAGTACAATGTCATTGTCCACTGTCATGTTGCTGTCAGAACCACTGCTGGAAAGGCGTCGTCGTCCAATATTGCTTGCTAGTGGCCTTTCCCCGTTGAGTCTTGCGTTACAGTTAACGTACTGGTGTCCATCGTCACCGCAGTGAAAACAGAGCCGAAGGTCTTTAAGGTCACAATGAAATGTTTGATGGAATTTACAATTGCAATGCATGAATATTGGTTGATGCCCCCGGAATGATATTAATAATTTTCGTGCTGATATGATGATAAAGGGTGGAAGTGGATTCTCTGGATTTGGGTAAATGGTAATGAGTCTTTTGCCAGTGTAGATAGATGGAAATTCTTGATATGTTTGATTCCACATGTTCTGAATTTCGCCATGAAGTGAAAGTTGGTTCTGTATGTCAAGGTTTGAGATGTCAGGTGAGGTGAAGGGGATGGTTATGAGTGTTGGACGTTGTCTGATAGGAGTTATTGGCAATGGATGATGTGGCTGAGATGGTAGGAAAACTGTTTTGGCTACAAGGGCGTCAACCAATTCTGGAGAGGAAAGGACAACATTCCAGTTTTGATGCCCTGGTCTTGATGGCATTCGTTGGAGATGGTTTATGGCGCATGGGTTATTGAGAACTTTATGAATTGTGGTCATTATTTCGACTTGTGTATCAGACGAGCTGGTGAAGAATATTATGCCTCTGAGTGCTATACTTGATTGTGGTTGTTGTGGTCGATTCTTCACTGTGTTTGCAAATGTATTTATATTATCTTCCCGTACCTGGGATTGAACCAAGGACTCGGTCAATAATCTTTCTCTCCTTCTTCTCCTACTGGTGTCATGCGCCAATCCAGATTGCCAATTTACTTCTTCTTCAAAATGATTATGGGAATGCATTTTTGTTCTGTTTCTTCAACAATTTCACTCCAACTTCTTTGACTGTATTTATCTTCTTTATCCTCCGTGTCACTATTACCTGATGAGTCCATGTTAAGACACTTCTTCCCCGTCAGGTAAGTATGCAGATTTTTCTTGCAGAGGGAGTGTCGTTCAGGAACTTCTCGTTTCAAATGTGGTACATCGGCAACATACCACAAGTGAAAGGGTGGCACTTCCATTCCGTTGAGATTGGCATAGGATGAGAACAGATTTGGTTGGACTCAACGCTGCCACAAGCCACTCATGCTATGGTGGTGGTAAAAGGTTGAATAAACAAGGCAGAACACATGCTGCTTCAGGCATAATAAAAGTTGATGTGTGGAATATGAGAGACGGATTGCGAAGACATCCTCATGTTGCTGCATTGCTGTTGGCAAGACGATGACGACAGATAGAGATGTGGCGTGATGGAGGGTTTGCTGTGTTGCTTGTTTTACACTTCAGGATGAGAAGGTGGGCAATCCATGGCGGCACTGCAATACCAGGACAACCCGTGTCCGGGGTGAAGCAAGCTTCAGACCCACGGACCAATTCCAAAAATCATTTTAATATTTGAGCACCCTTTGGTGCATATCAGATATTAAGCTGATAAGAACAGATACTGCACTTGATCTTAGCCAAAAGGCCGAGAAGCAATAACAAACTAGTCTTTGCTTCAGGCCTCCTCTCCACACATGTTGCAATCACACATGGGTGCAGGAGAGCAACACGGAATTGCCAGTACGTGTGCAATACCTGGCTGGCTACGTTGGTTGAAAAGAAGGACTGCAATTGCCAAAAGTGAAGCCTACGACACCAGGTGTTCCCAGGCGGTCACCCATCCAGGTACTGACCTGGCCCGACCATGCTTGACTGCGGTTACCGGACGAGAACCGGTATATTCATGGAGGGCCGAATGTGCATGGCACTACAGGCTAGAGACACAAAAGTGTGCACATGCACATGTACGTATACTGTTTGATGCATACGAATTGGGTTGATTGGAGTAGATCTTTGTGGGTGCCAGTGTTGCTGAGAAGGTGAGGTGAGGACTCTGGCCAGTTGCAACAGCGGGCGTGGCATTCCTTGAAGCCCAGCTTGTTCTTAAATAGTGTTGCAAGTGATGGGCTTCCGGTTGCAGCTGTACGGATGTGGTTAATGTTGGAGCATCTTCAGGCATCTGGAGCGGAAGATGTGGAAAACGGCAAATGGTCTATAACTTGCACACTCTTTGTAGAGTAAGGGAATTTTTGTGTCGAGAGATGCCTGGTATCTGGCAAGTTGTGGTGGTGTGCTGACACGTAAGCAGAATTTGACATTAGTACTATTGGAAGGGGACTAGCGTGAAAGCAGGTCCCCACTTCCAGAAATGGTACGGTCGAGTTACCACGTTTGCGGTAATCGCAGGGTCAGCCAAACCGAACTGCAATGGAAAGGCCTCAAACTGGAAGAATCTCCTTGTTGATCAATTTTTTTTTTCGTTTGAGTCTGGCGAATGCCAGCACCCGTTTAATATACTAAATCAAAATATTTACAAAAAATTAACTAAAAAATAGGCTTACTAAATAATTACTAAAAAATAAGAATAATTTTAATGTGAATACTTATTGAAATTTGAAAATTGATTGTACTAAGGAGTGTCTATTTGAATTAAGCAAGTGTTCGTTTGACTTTGAATGATACAATCTTTATAAACGAATAATGATACAACAATGCTATAGAAGTAGGCCAGTGGTTGTATTTCGGGCGCGAAGGGCAGTGATGTTGTTTTGTTGTTGTTGTTGTTGCTGTTGATCGTTGTAGCCAAATCGCGCTAGATTCGCGAGGGCTTCGCTACTTCATTGCATTGCTAATTCAGAATGATATTACTAATACGTAATGATGGATGACTGGCAATATCAGAAGTGCCAGAGCTAATTATTATGTAATACTATTGATAAGATTACCTATTAATACAAATATTTACAACAATACATTTCAACTTCATGTCTATAAAGAGCATAAAGTATGTATTACGTAGGGTGGTGATAATACGTAGCGCGAATTTTTTCTTATTCTCACAAGTGAGGGGTTAAAGAGCAATCTGGAAGCATAATAAACCCAACGGAAAAAATGCAGTGATTTTAACATTGTTGTTGTTGTTCATATGTAAGTAGTTTTAGATGTTTACGTGTAAGGTATTATTTACAACTGAAGCCAAAACATTGTTTCGACACCAGTTGGTTTTAAAAAAGGAAAGGGTGGCATTTGAATCTTTAGAGAGGTTAAATTGATCTTTGATTTACGTTTTAGTTTGGATTTAAAAATATCTGAGGGATTATTTACTTCATTATCGAAAACAATTTTATTTCTTGTTGACCAGATAGAGCGGAGTGCAATATCGCGAATAGTTATGGCAGGAGTTAAAGCTTGCGTAGTTTTATTTAAAGCAAAACCAATAACAACAAAGAATTCTAAGTTATCAAGGTCAATGTTTAGGTTTAGATCGAGATCTTTAATCAATTGAATTACTTGTTGCCAAAGGTCGTTAACCAGGGGACAGCGAACAAAGAGATGAACAGAGGTCTCCCTGTTCCTTTGACAACGTAAACAATTCGGATTATCAATAATGTTGTGTCTGGAGAGTTTATCAGCGGTCGGTAGGGCAAGCTGGATTAACTTCCATTGTAAGTCACAAGATTTTCGATCATTATCTCGAGAGAAAATCGACTTGAAAATAAATTTCCAGTCTAAATAACCGAATTTACTATCCCAAAATAATCTAAATTTTTGAGAAGCCAAATCAAGAGTAGAAGCGATCAGATGTTGATAAAAGTCTTTCGAGGTTAGTTTCGAAAGAGGTTTATCTAAATTATTGAGGGGAAGTTTGAAGTCTACAGAAAAGCGATCGGGGGGTGCAACGTTTATTACGAACGACTTCACGGTACTTGGGGGGTATGCAAGAGAGAATGTTATCATGATCTTTTTTTCCTAAAGTTATCTCCTACAAGTTCTTGAAGGGCAAGACTCGGGAGAAATCTGGGGGATAGTTCGTAAGTCACGTCTCGAACAAGAGTAACCCCTGCATCGATCCATGACTGTACAGAGAGAAGTTTGTCTTTTGCTATTAAAGAGTTGTCGAACAAAGGTTCATTGAAAATTTCAACAGCAGGGTTTGGATTAGATCTTTTGTTATCGCATAAGTTCAGATAGGATTTCAAAAGAGATTGATAGAAACAAGGCAATTTATTAATTTGTCTTGTGTTCAGAAACATTTCAAAACATTAGCCCCAGCATTGAGATCTTTGTATTTGCCAAGGAAATGATTGAATAGGGTTTTCCATTTCCCTGTTTGTTTAGGATCAAAGAGCTTGGCGAGCCAAGACAATTGTAGGCTTTGGGCTTTCTTTTCTATGTCGACAAAATTGAGGCCGCCATCAATGTATGGAAGCTTAGCCTGAATACGTTTGATTGGCGGCTTCTTGCCGTTGAAGAGAAAGGCCCATAGAAATTTGTTCAGTTTTTTAAGAGCCCATGGGGGTATAGGAAAAATAGTGGCCGTGTAAAGGAGAGCAGAGCTAGCGAGTTGATTAGCAACAATAGCTTTTCCGCCAAAGGTGAGATCACGGTTTTTCCAAAGATTGAGGGTTTTCTGAAACTTTAAAATCTTAGAATCCCAATTTAACTTGGAGATATTCCCAATACCGAAGAAGATTCCCAGAATTTTCAGAGATTTCTTAGACCAGTCAAAGCCGTAAGGAGAGTCTGATCTATTTTTAAAGCTACCCAGCCAGAGGCCTTCACTTTTGTCAGTGTTTATTTTAGCACCTGTGGCTTTTTCAAATTTTGAAAGATGATGCTGACAAGCTAAGATTGAAGGATTTCCTTGTAGGATTAAGGTTGTGTCATCGGCATACTGTACGATTTTGAATTCTGTTTTGTTGACAGTAATACCTTTAATTTTTGGATCTTTTCTGATGTTTTCTGCGAAAACCTCAGCAATGACTACATAGAGAAGGGCCGAAAGAGGGCAACCCTGTCTGACCCCTCTAGAGGGAGAAAACGTTTCTGAAATGTAACTATTTACTTTAACAGAGCTTTTGATGTCTGTGTATAAGAATTTGACCCAGCTAATAAAAACCGGACCGAAGTTCAGTTTTTCGAGAGTCTTGAAAAGGAAACCCCAGTTTACCCGGTCAAAAGCCTTCATTTGATCAATTGCGAGGAAGCCCACGGGTAGGTTTTGATCCTCGCTAACTTGTACTAGATCACCTAAAGCATGGCAATTTGATAAAATTGTTCGTCCTGGAACAGAACAGGTTTGGTCTTCAGAGATAATTGACGATAGAACCGATGGAAGGCGATTAGAAATAACCTTAGCAATGAGTTTATAATCACAATTCAGTAAACTAATTGGTCTCCAGTTTTCAATCCTTTCTCGTTCACCTTTCTTAAATAAACAAGAAACGAGAGCAACATTCCGCGAAGGGGTTAGATTTTTGTTTGTACAACATTCATTGATAACTTCTAGAAGGCAATCTCATAGCTTTTTCAAAAAGACTTTGTAAAATTCATAGGGTAAGCCATCAGTACCGGGTGACTTGTTATTTAGCATTTGGCTTAAGGCTAGAGAGAGTTCCTTCATAGTGATAACGCCCTCGCACAGGAGTTTCTGGTTTGCAGAAAGGGTCCTAGAGAGATTTGTTAAGAGTTCGTTTTGTGCGGTTTCATCTACAGGTTCTTCAGTGTACAAGTCTTCGTAAAATGTTTTCACAGAATCCAGTATTTGATTTGGTGCAGTTACAACATTGCCTTGTTTATCCCTAATCGCTCTCATGGCTCTATCGCCCTGCCGTTTCTCTTCCAGTGAACAAAAATAGGAGGTGACCTTTTCACCTTGTTCTGCCCATTTTGCTTTAGCACGAATTTTAGTCGCCTCAGCCTCTTGGGTCTCTATGCGTTTAATTTCGTTAGATATAGTTTTGGTGAGGGTAACAAACCTAGGTTCCCCGCTTCTTTCCGCTTTGCGTTTAGAATTACGTAGTTTTTTATATAATTGGGATTTCCTTTTCAAGGCTTCTTTTTTGCGTTTTGCTGAGAAAACTTTTGCTATTTCACGGATTCGCGACTTTCCATATTCCCACCAGTCAGAAAAGGAGTCAAAATCCCTTTTTCTGCCCCTCCAGGAGTCTATGAAGTCATTGATGAGGTCAATGAAGTCTTGTTCTTTTAGAATAGAGGTATTTAGCATCCAGGAGCCCGGACCGCGTTTAATTTTAGAGAAATCAAGTTTTAATATGACTTTATCATGATCTGAGTGGGGGAAGGGGTTAATAAGACAATTAGTAAATTTATCGCGAAATTCGCAGGAAGTATAAAACCTATCGAGTCTGCTAAAAGACCCGTGAGGACTGAGATAGGTGAATTCTTTTTTAGTGGGGTTCTGAGTACGCCAGATATCTTCTAAATTAAAATGGGTTAGGAAAGATTTGATGTTAAGGGTTGTTCTGTCTACGTAAACAACATTATTTGATCTATCGAGGTCATTATTCAAAACGCAGTTAAAATCACCGCCGACAATAAAAGGAAAAGTATGAGGGTACTTATCGAGATCTTTTTGAAGGTTTTGGAGGAATTGTTTGCGACGGACAATGCCGTCTTTGCCTCCTATAGGAGAGAAAATATTGACTAAAATAAACCGGTTGTCATCGATTGAAAGGTCTAAGATTACATAATGACCTGTATTGCAGGCATAATGCCAATGAATTGTGGTGTTGATTTTATCAGAGATTAAAATCGAGACACCCTTTCTGTTGTCTGTTGACACAGAATGAAAGGATTTTCCTTTCCAATTTGCGAAGGTTTTATCAAGCTCTGAAGAATTTAAATTCTTTGAAAATAAATGATGTAAAACTGTGTCACGATGACGGGGGTCTCGCAACCCATTCACATTTATACTTGCAATACAAGCCATAGTTAAATGTAGGAAAAAGGGGATAAGATAGATATACAGATTTATTGTGGTGTTCATTGGATTTACCTGGGGCTTTCTTTGTTTTAGTGTTCTTTTTCTCTGGTGTAGATGTGATACTTCGTTTTGTTCCCTTTTTGTATGGTTGGTAGGCATTGATGGCTATTGCTGGGTCTTGTGGTGGGTCGGGGGTATTTTTTGTTTCTTTGGGTTGGCGGTTATCCGTGGTTGAAGGCAGAACTGGTCTTGGGCGTTTTGGTTTTGTGCTGGTATCTTTGGTGGGTGTAGAGTGGATGTCCTCTTGAGTTTCTTTTGTCGCTATTTCGGGTTCTGGTTGTATTGTGGGTTTTGGTATTTGGGGTTTTGTGTTGGGTGTGGGATCTTCAAGTTCCTCTTGGGGTTGGATTTCTTCATTGCCGCTATTTCTTTCGGTCTCTGGTTGTTGGGTTTGTGTGTTCTCGTCTTCTTCCTCTGATTCTCTGTCCGGTGTTTCTTGCCAAAGCTCTTCCACTATCGGGTCTTCGAATGCCTCCACGTCTGAGTCTACGATTTCGTTGGGTAAAACTCTACCCCTAGGGCATCGGATAATTTGAAATCGCTCGCATTTATTCTTTTGATGATCTGTTGATCCGCAAAGATAAAAATGCTTCAGATCCTTTGATGGGCAATCCCCTGTCCTGTGTGTATCTTTCATACAAATTTTACAAAACACAGGTTTGCCCTTGAAGGATAGTGAGATTTTGTGATTTTTTATCAGTAGAAATGGTGGCAATTCCTGCGACATTGAAGGGTACATTGTGACAAGGCGTTTGCCATTAAAAACGTGAGGAAAGCCCTCCCAAGTTTGCTTCCATATGTGTAGAACAGTGCCAAACTTCTCCAGTTCGCTGCGAATTTCGTTGTCCGAAATGTCCGGAGTAGCATCAGGAATTGTAATCAGGGTTGCTCTTGGTCTTACTGGGGTAAAAATGACTCCAGGCTCTTTTTTTGTTATTGATGGAAATTTTATTAAATTGTCGATCACGTTATCCACCATGTTTGGTTTGGCAAAAATAATATTCCACCTCTGACGTCCGGGCATTGATAACAAAGGCATAAGCTGTTGTACGGCGTTTGGGTTGTCGAATTTTCTTTGAAAAAAATGGATGATTTCCTTAAAATTGATGGCTTCTAGAGTTTCAAATTTTGCTCCTCGAGCAGCTAAATCACCAGGCAACATTCTGGCATCGGATCTTTTGAGTTTCTCTGCAAAAGACATTTTCTTTGGTTGATTTTCTGCATCATGGTTTTCCATTGGATCTCCCCATATTGTTGTTTCTTGGTTTGAGGCCATATTTCAGAGTTGAAAATTTCTACAGGATAACTGAAATTTACTTCAAAAAGTCTGTATAAGACTTTATAACAAATTTATCAATAATTATAAACAAATTTCGATCGATTTCTGACACTTTTAGGCTAGAAAAAAGCGAAATAGGGAAGAGCAAAAAAATCGCGTGATCAAGATGTCTTCCCCGTCAGGTAAGTCAAGATATTTTATCATACAGATTTTTCTTGCAAAGGGAGCGTTGTTCAGGAACTTCTCGTTTCAAATGTGGTACACCGGCAACAGACCAAAAGTGAAAGGGTGGCACTTCCATTCTGTTGAGATTGGCATAGGATGAGAACAGATTTGGTTGGACTTGTCGCTGTCGCAAGCCATTCATGCTATGGTGGAGGTGAAAGGTTGAATAAATAAGGCAGAACACACGCTGCTTGAGGCATAATAAAAGTTGATGTGTGGAATATGAGAGACGGATTGCCAAGACATCCACATGTTGCTGCATTGCTGTTGGCAAGACGATGACGACAGACAGAGATGTGGCATAGTGGAAGGTCTGCTGTGTTGCTTGTTTTACTTCTAGATGAGGGTGTGGGCCATCCATGGTGGCACTGCAATACCAGGACAATCCTTGTCCGGGGTGAAGCAAGCTTCAGACCCACGGACCAATTCCAAAAATCAGTTTAATATTTGAGCACCCTTGGGTGCATATCAGATATTAAGCTGATAAGAACAGATACTTTTCTTTTCTTTCATTTAATATTTTTTGGAGGTGCCCCCTGTTAAGCAGTAGGTACACCTCCAGGCAGTGTACATGAAATCAGATTAATTACAATGATACAAAAGTTATATGGATTAAAACTAATGAATTACAATGATACCGTGTTAATTCCATATCATACTGTTATGAAACATATTCAATCAGATGTAATTGTCAAGCCTACTTAATAAAATAGTAATTTCTGGTTCTTAGAATTGTTCGTGTGATAATGGAACCAGGGTATTTGCCAATTGAACTGATTAGAAATCAAATGTTGAATTTAATCTAATTATTTTCTACGCTTGCAATTAAACTATTTACAGTGAAGGACATGAGAGACTTTCCTCCGTCGATCGATATGGTGTTAAAGGCGATGGTGATTCGATCTTGTATTACTTTTTGAATTTCGAGGATAATTTGCTTACTGCTTTGAAATTTCTTTTCATAAACAGTTTTGCATCTGCTATTCCAGATATGATAACAAATTAATTTTATTAGATACCATAGAAGAGGACTGCAATGAAAACTAACAGAGGTGGAGAGGATGCGTAAGAAAACAGTTTCCATTGTCAAGTCAAAACTGTTTGTGCCGAGAGATTGCAAAATGTCTTTAAAATTAATCCAAGTTTCTATACAAACAGGGCATTCCAAAAACATGTGCTCTATGGTTTCGGCTTAAATGCAGCGTTTACATAGACCATCGGTTTTAAGGCCCCAGGATTTGAGATTATCTAAAGTTTTGAAAACGCGATGGGTGATTTTTCAGGAAACATCATTTTCGTATCCTGTAGATAGGCCATGAAGAGAGGAGTACCAGACACTATTCCAAGGGAGATTGCCCAATTGGACGACGATCTCCCAAATTTGTTGCGATCGAGGTTCAATCTGCAACCTATTTAATATAAGTTTATATAAGTTACGTACATTTAAGCTATCAGAATTAAATGATTTGATATCAGCGCTTAGCTTATCTACAAGTGATAACAAAATATCGTAGAGGGGAGGGCGATATAGTGAATTTGGGGTTGTATTACTTCTAAGAAAGGACCATAGGGTAGAGTATTTTGAAAGAGAGCGACCAATCCAATGGCAAGCGAGGAAAATCCATTTAACAGTTGCCCCTTGATCACAAATTGTGTGTAAGGAGTGCAGTAAGAGGGCTTGATTCTTCAGACGGAGGTTAATGAGGCCTAAGCCCCCTTTATCTCGCGGTGGGTAGACAACTTCTCGTTTAACAAGTTCATTTCTTGAAGACCATAAGAAGTTGAATATCAGGGTGTAGATCCTTGTTCAGATATTAGGAGGAACAGGATAGACAGTAGAGAGGTAAATGAGACCAGAAAGACGAAGTGTGTTAAGGATCATTACTTTTCCATGCAATGATAGGGAGCGATTCGACCAAGCAAGGAGACCTTGCTCCAGTTTGTTGACACGTTTAGTAAAAGCATCATTGATTGCTTGATTTGCGCCAAAAGAAACACCAAGGATTTCAATATCCTCAGAAGTCCAGTTTAGTTCTGGGACAGAGCGTGAAGCACAACCTTTATATTTCCCAAGCCAGATACCTTCAGATTTCCCTTTCGAGAAATTGACTTTTGAGCCTGATCCAGCTTCAGAGTCATGGACGGATTTGAAAGCTTCTTTTACTGAATTATCATCAGAAACAAGGATGGTCGTGTCATCTGCATATTGGCTGATTTTAGCGGGTGAAGCGGAGCCAGGAAGTGATAATCCAGATACAAGATTATTATTTCAGACTGCGTTACCCAGTGTTTCTGCTACCAAACAGTACAATAAAGGAGAAAGAGGGCATCCTTGGCGGACCCCACGTTGGAAAAGGAACTTTCTGGAAGAACGACTGTCATTTAGGACACATGACAACACGTTGTTGTAAATTATCATGATGAAGCTAATGAAGATGGGTCCAAAATTCATACGCCTAATAATTTTAGTAAGAAAATCCCAATTTACCCGATCAAAAGCTTTCTTTTGATCGACTTTGATGATGGCTAAGGGTAGATTCTTTTGTTCAGCATAAGAGATTGAATCTCTAACCAGAAAAAGGTTATCAAAGATAGTTCTTCCGGGGACGAAACAGGTTTGGTCCTTGTTCAGTATAGAAGGAAGAACGGTTTTAAGGCGGTTTGCAAGGGCTTTAGTGCAAATTTTATAATCAACATTAAGGAGAGATATCGGATGCCAATTTTTGAGATCAAGTTTGTCACCTTTTTTAAACAAGAGAGATATTAAAGCAAGTCTCATTGACTCAGGGAGCAAACCAGAATATATAGAATAGTTAAGAACATCAACAAGATCGGAGCCAAGTATTGGCCAGAAGGTTTTATAAAATTCGGAAGAAAGACCATCAGAGCTGGGCGATTTTTTGCCGTTCATTGTAGACAGAGCATCGTAACAGGATTGTGAATCAAGCTTAATCTCTAAGGAGTCCCGTTCTGCAGGTGACAGGCGTTTCTCAATTTGCGAAAGAAGAAAATCTTGAGCTACAGGGTCAGGATTCTCGGTAGTGTATAGATTTTGGTAAAATTGAGCAGACTGTTTTAATATATTTTGAGTGGAGGTAACGGTTCTGCCATCGCATTTAAATGCAGAAATGACTTAAGAGCTTTGGGGAGAGTTTTCTAAAGAGTAAAAGTATTTTGAAGGCTTTTCAAACTCTGTGTAGAAACGTTCCTTTGAACGTATTCTTGCGCCATGAACAAGAGCATTATCAAGATCAATTATGTCAGACTTTATGGCCTCGATTGCCTCTAAAACAAGCCTGGAAGGCTTTAGGGCGTTTAGATCCCTAAGTTTCTGTTCAAAACAGGTGCGCTTTTGGGGACGTTCTCTTGCTAAACGTTTAGAGAGTTTCATGGCTATGTGTTTAATTTTACGTTTCCCAATATCCCACCAGGCATTTAAATCTCGGAAGTCAATGGTCCGTAGCTGCCAATGGGACCAGAAAGATTTTATTTTATCGACAAAAACAGAATTATCTAAGAGAGAGGTATTAAATTTCCAAACCCCCGGACCCTTTTTCAAAGAGTGCGGGACTCTAAAGGAGATGCTTGGAGCATCATGATCGGAATAGGGAAAAAACATTATGTGGGAATAACTACAATTACGAAAAATATCTCCAGACACGTAAATTTTGTCTAACCGACACGAGATAGAACCATCAGGATTTGTCCATGTGAAGTTTCGCGTTGACGGATTTAAATGTCGGAAAACATCCTTAAAGGGCCCCTAAAGTCAAAAAATTTTTTTTAAGATTTAGATAGTGGATAACGCCCTGACAGCCATCCTGAAGTTTTTTTAAAGAAATATTGCTTCTTCTGCCTGTTATAAGCGCTCAAAGTTGGACTCAGCGGGCAAAGTCCGAGAAATTTTTCTCGGAAAAAAGCCCCGTGTGACGTAACACGGGGCTATTGTTGCGTCACACGGGTCTATTGTTATCATTTCGGTGAGTAAAACGCGTAACTCGGCCATGACGATTCCTGATCGGTCAGAAACCGAGAAAACAAGCACAGACAGGCACAGACCGCATGTGGCATACTGTTTTCAGTCTTTTGGGAGTACTTGCTACTAGTCGTCAGACGCTTTCGCTTTGCTCTCAAATTATAGTGTGAGAATAATCGTACTGTTTGATTTTTTTTCCTTTATCATATTATTTTATTATTTTTTTGAACACCAAACTGCGAAATGCCAAGAAAGTGTTTCGTGGAAGACTGTGGCAGTGTTTCTTTGCCACATAAAGTAGCGTTGTTCGAGTTCCCTCGTGAGGAACCACTTGGTCGGCCTGGGCTGACTTCGTTGGAGTTGAACGCTTCCAGCTAAAGTGGACCAGTAATGCTCGTATCTGCAGTGCTCACTTCACAGAGAACTGCTTCAGAAACTATCAGCTTTGGAGAAATGGTACAGCTGCAAAACTCCATCTTTTACCCAACGCTACTCCTGCTACTGTTGTTAGTAGCTCTGGGCTCGGACAGAAAAGGGCCAGACATGCTGCAGAGGAGACCTCGCATGTAAGTGCTTCCCTATCTACTTTTTATACTTCTAATTGAGGTTGCAAAGCCTATCTAGTGGTTCTGGAATTTCGTAATTGGAACATTCTTATTTCTACATGGTGTAATGGTGTATTTCTCCTGCAGAGCCACCAGGCTATATATAATTTGGTTTATCTATTTTCATTTTTTCATTTTCAGCAGCCTGTAATGGTATCTCTAGAAACAGAGTACAGACCTCCGCACACAACGAAAAGAAATGCCTCTGTACAATGCACATTGAGTGGGGGTCCATTACCACCTCCAAAAACATCAATTGCAACCCAGACTCAGCTGCAGTGTGATTTGTGGACACCAGTACCAAAGAGGATGTCCATGACTCGACAACAGTGGAAAACAATGCTTCGTAAGTCCTTTGATATTGTGTAAATACATGTATTGCCATACTATTCGGAGGTCTAAGGGACCATTTTGATATCTTCCAAAATAAAGTACTGTAGGCATTCTGCACTTTTTCTAAATTATGTATACGTATTATTGCAGGTGCATGGAGGGGCAGCATGTTGGTAAAAAGAAGTTCATTGTATTCAAGAGTTGCTTGATGGAGCTTTTTTCCAAATGCCCTCTGTGCAAGCAGCCTTGTGGAGTAGAAGACGAGAAACAGATTGGAACCCAGATTACATCACAATAATAGTATTTCTCCTGACCTAAATAGATCATCTGTCTATTATCACAGTGAAGAAATGGGGCTTGCTATTACATGATATATTGTAAAAAAAATAATTTTTTATTGAATTTGCGATTTCAAATCAACACCATTTTAAGCAACAAGCTTTGCCACAAATGATTAAAAATGAAGGCTATTGACCATTTTCTTTTCCTGGCAAATGCTTTACTGATCTAATGATTTTGTTACCCTCTGTGTGAAAATTTGCAAAAATTATAACCTGGTCATGTATGAAAAATAAGGATGAAAACTACTATATACATATATTACAAACTAATTTACATCTTGATAACCAACAAATTCATGCTGCCAAACTCTTCTTCATTTCCAGGTGGAGGAGCACTACTCTCACCTCCCTGCCAAGAAAGCCCCAACACCATCTGGCAAGTTGACGATAGGCTACATGCCTGTTCTGTTTGTGCTCTGGACCGTTGTAGTGCTGCTGGTACTGTGTACGATACTGAAACCATGCTGTCTGAAGAACCCATCTATTCAAACAAACAGCATGAAAAGCATCCGTATCAGTTATGCAGGAAGGCTGGTTTTCTTCAGAATGGGTTGCAGCAACTTCCTCAAGCTTGTTGGCCACCTCCACAACTTCATCACAGCAGATACATTCATGTGCTGTTGGCATGATCTGGCAATGACCACAGGTGCACCTTTGAGACAAAATTTATGATAAATTATTTCTGAGTGATTAATTTCATCTTCCATTAATCCAATTAATCAAAGTGTATTAATTAGTTATAAATGGGACACATTCTGAACTTGTTTAGAATAATGCTGTTAGTGCAACAAGGACCTTCAGAGAACATTTGACTAATCTGTTTTGTATGTATCTAGATTAATAATATTTATTATACTGATAACAGCTGACATACAAGGACAGGGACATCAGAACAGTAAATCTGAGCCATAACTGGCTGAGGAATTCCACACCTGAGCTCATGTGTCAGAGCAATGATGGTGTTCAACTACCCAATATAACAAGTACAGACAACAAGCTAGTAACATAATAATTTTTGCATGTAAATTTAAATTGACATAAGGCTCGCTTGCTTTTGGGTCAAGGAATTCCATATCTGAGCTCTTGGCTGTGCATTCAGCACTTGAGCAATGATGGTGAACTTCTACAAAGCCAAAATACAGCAAAACAAAAGTGGTATGAATGCTTTAATTCTATGTGAAATTGAAAGCTTTAGAAGTTTGGTATTTTTTAATTGAATTTTATATGTCATTGATAAGAAAGCTCACCAAGATAAATCATGCAGTCTGTCTTCATTTTCGTTTCCCCTATCTCTATTCTCCAGCTCTAGGTCCAACTCTTCCAATTGCTCTACCAGATATTGAGGTTCAAACTGGTACGGTAAGACATTGCCATTTTCAACTATAATATCTGGAGAGCCTTGAGAATCCATATATTCAGCCTCTGAATCCAAATCAGACATCCCGACGTACACACTGGAAACAAAACTGGCCTCATCACTGCTGGCGCTGCTGCTCGGATCAGATCGATCCGCCATCTTTGCAAAGACAAAGTGAAGTCCAGTTTTCGCTGCCTAACTGAAAATTTTGTCCGAAGATTTGGCGATTGCCGACTGGCAGTGTGACGTCAATTCAGGATTTTCCGAAAATAACAATTCAATTCAATTTTCGAAATACAAATGCTTATATAAGCAAAACGGTGCTAGATATCAAAGAAATAATAACAGATTCCTTTTCAAGAGGTCCATTCCTATCATAATCAGAAATAAAAATTTTTGACTTTAGGGGCCTTTTAAAATCGTACGTTAAGTTGAGGAGTTGCAAAGCTTTTAAAGCTGTTATTGCTAAATCGGAGTCTCCACCATTTTTGTCTAAGAAGGAGTCTTTGATGCAATTAAAATCTCCACCGAAAACTGTTGTGATACCACCCTTCAGAATAGCATGCAAGGATTCAAAAAAGTCCTTACGTTGAGAAACGTGGTTAGGCACATAGATGTTGCAAAACTGAATATTTGCCTTACTAAAGTCGCAAATGAGATTCAAATACCGACAATATTGTGAATAATTTTATGCAAAAATAGGTTGATTCATGCTTGGTCCTTTTTACCATTAAATGCGTTTGTAATACGACCCACTATTGACTTGTCAGACTTCTTTTTTGATGGACGAGCTGAAGATTTTGTCTTCTCCTTGATCTCTACAAGCTTCCAACAGTAGAAGAACCAGAAGATTGACCATGGGCACACTTAGAGGAAGTGCTTGTATCGGACTGGATTCCCTTTTGGAGACTTGTCTGCTTGGAACTTGACGGCTTTGGTGGAGGGACTGGTTTTCTTGTTGTTTTCTGTGGCTGGCATGAGGTTTGGGGTCTTCAGATGTAGAGGTGTAGGTGTAGAGGTCTTCTTGATCGCCATCTTCGTCATGACAATAACCGTCATCATTGTCTGCAACATTGCTATCGTCTTCCTCGTCATCTACATTTGCGTCATCATTGTTGACTTCAGCTGCTTCCTGGTCGTCTCCTTCTTCATCTTCTTGTCTCTGTTGAGAGTTGAAGTCTGCGCCAATGTCATCTAATCTATCTTCATTTGGTATCCATTCAACATATCATGCTATGTGGAACCACAGATGGCACAAGCTTTGTTGATGGGGCATGAGATTATTGTGTGATCCATTTGACCACAGTTGAAGCAACAGGAAAACTTGGCCGTCCCATTCCTGTTTTAACTGATCAAGATCAGCAGAGGAAAGGTGCATTTCTTGCAAGAAAACAACGTCCTGTTTTTGGTTTTGAACCCACTGGAATATGGTCTGACGCTTGCGAAAATCCTTCAGACCATGAGTATTTATTGTTATGCATTTTAAATTCATTGTTAGACTATTTTAGTGTCTGGGGATATTATATTTAAAATTTTGCTAGGCAAAAACATATACAAACACAGACAAATTGCGAATAATTTTATGCAACGGTAATAGTCCATTTGTAGTCTTTAGTACTATTAAACTTATTGGTAAATCTACTTACGAAGAACTCTGACTTCGTTTTCGGAGGGCGAGTTGAGCTCTTCTTCTTCTCGTTATTGTCGATGACGCTTCCAACAGTGGAGGAGCCGGATGATTCACCGTGAGCACGCTTAAAAGTAGTGCTTGCATTGGACTGGGTTGCATTCTCCTGTTGAGCTTTCTGCTTGGAAACCAGTGGCTTTAGTTGAGGAGCTGGCTTTCTGTTTGCTTTCCGTTGCTGACGTTGAGGTTTGGGGTTTTTAGATGGAGTGAAAGTAGGTGTAGAAGTAGTTTCAGGCTGCAAATGGATTTTTGGTGGGGGTTTTTTGAATAGATCTTCTAAAGATTCCTCTCCAGGTGTTGGTTGAGAATTGGAGAAAAGATTTGGGGATGAATTGAGTGTTAATTTAAATTGAGGTGCAGGTGGTTGGTAAGTGATATTTTTGAAAGGATTAGGTGGAAATGGAGTAGAAGGCTCGTATGGAGTGCGCTGCTCTTCAGTATTTGATGCGAGGAAAGGACGACCTTTAGTGGTGCTGTCATCTTCTTAATCACAATCTTCTTCATCATCATCGGCAACATTTCCATTGTCTTCCTCATCACCTTGGATTTCATTGTCATCTTCAACTTCCACATCTTCCTCTTGGGCAACTTCTTCTCTCTGTTGGGGTCAAAGTCCTCACCAATATCATTTAGTCCATCATCATTTGGTGTCCACTTGACGCACTCGACGATATGGTACTGTGCTGGACCGCAAATGGCACATAATCTATTCGCTGGGCATGTTATTATGGTGTGGTCGATTTGTCCACAATTGAAACAGCGGGAACGTTGACACTGATTTGCACTGCGTCCAGGCTGGTCACATTTTCGGCACATTTCTAACTGACCATTATATCACACACGAAAGGACCCATTGCCGTAGTGGATGAACGACGGTATGCACTTATGGAGGTTCATCCGAAGATGTCTTGCTCCATTTTCGCATGTTGGCATTGCAGGATGATGACCTCTGCGAATACTCAGCACTTTGCCATATTTGCTTAATTTCCTGACTATGGCATCGTCATGCAATTCAAATGGAACGTTATATACATTGACGAAAGCGGTGGTAATAGCAGGATCAATAATTGCAAGGCTCTCGCCAGACTTGATTTTGACATAATAGAACTTCAATATTTTATACTTTTCTTGTGGATTATTTGTTGTAATGAGGATTTCACCATTACTACTCTTTGCCAGTGAGATAGGGCGGATTTAAAAAACGTTCTGACAGATATCAAACACTTCAGTAGGGTCAACATTGCATCCTAGCGGTATTCGGAGAGACACAGAGATATGACGTTTCAGCCTCGAAAAGGCGCCACTTGTAAAAGAATTGGTATTTCCAGTCCAATTAACAGCAATATTGTTAGCAGCAGAAGCTTTGGGAGCGGTTACAGCTGCATGATGTGAAAAGAGACTTGACGATACTCCAAAATGTGGTTCCCACAATAAAAATTTTCTTCTTGACCACAATAGTTTTGAACAAGCAAAGAAATCTTATGAAATTCCAAAGGTCACTGCCTGCCAATGAAGAGGCGCCAGGCTATTTATAGCCTACGATTTTCACATTTGCACCCAAAATACAATGGGTGCGCTCCTCAGTTTCGGGTTGTGGCTCAAACGAGTAGAGCTTAGCCAAAAGGCCGAGAAGCGATAACGAACTAGTCTTCGCTTCAGGCCACGTCTCCATATGTTTTGCAATCACATGTGGGTGCAGGACAGCGACCCGGAATTGCCAGTCCGTGTTCAATACCTGGCTGGCTACGTTGGATGAAAAGAAGGACTGCAATTGCATAAAGTGAAGCCTACAACACCAGGTGTTCCCGGGCGGTCACCCATCCAGGTACTGACCTGGCCTGACCATGCTTGCCTGCGGTGATCGGAAGAGAACCGGTATATTCATGGTGGTATGGTCGTAGGCGAAAGCTAGAGGGCCAAATGTGCATGGCACTACAGGCTAGAGACGCAGAAGTGTGCACATGCACATGTGCGTATACCGTTTGATGCATACAAAGTGGGTTGATGGGGGTAGATCTTAGTGGGTGTGCAGTGCTGCTGAGAAGGTGTGGTGAGGACTCTGGCCAGTTGGAACAGCAGGCGTGGCATTCATGGAAGCACAGCTTGCTCTTAAATAGTGTAGCAAAGGATGGGCTTCCAGTTGCGGCTGTACAAATTTGGTAAATGTTTGTGCATCTTCCGGCATCTGGAGCGGAAGATGTGGAAAATGGCAAATGGTCGGTAACTTGCACACTCTTTGTAGAGTAAGGGAATTTTTGTGTCGAGAGATGCCTGGTGTCTGGCAAGTCGTGGTGGTGTGCTGACTCGAACGCAGAATTTGACATTAGTACTATTGGAAGGGGACTAGCGCGAACCCAGGTCCCCAATACCAGAAATTGTACGGTCGAGTTACCAACATTTGCGGTAATCGCAGGGGTCAGCCAAACTGAACTGCAATGGAAAGGCCTCGCCCTGGAAGAATCTCCTTGTTGATCAATTTCTTTTTTTTTGAGCTAGGCACATGCCTACGCCGGTTTAATTTTTCCAATTAACTCAACATATATACAAGCTAAAATAATTTAAATTAAATAGAAATTGAAATTCCTCCCTGAATATTCACTGTGTATTAATAGTAATTAATTGTTCATTTTTCAATTGTTCCTTTCTAATTTCAAAATTGAACGAAATTATTCTAACTACATGAAACTAACTACAACTAATAACTATTCTAATAAAATTAATACTACAACAACAACAAAACTATAACTACAACTAATTTTAATAAATTACTTACTTAACTTATGATAAAACTACAACTAATGAAATTAATAAAATACTTAACAACAAATTAAATTGCTAATTAAACTAACCTAAGCAAACCCAATACTACCAAATTCTCATGTTAAAACCAAATGAATAAACTACAACTAATTAAATACTTATTAAACTACAATGGAAATTACCTAATTCTAAGTTAAAAAAATTCAAACGTTGAAACAAATAAATAAACAATTTAACAAACGCAATAATAATTCATCAAATCTACGGAAATAAAAGGAAAGACGGAAAAGTACATCTTTGACACGCAGGTATTTCAACAATCCTATGTCTATATAATCTTTCATAGGTAGGGAGGCAAAGTTGAAGAAACTTCCACTGAATGTTGGCAGATTTTCTGTCATGATTTCTTTTAAATAAAGATTTGAAGAGTCTTGGCCAATTGATAAACCCTATTTTTTGTTCCCAAAAAACTCTAAACTTCTGAGCAACAACATTTTGATCTTTCAAGATGAGCATATTGCAGATTGTTTTGCAATTAAGAGATGAAAATAAAACATATTCATGTTTGGTATTTTTAATATAAAAGTCATCAGATAAACTTCTTTCATTGCTGCACTCAGTTGTTATTTTTTTCTTTCCATTCAGGGGGTAGACGTGATTTCAATTTGGAGTAAAAATTGTCAGAGAAACCAGAAGGGATTAATTCATTCATTGCATTGGAAGGTAAGAAACCAGTTAAAAATTTGTAACAAATTTCTCTTATTGTTGTAATGTTAGCTTGTATCCAAGCATTACTGGTATCAACGTGTGTTTAGAAATTGTCAAATAGGGGTTCATTGTAAATTCCTTCAATATCGGTGGGTTTTAGACTAAGGTCGGAAAAAATTGCTGCAAAACTTTTCATGACATCTCGATAAAACTGTGGGACATGTTTCATTTCAATTGGACGTTTGAATATTTTGGCACCAATGTTGAAATTCTTATACTTATCAAAGTTCAAGGTGAACAGTGCCTTCCATTTAGAGTTATTGTCATCTTGAAGATATTTTGAAATCCAAGATAATTTAATGGCATCGGCTTTCTTTTTAATATCGATAATATTCAAACCTCCTAATTCGTATGGAAGTCTTGCTTGTGTACTTTCAATAGGATCTTTTTTATTCTGATAAATGAACTTGCACAGTCTGTCATTCATTGTTTTGAGAACCCACTGGGGAAGAGGGTATATGGCTGCAGTGTACCAGAACACCAAACTGGCCAGCTGGTTTGCAACCACAGCCCTCCCCCTCAAAGAAAGATCACAAGAAGTCCAAAGGTCTAAAGTTTTTATGAATTTGTTAATACGTGGTCCCAGGTTTCTTTTTCTTTCAAAACAGAGCCATGGTAAACACCTAGAATTTTCAATACTTCTCTACCCCATTTCAAATCAAATGAATTGTCTGATCTGTTTTTGTATCTGCCAAGCGAAAATCCATTACTTTTTCCTTTGTTTATTTTAGATCCTGATGCTATTGCAAAATCTCGGACACAAACAAAAGTTGATTTGATGGACTGTTGACCTTGCAGGATTATTGTGGTGTCATCAGCATACTGGGTAATTTTAAATTGTAATATTTTTATTGCAATACCAGTAATGTCGTGATTATTTCTGACAGATAAAAGAGGGGATAGGGGACATCTCTGCCTCACTCCCCAACACGGCTACTAATATTATGACATAAAGTTTTAATATAGGAAATGAACTGTGACCCAAAACCAAAGTTTTCTAGGGTTTTGAAAACGAAAATTCCAGTTAACAGGGTCAAAGACTTATAAAGATAGAAGGGCTGCTGGGAGGTTTTTACTTTCTGCATAGTAAATGAGATCCCTTAATACATGTTCATTTGACAAGATTGATCTATTTGGGACACTGCATGTTTGATCTTCAGAAAGGATGGTTGATAATACATTGCGAAAACAATTAACAAGAGTTTTTGCAATTATATTGTAGTCAGTAGGTAGCAAAGCGGGCATCCTACAATCACAGGCTTCATACTATCAATTATGTCATCAGTGACCTCATCAGCATCTAGCGTGATTGTTTCTCCAACCTCGTTTTCGTAAGTCCCGGGAAAAGTCCTATATTGATGTAAAAATCCTGCAATCAGATTCGCTAAAACCGGTTTGTTATGGATTTCATCATGATGGTGTAATAATTCGAATGTAACTTTTGAATCGTCTATATAAATCGAAGCGTAAAGCTAAATGAGTTGAGTTGAAATTAGTCATGAAGAGGCCGCACGAAGAAGAGAGCTCAGCTGCTAATAATAGTAAGCAAAGAAAAATTGCTTGCAATGTATGTGGGAAATTGTTTCACAGAATGTTAAATCTCACATTACCTAAGTGAACAGCAGCAGCAGAACAAGATAAATTAGTCTGTGAAGTTAAGAACATGAACAACATCGATAAGAAAGCATTCAGGATATATACCGAAGAAGAAGATATTAAAGACTGGGGAAGAATCACACAACATACCATCCAAGAGATTAAAGAAGAATTGCCAAGCCACAAACAGGGGATAAAGTATTATATCACTATCGATATAGAATTTAAGAAGTATGGTGATATGCCTATGGTTACAGAACCACCACCCACATTTAGAACTACCGTGCAGGCGCTTCTATGGTCAGAGTGTTGCGGTGTTGAAAATCATGTAGTTGTAGCTATCAACATACTACGAGAAAAGGTTGTTGAATTCTTGGAGAATGGAAGTGGTTGGATATTTACAAGGTTTACCAAACTGCAAGTAAAGATGTTTGATTATGAAGCAATCCGTGGTGGAAAGTATTTATAAATATATTCGGACTTATCAAGGCTGTTTCTGACACTGTATTTGACATGATAGTCACCACTTATCATGACAAGCCTTTGATATTTAGTTGGGCAAGAGTTCGAGTCTTGAAGAGATGCTTGGAGCATCATGATCGAAATTGGGAAAAAAACACTATGTGGAAATAACTACAATTACGAAACATATCTTTGACACATAACCTTTGTCTAACGGACACGAGACAGAACCATCAGGATTTGTCAGTGTGAAATTTGGTGTTGACGGATTTAAATGTCGGAAAATGTCCTTTAAATCATATGTAAGATTGAGCATTTGCAAAGCTTTTAAAGCTGTTATTGCTAAATCGGAGTCACCACCGTTTTTGTCTAAAAAGGAGTTTTCAATGCAATTGAAATATTCACCGAAAACTGTTGGGATACCCCCCTTCAGAACATCATGCAAGGATTGAAAAAATTTCTTACATTGAGAAACATGGTTAGGCGCATAAATTTTATAAAATTGAATATTTGACTCACCAAAGTCACATATGAGATTCAAATACCGTCCAGCAAGATCATAGGATGGAGATATTATTTTGAAATTTGATCTACGGGAGAAAAGCATACAAAATCCTGCACTGTGGTTGTTACCAGGAGACAAAAACACTTGGCCATCCCACTCCTGTTTTAACTAATCAAGATCAGATGAGGAAAGGTGCGTTTCTTGCAAGAAGATAACGTCCTGTTTTTGGTTTTTAACCCACTGGAGTATGGTCTGAAGTTTGCGAAAGTGCTTCAGACTATGAGCATTTAGTGTTATGCATTTCAAGTAAATTGTTAGACTATTTTAGTGTCTGGGGATAATTTATTTAGAATATTGCTAGGCAATGGTATAAACTGACACAGACAAATTGTGAATAATTTTATGCAACAATAGGTTGATTCATGCTTGGTCTTTCTTACCATTAAATGCGTTTGTAATACGACCCACTATTGACTTGTCAGACTTCTTTTTTGATGGACTAGCTGAAGATTTTGTCTTCTCCTTGATCTCTACAAGCTTCCAACAGTAGAAGAACCAGAAGATTGACCATGGGCACACTTAGAGGAAGTGCTTGTATCGGACTGGATTGCCTTCTTTGAGACTTGTCTGCTTGGAACTTGACGGCTTTGGTGGAGGGACTGGTTTTCTTGTTGTTTTCTGTGGCTGGCATGAGGTTTGGGGTCTTCAGATGGAGTGAAAGTAGGTGTAGGTGTAGAGGTTTTTGAGGTTGCAGTTTGATTTTTGGTGGTGGATTTTGAATAGGTCTTTCAGAGATTCCTCTTTTGGTGTTGATTGAGAAGTAGAAAAAGATTTGGGGATGGGTTCAGTGAGAATTGGAAATTAGGTGCAGGTGGTTGAAAAGTTATGTTTCTGAAAGGATTTTGTAGGACTAGGGTTGAAGGCTCAGATGGAGTTTGTTGCTCTTCAGTATTAGATGCTAGAGAAGCACTTTCTGATTGGGTGGCATCATCTTCTTCATCGCCATCTTCGTCATGACAATAACCGTCATCATTGTCTGCAACATTGCCATCGTCTTCCTCGTCATCTACATTTGCGTCATCCTTGTTGACTTCAGCTGCTTCCTGGTCGTCTCCTTCTTCATCTTCTTGTCTCTGTTCAGGGTTGAAGTCTGCGCCAATGTCATCTAATCTATCTTCATTTGGTATCCATTCAACATATCATGCTGTGTGGAACCACAGATGGCACAAGCTTTGTTGATGGGGCATGAGATTATTGTGTGATCCATTTGACCACAGTTGAAGCAACAGTAAAACTTGGCTGTCCCATTCCTGTTTTAACTGATCAAGATCAGCTGAGGAAAGGTGTGTTTCTTGCAAGAAGATAACATCCTGATTTTGGTTCTTAACCCACCGGAAGATGGTCTCACATTTGCAAAAATCCTTCAGACCATGAGTATTTATTGTTATGCATTTTAAATTCATTGTTAGACTATTTTAGTGTCTGGGGATATTATATTTAAAATTTTGCTAGGCAAAAATATATACAAACACAGACAAATTGCGAATAATTTTATGCAACACGATAGTCCATTTGTAGTCTTTAGTACTATTAAACTTATTGGTAAATCTACTTACGAAGGACTCTGACTTCGTTTTCGGAGGGCGAGTTGAGCTCTTCTTCTTCTCATTATTGATGTTGACGCTTCCAACAGTGGAGGAGCCGGATGATTCACCGTGAGCACGCTTAGAAGTAGTGCTTGCATCGGACTGGGTTGCATTCTCCTGTTGAGCTGTCTGCTTGGAAACCAGTGGCTTTGGTAGAGGAGCTGGCATTCTGTTTGCTTTCCGTTGCTGACGTTGAGGTTTGGGGTTTTTAGATGGAGTGAAAGTAGGTGTAGAAGTAGTTTCAGGCTGCAAATGGATTTTTGGTGGGGGTTTTTTGAATAGATCTTCTAAAGATTCCTCTCCAGGTGTTGGTTGAGAATTGGAGAAAAGATTTGGGGATGAATTGAGTGTTAATTGAAATTTAGGTGCAGGTGGTTGGTAAGTGATATTTTTGAAAGGATTAGGTGGAAATGGAGTAGAAGGCTCCGATGGAGTGCGCTGCTCTTCAGTATTTGATGCGAGGAAAGGACGACCTTTAGTGGTGCTGTCATCTTCTTAATCACAATCTTCTTCATCATCATCGGCAACATTTCCATTGTCTTCCTCATCACCTTGGATTTCATTGTCATCTTCAACTTCCACATCTTCCTCTTCGGCAACTTCTTCTCTCTGTTGGGGTCAAAGTCCTCACCAATATCATTTAGTCCATCATCATTTGGTGTCCACTTGGCCTTTTCGACGATATGGTACTGTGCTGGACCGCAAATGGCACATAATCTATTCGCTGGGCATGTTATTATGGTGTGGTCGATTTGTCCACAATTGAAACAGCGGGAACGTTGACACTGATTTGCACTGCGTCCAGGCTGGTCACATTTTCGGCACATTTCTAACTGACCATTATATCACACACGAAAGGACCCATTGCCGTAGTGGATGAACGACGGTATGCACTTATGGAGGTTCATCCGAAGATGTCTTGCTCCATTTTCGCATGTTGGCATTGCAGGATGATGACCTCTGCGAATACTCAGCACTTTGCCATATTTGCTTAATTTCCTGACTATGGCATCGTCATGCAATTCAAATGGAACATTATATACATTGACGAAAGCGGTGGTAATAGCAGGATCAATAATTGCAAGGCTCTCGCCAGACTTGATTTTGACATAATAGAACTTCAATATTTTATACATTTCTTGTGGATTATTTGTTGTAATGAGGATTTCACCATTACTACTCTTTGCCAGTGAGATAGGGCGGATTTAAAAAACGTTCTGACAGATATCAAACACTTCAGTAGGGTCAACATTGCATCCTAGCGGTATTCGGAGAGACACAGAGATATGACGTTTCAGCCTCGAAAAGGCGCCACTTGTAAAAGAATTGGCATTATCAGTCCAATTAACAGCAATATTGTTAGCAGCAGAAGCTCTGGGAGCGGTTACAGCTGCATGACGTGACAAAGAGACTTGACGATACTCCAAAATGTGGTTCCCACAATAAAAATTTTCTTCTTGACCACAATAGTTTTGAACAAGCAAAGAAATCTTATGAAAGTCCAAAGGTCACTGCCTGCCAATCAAGTGGCGCCAGGCTATTTATAGCCTACACTTTTCACATTTGCACCCAAAATACAATGGGTGCGCTCCTCAGTTTCCGGTTGTGGCTCAAACGAGTAGAGCTTAGCCAAAAGGCCGAGAAGCGATAACGAACTAGTCTTTGCTTCAGGCCACGTCTCCATATGTTTTGCAATCACACGATTGTGCAGGACAGGACCCGGAATTGCCAGTCCGTGTTCAATACCTGGCTGGCTATGTTGGATGAAAAGAAGGACTGCAATTGCATAAAGTGAAGCCTACAACACCAGGTGTTCCCGGGCGGTCACCCATCCAGGTACTGACCTGGCCTGACCATGCTTGCCTGCGGTGATCGGAAGAGAACCGGTATATTCATGGTGGTATGGTCGTAGGCGAAAGCTAGAGGGCCAAATGTGCATGGCACTACAGGCTAGAGAAGCAGAAGTGTGCACATGCACATGTGCGTATACCGTTTGATGCATACGAAGTGGGTTGAGGGGGGTAGATCTTGGTGGGTGTGCAGTGCTGCTGAGAAGGTGTGGTGAGGACTCTGGCCAGTTGGAACAGCGGGGGTGGCATTCATGGAAGCACAGCTTGCTCTTAAATAGTGTAGCAAAGGATGGGCTTCCAGTTGCGGCTGTACAAATGTGGTAAATGTTTGTGCATCTTCCGGCATCTGGAGCGGAAGATGTGGAAAACGGCAAACGGTCCGTAACTTGCACACTCTTTGTAGAGTAAGGGAATTTTTGTGTCGAGAGATGCCTGGTGTCTGGCAAGTTGTGGTGGTGTGCTGACTCGAATGCAGAATTTGACATTAGTACTATTGGAAGGGGACTAGCACGAACGAAGGTCCCCAATACCAGAAATTGTACGGTCGAGTTACCAACATTTGCGGTAATCGCAGGGGTCAGCCAAACTGAACTGCAATGGAAAGGCCTCGCCCTGGAAGAATCTCCTTGTTGATCAATTTCTTTTTTTTTTTGAGCTAGGCACATATCTACGCTGGTTTAATTTTTCCAATTAACTCAACATATATACAAGCTAAAATAATTTAAATTAAATAGAAATTGAAATTCCTCCCTGAATATTCACTGTGTATTAATAGTAATTAATTGTTCATTTTTCAATTGTTCGTTTCTAATTTCAAAATTTAGCGAAATTATTCTAACTACATGAAACTAACTACAACTAATAACTATTCTAATAAACTTAATACTACAACAACAACAAAACTATAACTACAACTAATTTTAATAAATTACTTACTTAACTAATGATAAAACTACAACTAATGAAATT